>CM077643.1:251475251-252106918 GCA_039707465.1 Rhabdophis nuchalis | reverse complement strand
TTGGTTACCTCAATAGACTTAATGGGGCTTATTTGCATGTACATAACATTAATTGGAATTACATGCACATATTAGGAAGTGAATATATTTCCAATGTGCAGCTTGAAAGTTTTATTTATTTTTTATTAAAGCAGCTTTGCATTCAAATAAAAACAACCCACATTAGTGGAGCGTATCAAAGCTATACAGTAGTATTACTTCGCTTTTGTCAGTGATCTAACTGCTTTATAAAGCCAGGTAAGTACCATGACTATGTATTGAAAATTGTTTAATATTGTCATATTCCACAGCTTCAAGAGAGAAATCATGCAATCCAGAACCAAAGGGTAAAAAAAAGCCTACCTCAATTCCTTTACATTTGCTGGTAAACTGGTTTGTGAGAAACACATACTATTCAGTAGCAGATTTATTAAGAGTAGCCTACCCCAGTTAAATTTTATAACAACCTTGACTATTTTAAATCCCTGAACACCATGTTATCATCACACACACATTATAGCATATTAATTTGAACAAAATTAGTCACATTTAAGAAGTAAGCCACTGTTTGAAAATATAATTATGATATATTATCAGTAAGAATTTGTTTACTAATTCACAGACTTCAGAAAATGGAATGTTTGTCAACATTGGCAAGTTTAAAAAGTCTAGAGTTCAACTCCCAGAATTCTCCAGGCAGCTCAGCTAGGAATTTTGAGAGTTGAAGTCCAAACATCTTAAAGACCACAACCTACTGTACTACTTGATAAGATAGAAAAATGTGGGTTAGACAGTATCACCACCAGGTGGATTCACAACTGTCTGACCAACTGCACTCAACATGTAGTCCTCAATAGAACTGCATCTACATGGAGGAGAGTATGCAGTGGAGTACTCCAAGGCTCTGTTTTAGGTCCACTACTCTTCAACATCTTCATGAATTATTTGGACAAGGGGATAGATAGGGAACTCATCAAATTTTCAGATGACACGAAGCTGGCAGGAACAGCCAACACTCCATAAGATAGGCTTAAGATACAGAAGGATCTTGGAAAACTTGAACATTGGGCTCTATTTAACAAAATGAAAGTCAGTGGTGAAAAAAGTAGGCAAGTAGGCCAGAAATACCAAATGCACAGGTATAGATCTTGGAGTCCTAGTTGACAATCACTTAAATATGAGCCAGCAGTGTGTGCTGCAGCTGCCAAAAAAGCCAACACAGTTCTAGGCTACATTAACAGAGGGATAGAATTAAGAAGTATTAATACCACTTTTTTAATACATTGGTAAGACCACACTTGGAATACTGAATTCAGTTTTGATCACCACAATGTAAAAATGTCGAGACTCTAGAAAGAGTGCAGAGAAGAGATTAGGGGACTGGAAGCTAAAACTATATTAAAAATGGTTGGTGGAATTGGGTATGTTTAGTTTAATGAAAAGAAGGACTAGGGATGACATGATAGCAATGTTCCGATATCTCAGGGGCTGCCACAAAGAAGAGGGAATCAAGCTTTTCTCCAAAACACCTGAACAAGAAGCAATGGATGGAAACTAATCAAGGAGAGAAGCAACCTAGAACTAAGGAGAATTTTCCTGACAGTTAGAACAATTAATCAGTTGAACAAATTGCCTCCAGAAGTTGCGAATGCTCCAACACTGGAAGTCTTCAAGAAGATGTTGGATAATAAATTGTCTGGAATGGTGTAGGGTTTCCTGCCTAAGCAGGGGGTTGGACTAAAAGACCTCCAAGGTCCCTTCTAACTCTGTTCTGTTCTGTCCTGTTCTAAACTCACAGGGTTTAGCAACACTGGTCTAGACTGAGACAATTTCCCTGCTTTTTTATCTATCATGTGGTATGATGAAATATGTTTGGAAATGATTTTCCTTCATCTGTTACAGAACTTGAACTAAAAGTTAGAACAAACAGTTGAAATTGTGTTGTGCTAATATTTTGTTACCATTTTCCAGGAGAAATATACCTAGTTTATTAATAGATTGCATTCTTGAATCACATTTCTGATAAGCTGAATAAGTACATATGTACATGCATACAAATACACAATTCCAAATGTTTCCTAAAATTGTCTCATTCTGTTGTTGTTAAACAAAATACATTTCCTCTTTACTGGTTGTCATAGAACTAAATTTCTAAATATCTTCTGGCTTTAATCCTTTTCCAAAAAAATAAATAAATGAAGGAGACAACTAAAATAAATTATCACATTGTTAGTGAGTCCTCTGATAAATCACAAGGCTAAACTGTCTACTCCAGTGATGGCTAACCTTTTTTGGCTCGCGTGCCAAAAGCAGGGAGAGTGCAGGGGGGTCGTGCATGGGCGTGCCACACCCATAATGCTATATGTGAGACCCGCTGCTTTTGGTGCGCTTTTTTCACCCTCCCCAGGCTCCAGAGGCTTTCTAGGAGCCTGGGGAGGGTGAAAACAGCCTCCCCTCCCCACCTCCAGAGGCCTCAGGAGCTTCCCTGAAGCCTCCAGAGGGCAAAAAACAGCCTCAAAAGAAGGCCTAAATCAGCTGGCCAGCACACACAAGCGTGCTGGAGCTGACAGGGCAACGCCTTGCATGCCCTAAGAAATGGTTCTGCATGCCACCTGTGGCACCCGTGCCATAGGTTCGCCATCACGGGTCTTCAATGTTCTACAACAGATGACATGAACATATAACACATTTTTCATATATATAGATAAATGGGTGTCAGAAAGTCTTTTCCATACTCTGTAGTTGTAGAGGGGTTGGGAAAAGGGATATTACTTATTTGATTTCCCCTATCTGTAACTTCATTTGGCACCTAAAAATTTTGTGTGTGGAAATTGGGTTGTAGTTGGACATTGAGAGTTTAGGAAGCAGCTTAACAAACCCATCACAATAAACAGTCCCTATGATAGGTTTCTGATTTCATCCAAATCCCAGTGAGAGTTTAAGAGGTTATAAGAGCATCTAATAATTCAGAATTTGCATCAAAGGTATACTTGAATAAAAAACCAATGTAATATGGATTGCACTAGAGAGGGAAGAGACAATCACAATGGATTTGGATGAAATCAGATTAAACTGTCCAATCCTAAAATTCTTTCTGACAGCTCCTCATAATATTTTACTAAATAGTTTCCTTCCTTTCATTACCAATTCAACTATTGGCAGTTCAGCATGTCAACCAGCTAGCCACATTCCAATAGGTGGGATCACATTACTACCTCTGCTGCTGCTGTTATTGCTATTAGTTCCATGACTTTGCTTTCTGATATTAATTTCATTTATTGCTATAGTTTTGTGATACATTCTTTAAATTGGTATTTGTTGCCTTGCTGTGATTTCATTGACCAAAGGCAAAGTTGAATATCTTTAAAAATCAGTACGCATTGGGTGCGATTGTTTAGATCAGAGATATATAAAGCTCCTTAAATCCACAAAATGCTGAATTTGAATGTGAAAGAAAGAAAAATTGATTGATTATGTGGCCATCAAATCACTGACTTTTACCAACCACATATATAGTTTTTCTTCATGAAAATCTGTCATTAGTTCAGTATTTTCATATTTTATTTATAGAGGAAAAGGAACATAGTTAAAACAATGGGAATAGTTATATTAACTGTACTTAATTTTAGTTAAGAAAAAAGTAAAGGTTTCCACTGTCCAATGCCTGACTCTAGGGGGCAGTGCTCATCTCCATTTCTTAGCTGAGGGAGCCAATGCTGACATCTCTGGGGTCATGTGGCCAGCATGTCTGTATGCCAAGGTGGATGGAATGCTTTTACCTTCCCACCAAAGTGGTATCTATTTATATACTGGCATTCGCATGTTTTGAACTGCTAGGTTTGCAGAGACTGGAGCAATAGGAGGAGCTCGTCCCATTGCTCAATGCTCATGTCTCAAACCCAGCTTTCCAGTTTTTTAAGAAAGGCTTCCGCCTCTGCAATTGTTTTAATTCTTACTCTTCCCCCCTCCCAAACACCAACATTCCCTCTGGCATCACCCACTTGAACCAAACCCCCTGTTTAAATAATCTTTTAGACAAGAAGGAATACTTCCTTCTTACCTCTCTAATCTTTTTCGGGATCTGCTTCAAGATGGCAATCTCTTTCTGCTGGTAAATTAAAGGACTGTCTCTCTGTGCTCTCAGGATCCTTTCCCTTGTCGACCTCCTTACAAATTTAATATGGATCTCTCTGAGTACTTCATTTATCCTGGCATATGCTGAATTTATTCTATATATCAGATCTATGTCCCCCCCTAATATCTTCTTTAGGCTTTTGTACATAATCTGCTAAAATTGTACACATTAAATCAGTTAAATCTTCACCGTTTGTCTCAGGAACGTTCTGAAATCTTAAAAAATATGACATCCTTTCAAAATCCATCCTAGACATATGACCAGTTAAATCCCCTATTTCATTATTGATACTTTTAAGCTCTCCCCTTGTCCCAGCCAACCCCACCTCCAGCTCATCAGTCTTTTGCGTATTTTCCATTAATTTCTTCTGTACCTCCAAAAGTTCTAATTTAGAACTGACATGGTCTTTTCTCATTTCTTTAATCTCTTTCATAATGTTCTGAAGAGTTTCATCCATTGCTGCTAATTTAGCGTCCGTATCTGATTTTTCAGGTAACATCGAGGTGATTTTAGGTTGATGTGTCTGCTTCTTTGAGGCCATGATGAAAGATTTAAGTCTTTGTCAGTAAAATGGCGTCTGCTGGAGAGGAGTCAGTGAGTCAAAGGTGTGAGCAAATTCCAATGAATAAAGTCACAATTTTATCTAATTAGAGTCCAGAGAGAAACCAAGTTCTTCAAACAATCAAATAAAAAGAAAAGGAAGAAGGCACTTCAGGGAAAGGTCCAATTAATCAATTACATACAATCGTTAATAAAAAGAGAGAGGCAGTCCCAAGCGCAAGGGAATGTCAGCAGTTTTCCATAAAAAGTATGTCTCCTGAGAACAAAGGAACGCCATCTTCCCCCGCCCATCTGGAAGCCACCGGGAGTTAGCAAGAAAAAATTGTTTCTTTATTGCCAGACTTCGATACTAAGTATCCAACGGTCATGCAGGAAAGCCAAACTCGATGTCTTTAACTGCTGAGACATCACTCTGTTTTTAGTCAAACTCGGCTACAAAAAAAAATCCAGCTCTAGTTGTTGTTTGTTCTAACACAATTTTTGAAGTGCAGTTCTAGAATGCTGTACAAAGACCTGGAATCAAAGAAGAGACACCCCACTCAAAAAAAAAATCAAGTTGCTCCAAAATGTTGTAAATTAAACACTTCGCCCTTTTCATGTCTATCACCAGTGTGTCCCATGTCAAAATTTTGATTGTACCTTTGTTGTTGCTAACTGTACACCTCCCCACCCTCATCCCTGGATATCCCTGAAAAAAAAACCCAAATGTTCCTATTAAATCAAAAATCTTTCTTTGGTTGAGAAATGTCTCATCAGTTTTTATAGACAAACAGGTTGAGTGTGAGAATTATTGCACTTATACTTTAATTATGTATGCCAAGTAAGGAATGCACCCATAGTCAACAGTAACTGCAATTTCCTCTGTTGGCCATTTGTTCAGCACTGTGTAACTATGGAAGAATATACAGATAATGTTGATAAGAAATGTATGAGACATTAACAGAGGGGGAAAATCAACTCAGTCCTGATAAAATAATTTTGCCTTGATTCTGTTGGGTGTAAATGAAGGCTGAGAGAAGGCTTTCAAGATTATGCTATGATATCCTACAACCTTCCTATAATATAGTTTTTCTCAATCTTGGTTACTTTAAGATGGATGACATTCAACTCTCAATTCAATGCTGGCTGGGAAATTCCAGGAATTGAAGTCCATATGTCTTCAAGTTGCCAAGATTGCTACAATTCTTGAGTTGTCCATTTCCTGACCTGGTTTAAGTCAAAGGGCTAACAGTAATGAAAGCAGGAGGAACCTAACCTTGTCACATGTGCCATTTAGACCCAAGGGGAAGGAAGGTCCTTTTATTCTCTTGAGGGATTTGGCCTTCATACTTCATTGAATCTGATTGAATCCAAAAACGTGAAGACCAAACTTGCTTTAATTTATTGTTTGTTCAGTTTGGTTTGGCTTTTCAAACTTACCTTACAAGGCACCATGATCAAAACAATAAAAAGAAAGTAAACAGTGATGAAAAACAAGAACAAATGAAGGAGAAATAGAAACAAGTGTGACTGTGTGGGTGTATATATTTGTATCTCTGTGTTGCATGACATATACATTAATATATGATTTTTTTAGGAGAAACAAAAAAATACAAAACATCAATTTTCAAGATTTAAACCCAAAACAAAATATATGAAAATATTAGAAAAATGTTAGTATATGTAACTAAATTGCAAACATAGTCAAATAAACCTATTAATAATATTACCCTGTCTTGTCAACATTCAAAGTTTCTGAGGTCTATTTTGTAACAAAACAATATCTAATATTTTTGAGTACTAATCATCCAAAGTAAGATAATCTTTTGCCATCCAGTGTTTTACAATAACAAACCAATTTGTTATGTTGCACATATTTCTGTGCCATAGAAAAAAATGTTCAATAAACCAACAATGGTCAACTGCATGGCATGGGTTTTTGGGTGCTATGCCTAATTTTATCAAAATCTTTTGATTTAAAGCAGAATAAATAACTGCTTTGCTACCTGTAATGGAAGGTGAGAATAAGGAAGAGAAAGAAGACCTGTAGTGAAGATAATGGTCATATAAGAGAAATCTGAGATCAGAGCAGGAATAGAATTTGAGAAAGACTCTCAGACTTGATTCTCCTAGTTCTTGTTAGAATAAAGTCAGGAGATGTCAAGACACATTCAGACATGCAAGATTCTGTTACTATAAACCTATTGTGAAAGTAGTTTTAATATTCATGACTTTATTGTTTAAAGTGAAGATCACAAAGCACAGAAGATGATTACAGAGAAGTGACCATTCTGTTGCCTTACTGAAACCAGTGGTGGGATTCAGCCAGTTTGCACCTATTTGGGAGAACCGGTTGTTAACTTTCTAAGCAGTTGAGAACTGCTAAAGTAGAAAGTAAACAAAATCTCATTGTTGGATTTAATACTGTGATAGATTTAATTTTGGGAAAGAATAATTGGCAAAAATCTTTCTTGACTTAAATCGTGGTAAGTGTGATTTTAATTCTTCTAGTAAAACCAATAATTGATCAAGAGGTTCACTTTATTTAAATTATGGCTTTAGAGTAAAGTAGATAGAGCAGAGATGGTGGATCTGGTGCTAATGTCTCCATTCCTTGGAATGGTAGACTTAAGTCCCATGGAACCCAATGATTGCTCATTCCAAATACTTGTGTTTCTATAAATGATAACTCATGCCATACAAATGTATATATTGAAATGATATAAGTGTCAAAAAGAGATGACAAGAAGTTGCTATTTTGGTTTCTTCCTTTGGAGAATATCCTAAATAGGATAAAAATGTTGGTTCTGCCCATTGCATCACTGGTGTCTTCTGGGGCCTCTGAGACTATAAAAAGTTTAGATCAAGTAACTTTCATTAAAAACAGTGAAAATGAAAAATAAAATATTAGTTATCAGAAACAATATTGGATCAATATATGCAGTTAGAAAGAAATAAGATATACTATAGGTCACCTGTTCTGTTTCTCTGTTATATTTGTCACCTCAAATTTTTCTTTGCTTGTATTTGGTTGTTAGCATCTTGTCCTATATGTTTTTTATCTAGGAGCTTTAAAATGGCTGTCAATACAAGCAATAAAGAAATAAGAAAAACCTGAGCTCCTCCTTCTACAAGCTGGAAACATTTTTCAGGATATGTTCTCTTAAAAAATATCTAATGCTGGCTGGTGTGTCTTCCCAAACCACCTGAGTGACACAAACACTATTTACATCCTTGAATATGATGTGATTTTATCCAGATCACTTACACTCAAAGCAGGGCTGACAGAGGCCTGCCTTTCAACCGAAATATTTTTGGGGAATCGATGAATGCCAAGTCAAAGCTATCTAATTTTGAAGGAGTATCCTTTTGGGCCTGTAATACCTCAAAGGCTTAAAGCCCCAAGTGCAAAAACTTAAACAATTCTATTAGATATAATCGTTATTTTATTAACATTATTCTCCAAGGATATACACCCCCCCTCCTGATTATGAGCACTTTGCAATTTTTAGACAGTATGATGGATGCGACTCTTCTATGACAAGAATTTTAACAACCCTTCTTCAGCACTCAATGCACACCCAATTATGTGTCTGAGCTAGTAACCTTGAATTTATGTTGCCATGGTGACAAACTGGTCATGCATTATGGATTATCATTGAAATTCTACACCCCTACCTAGCATAATGAGAGTTGGGGACTTAATCAAATCAGCTATTCTGTGTGACACAAAGTGAAGAACTCGCTGGTATTGTTCCACATCGAGAAAGGAAGCGGGCCTGATCAAGTGGCAGCTGCAGTCTGATAGATTGCTCCTATATACATTTGTGAATGTATAGACAGATGGTTTTCAATGCCTGGAATTTCTAGCTTAGGAAGCAGCTGTTCAGATAACCTCTGCCGTCTCACCTTGTTGTCATGGAACATTGAACAGAGACTGAGAATGTGGACAGATACATTGACAATGAACTGCATTTACTCTGCCTGGCAGCCTCCTTTCAGTGTATGAGTGGGCTGGCTAAAAGGAAGATGGGGTAGAGGGGGGAGGGGGAATATGATGCCCAAGAACTGGAAAATAATACAGCAGCATCTTGCATTTGTGTTTCTGCTTTTTGACACGAGAAAGGGGAGAGTCCTCTACTGAAAACATCCCCTTGGATTAATTTGGCTTTCTTTTCCTTCATGGTATAAAAGCAGAGTTATGGGTTGTTGAATGCTCGGTTTCCAACAATTTTAGACGTCTTGAAAGGCCTCTATAGCTTTCAGGACTTGTTGATATCTTGATGACATCTTTCAATCTTAGAAGACAACATGTTTCTTGGTTCCAAGTCTTGGACACACAAGACTGAATCTGTAGATGAAACCAAGTCAATTCTTGTAGTGCATTGTGGAGTATGAGCCCCATTTGGATGTTTCTCTTCTAATGTTTAATCTCTTACCCCTTTCCCATAGGAACAATGTAAACTTTTCACAGCTGGCAAAAATGGGTATCAGGGTGGCAGCCACATTAAGCAGGTTTTATCCTTAAAACGGCTAAACAGCTGCCTGAGAAATGAGAAAGCTGAATATTGTAATGCAGAATATATTACCGATCCATCTGTTACAATTTTAAACAAAACATTCATATATAAATCATGGGCTCATTTCCAATGTTCACAGCCCAGGTTGTGGGGTGGGTATGCACATGTATCAATTCTGGGTGTGTTTATTTGTATGTGGAGGGGAGGGGGGGAGAGGGAGAGAGGGAGAGAGAACATTTTCTTCTTAGATCAAGAAAAATGCCTGATCTCTCCAATTCAGTTGTATTCAAAGTTCCTAAAGCTTTCTGAAATAGCATATTTACAGATTTCCAATTCCTTGGCTATTACTATTTCTGCATCTATTAAAAGCTTTCCCACACAGTAAACAGTTTATCCATTACCTGACAGATACTAGAGGGGAAAAAAGACAGGGAAAAAGAAAACAGATAATCTTCTTCAGCACTTTATAGTCATAGTTAAGCACCAAACCTCTTGTTTCAAGGGCTCATGCTATTCTTCCCAGTCCATGTAATTTCCACTTGACACATCAAGCCCTATGAATTTTAATTCACATCCATTTACTGTTCGTATTAGGTATGCATGTTCCTTTGAGTTATTCATACAAATCATGAAGGCAGGATAAAAAAACCCTAAAAAATAAAATAAAAATCCATATGCATTTTTTTAAAAAATAAAACCCACTAGAAAAAAACACCAAACTTAGATTTCATGCAAAGCCCAATTCAGGAATAAATCTTCTATAGTATACTGTATGGTCAGCCATACCGTTTTGGGTCTAATAAATGCAATGATTAATGAGTATAACTAAGTCACATTTTGTATCATCTTGAGCAGGAATGTGTCACGTGCTGGCCACGCCCACACCCGGTTTAGCATAGGGGGGGAAGTCCCAATATGTCACGTGACACCGCCATGACGATGTGAGTTTGACACCTCTGATCATGAGCTTTCTGTAAGAGACATCTATCCTGAAAAAATTCCACATGTGCTGATTTACCAAACAGTCTTATAGACATCACAGCGAATATAGAATTCTACTTTTTCCCCCAGTAGTCGTCCCTCCCCAGATCTGCGTTAGAGAATGGCTCTTTTACTCTTCCATGGGTTCAAGCTACCGCTGGATCAGAGACCTCTTGCAAATAGCCTGACATCCTTGGATCAGAAGCAAATTTATTTATGGGCTATAAACATTTCTATCCTGTCCTTCTAGTATTTACATATTACTCTGGATTGCTAATTACGAATGAAAAATGATACAATATAACAACATAGAAAAAAATAGGCAATGGCAGTGTTAAAATTTACATTTCTTAAGAAACAACTGCCTTCCTAAAGAAAAGTGCCCGCCCCCATCCAAAAAATAAAAAATAAAAAGATTTCAGTGACTTTTGATCCTGTGAAACAGAATCCTACATTTTGAATCTGGCCAATGAGAAGGCCCTTTTGAAGTATTTTCATTTCAAGCAGCATAAATTGCACAATTGCAAAATGGTTGAGTGAGTTATTAAGCAAGAGAAATAGCCGATAAATCTCTGTACCAACTTGTTCTGCCTTCAGAGCCCATAGCATACTATGGCTGCATTGCTAGCATAATTACTCACTTCGCTCAATATTTATTGTGTGCAATACATTAAATCACTAACTTCCTAAAGCTCCAAAAACGTAAGTAAGGTTAACACATGGCATGCAAATATTTCTGATAAAACGTTATGAACGCTTTGTCATTGTGTCATCATAATCTATGTTTGGTAGCTGATACCCAAGGTAGAAAATAGACTAAGTCAACATAAAGCAGTTCTTTGCATCTTAGTAATTTCAAATTATATACAAGGAACAACACCCATAATTCTGTTGCCCAAAAACATTACCAAACTTCAGGAAAAAGGTTTTTTGAAATTAAAATATGAGTTTACTTTATTATATCATTCCTTACAATATACGGTAAAGTGATATCTAGGTACTCAGCTGATTTAAAACTCATTAAATTTGGTCCTCAACACATTTTGATATGAAAAATGTTTGTCCTAATACTCATCATTTGTTTGGTACTCAATGCGCAAGCTAGAACTTGTCAGTGTTGGCTGCCTTGTGACTCACTACATTATTCCTAATGGGAAGAAATTACTTGTTGGTTTTGGTACTGATTGTGCCTCCGAGAACCAATTAACAATAAGTACCACTATATAGCGAAACATATAATCCTATATGTGGAAGATGAAGGGACAATAAGGGGGGGGGGGGTTTCGGAGGATATATGCCTACCTGTATTAATATTTTGATGGCACTTTTGTGCAGAGGAATGGGATTAGATTTGGATGTGTGTGTGTTAGGTTTTTGAGCTGATAAATAAATAAACGAGGGAGACTAGGATAGATCTATTTCGAGCTTTTTAGCTCTCATCAGCTAGCCATACCCTTATTGGGATTTGAACCGGGGCTGTATTACATGTTAGGCAGATGTTTTAGCCACTAGGCCACCAGGTTCTCCTCCTGATCAGCTGAGACAGGGGAAATAAGTATATACTTGAGTCACAACACCCTGGTATGCCCCAATTAAGGGAGGAAGCATACTGCTTTCCTTTTCTGCCTTTCGGCTCATCACCAGAGACCATCTAGACAGAAAGCTATTAGTTTCATGGTGTCTTTTTTTTTTTTACATGTGTGTTAGGTTTTTGAGCTGATAAATAAATATTTATCACAAGCATATACTTATTTCCCCTGTAAATGTGGCATATACAGACGCTCCACCCTCACCTCCTCGTTTCCAGAGAACCTGTAGTAAAAAAAAAAAGTTTAAAAAGTTTTTTTTAATGTTCCAAAGATCAGCTGTGCGACATGCAATCATCAGAAAGTGGGTTTTTTAAAACCTTTTTAAAGTATTTTTTACTACCTGTTTGGGGGAACTTGGCCTGAACTGGTATTATTTCACCCTTGCTGTAGTTGTTAAAGTGAGTTTTACTCCATTTTACAATCTTTTTTTGCCACAGTTGCTATGTAAATCATGTAGTCGTTAAATGAATCTGGCTTTCCCCATTGACTTAATTGGTCAAAAGTCAGCTGGGAATGTTACAAATGGTGACCACGTAATCCCACGGCATAAAGACATGCTAGTTTCCAAGCACCCAAATTTTGATCGTGTGACCAGAGAGATGCGGTGACGGTCGTAAGTGTGAAAATTGGTCATAAGTTTCAGTGTCATTGTAACTTTGAATGGTCACTAAATAAATGGCTGTAAATTGAGGACTACCTATACTTAGATTTCTCTTGGTTTTATACATTTTTAAAAGTAATACAATTGCCTGCATGGGAACTACAACAAAATAAGTGCTCAAAAAGGAAGCCAGATAGGCAAAGCAAAATATTGTCATGTGAGTTGTGAATGAAATCTATGGAAAAATAAAGAAATAAATAAAATAGAACTTGTATCCCAATCTAGAAAAAGCAGATGAATGGACAATTAATTTTAATTGCATCCTCATTGTCATTAAAATCAGATTGGTCCACAGCACGTCGTGCATGGTCCTTTTATTAAAATACTTCTTCGATAGCTGGAATAATTGTATTGTTTTATTGGAATTATTTTTGAGACGTATTTCGAAGAGCAGAGTTCTTGAAGAACAGAAAATTCAGAAGCATTTGGCAAATAAATGTCTTCAGCAACCAGGAAGATTGGGATCGTGTAATGTGTTCTTTCTTCCAATCTTTACCTGTATTTAAAGAAACATGAATTCTCTGAAATCACAAAGGCATCCCATAATTTAAGATGTCAGGAGGAAGTAGGCTAATCATTATATTTTAAGATGTGATGGAACTAGGAACTAGTCTCTAATCATCTCACTGGCAGTCAAGTCTGTGATTGAAAACATGGTATTGTAGATTCTTTGGGACAATTTTGCAAACCCACCCATGCAAAAGTATTGATTAGTTGATAGGGTCACAAAGATGACAGTAACAAGACATGGAGGAATATATACAGAGGTGGGCTTCAAAAATTTCAGTAACGGGTTCTCTGCCCAGCTGCTGGGTGTGCATGGCATGGTGGGCGTGGCCTAGTCAGCTTCCTGCACCATGGCACAGAGGGGGGGGCTGTTTTCACCTTCTCCAAGCTCCGGAGGCTTTCCTCAAGCCTCTGAGAGGGTGAAAACTGCCTCCCTCAGGCTCCAGAAGTCCTTCGGAGGCTGGAAATGGGCCATTTCTGGGCACCTGGAACTTCCAGGAGGTCCATTTCCCCTCCTTCCTGAGACTCCATGTGGGCCCTGCATTTACCTTGCATCCAAAATGAGCTGTGTGGAGACTCCTGAGAGGGGCAGAGTGGGGTGGGCAGGGCCAGCCAGGGGTGGGATTTGGAGGTTCTCTGAACCAGCCATAACATTAACTACAAGTTCTCCCGAACGCGGGAGAACCTGTAGCATTGCCCTGAAAGGAGTTCAAATAACGCAAACATGTCTCGACCCTCACTTCCACATTCCCTATCAGCTGTCAGCAGGACAAACAATGTTGGATTTTCCAGGGAAAGCTTTCAATAGCCCTCCTAGCTTCTTCTTTCTTTTGATTTGAAGCGTAGTAGTTAGTTATGACAGATTGGTTCAATATTGGAGAAGGAATAATTGAAATTCAACCTATAAAAAAGCAAAAAACCAACAACTTCTAGTCTAACCTCTGCTCAAGTAGGAGATCCTCTCCCATTTCAGACAGGTGGCTGTCCAGCCTTTTCTTAAAAATCTCCAGTGATGAAGCCCCTACAACTTCTGAAGGTCAGAAGGGTTCCATTAAGAGATTGAGGAATGAGGCACACGCTGCTCAGTTTCAACCCCACAAGCAATGATGCACCTCTCTTTCCTCCAGGGGGATAATGGGGCGTGCTTATTGGGGGTTTCCCAGCAGTGGGAGGCCTTCTAGCTCCAGGTCTTGATAGCTATTCTTCCACCATTTTGGTTTTTTTCCACTGTGGACCTCTCTGGGGGAATTCAAGGAAGATGTGGGCACTGTCCAGCATGATTGTCTGAGGAATTCTGGGAGTTGAAATCCACAAGTCTTAAGGTTGCCAGGTTTGGAGACCTGTGGCGTAGACCAATCTTCCAGGAAGTACTTACTGGGAATGGTTCAACTTTGTTGTTTCTTCTCCATCCAATTTATTACGAACTCCTCAGGCTGGTCCTGCCAGTTTGGCATTCTTCCCGCATGGAGTTCAGTTGTCCTCCTCAGTGGAAATGCTGCCAAGTGTACATATATGGTATGCCATAAACCAGGGGTCCCCAACCTTTTTGGCACCAGGGACCGGTTTCATGTTAAAAAAAATTCCGCGGACCGGTGGCCATGGATCGGCCAGCGTAGAAGAGGGGAGGGGGAACAGGTGGCGCATGCGCGTGCGGGGTGTGTGTGTGAGTCGGCTCACTCGCCCCTCTCACGCCCCCAATGGTGCAAGTGACCGTGCCTGCGCTCTCCCGCCCCGGCGCGTGCTCTGCCCAGGGGGCTGCCCCCTCGTTCTTCCTCCTCCCCCTCCTCTCCGGCCATTTCTAAGAGTTGCGCCACTCACTGCGGCCCGGCTCCTATCAAGCCACGGACCGGCACCGGTCCACGGCCCGGGGGTTGGGGACCCCTGCCATAAACCAACCCTTTCTCACCTTTTCCTGACTTCTGGAACCTTCTAGGTTGGAATTTCAGACAGGTTTGTTCATATGGGTGAAAGTTCACAACTTGAAAGCTCATGAAAACATTCAAAAGAGATATTCAACGACATTCCCTTTTATGATGTTTGGGGAGAGGAGAAAGAAGTAGAAGGAATAAAATATATTTACTTAGTTACATCCCATCCATTTAATTATAATAGAAATGATTTATAGCTTATAATATAGTAAACCTTGATTTGAGAACTGGTTTAGTAGTTAAGGCATCAAACTAGAAACCAGGAGGCTGTATGCTTTAATCCTACTTTAGCCAGGTGAGTAATCTTAAACCAGACACTCTCTCTCAGCCCCAAGAAGCAAGCAAGGGAAAAGCACTTCTTAAAAAGTGCTTTGCTAAGACAACTGCAGGGACAACACTGACTCAAAAGCACAAAAACAAAACAAGAACCCTGGCTCCTTGATTGAATAGATCGTTCCAAGATAAAGGATCCCTGTTAAATCTGAACATCCCACGCATCCAAATGTACAATATCAATGTAAATAACATCATTTGCATTTTTATGCAATTTGCATTGGTTGATGGAAATGACATAATAGGGTTAATTATGTAATTACAGAAATGGCATAAATTATATCGGTTGCCTAGTTCAGGGTTTTTTTTCAAACTGTGTTCTATAGAATCTTTGGCCTCTTCAAGAGCTTAATAGGATTCTGTGAGGGACTATGGGCCAAAGGAGGGGAAAAGATCATTTGAATGCAGCCGGTGGTCTATGACTAGAGCTCTGCTTCCTGATAAGAGATTCCACAATTTGAACAAGTGTAAAAGAAAAAACTACTAGCCCTGGCCTAATTACTTCAGAAACAATGGACTTTTCCATTAGTTCAGGATGGATATCTGAATGTAAATTTGGTACATAGCATCTGAATCATATTAAATGGGTTGTGTGTGTGTGTGTGTGTGATAAAACTGATGTTTTATGGTAATCTATTTGTAAGTCTTATAAATACATTGATTTTCTATTAAATAGTTTAAAAAAATATCATTGCAGGTTTTATTTTAAAACACATTTTACTTTTTTTTTTTTACCACAGATGCCCCACAATTAGAAATTGTCTTCCAAGTGATAATCTAGAGCACATTACAGGTTTTCAGATATTTCTAGGTTGCTGGGTTTCAGGGGGGGGGGGGGTTTCTCCCAAAAGTCCTCGCAGGCCCTTGAGCACAATAATCAGATGTTTCTGATTATTGATGTTATCCGACAAGGAGGTATGTTTGCACATGAATGACAGTCAAATTGTTAGCATTTGAAGATAAGAAATGAAGTATCCTAAGAGCTTGAATGTGTTGGGGCTAAAAAGAACTATGCATTTTAGTCAATTTATACCCGGCAGAATGAAACAAAAGAGTGATTATTTTAAGCAGATGTCCTAAGAAAGCTTAGCACTGTTCCTGGGTCTAGTGAAGAATTTCCATCAGCTCTGAAGGTCTTCAGAAGGTCAGCGTCTTTTCTTTCTTTTTCCCTTCTTTTCTACACTTTTCCCTTCCCTTTATTATTATTTTTTATTTTATTTATTTTATTAAATTTATAGACCGCCCCCTCTCCCCCATGGGGACTCAGGGTGGTGCACAGGAAATTAAAAATCCAATAAATACAACAATATACAAAATATTAAAACCGAATTAAATTACCCCTGTGCTAAAGTCAATATTAAAACCCCTAAAACCCTAACAATTACCCCTTAAAATTCAGATTAAACAATTTCTTTCTGCGGCTAGATATATAAAAAATTAGGCCAGCCTGATGGAAGAAGTGAGTCTTTAACTTCTGGCGGAAGGAGCGGAAGTCCGTCGTTGTTCTGATTTCGGGGGGTAGGTCATTCCAGAGGGTTGGGCCCACCACAGAGAAGGCCCTTTCCCTGGACGTCGCCCGCTGGCATTGCCTAGTGGACGGAACCCGAAGAAGTCCCTCTCTTTACCCTCCCTGATTTTTCTTACTATTTGTTCTTTTGGAATTGTTGTATTTATAATATTATATTTATATTATAAACTAACAAAAAGGACAATTTGAAAAAAATAAATGAAAAATAAAATGAAGGTCTACAGGATGTCATCAGGTGATGGCATTGGAAGAAGAGTAGCTGATTTGGGAGCGGACGTGCTTTTTAAAGGGTTTTTAAGAGTGACAAACTGTTCCTAGCCTGAAACCTGCAAAAAGGAGATTAAAATAATGTCATAAACCACAGTGGCGCAGTGGTTAGAGCGCAGTAATTGACTCTGCTGACCGTCGGCTGCCTGCAGTTTGGCAGTTCAAATCTCACCAGGCTTAAGGCTGACTCAGCCTTCCATCCTTCCAAGGTCGGTAAAATGAGGACCCAAATTGTTGGGGGCAATAGGCTGAGTCTGTAAACCACTTAGAGAGGGCTGTAAAGCACTGTAAAGCAGTATATAAATCTAAATGCTATTGCTAAGTGCTATTGCTATCAAAAGTCAGCCATTTTTGTTTGAATTTTGACAGAACTGTCTTAAGAGCACTTTCAGTAACAACACATCTTTGCATGAGATGTCATGACCCAAATAGATGAGGGTGGAGCTTGCATCAAAACATCACAATGCACATTTAGATTGGAGGCCTAGCTCCTTAATTGAAACGGAAGGCCTTTCTATGCCTTCTGCCCTCAGTTATTCTTTCATTTGCAGAAACCAATTATCCCTGATTTCTTTTGGATAGAGAAACTCTGTTCACACAATATTAATGTCACCTCCGGAATCTGGTGAATGGTCATGTGCTGGTCCAAAGTATATTTTATTCTACTGGTAAAGTGCCTAAAGAGTGGCAAAGAAGACAGCCTGTTTGTATCTAAATTCTAATGTCTGCTCAGATCCCAATTTTGCTGTGGTTGCTATTTCTTCTCAAAGCAGAAGGCAGCTTGTCATTATTTTCAGAATGGTTATTGAAATACTCTGACAATGTTAATACCAATACATTGTGACATTTGAGTGACATGAATTAAGAGCATAGTTGCTTACTTTTAAATTTTGATGTGTCCTAGCTACGTTCCTACAATAAGGCCGAAAACATGACGATAATTCCTGACCTAGAGAAATAGCATGTATTTATTTTCTACTATCCTTGATGTTTTAAAACCTACAAATATTGATGTTTATTATTAAATTTATTTTTAATCAGTCGATTAATTGGCTTAAAACAAGTGATAATTCCATCTAAAACATTGTAGTTAGTTGACAACTCCTATTTAAAGATTTGCACAGAATTCATACTGATTAGTAACAGGCAGATGTTGAATTAATCATGTGATTAAGTTATGATGGATATAATTTAAGTTGCACAGCTTGCAGTACAATTAAAGAAGACTAACATAGGCTAGATCAAACCCATTAAGTATTGATTTCAAAATGATATCTGCTTTTTAGATCATGCCTCTCTCACTCTCTCTCATATACAGGCACAACACACATACATGTCAAACTTTAAATCTATCTATCTATCTATCTATCTATCTATCTATCTATCTATCTATCTATCTATCTATCTATCTATCTATCTATCTATCTATCTATCTATCTATCTGCAGACTTTCATTTGAATAGTTAAAGTAAATCATAAAATGGCATTTTAAATTGTTTACCAAGCCTTGGAATGTGTGCAGCTGATTTTAAAAAAAGCATGTGAAAATATCCTTCTGAATAATAGTCAAGGAATACAGAAGGATAATTGTTTCACATGAATAGGCAATTAAATACTATGATAGAATGAATGAACATAGATACTCAACTGTCACTTATCTAGCTCCCTTCATCCCCTATATGTAATGTGATATAATAAAAGCTCTTGTTCTGTATACATTTACCATGCCTGAAACAACGAAATGGCTTGTGTGCCTTGACAACTTCCAGAAAAATGTGGACTCACTTCATATCTCAGGGAAGTTACAAGCAAAATGTCCATTGATGTTAATGGATAGGGATTTAGGAGCTGCTATTTAATGGCTGTATTTTAAACAAGGAAATTTACACTCCTGCCCTGACAGGCTGAAGCTCAGCTAAAGGTGAGCACTTTGATCTGAACAAAAGTTAAGCCAATGAAGGGAGAAAATAAAACTCTGTGTCTGTTTCTTTCCAAAGAAAGATGCATTGTTTCTCAGAGGGCTTACTTATTCCCAAGGAAAAGAAGATATTTGCTGTAAGCGTTTGACTTTGTTTACATCATGCCCTTTACTCAGAAGCCATTTCACTGAATTTAATCTATTTTATTGATAATGACGGAAACTTTTCTCTCACCAGCTTTCTTCAAACAGAGAATCTTCAAAGGGACTAAGGCAAACAGATCGGCCAAGAAATTAACAGCTGAAAAGTACACTGAAATAACACACAGGATTAAAATTGCATAAGGTAACATTGGCAAGTACAAGATCACTCCTATCACACCCTCACCTATATTAAATGCAAGAATTTGTTAAGAAAAAAAAATCATTCTTAGATGTTGAGCCATAAAAACCGAAGGGAAACATTGAATTGCTTGGCAGAGAATGAACAGAATAATGTCATACACAGAAGGGTTAACAGATCTGAAGGAGAGTGTGGATTAGTCTCAGGGGTGGACTTCAAAAATTTCAGCAATGGGTTCTCTGCCTGGTTGCTGGGTGGGCGTGGCCATGGTGGGCATGGCCTAGTAAGCCTCCTGCACCATGGTGGGGGGGGGTCGCCTTCCCTGGACTCCATAGGCCTTCTGGGAGGCCCATTTTCCCCCTCCCCGAGCCTCTGTGTGGGCCCTGCACTTACCTTGCATCCAAAACAGGTCGCGTGGAGACTCCTGGGAGGAACAGGGGGGAGAGGAAGAGAGGGGAGGGGTGGGCAGGCCAACTTGGGGTGGAATTTGGAGGTTCTCCAAACCAGCCATAACGTTAGCTACAGATTCTACTGAATCTGGCCAAATCCATAGCAGCCCACCCCTGGTTAGTCCTTTGAAAATTGGAATTCTTCCAAATGAAAGGTAAAGGTTTCCTTGTCCATACGTGTCTGACTCTAGGGACACGTATGGTGCTCATCTCCATTTCTTGGCTGAGGGAGCCAGCGTGGTCCAAAGACATTTTCCCTGGTCAGGTGGCCAGCATGGCTATACACCAAAGGCATACGGAACGCTGTTACCTTCCTACCAAAGTGGTACCTATTGATCTATTTGCTTTTTTCATGCTTTCGCATTGCTAAGTGGGCAGGAGCTGGGGCAAGTAACGGGAGCTCACCCGTTGAACACAGCTCGGGTCTCAACCTCAGGCTGTCTCAGCATCTTTAAATCATTGAGCCATCGTGCCCCATATAAGTGCCTCCCAAATAGGAAGGCAGTTACATAAGAACATAAGAACATAAGAATAACCTTGCTGGAACAGGCCACAGCCCATCCAGTCCAGCATTCTGTCTCACACAGTGGCTCCCCATTTGCTTCAGGGTATTCCCAAGCAGATGTCTTCACCTGCTTATGATTCCCTGCAAATGGCATTGAGAAATATCCTGCCTATCTCTCCAACCCGGAGGGTGTCCTTAGGCATCCATAATGATAGCCATGGATACCCTTGTTCTCCATGAACTCATCTAATCCTTTCTTAAAGGTGTGGAGGCTGACAGCTGTCACCACTTCTTCTGGCAGGGAGTTCCATAGACCAGTGATCCTCTGGGTGAAAAAGTACTTCCTCTTATTTGTTTGAGGTCTAGCTTCCAAAAGTTTCATGGAGTGCCCCCTAGTTTTAGTGTTGTGTGATAGGGAAAACAGTTTTTTCCTTTTCTACTTTGTCCACACCATGCATGATTTTATAGACTTCAATCAGGTCACCTTTCAGGCGCCGTCGTTCTAAAGTGAAGAGGCCCAGCCGTTGCAGCCTCAGATGGTAAGGAAGGTGTTCCAGCCCCCTAATCATTCTGGTTGCCCTCCTCTGCACCTTTTCCATTTCCATAATTTATTTTATTTATTTTATTAAATTTATACCCCACCCTTCTCCTTGTTAGGACCCAGGGCGGCGCACAGGCATTATATAAAACCATAAATACAATATACATCAATTAAAAATATATTAAATTAATTCACCCGTGCTAAAACCCGTTATTAAAACCGTAACCAAATTATAATTTATATTTAAAAGTCAGACGCGGGGGGCTATCCTAGGCCGGCTTGTTGGAATAAGTACGTCTTAAGACGTTGGCGGAAGAGGTGGAGGTCCGAGGTAGTGCGAAGGTCGGGGGGTAGGTCGTTCCAGAGGGCCGGGCCCGCCACAGAGAAGGCTCTTCCCCTGGGTGTCGCCAGCCGGCATTGCCCGGCCGATGGCACCCGGAGTAGGCCCGCTCTGTGGGAGCGGACCGGACGAAGGGATATCCTTCTGAAGGTATGGTGACCAGAACTGTACACAATACTCCAGATGGGGCCTCACCATATATTTATAAAGAGGCAAAATGATACTTGCTGACTTATTTTCTATACTCATTTATGCTCAAGGATGAGGAAAGGTTCACCAAGTACAGCGGTGTAATGGTTTCCACAAAGATTTTTCTTTAGACAACAATACTAGTATTAAACCAAAAGCAGATAGAGCTAGATAACTTTCTTTTCTTTTCAAAAGAAGTCAAAGCTTTTGCCTGGAAGAAATATCATTCAGTTAAGTCAAAACAACATTTAATCATAACATTACAACTTTTCAGGTTAAAAACTTTGTCACAATTTACAAATGAGCTTTATTACTGAAATAAAGTCCAGTGCTCTAACTTCCAACACGGAACCCTTGAACAAACCCATGAGATTAAGAAGAGAGACTAAGCCTACTCCTCTTTATGTGACAATGGTTCATATATCTGAAAGTTGTTCCCATGTTTCCTTTTGGTTGTGTCTTCTACAGGCAAAAGTTACGTGCACCATTCTTCATAGGTTTTGGCTTCTAGACCTTTCAGCATCTTTTTGGTCCTTTTAGGAATTTACTCCACCTCCACATCACATTGTTGCATCCTGTTTCACTTGCAATCAACAAGGGCACCCAGAAGGTTTGATATGTACTACTGCCAAGCCATGAGTATGTGGTCTATTTAACAGTGATTTCAGCTTATCCACTAACAAGGTACTACTGTGGGGCTACAATTTGGAATGCTGAGTCCCTAAGGCTTCTATTATGTCTCCCATCCTCTTCAAAGTTTTATCAAATAGCTGGGAGAAATTAGTGGGAGCTGATGTCACCCAGCCCTGTGCTCATTGATATCTATCTCCAAGGAAATAGTTAACTTGTTCACTTAAATTATCTGAGTTTAATGGGCCAGAGGAGTTTACATACTTTTGATGAGAGATAGAGAGATGGCTTAAGTGTCTTGGTAGGTAGCAGCAAAATAAGTTGTAAATTGTATAAATTGACCCATAAATAATGGAAATTATCTCTCTGTGTGTGTGTGCATGCATGGGTGTGTGCATGCGGCTACTAGGAGTTGAAAACAACTTGATACATTTGTATACTATATATATGCAACATAAAAAATGGTTTCCTGCCTAGAAGGCTCCTATGTTGGAGCTGAAAGGTAAAATGGGTAGCAGTACGCTCCCTCTCTCCCATATTTGGGCATACCAGGTGCTCTGACATAAACACCTGGTGTGTATATATATATATATATATGCTGGCATAGCTGGCTTCGGGGATTTTCCCGTGTATAAGGGGAATTCCCGTTGAGTCGAAGGGCAGAGAGGGATGACGTTAAGTCTCCTCCCCTTAAAGGGACCTTGAACAGGAGCTGTGAAGATATTCTCTCATATATATATATATGAGAATATTTTCACAACTCATGTAAGGGCCCCCTTAAGGGAGGAGACAAACTGTCTTCCTTCTCTGCCTTTCGACTCAACCCAGAGATCATCTAGACAGAGAGCCAGATAAGATTACTGTTGTCTGAAATTTTTTTTTTTAGATATGTGTTAGATCTTATTTATTAATCAGCCCTTAAAAATCTAATATATATATGTGTTAGTTTTATGAGCTGATCAATAAATTAAATTAGAGAGAGAGCAGGATAGATTTATTTCGAGCTTATTAGCTCTCATCAGCTGACCATACCCTTACTGGGATTCGAACCGGGGCTATGTTGCATGCTAGGCAAGGAGCCTAGCACTTTAGCCAAGCCGGTTCCCCTTATTGCATCAGCTTAGACAGGATATATTAGTATAGGTAATTGTTTCACAACAACCTGTTATTATTAGGCCCCAATTAAGGGAGGAGACATACTGTTTCCCTTACTGCCTATTGGCTCATCACTAGAGACCATCCAGACAGCAAGCCAAGAATTACGTTGTATAATATTTTAGATATGTGTGTTAGTTTTATATATATATGCTGGTATTGCCATCCTCGGGTGTTTTCCCGTGTATATAGCATGGAATTGTTATTGCAATGCTTCGGCAAGATCTTACTTGCCATCCTCAGGCTTCAGTCTGTGATTGCGAAGGCGTCGCCCTTCCTTAAATCTTGGGGGGGTGGGGTGGAGTGCTGACTATTGTTGTTGATTGGGTTGATTGGCTGTGCAGCTGTATCATGACATCTGGAAACCAACACAGACCAACAGACGAGCCTCACCCTCCACCCAAGCCGTTGAAATTCAAAATAAGGAGAAACATACAAGACCAATCAGCATCAATCTACCAATCATTCTATAGCTACACAGCCAATTGTGAAACAATTACATACATACATACATACATACATACATACATACATACATACATACATACATACATAAAACATGATAATTCAAACCATAATACAAATATAGGGAAAACACAATAAACATCTAATGTAATTGTGCATGAACTCTTATTCGCCTCCAGATCATATGTAAGTAAAATGCATGATTGCTTCAGAAAGCATCCTCTCTCTTTTCCCTGTTCATCCTCATTTACACATTCTGCCCAACTAGCATGAAGGACGTTCTTTTAGAGGCACATGTAAAAATACTTTAAAGGACTGTGCTGCAGGAATGTAGAAGAAGAAGCTCCTATGAAAATCCCACTGCAGCTTTGCCACTTGATTGTTCCATACTCATTCTCCAGTTTGTGATGTCAGAGTTCCCCTCCCTCCCTCCCTCTCCTTGCAACAACTAAAAGCATGGGCTCTTTCTAAAACATTTTAAAAGACCCAGCCAATGTAATATTTATGAGTCTCTCAAGCAGTAAAAGAAAGTCTGGGACTCCTGCTTTATGTTATGCAGAGCATAAGGCTCGTATTCCTGTCAGGATCTCATTGGGTGTCCTATTTAGCTGCATTTGTATGTTAGACTCTCTGATTACAGACAAAACTGATGCTGCAGTGAAATTCTGTTGAGATCATCTTAGGTGGCTGCAGGCCTGCCCGCCTTTAAAGTGCATTAGTTCACAGGCCGCATGACTCAGCATCGTTCGATGCAAATGAATGAACTCATATATATTTTTTCCAAGCACTGGATTTAGTCTAGGAGCGGTTCCGGGAAACAATCTCTGGTGACCTGCTTGTTGCATTCATCTTGGTGACATCCTACAGCCCTGCACCTTCTTTGCCTCAGGTTTATTGCTATCTGGTCTTTTAAAGTAAATTGCAGCTAGTCCTCGACTTACAACCATTCATTTACTGACCGTTTGAAGTTATGGCACTGAAAAATGTGCCCGATGACCGTTTTTCACACTTATGACCATTGCAGCATCCTCACAGTCACGTGATCAAAATTCAAATGTTTAGCAACCGACTCATATTTATGAAGGTTGCAGTGTCCCGAAGGTCATGTGATGTTTGGCCCTTTTGTGACCTTCCGACAAGAAATGTCAATGAGGAAGCCAGATTCACTTCACCGTCATGTTGCTAACTGAAGAACTGCCATCATTCACTTCCCAACAGTGGGAACAACGGGCAAAATTCACTTCGCAACTGTCCTGTTTAACAACAGAAATGTTGGTCTCCATTATGGTTATAAGTTGGGGACCATCTGTACATCAGAAATTACACATGGGATTGGACTCTGGCTGGATTTTTTTCCCCTTATAGATTTTCAGCTTTCCAAGGGTGTGAAGACTGATTGGTCCCAGAACTCTGCAGAGACATCTATCTATCTATCTATCTATCTATCTATCTATCTATCTATCTATCTATCTATCTATCTATCTATCTATCTATCTATCTATCTATCTATCTATCTATCAACAAATACAGGGAAACAAGTATGAAAATACATGAAAAATGGCATAAACAAATGGGTATAAATAAGCAAAACATAGCCATAAACACAGAAAAAGAGTACATGTAAGTGGGACAGTGGGACAGGAATGGTAGGAATGCTGGTGCGCTTATGCATGCCCCCAAGGGACCTCTTAATGAAACATGCAAGGTCCACAGTATTTATTTTATTTTATTTTTATTTTATTTGACTTTTATTTATTTATTTATTTTATTAAATTTATACCCCGCCCTTCTCCTTGTTAGGACCCAGGGCGGCGCACAGGCATTATTTAAGAACACAAAATACAATAAATATCTATTAAAATGTATTAAATTAATAAACCCGTGCTAAAACCCAATATTAAAACCCTTGCCAATTATAAATTATTTTCTTAAAAAGTCAGAAATGGGGGCTATCCTAGGCCGGCTTGTTGGAATAAATACGTCTTAAGACGTTGGCGGAAGAGGCGGAGGTCCGAGATAGTACGGAGGTCGGGGGGTAGGTCGTTCCAGAGGGCCGGGCCCGCCACAGAGAAGGCCCTTCCCCTGGGTGTCGCCAACCGGCATTGCCCCATCGACGGCACCCAAAGAAGACCCTCTCTGTGGGAGCGGATCGGACGAAGGGATGTATGGGGCAGGAGGCGGTCTCGTATATAGCTAGGCCCCGAGCCATGGAGCGATTTAAAGATGGTCATCAGCACCTTGAAGCGCACTCGAAAGGCCACAGGCAGCCAGTGCAGCTCGCGCAGGAGAGGTGTTACGTGGGTTTGCCTTGTGGCACCCATAATCACCCGCGCGGCCGCATTCTGTACTAACTGTAGCCTTCGAGTGCACCTCAAGGGGAGCCCCATGTAGAGAGCGTTACAGTAATCCAGCCGGGATGTCACGAGCGCTTGAGTGACTGTGCGAAGGGCTCCCCGGTCCAGTAAGGGGCGCAACTGGCGTATCAGGCGTACCTGATAGAATGCCCCCCTGGCCACGGCCGCCACATGGTCCTCCATGGACAGCCGGGAATCCAGGAGGACGCCCAAGTTGCGCGCCCTCTCCACGGGGGCCAGTTGTTCGCCCCCAATGGCCAGTGTTGGACTTATCTGGCTGAACCGGGGTGCCGGAAACCACAGCCACTCGGTCTTGGCCGGGTTGAGCTTGAGTTTGTTACTACCCATCCAGATCCGTACGGCCTCCAGACACCGGGACAGCACCTCGACGGCATCGTTGGGGTGGTTTGGGGTGGATATGTACAACTGAGTGTCATCAGCGTACAGATGGTATTCCACCCCAAAACCACGGATGATCTCACCCAGCGGCTTCATGTAGGTGTTGAACAGGAGTGGCGAGAGGACCGACCCCTGAGGAACCCCACATGTGAGGGGCCTCGGGGACGACTTCTGCCCTCCTGCCAACACCCATTGCGACCGACCAGAGAGGTAGGATGAGAACCACCGTAAAACGGTGCCTCTCAGCCCCAACCCCCCCAATCGGTGCAATAAGATACCATGGTCGATGGTATCAAAAGCCGCTGAGAGATCTAATAGGACAAGGATAGAGGAACAACCTCTATCCCGTGCCCTCCAGAGATCATCCACCAACGCGACCGCTGGTCATGATTAACCTGTGTTCACAAGTTTGAACTGAGATTGAACATACTGCTATACTAGACAAGATTATTTTGATGAAAACGGTACTGTCAAAAATCTTCTGTTTTCCTGAAAGTTTCCTTTCCCAGTAAATGAGCTTCTTCTTCTTATCAGGTTATTTTTCCCCCTGGCCTTCCCTGGCTGTCCTTTTTTTTTTTCCTGATCTGAAATAATCACAATAATTACAGCTCTTGGGCTCTAACTGAAGTCTAAGAAGCCAGGGAGACTGAAGCTCAGTAGAAGGATGATTTCGGCTGGATCATTTTCAGGAATGTGTTTTGCAGATTGTCTTCATATCTTGAGCTAAGGAAAACATCATATTTTGTATGCTTACTGGCCTACAATTTGATATACAATCTCTCTGTGTGTCTTTCCTCCCCCCTCTCCCTCCCTTCCTCTCTCTCTATACACACACACACACACACAGAGAGAGAGAGAGAGAGAGAGAGAGAGAGAGAGAGAGAGAGAGAGAGAGAGAGAGAGAGAGAGAGAGAGAGAGAGAGAGAGAGGAGAACTGGACAGTGTGTGCAGAGTGATAAAACAAACCTCTTGGTTCCTTTGTTTACATAGCTGAGCTCTATAGGAAATGTAGCTTTGTATTACTGTTGCTTCTCCGCAGAACTGATAGGATTTATTCATGAGTTGCATCAGCTCTCCTTAAAAAAAAAAAGGATCCTTTTCTGAGAGCTCAGCTACTGTAGTCTATTTCTCTGACAGCAGCCATGCAACACGCAGACTTCTGGATGGATTACCTGGGAATGAAGCGGTAGGGGGAAGGGGGATGTGGGTGAGAGAGCGGAAGAGGGGAAAACCTTCTGAAGACACCAATACATTTTTTCCCTCTCTTGCAAGAGGAATCCAGAAACGTACCATGACCAGGAATGCTAATTTTTCTTTATGCATATTTACCACTTGTACTGTGACAAATTGAAATCCTGGAAAAGGAGGCAGGAGTAAAACGGAGAAGATTTTCAACATCCGTTCCAGGCGAATATAAAATAAAGTCGTTATGCTGCTGCCTTGGCTTGCTTTAAAATGCCTTTCTTTTCTTTCTAGGATCTTAGTAAATTAGGTGTTTAAATCTAGTTAGGCTGCATGAACATGATACCATTCAAAGTTATAATATTTATTGCTGTATAATATTTGCTCCCAACCATGTATTCTCAACACCTTCCCTTCCCTCTGCCTCATTTGTAATTCTAAGGGCTGGTCCGAAAGCTGCTTTGTATTCTAAGCAGGGACAGTAATAAGTGGCGTTTCCACTTGCTCAAGAATAATAATAAAATTATAGAAGCAGTAGAAACAGAAGCTTCCATGTTTCCAGAATTATTCAGCAAGCACTATGGCCACTGCAGGATAAATTCACAATCATCATCCCAACCTTTCCCAGCCTTCGGTGCCTTCAGATGTGCTGACATAAATTTCCTTCAACAATAGCAATAACACTTATATTTATATACCGCTTCACAGGGCTTTTACAGCCCTCTCTAAGCAGTTTACAGAATCAGCCTATTGCCCCCAACAGTCTGAGTCCTCATTTTACCCACTCAGAAAGATGGAAGGCTGAATCAACCTTGAGCCTGGTGAAATTTGAACTGTTGAACTGCAGCTAGCAGTCAGCTACAGTAGCCTTCAGTACTGCTCTCTAACCACTTTGATCCAGAATGGGTGGGTGGGAAATGTAGTCAAACATATTGGTCAGATTGGGAAAGTTAGACCATTTTGTTTTCCTTGAACGTATGTTTGGCTAGGGAGCTGAATGTTATTTCAGTGGCTAGGGAACCGAATATTATTTCAGTGGCCCTCTAAGCAGCTTGCATTGGTACTATGTGATACTTTAGAGATCCATTTAGGATACATATTTCTCATTGAAAAGAGGAATAGCCTGACACTGGCACTGGTTCACTGGGCCTCCAGCTAGTTTTTGGTTTGATGTTATGATGCCCCTCAGAATGACATGACATTTTGTTCATACGTTCCAGTCCCAAATGCCAGAGGCTGGTTTACAAATGCATTTAATCTCTTGGCTTCTCTCTTCATGGTGGTCCTTAAGCAGCAAACCCAATCCCCATCAGAATTGATTCCCCTGAAAATAAATAGGGAGGAGAAGCTATGAAATGAAGTAAAATGTTCTTCTTGTGATGTAAACTCTAAGACAAATATGTACATGGGAACTGTCGCACTGATAACATAGCTTATGTACATGAACAGGAATGGCTATTTGGATAGATCTGAAGCAGTATGGACTTGAGTTGGTTGCATCTTCTTGAAACATGCAAAAACATATTTGCTCCCAACCATGTATTCTCAACACCTTCCCTTCCCTCTGCCTCATTTGTAATTCTAAGGGCTGGTCCGAAAGCTGCTTTGTATTCTAAGCAGGGACAGTAATAAGTGGCGTTTCCACTTGCTCAAGAATAATAATAAAATTATAGAAGCAGTAGAAACAGAAGCTTCCATGTTTCCAGAATTATTCAGCAAGCACTATGGCCACTGCAGGATAAATTCACAATCATCATCCCAACCTTTTCCAGCCTTCGGTGCCTTCAGATGTGTTGACATAAATTTCCTTCAACAATAGCAATAACACTTATATTTATATACCGCTTCACAGGGCTTTTACAGCCCTCTCTAAGCAGTTTACAGAATCAGCCTATTGCCCCCAACAGTCTGAGTCCTCATTTTACCCACTCGGAAAGATGGAAGGCTGAATCAACCTTGAGCCTGGTGAAATTTGAACTGTTGAACTGCAGCTAGCAGTCAGCTACAGTAGCCTTCAGTACTGCTCTCTAACCACTTTGATCCAGAATGGGTGGGTGGGAAATGTAGTCAAACATATTGGTCAGATTGGGAAAGTTGGACCATTTTGTTTTCCTTGAACGTATGTTTGGCTAGGGAGCTGAATGTTATTTCAGTGGCTAGGGAACCGAATATTATTTCAGTGGCCCTCTAAGCAGCTTGCATTGGTACTATGTGATACTTTAGAGATCCATTTAGGATACATATTTCTCATTGAAAAGAGGAATAGCCTGACACTGGCACTGGTTCACTGGGCCTCCAGCTAGTTTTTGGTTTGATGTTATGATGCCCCTCAGAATGACATGACATTTTGTTCATACGTTCCAGTCCCAAATGCCAGAGGCTGGTTTACAAATGCATTTAATCTCTTGGCTTCTCTCTTCATGGTGGTCCTTAAGCAGCAAACCCAATCCCCATCAGAATTGATTCCCCTGAAAATAAATAGGGAGGAGAAGCTATGAAATGAAGTAAAATGTTCTTCTTGTGATGTAAACTCTAAGACAAATATGTACATGGGAACTGTCGCACTGATAACATAGCTTATGTACATGAACAGGAATGGCTATTTGGATAGATCTGAAGCAGTATGGACTTGAGTTGGTTGCATCTTCTTGAAACATGTAAGCCTTAACTTTTATGGGGTATTCATCAAGCCAATTTGGTCTAGACTAGAGCAGGGGTGTCACACTTGATGTCATTGAGAGCTGCATCAGGGTTGTGTTTGACTTCGGAGTGGGGGTTGGGCATGGTCAGGGTAGGCATGGCTGAGGTGGGCGTGGCCAGCTTGGCATCACTTGTCAAGGCTCTGTTTTCTCCCATAATGGCCCCTGCAGTCCTCTGCCAGCAAAAATGGAGCCCGGGAGGGCCACCCAACCTCCATTTTCGCTGGCAGAGGCACTAGTCCTTTGTTGTTTCCACAGTGGGTCTAATTTAAGCCCCTTTCAGGCTGAATCTGGCCCCCAGGACTTGAGTTTGACACCTCTGGTCTAGAGAGTAAGACATCAAGGTAGAAATTAGGAGTCTGTCAGTTCTAGTCCCACTTTGGACATGGAAGCTGCTGGGTGACTTTAAACCAGTCGTTTTGGCCCAGAGTCAGGAATAGTTTTAATGTCTGCTTTTGCCTTTGTTTTGTCTTTCACTAAGCCGAGTTGATTAGTGCTGAATGAAAAGGCAAGTTACACATTACATTAATAAAATGATTAAAATATATAATGCTCTTAAATCTGAACACTAGAGAGGAGGTTTAAATTGCTTGTGGCAATAGCCTGGTATTACACTGTCATTGCAACTATCCCACAGAGACTACAAAGTTTTACAAATGAGTAAGTATCCAGAAGCCTTGGAAATTATATTTCTCAAGGACTATTGGCTTAGGAAATTCATGCTCATAAAGACCCCAGCGAGGATCTCAACGGTAGTTTGCCTCTTTATAGCTCCCCCATCAGCCTTATCATTGCTTATAGCTACATTTTGGGGAGTAGATTAGGAATTTCAAGGCAGTTCAGTGTAAAGTGCATTATGTGTGCTGAACTGATCCCTCCTTTCTCCCATTACAAAATAGGAATAGGGAAAGCCATTTGTAGGAGAGATTGAAAACTGTGGAGGATTGCCAAGGCTATTTATTTCTGAATCGGGGAAAATAAAGGAATATAATCCAAGTGAAATCATGGAGATTTCAGCCATATTGAAAGGTTGTCCTAGGATCATATACAGAGCAGAAAAGTATAGATTCTTTTTTGACTTCAGTTATTCACCTTATCCTATTACTAGACTTGGGAAGGGTGTATTATAATATGCATCTGTCTCATTGCTCACTTACTATGCTTGGACAAATAGTGATGAATGGTGGGGTACTCATCAAGCCAATTTGGTCTAGACTAGAGCAGTTTTTACTGTCATTATTACAGAGAATATACCTATTCTACTATGATTAAGTTTACCAGATCTATATTGACTTCAGCAGGAAAGACCCAATGTGATATTAAGCAGATCAGCGGACAACTGGAAAATAAGTGAGAATGGGAAAACACTTGCGGCATATATATTATAAACTGCCCAGAATCACCTAGGTGAGATGGATGGGATAGAAATGTGATGTGATGTGATGTGATACGATGTATGTATGTACGTACGTATGTACGTACGTACGTACATATGTACATATGTATGTACGTATGTATGTTTGTATATTGTGGCTCTTTATTTGGCTGGCTTAGTTGTCAGATTTGTATGCCTGAATCTTACATAATCAATCTATATGCTATTATAAATTGTGCTGAACACCTCCCGCTTCCAATATAGTGAATTGGAAGATGCATATTTGGATAGTCCTTTCCAGTGGTGGGTTTCAAATTTTTTTAGAACCTACTCTCTAGGTGTGGCCTATTTTGTGGGCGTGGCTTGGCAGTCATGTGACAGGGTGGGAGTGGCCAACTTGTAAAATGTGGTGAAACTCATTTAACAATGCTCTTGCTTAGCAACCAAAATTTTGGGCTCAATTGTGATGATAAATTCTTTCTTTCTTTCTTTCTTTCTTTCTTTCTTTCTTTCTTTCTTTCTTTCTTTCTTTCTTTCTTTCTTTCTTTCTTTCTTTCTTCCTTTCTTCCTTTCTTTCTCACCTACTTTCTGCCTTCCTTTCCTTTCCTTCCCATTGGGTTACTGGCAGCGGCAGGCCAGACTTACTTCTGGGTCCACTGGTGGAACCCCCTCTCACCGGTTCTCTAAATTTCACCATCCGGCTCTTGCGAGTAGGTGCGAGCCTGCAGAAACCCACCACTGGTCCTTTCCCACGCTTCCACTCTTCTTGGTCTTGCTAGATTCTACTCATTCATGGAACCTCAAAAGATCTCCTAGTCCCTTTTGAGGTGCTTGCACCAGCCAAATCACTGAGGAGCCTGTCTACTTTTCACCGGTTCAGAACAACCTTTCAGATATCTTCATAAGATGTCACCTCTGTCACCTCCAGAGATTCCATCCATGTACCTTTGAAATCCAAGCACACTCCCTGAAATATTTGTCCCAGATGATTTGCAATGGAGACTAATAGCTTTTCCCAGCTTATGTTTCCTTAATAGGTTTCAGAACTCCCTAAATTATGCAGCTAGTCAGAATTCTGCAATGGAATTACAGCAGAGAAATCATTTTGCTTTTTCACTCATCTCCACAGAATAGGTGAGAAGTTTTATTTGTACCATTGCCCTCTCCTCTCACTCTTCTTCCTTCTTTCCCTCTCTTATACAATACAATACAATAGCAGAGTTGGAAGGGACCTTGTAGGTCTTCTAGCCCAACCCCCTGCGTGGGCAGGAACCTTATACCATTTCAGACAAATGGCTATCTAACATCTTTTTAAAGACTTCCAGGGTTCTCTTTCTTCTTCATTTCCTTCTTCCAGACATCCATTGCTTTTTATTTGTTGCCAATCTCACTCCCTTCACCATCTTCATTTCCTCAAACTCCTCCTAAAACCAATGAGGTCGTCAAGCCCAGCAGGCAAGGAGAGACTACTCCAGATGAATTCTGTCCAGCATGTTGTGTAGCGGACTTCAGCTGGCAAGAACCAGACCACCATAGCTGGAACAGTATTAATTGACTCAAAAATTATACTGAGGAACTGCTGGCAAATGTCTGTGATTTATATTCTAGGCCCACAGGGCCTTAACCAATCATAGAACTAGAACAAAAGCCCACCCAAATATAAATGTTCTAATTTCCCCTCCAAACTGTTTGGGGTCATCTAAAGGTTAGTTTCACTTTAGCGCAGTTAACACAACTATATACCTTCAATACAAAACATAGTCCCTTGGTCCCCTGTGTCCCAGTAGCTAACAAGTTACCCTACAAAGCTACCCAATCACAAACATCAATTAGTGTTTGGAATAATACAGAGGTCAGCTTTGGGAAAGAGGGAGCCATTTGCTGTCCTTCGGAAAGAAAAAATGACTTCAGTCAGTCCTGCTCAGCTTACTAAGCATAAAATACCCCAAAAAAATGAAAGAGGGAAGCTCAGAGAGAACTCTTTCTACTGTATTCCTTCACACTTCCCAGCTACAAGTAGTCCTCAACACAACCATTCCTTTAGTGACCATTTGACATTGCAATGGTGCTTATGACCTTGCATTTATGACTAGCATTCCAGAGGTCACATCAGGGGCATTAAACCCAATCACATTGTAGGCTGTTTCGTGACGTGTTGGGATTATTTTTGACCTTGAGGAGCCGGGATTGGTGTGGCCTTCACAGGCCGTATCTGGCCCACGGACCGTGTGTTTGACACTCCTGGGTTACATGGTTATTATTCTGGCACATGTATTTACGCTGGTTGCAGCATCCCAAGGTCACGTGATCACCACTTGTGACCTTTCCAGCTGGTTTCCAACAAGCAAAGTGAATGGGGTAAGATGGATTCACTTAGAGACCATGTGAATTATTTAATAAGTGTGGCAAAAAGGTAAGAAGATTGGGAGCAGCTCACTTACCACATCACTTAGCGATGAAAGCTCTGGTCCCCACTCTTTGTCATATATCAAGGATTACCTGCACCAATCACCCCCCGTCTAGGGCGTTGCATCAGAAATGGCAAAGGAATGGATCTAGGATAACCTGCCAGTTACGGACTTGCGTTGGTCAGCAATTAAAAGACAGAGAGAGAGAGAGAGAGAGAGAGAGAGAGAGAGAGAGAGAGAGAGAGAGAGAGAGAGAGAGAGAGAGAGAGAGAGAGAGAGAGATATGACAGTGTGGCGTGATTTTTTCCGTGCCTGTGTCTGTGTGTTTGCATACGTGTTTATATTTCACCGGTTTTAAATGATTCAGTTCTTAATACTGAAATAATATGCAGCACACCATCTGCCAGCTGTGAACAGAAATAAATTGCAGTGACATGTACATGTAGTGCAACGTACAATCTGATTAGTGTTCTAAATCTTAATATATCTGAGATATTGGAAATATAAAAATAGTGTGCCATTACGGCAACTCCAGGTTCTCATCATAATTAGAATTGCACGAGCATGATTATTTCCAATCAAGGCTTTTTTAAAAACCCTCTTAATTTTAGAAGTATAAGAACTATTTTAAACATTAGACATGAAATCTATTTTAATTACAATATTCTGTATAACTTCAGTAATATCTTTGGATGTACGCACTTGAGTGGGAATCATCAGATTATTGGTATGACATTTAGGAGGCCTTTGCTCAACTTCATGTTGTGCACCATGTTATGTCCCTTCCTGGATCTGGAGATTCATTTCCTCTGCCACAGGTGACTTCTGATAAACACTTCATCAAAAGGAGATGTTGTTATTGTAGTGGTGGTCTTTCTGTAATAAAGGTAAAGGAGTCCCTGCAGATTTCACTCCGTTAGTCCTTGCTGACTCATCTCCATTTCAAGGCCATTGATCCAGTGCTGTCCAAAGTTGTTTCATATGGCCAGCATGATGACATGGAGTGCTGTTCTCTTCCCACTGAAGTGGTACCTATTTATCTGATTGCATTTCCATGCTTTTGAACTGCTATGTTGACAGGAACTGGGGTGAGGACAGAAGTTCACCAGAGGTGGTATTCAGCAGGTTCTGACCAGTTCTGGAGAACCAGTAGTGGAAATTTAGAGTAGTTCGGAGAACCAGTAAATACCACCTCTGACTGGCTCCACTTACCAAGCCATGCCACGCCCACCAAGCCACACCTACAGAACAGTAAAAAAGTTGAATCTCACCACTGGAGTTCACTCCATTGCACTCAGGTCTCAAACCTGGGCTGCCAGCTTTTCAGCTGACAAACCCAATGTCTTAACCACAGACCACCATACCGCCCTATCTTTCTGTAACAGCAGACACAATCTCTAAGGTACAGTGGCCACAAAATGTGGAAACAAATGATAAAGGTTTAGAGACAAGAAACGTTTGACTAGACAGATCTTTGGTGGTGGGTTTGTTTAAAACAGGGGTGTCCAAACTTGGGAACTTTAAGAGTTGTGGACTTCAACTCCCAGAATTCCCCAGCAAGCCATGGCGGCTGGGGAATTCTGGGAGTTGAAGTCCACAACTCTTAAAGTTCCCAAGTTTGGACATCCCTGGTTTAAAATAAGCATTTTGGATTCAGAGGTTTTGACTAAGACCTTTGAGCATTAGAAAGAGGATTAAACCTTCCCTTCTCCTAGCTGGTTCCTTTTGGACCAATTTTTATCACTTCAGAGAGGAATGTGATTCAGATGCAAAGAACTAGATGGAGAATGAGGAGATACAAGAGGGCATGAGTCCTTCCAGTCTTTTGAAGAAAAAAAATAAAACGCAGAACTTCAATCATATTCTCACAAAGTACAAAATTTGGCCCCCAATTTGCAACACAGAGATCAATTTATTTATGATAAGAGAACAAAGACTGCTGTTGCTTTTATAGTTATGAAAAGAAAAAAGGTGATGCATTATATGGTGTGTGGATGTTGCACTGAGTGTGGGCGTGTTATATTTACTATAAAATGCCCCACCTCTTAATATCAAAATTATATGCGACCTACATCAGCCAGCTGTGAACAGAAATAAAACTGCAAATTCAGGTACTATAACATGCAATCTAATTAGGGTACTAAACCTTAATACACCCGAGACTTTATAAATATAAAAATAGTTGTAGCGGAACGGACCCATTCAGTGACATAATAATGATGGAGGTTCCTAGGCTACCATAATGAAGGGCTTTATTATATGCAATTTCCATTGTTTCACAGTGTGCCTTAATGTGTTTATATTGCTGCATGGAAAGTAATTAAAACAATAATAGAAATTAAAAAAAATCCAAAAGAATATAAAAATAAGCACAGGATTGGATTTGTAGGATGATCCACAGATTTTATGTCAGATTCCATTCAGGATTGCTGTTTAAAGATTTTGAGACATCCATGATTTACCCACGTTCAGTTCAGGTTAGTCTACTGCCTTTTGAGTGTTTTCACCACTGATGCAAAAACCCCTCTAGTCAGTGTTATCTATGGGATCCCCCAGGACTGAGCACTAGAGTCTATAGGGCACTGTCGGTTTTTCTAGTAGATCAGTTTCCTATAAAAGATATTCAAAAGGGATGTGTGGTATTTAAAAACAAAACAAAATAAAAATAAATACATGAATTATATTAATATTTCAAGCAAGCCCAGGGCTGATGTTAAGAAATAAAGATTTAAAACCTTTAGAAGATCCTTGCTGAATCAGGCCATAGGTAAAGATAAAGGTAAAGGTTCCCCTCGCACATATGTGCTACTCATTCCTAACTCTAGGGGGCGGTGCTCATCTCCATTTCAAAACCGAAGAGCCAGCGCTGTCCGAAGACGTCTCTGTGGTCATGTGGCTGGAATGTGGCTGGTTCCTATTTTTCTACTTGCATTTTTGCATGCTTTTGAACCACTAGATTGGCAGAAGCTGGGACAAGTCACGGGAGCTCACTCCATTACACGGCGCTAGGGATTCAAACCACCAGACTGCTGACCTCTCTGATCAAAAAGCTCAGCGTCTTAGCCACTGAGCCACCGCGTCCTATGAATCAGGCCATAGCAATTCATAAAAGAGCTTGATCGTTAAACATTTTAAAACAACATTATAATTATTGGAAGTCAGCATGGATTTGACAAGAACAATATCAATCCAGTTTAAACCAATCTCTTTGTGACCTGGTAATTTCCTTAGTAGATTTTGGGAATGTTGTAGACTATGCATAAATATACAAATATACCAAGATATACAATGATATACAAGATATACAAAGAAATAATTATCTGTTTTTCAAATTGACTTCAATGAGAAAAGGATATCTGAAAAGAACAACATCCAGAATCAGAAATAACAGACACAGACTAGCAGATCAACAATTGATTTATAACACAGAAGAAAGTATTCACAGAAGCAGAATTGGAAGAACTGTAAAGGTCTACTGAGGCAAAGAAATCAAAGCCATGCCAGAAGTAGCTCATACTGCAGAGACAAAGCAGGGGTACTCACCAATAGAGGAAGCCGGCATCCCTATTGAATCATTTTCATTCCTCACCCAGGCACCCTCTCCTCAGCCTTCGCTTCAGAAATAACAAAGCCCTCAAAACTCAAAAGCACAAGTAATTAAAAGCATTGGTGGGACCACAAAACAGGCAAAGTAATAGAAAATGAAGAAGCTGAGAGGTTCTGGAAACTTTAGAATTCAAACAGACAAACACCTGTCCCATAAAACTCCAGGCTTAACAACTGTCAACAAAAGTCTGGCTAGTGGACATTGCAGTACTTGAGGACAGCAGGAAAAAGAAAAAGAACTGGGAGGAAATTGCAAAATATGAAGATCTGCAAATACAAGTAGAAAGGCTGTGGCAAAAGAAAGCAAAAGTGGTACCAATAATAATAAGTGCCTTGAGCCGTAATTCCAAAATAACTAGAACACCACTTGAGCCCCATCGGCATTGACAAAATCACCATCAGTCAATTGCTAAAGGCAAGTGTACTTGGAACAGCTTGCATCCTATGTCAATACCTTTAATGCCATCGGACATCTGCCTATTGCAAATCCTTGGGAAGGACTCAGCAGGTGGGTAAAATTTGAGATCCAGTCAAACATCTGGTTACTGTGTGACAACAATGTATACATGTATAATAATTAAAAATTACCATCTGTTAATTAGAGTTACCAAAGGCCACGCCACTTGGATCTGCACATATGCCATGCTGATTTATTGTGACTTCCAGGTTAAAGTTCAGAGTCTTGAGAAGAATTTGCTGCATATATATGCCAACACCAGCTGAAGAACTGGTACCTGTAACTTTGTATTGTTGTGTAATAATAATAATAATAATAATAATAATAATAATAATAATAATAATAATAATAATAATAATAATAATAATAATAATAATAATAGCAGCAGCAGCAACAATCTGCAATGACTTTTCCAATTCTCAGACTTGAATGTGATTGAAAATATATGGGAAATTCTCAAACATGCAACACATGCAAGGAGACCTAAGAATACATCTAAACTAATAGTATTCTATAATATGATATGATTCAATATTATATGATACGATATATTGTAAAGCCAAAGGTAAAGTTTTCCTCTATCCAGTCATGTCCAATTCTAGGGGGGGAGTGATCTTCTCTGTTTCTTTGTCAAAAGAGTCAGCATTGTCCAGACATTTCTGTGGTCATGTGGCCAATATAACTATACATCAAGGCGCATGAAAGGCTGTTACCTTCACACTGAAGGTATTTATCTACTCTCATTTGCATGCTTTCGAACTGGTAAAGTGGGCAGGACGTGGAACAAGTTAAAGGGAACTCAAGCACCGCATAACGTTTGGATCTCAACCCTAGCTGTCAGCTTTTCAGCTGACAAGCTCAATATCTTTAACCACAGAGCCATTGCACTCCATTATTATATTACGATGTTATGTTATGTTATGTTATGTTATGTTATGTTATGTTATGTTATGTTATGTTATGTTATGTTATGTTATGTTATGGTATGTTATGTTATGTTATGGTATGTTATGTTATGTTATGTTATGCTATGTTTGCTATGCTATCCTATTTTTTTTATTATCTAGTAGTTAATAGCTGCAAGAATGAGTCAAACAAGAGTTCCCAAAGGTAAAACAGAAAAATACTTAGCTAACTACAGGAAATGTTTGAAAGTCACTATTCTTGCTAAAGAAGGTCACAGAGTACTATCTGAAATGGTATCTAACTTCTGCATGTGCACGCACACACACACGCACACACACACACTCACACACTCCCCTATTCATTGTTTTCGTCTTCTGAATCCTGGAGCATTTGCACATAAAAAAATAGATATGCATTCATGTTTGCAGCATGATGTTGCCTTTAATTTTGTGTCATGCAGAGATTGTGTCTGTTTCCATTCACTTAGGGATTCATTAAAACATCACCAGGGGTGCCTAAAGTTTTGCATACAAGTTAACCGATACTTTGGCTTTCAGAAGACTAGAATTGGGTGAAATCATGAGGACTGAACCTCAGGTAAGAATGTAAAAGACAAAAAGAAAATCAGTATCACGCATATACCTGGTTGACATAGTTCGACCATATATGGGCTGACATTTATTTATTTAGAAACTTGGGATAGCATACATAAAATGATTGTGTTTCATCTCGAGAATATCGATGCCGTGTTATGAGGCAAACTCAGAGTGACATTCATATTTTGAGTTGTTTTTTTTAACACATGAAATCCCATTTCTAAGGAAAGTTGAGTCTTGTACATAAGGAAAAGCTTAAGCACAATCTTGAAACTCACTCCTTATAGATGCTGATAGAATCAGGTTCTACAACTGGAAACAGGCTTCCACAAACAGGGATCTTTACGTGAATCAGATGACTTCTTTGCACCAATTAGTGCAAAGATCTAATTCACACAAGCACCCTGGACTTGGTACTGAATTTGATAAAGACACACACGGTATCACTGGTAAAGTAACTTAACGTGAACTTGGATTCCTGTCATGGTTGAAAAATAATCTGAAGTTTAAGTATTATATACCTTAGTTTTCGGAGTATAAGATGTACTTCCCCCTAAAAGTGGGTGAAAACTGCAGTGCATCTTATACACCAAACGTTGGCCCCCACCCTTTGGCTCTTTTTAGCCTCCGCACATTGCATTTTTGGCCAGTTCCAGGCGACAGGGATTGGCAGCAGAAAAAGGGGCACCATTAAATGGGCTGCAGCAGCAACAAACTGGCCGCAGAGAATGGGCTGTGGTGAACAGACCATGATGGGGGATAATGGGTGGCAGCAAACGAGCTGCGGCAAAGAGGCTGCGGCGAACGGGCCAGATGAATACCGGATGGATGCTGGGAGGCAAAGACAGATTTTTTTTTTCTTTTCCTCCCCCAAAAAGGTAGATGTGATAGAATTAGTTTCTACAAATGGAAATAGGCTTCCCCAAGCAGGGATCTTTACATGAATCTTTATTGTCTGGAGCGTCTTATACTCTGAAAAATATGGTAAGCCTTATTTGCTGCATGCTATGCTGCTTGGTCTTTTCTTATGCCCACGATAAACAATAATTATAGCACTGAAGTTTCACTACACCCACATTTCTATGGGTAACAACTATTACACTGGACTAATTTGACTCTGAGCCAAACCTTGTCATATAGAAAACCTGTGATTGGATTTCCCAAATATTTTTCAAAAAGATGAAGTATAGCAGCAGGTGGCTGCCAATTTTATTTCTGAGATGGAGCCAAGGGGCTGTTTAACTCTTTCTTTTAAAGTTTTTTTTTAATCAAATCAAGTTCCCAGAACTTTTGGAAAAACGGTGGGAGGGGATAGGCCACTCATTTGAATGTTTGCTTTACGCAAACGTTATCATAGAATATGCAGAAATACAGGTAATCCTCAACATACAACCACATTTGAGCCCAAATGTTTTTTTGCTAAGTGAGACATTTGTTAAGTGATTTTTTGTGTGTGTCTGGACTCCCAGAGACTGCCTGGACTAGTCCCTGCAGGTTTCTTGCCAAGATTTCAGAAGTGATTTGACTTTGCCTGCTTCCTAAGGCTGAGAGAGGGGGGGACAGATCCAAGGTCACCCATCGGGCTTTATGCCTAAGGCAGTGACTATAACTCACCACCTCCCAGTTTCTTCTCTGATCCCTTAACCATTACACCAAACTGGCTTAACTTAGATGATTACTCTTTTATTAGGAGAAGCCCTCCTATTCCACCACCTCTTACAATACTAGACAACACAGTATCAACAGTAGAGACCTTCAAGTTTCTAGGTTCTATAATAACTTAAGACTAAAAATAGAGACCTAACATCAAAAATGTCATCAAAAAAGCCCATCAAAGAATGTTCTTCCTGCATCAACTCAGGAAGTTCAAACTACCCGAAGAGCTGCTGATACAGTTCTACAAAAGAATTATTGAGTCTGTCATTTGCACCTCTAGAACTGTCTGGTTTGGCTCTGCAATGGATAATTAGAACTGCAGAAAAAACAATTGCTACCAACCTGCCTTCCATTGAGGACCTGTATATTGCGCGAGTCAAAACGAGAGCTGTGAAAGTATCTACAGACCCCTCACATCTCTGGACATAAACTCTTTCAACTTCTTCCCACAAGACATCCCTAAAACAACCAGAAACAAGGTCAGTTTTCCCCCCATGCCATCATTCTGCTAAGCAACTAATTCCCACAACACTGTCAAACTACCTAGTAGGTATTATTATTATTATCCTTCTCATCTTTTCTATTACAATACAATACAATAGCAGAGTTGGAAGGGACCTTGTAGGTCTTCTAGTCCAACCCCCTGCGTGGGCAGGAACCTTATACCATTTCAGACAAATGGCTATGTAACATCTTCTTAAAGACTTCCAGTGTTGGGGCATTCACAACTTCTGGAGGCGAGCTGTTCCAGAGGTTAATTGTTCTAACTATCAGGAAATTTCTCCTTAGTTCTAAGTTGATTCTCTCCTTGATTAGTTTCCACCCATTGCTTCTTGTTCTGCCCCCAGGTGCCTTGGAGAATAGTTTGTCTTTCTCTTCTTTGTGGCAACCCCTGAGATATTGGAACACTGCTATCATGTCTCCCCTGGTCCTTCTCTTCATCAAACTAGACGTACCCAGTTCCTGCAACCGTTCTTCATATGTTTTAGTCTCCAGTCCCCTAATCATCTTGGTTGCTCTTCTCTGCACTCTTTCCAGAGTCTGCACTCTTTCCATTACCTATTTCCTTATCTTCTTAAGACTATAACTTTGTTGTTTGTATCCTACAATTTATATTAATTGTTTTATTTAGTATCCTGGTATGATTTATATTGATTGCTTAATTAATATCCTATGATTATCACTTATGATTATAATGAATGTATTTTATGATGATTATGATCATGATTTATCATGTGCTTGTATGTACACTGAGAACTTATGTACTGGAGACAAATCCATTGTTTGTCAATAAAGAATTCTATTCTGTGCTATGCTATGCTATGCTATGCTATGCTATGCTATCTAATAATTTTATCCTTCTGCATGTCTAAAAATGATCTCTTTGGCAACAACTTCTGGATATCCCTGAAGGCCATGTCTAAAACTTTTGGGCCTGCATGTGGCTGCCATGACCAAGACTGCATGGGGAGGAGGAGATATTCAGAGTGAATATACATACTCTGTTGGGCTACCAATTTCAAGTTTTAAGCTCTTAGAAAGTTGACTCAAACCAAAAATTGCATGGAATTTTTTTTCTGGGAACAGATCTTCCAGGACCCATATATTTTACACCTCCCCTACTTTGGAGATGGGTTTCTACCAGTTCGTACAGGTTTGGGCGAGCTGGTAGTAGTAATTTGGCCTGGGTGGCAGAACCAGCAGTGACCCAGGCTGGCCACGCCCCTGAACCGGTTCCCCAGTCTCTGCTTCCATTGCCGGCCAGTTTTTTATTAGCTTTTCATGGCCTTTGCACAGGTGCAGAACAATTTACAGTGAACTGTGCATGTGCAAACAATGTGTGTTTGGTACGTGCATGAAGCGAAACGGTACCAACACCAGTAGGAACCCACCCTTGCCCTACTTCTGTATTTTTAAGGAATATTATATTTGCCTTTCTATGATTCAGCCAAAAGCACAGTTGTTATAATTCTTACTCTGTAAATACAAAATTACTGGTTCAAACTCTGACAGAAACTTTTAAAAAATGAATATATTCCTTTCTGAGCTTCCTACTATCGTTATTTTTGAAGTAAATACAGCAGTGTGGTCACTAAAGTGAAGATTCCACCCTCAGCTCCCAAATAAACTAGATCAGGGGGGTGTCAAACTCGTGGCCCACAGGTTGGATGGGTCATGTGCTGGCCATGCCCATATCCACTTTAGCAAAGGGGAAAACTTCACAGTACGTCAATGTGATGCCACAAGTTTGACACCCCTGATGTAGATCATAATATATAAACTACTTTAGAAGCTGGGGGCAAAATTCTTGAACCTCAGATGCCTTGGAAAATGATACACCATTGCACTTTAAAAATATAAAAAAATAGTAATTAAAAAAAAACACCTTGGCTTGATTTCCATCCAGCACACTTTTTTTTAGAGGTTGAACATTATGATATCAGTGCTATGAAAACCCTCATCATAAAAGGGAGTTTTAAAAGAAGTTGATGCTGACGCATTGACCTGGTTGAAGGGGCACTTCTCCCTCTGCAGAGGAGCCAATGAACTGCTAAGGATAGCTTATAAGGAACCCAAATAACTCCAGCTGAAACAGAGAAGAACACTCAAGGAGACATAAGAGGAAAATATTGGTTTCAAACCATAGCAGGAAAATGCACTTGGACGTGGATTGCTCTTTGGGAGGGAGGTGGCATCCATTTCTGCCTTCAGTAAATGGTTTCTATCCTGTTCTGATAATCAGGCAACCTGACACCATGGATAAGTCCTTATGGACTTATTGAACATTAAACCTCTAACTGCAAGTGGTGTCTACCTAGCAGCTAGTTAAAATAATGGTGGTTTTGAGCTTTAGGTTATAGATTTCTGTCCATGGTGTAATCAACAAGTCTATTTTTTCTTTTATTACCTGCATGAGACAAAAAAACCTTTCCCACTATTTACAATTCCTTTTCCCTTCATCTCCAGAATGAAATAATTGTGTTGTGGTCCACCAGGAGCGAGTGGACCTGGCAGCAGATTCAGACAGTGAGGAAGTTTGGGAGGAACATGGGCTTATCCTGGAGTCTGGGGAAGGCTTTGATGAGGGCTCTGTGTTGGAGGCAGAGAGGGGGGCAGAACTGTATGCCAGCTATCAGCTGCCTTCAGAGTTGGCAGAAGAACAGCTGGACCCTGTTCCCAGTGTGCGCATGCACAGAGTTGCCAGATGAAGGGAACAACTAAAGAACAGGGGTTGACTTGGGAGTAAGGCCCCTCCCAGTGGAAATAAAGGGGAGTGAAGTTGGCAGGAGACAATTAGTTCGCTAATTGGTTCGTGACTCCTTGAGACTCCTTGCCAGATTCTGCAGATATCAGCCAGCTCTCCAAACCAGATAAGGTCTGTAGCTGTAAATGCTTCTTTGAAAGTCTTTGTCAGCTGTGAATGATCAGAATTCATAGCAAATTAATAAAAGGTTTTTTTGTTAGGACAAGGAGTTGCTTCATGCTCTTGGGAAGTCTCGGTCAGAACAAATTGCTTCTCTTTTTCTTCTTCCAACTTTGCCTTGAAGAAAAAAATATGGCTGCCAAGAACACAATCTCTTGTGCAGGTCCACAGGATTCTTCCCATTGTCATGGAGAAACTCTGCTGAACTCTTGACACCTCATTTCCTTCATCTCCTCATTCCTACATGTCCACAGGTACTCCATCTCCCAGCTTGCAGGGCAAGAAGACAAGATGTGATGATGCATCTAACATGTTTAGGCAGTCAGCAAGTGACAGTGTCTATCAGATAGGCGAAAGCTCACTTTATATTCTACTTACCATCTGCTAAGTCTCCTTCTATGACAAACTGGCAACTTAAGCAGCCCTTGATGATGTGGAATTAGCGAACACTCTCCACTGAAATTAGCTGTTATCCACTTTTGTTTCACAGTGATGGATGCAGGCTACTAGAGGAAAAATAAGGATCTGAAGTGATTTTCAAGGCAATTCAATACCCCTGCAAATACAGTGTTTCGGCCAAAATACGACAGGGTCTTACATTTTTTTGACCCATGAAATATGGCCTTGGGCTTATTAGAGGGGGGGCTTATTGTTTTGGGGTTGCTGAGTGGCTGCTCCCTTGCAACCAGGCTCCCGAAGAGCCAGGCACAGCCTCAGGGGTGAAGCAGCCATGAGGTGACCATGCTCACAAGCAGCCACCCGCCAAACCGCCTCTCCAGCCAGGCAGAGCACCATTCACTGACCTAAGGAGTATCCCTAAGGCGCCAATCCATGTGGTGCTCTGCCCGCCCCCCAGGTCCTGTGACTTGGCACATTCAGGATATCCCCTAGGTCAATACATGGAGCTCTGCCTGGCTGGAGAGGAGGGTTGCGCGAGCGCCTGCTCCACCCCCAGCTTCCATGCCTCCTAGCCTCACCATGTCCTTTGCCAGCTCTCCTTGCATGACTAGGGCGCTGCCGCTGCCGCCACCACCGCCACCGCCACTGCCACCGCTGCCGCCAATCTCCAAGTAAAACTTCTTCTCCAGCTTCCAAAGTCTGGAACTCGGCTTCCGACTCTTCTAGCAGCGGCCACTCTAGGAGTGTGTTCTATGGTTATGGGCAGGCTGCCAGAAGACTGCCCATAACCATAGAACACACTCCTAGAGTGGCCACTGCTAGAAGAATCAGAAGCCAAGTCCCAGACTTTGGAAGCCAGAGAAGAAGTTTTACTTGGAGCTCAGCGGCAGTGGTGGTGCCCTAGTCCTGCAAGGAGAGCTGGCCAAAAGGAAGGTGTGGCTGGGAGGCATGGAAGCTGGGGGTGGAGCAGGCACTCGTGCAACCCCCCTCTCCAACCAGGCAGAGTTCCATGCATTGACCTAGGGGGTATCCTGAATGTGCCAAGCCACAGGAGCTGGGGGGCGGGCAGAGGGCCACATGGCTTGGCGCCTTAGGGATACTTCCTAGGTCAGTTAATGGTGCTCTGCCTGGCCAGAGGGGGGGTTGTCCAGGGGGCTTATTTGTAGAGGAGGGCTTACATTTTTTCCCCCACGAGGAAAACTGTGGCATTGCCTTATTAGCGGGACATGTCGTATTTTTGGGGAAACACGGTAGTTAAATATCTAATTCTGGGAATAATGTACAATTTAGAACAAGGGTGTCAAACTCAAGGCCCTGGAGCCAGATCTGGCCCATGGGGGTGCTTAGGTCTGACCTGTGGGGCTGTCCTGGAAACAGCAAAGGACTGGCCCACGGTGCCTCTGCCAGTGAAAACCGAGCTCAGGAGGGCCCCGACACAAGTGACATCGAGCTAGCCACACCCACCCTGGCAACCTAAGGTCAAACACAAACCCTGAAGTGGCCCTCAATGAAATTGAGCTTGGCACCCCTGATTTAGAAAGAAGTGGAAGAATGGCAACTTCTCAAAATAAGGTTTCTTGCATTCTGATTGGCAATACTCCTGGATAAATTTAGGCACCAGTCATGCTATCTGTCCACGTAGAAGACACAGAACATAGTTCTTGCCAGGAAATTATGGATATGTTAGATGAATGAGGAAGTTGGGTAGAGTAAACTTCATCACACTGGGTCAATTCTATTTCTTTTAATGGGACCATAGATGTATAATGCAAGTAACTGGATAGGACTATTTAGCACTCATTGTTGTAATGGACAAACACGCCTATTCTTTAAACCTAAAGTTTCTTACTTATCAATTGGTTCTTGCATTTTGACATCAGTTAGCTAACAAAAATGACACTCACGTGAGAATAGGAAAGTCTCAGTTTTAGTTTTTCTTCTTTCCAGTTTTAAATTTTAGGGAGTGCCAAGATTGAAAAGGCTTCTGAAAAATACAATAAAAAAGCAAAAAGCAGCAAGAGCCCAGTCCAGAAGCAATCACGCCCACTCAAGATTTATATATAATTTGGATTAAAAGTATATATGATTTAGATGGTCGGTACAGATTCAGATGTATATGAGCATGTGTACGTATGTGTCTAATTTTGCAGGATTGTTGCATAGGAGAACAAAGGGTGCTGATATAATTAAAAGTAAGTATTGTGTAAATAGGGTGAAAATGTTTGAGGAAAGAAAAAAAGATCGTGGCTAAAAATCACAAGTGTAAAGTTCAAAAATTCAAAGAAAGAAAGAATAATACAATACAATACAATACAATAGCAGAGTTGGAAGGGACCTTGTAAGTCTTCTAGTCCAACCACTTGTGTGGGCAGGAACCTTATACCATTTCAGACAAATGGCTATCTAACATCTTTTTCAAGACTTCCAGGGTTGGGGCATTCACAACTTCTGGAGGCAAGCTGTTCCAGAGGTTAATTGTTCTAACTGTCAGGAAATTTCTCCTTAGTTCTAAGTTGCTTCTCTCCTTGATTAGTTTCCACCCATTGGCCTTTCCAAGGCACTATACAGTGGCATTAACACTTCACGTGATCTAGATTCTATCCCTCTGTTTATGCAGCCTAGAACTGTGTTGGCTTTTTTGGCAGCTGCTGCACACTGCTGGCTCATATTAAAATGGTTGTCCACTAGGATTCCAAGATCCCTCTCACAGTTGCTACTATTGAGCAAGGTACCACCTATACTGTACCTTTGCATTTGGTTTTTTTGCCTAAATGTAGAACCTTACTTTTTTCCCAATTGAATTTCATTTTATTAGATAGTGCCCAATGTTCAAGTTTGTCAAGATCCTTCTGTATCTTAAGCCTATCTTCTGGAGTGTTGGCTATTCCTGCCAGCTTGATGCCGTCTGCAATAAATCCAAGAAACAATCTCATTGTTTCTACTTGAATAGTTTTCTTTCTGAATGTTGGCACGACAAATTTCACACATCCTATTATGTTCCTTTCTCTCAAGACATGTTTTGAAAAGCCGTTTTCTGCAATATTTTGTATCACACTTTCCCTGTGATGTCACTGTGGTAAATTTTTGAAAAAAAATTGATTAAAGCCTTACAAAATTCAGAAAGGACTACATTTCAAAGGATAATTGTGTGCCCCTCAAAGCGAACCCAAATGTTTTTAACATTATTGAGTAGAAGAAACTCATTAAATAAACTCATCCCAAAACATTCAGTGTCACCAAACTCCATGGCAGATGATTTTGTCAATATGAATTTTTATATCCCTTACCAGCTGGCCATTTAGAGGTCTTTTAGTTCCAGGACTTTTGGCAATCAACAAATAAAGATTCCCTCCTTTGGCAAAAAAGGAGAAGAGAGGTTAAACCTGTGAAATTCCACCATGGATCAAGCCTGGAAGACTTTCAAAATCCTGCAGTTGACCAGCCTTCTCCTCCTCATTTTCCACCAGACTCACTTTCAGGACTTCCTGAAGTTGAGGTTCTTCACTTTTGGAGAAGCTTGAACTTGGAAGCAAATCCGCTCTCTAAGTTCAGAGTTTTGTCTTCATTCCTGAGAGGGAGGAGTGACTAAAAAAAGCCCCTGGGTTGTGTGGCAATTTTCCTCAGAACTGGCTTCCTGAGGGATTTTAAAATCTTTATTCTAACAGACTTGTGACTAAACATTTCAGTTCATTCTTTCCACTAATCAAAAGATACAATAATTAGCATCTGGGGTGGCTTGAGATATTTCAGAGCTCTGGGCAAAGTCATCTTCTGGGGCCCTTGTGGTTTGGCTCATCTTCCAAGTTGGTTAGGCACTCTTTTTGCTTCTTTGATTTATTCTTTCTTTGAATTTTTGAACGTTACACTTGTGATTTTTAGCCACAATCTTTTTTTCTCCTTTTCTCAAACATTTTCACCCTATTTACACAATACTTAATTTTAATTATATCAGCACCCTTTGTTCTCCTTTGCAACAATCCTGCAAGATTAGACACACACATACACATGCTCACATACATCTGGATCTGTACCTATCATCTATATTATATACTTTTAATCCAAATTATATATACCATATTTTTGGGAGTATAAAATGCTCCGAAGAATAAGACACACCTAGTTTTGGGGGAGGAAAACAAGGGGGGGGGGAAATCTGACTCTGCCTCCCAGCAATTTGCCTCCTTGCAGCAAACAGCAAACAGTACAGATGATATACACTGTTTGTGATGTTACATTTCAGACTATACTTGTACAGATGCTGTTAAAATTGATGTGGCTTTCTGGAAGTATACATTATTCTCTGCTATTTAAAAGAAGATACAATAGCACTGGGCCTCTTCAGATCAAGCATTTATTTTAAAAAACTTCTTCTTTTTGCTAAGTTGTCTCGAACAATAATAAAATAGTCTTTAAAAAATAAGTCTAATAATTTGAACATTTATAGTTATTGACTTACTTCCTTGCAGCAAACAGCAAACAGCAAACAGCCTGATTAGCACAAGAAACAAAATCTGCCTCTGCCTCCCAGCAATTTTCCTCATGTAGCAAACAGCAAGTTTCACTTTCAATTTCAGCCTGGGCCTCCCAATCAGGCTGCAGGGATTGCCATAGTCTATTGCCACCTCTGCAAGCCCCATTTTCTCCATTTGCTGCAAGGAGGTAAATTGCTGGGAGGCAGAGGCCAAAGGGTTCAGACTGGTGGGTGGGTGGGGCTACATTTGCTGTATAAGACGCACCCAAATTTTCACCCTCTTTTAGGGGGGAAAGATGTGTCTTATACTCCAAAAATATGGTAAATGTTGAGTGGGCATGATTGCTCCTGGACTGGGCTCTAACTGGTTTTTGCTTTTTTATTGTATTTTTCAGAAATCTTTTCAATATTGGCATCCCTTAAAATTGGGTGCCTACTTGACCTTAGCCTAGAGCTGGCCCTGGCTAGCATTTAGTTGCTCTCTTTATCATTCATATCACTGTCATATCCATTAGTTTAATGACTTAATCATCTCAAGAAGGTTGGAGAGGACCATCAAGATATCCTTGATGGAAAATGAGTAAAACTGAGGAATTGCAGCTCAATTAAGGCCATTTGAGTCCCCATACAGATATTTCATGGCTGAGCTGAGGCTTTTAAACCAACGTTGCACTGCGTCGATCTTAAAAATAGGCATTACACAGAAGCGGAGTGATGGTGGGGGGGGGAGAAAAGGCTTGGCATGATGCAGCGATCGAAAATAGAACTGCTAGATGAAGATGTATGGATATGAATTCTCTTGTTGAACCTGACTATTGTTGTGCTTGTTATTTCAGGCTTCCAGCTCAACAGCTCTGTAATATTATTCAGCTCCAATTAAAGGAGGCATATGCAGATACCACAAAAACTGAGCGTTATTTAGCCTTTTTTGTATTCAGATGTTTGAGGTGCAAACAAAGACCAGATGGAGGCAGGATGTTTAAAGGAGACCTATTATGCATAGACATCTGAATATGAACATGAACTGCTCATCTGTGTCACACAAATGTAATCTATCTGTCACATAATGAATGACATTGACTCTTCCCTTTGATCGAAATGACTTTGCTCAAGTCATGCTTTCATTTGGTTTTCCAAATGGAAAATAGTGATCGCCGTTTATGCATGCTTGCATACTTCCTGGTATGCAGGCACTTTGGATGCCATGATCAGAATGAAGCCCTTGGAAAGGGTGTAGTGCAGGGGTGGGATTCTACCGGTTTGGACCAGTTTGGGGGAACTGGTAGCCCCAAAGGTCAGCTGAGAGCGAACCGGTTCACTCCAACCTTCAGATGGGTCCACCTGCCAGCCCCTGCACTATATTGACATACATACATAATACATACATACATACATACATACATACATACATACATACATACATAGCCCAGCTGATAGGTGCGGCAGAGCTGTTTTACTCACTGGGGCTGCTGTAGAAGGTAAGTTGTTTAGCTTTGTTTAAACCCACTGCGCGCCCCCAAAGCACCCACAAAGCATGCACTCAGTGAACCGGTTGGATCGGTTGAAGCATGCCAATGTTGTAGTGGGCAATATTTTACTATGAGCTGGAACAGTTTCTCTCCACACCTATGAGCAAATGGGTCATGCATAGATTTCCCTGCCATTCTGAAAAGTACAAATGTATTGCCCTTTATTATGCAAGCTCATGGCTTTTTCAGAATTATGCTCCCAAATGGTTTCCATTTGGTTGCATGCTTTACTTGGACCTTGTCCAGGTCAGAGACTTCATGGGGATTGTTTGTATTTAGGGATAAGTCAATTAAAAAAAAAAAATATCTTAAATCTTTTCCATGTCAAGTCGGTTACAAGTGAAGTTTGACACACTGGGTTAAACACAGTACACGTTTACACAAATAGAACAGTCCTATCAATCTTAGTTAATTAGCTGGCTTCTTGCTTTTCTGCTATCTTCCTTTTCCCACACACCCTTGATGATAAATTAAGGGAGAGATGTGGTTTGTTAAGAAAGAGAGAAAGAAAAGAGGATGGGAGAGCAAAAAAATAAATAAATGCAAATCTTCTTGCCCCCTCTCCTCATCTGGTTCCAGCAAACCATTCCTTATATTTTGGTCATTAAGCAAAATGGTCACTAAGTGAAGGTGTGTGTGTGTGAGTGAATGAGAGAGAGAGAGAGAGAGAGAGAGAGACAGACATGGCAAGGATCACGGGTTGCTGCCATCTCATTCAAATAAAGTTCTGTTGGGCAACACATTTTATTAAATTAATGCATTATTAAATCAGGTAACTATTAAACGAGGAAGGGCTGCAGTGCGTTTAAAGAATCTGAAAATGCAATAACACCATACTGAAAAATTTACAACGTGACATTTTTCCTAGTATGTCTAACCATACATTGCACGATGCCACTGGTTGGAGGAGTGCAGAAAACCCATTTGCTGTAAACAAGGCATGATGGTTTAATCCAGGTTTATTTTGATAGGGGTGAAATTGACAATTCTCCTCTTCCTCCTCCATTCTTTCACAGGGTAACTATTTTGAAATAAAATGGCTTGCTTGTATTTAAAACCTGCAATGGAAAACAATACTTTCTGCCAAGGGGAAATTAGACCACCGCAAGCTGTATGTTGCAAAAGAAAAGTTTGACTTCGCTCCGGTTTCAAATAAACTGGCACAATGCCAAAAAAAAAGCTGAGTCAAGTGTTGGAACAGGCCAGTACTGTCAGACCAAGACAGGCCCAAGATTGATTTCTCTCCGTAACAATCTGCTCATATGGAAGTGCCTATAGATTGCTTCTTAAGTGCGATTCCACATGTGCATTGTCCCACAGAGGGAAGAAAAACTTTGAGCCCGAACTAATATATAATATAGTTCTGAGCCCAAACTAATATACTTCCAACAGCTGTGATTCTGAAGCACTAAAAGAGCACTCATGGACAATATATCTGAATCACCTGAAACTAATTTAAAGCCATATTTGAGTCTAACATAATCTAATGAATGCAATCAGATCTTGTTTGAGACTGTAAAAGCTGAAGTGAATTCATTGTGACATAAAATATATCTAACATTACTATTACAAAGGAAAATATAAACTAAAAAAGAAATGGGGGAATTCCTAGTAGCAGATGGAAATTTTATTCATTCATGCATTCATTCATTCATTCATTCATTCCCTTACAAGAATACCTTCGATGAGTTGTCCCAATACCACTATAATATCTACCTAGCTGTAAGCAAAACTGATCTTTATAAATGGAATATAATAAAGTGAGGCAATTGTTCCAGCTGTTTTGACAGTTCTATTGTGATAGCTCCCAGTGCTCCAGTAATTATAAGAAAACATAATCTCTGTATTTTACTTGTTGCCTTCAAATATTTTACAATCTTTTCTAGTTCCTTCTGAGCTAATCTAGTGTGGCATTGCCCCATTTATAAGTAAAACTTGCTTTTCTTCAATTACATATGTCCAGTGGGATGCCCCAAAGTTCTGTCTGAGATCCAGTACTTTGCAATATTTTCATTGATGATTTAGATGGGATAGAAGGCAAACTCATCAAATTTGCAGTTGACACTCAGCTGGCAGGAATAGCCAACACTCCAAAAGATAGGGTCAACATATAGAAGGATCTTTATCGAAAAGACTCAGGTCACAAAAATAATTCTATTTGAAATGTATACTAGAAAATGGCAAAGAAAGAGAAGATTGAACACATGGTTGATATAATGTAAGAACTCTGTTTATGCTTATCCTTTATATGTTACTTCTAAAATTGTAAATCGGTGAGGTTGGGGGGGGGTTCTACTACCAGCATGGGAGCTACCAAATTTTTTTATGTACCCAAATACCCTTTCCTATGAATATTTTTTAAAAACCAATAAAACTTTTTTTTAAAAAAACATATAGAAGGATCTTTACCAGAGGTGGTATTCAGCCGGTTCGGACCAGTTCACCTGAACCGGAAATCACGGGTGTGCCCACCCACCTGCTGCGGCTCTATACCATCCTTTTTAGGCACATTTTTGAGGCCGAGCGCATGCATGGAAGGTGCATACGCAAGGAAAGTGCATGCACGAAGGCTGGGTGCATATGTGGAAGTAGCGCGCATCAGGAGAACTGGTGGTAACAAAATGTGAAACCCACCGCTGATTTTGAACACTTGGCCTTATTTAACAACATGAAATTCAATGGTGAGAAAAAATAAAGTTCTACATTTAGGCAAGAAAATCCAAATGCACAGGCATAGAATAGGTGGTACCTGGGTTCGGAACGGTTCGGCCAAACCGGTAGTGGTTTGCCGGTCTAGGTCACTGGAACTAGCAGTGACCCAGGCCTGCCACGTCCCTGAACAGGTTCTCCTATGGCACCACCATCTCGATTTTTGGCTCTGCCCATGCGCCGAACAATTTTCATTGCAATTTTTCCCCCTTTTAATGTTTTGCACATGCGCAGACCTATTTATGTGCAAATGCGCACATGGAGCAAATGGGCAGTAATGCCGGCAACAACCCACCCCTGGCCAGGTCCCATCTTTGAGCTAGAGACACAGAGTGATTCTTCAGGCTTCATCTCAAATCTTCTCTCCCTACTTTAAGGAAGTTCAGCATGCTAGAAAAGGTAGGCCTCAGCAGACAGACAAACCTAGATTTGCTAAAGAGGAATTCCCGGTGGCGAACTTCCAGTGCCACCAGTTCCCCAAAGACATGTGTTACGATCCCATTTCAAAAATCCTGATGTGCCTATTTAATCTTCCTTGAAATTGGGTGATTATGCCTATATGGTGTGCCTGGGAAAGTTCTTGCCCTAGAGGGGCTTTTAAACATAAACATTTCATGTCAGTTCACTATAAGTCAAAATACATGCAGCTTCTCTCCCCCACCCCTCCAGGTCTTTCCACTTTTATTTAGCTTATCCTGAGAAGTCAGTGAAACTGAATGCACCGTATGTGAAAAATAACTGCCACGGAGGCCCATCGAGCCTGTTTGGAGAAAAGGGATGGAGCCCTGGAAGAGGCGCTGTCTCTTTCGAGTCTCTCTCTTGCCATATGGTTAATGGTTTTAAAGATCCAGAGGAGAATTGTTTATAGGATTTCTTTTCAGCACGTGGTTACATTTGCATCTCCATTTCAATGCATTCCATAAATAAAAAATGACAAAATGCCACTGTTTTGCAAATTGCAAGCAGTTAACTTTGTTCTGAAATCTGGCTATTTATACACGGTTTGTAGCACGTAGAATGCCACCCCACCCACCTTTTTTTCCCTATCTTCTGCAGATGTTTAACCAGCAAGTTATCAGTTTGGGAGGCCAAATAAAACTCCTTGCATTGCTAGGAAAGCAAACGTATGCAGCCGCTCAGCGGAGCTGCCAAAGAGGGGATGTCCTTCTGAGAGAAGTCGATTACTGTTTTATCAGAAATTCAAGAAGTTTCAATATACATATTAATTTTAACATATATCACCCTCCTTCTTTTAAAAAAAAAAATAGAACAAAAAAGTATACATATATAGTCATTGTGCTTTTAATCCACCCATCCCCAGCCTAATTTTGGCCAAAATGTAGACCTGGCTGCAATTCCCAGCTATTCTCATCATTATATTTATATAATTATACATCCTTACATGCCCCCAATTTGTGATTCTGTCTTTAAATCTCAATAGTTTCCCACTGTAAGTATATTCCATGTTCCCTCTCCATTTTTCCACATCTTGGATTAGATTACCCTTAATTGTCTATAAATGGCAATCCTTACTGTTCAATGTTCATTACAATTCCCTTAATCTACTATATAGAATAACAAGTGGTAAACATCTCACTTTGTCATCATCTTAAAAGTTCTATACTGTATATGTCCATGTTTCATATATTTTAACCCATACTTAATTGCCCTTCTATTGTCATATTCAATCAATTAGCAACTCAGTTTAATTATCATGTATAAAAATGAATCACAAACCTCTGCTTTACAATCTCCCCCTATCAGTTTTATATTTGTCCATATTCCATATATTTTAACCTTTATTTAATTATCTTTCCATTATCATATTCAACCAGTTTGCAACTCCGTTTTATTGTCATATTTAGGAATAAACTCCTTATCTTAGCTTTATATTGGAAAGGAATTATAAATACCATCAACATAAGATGGAGCTTGCTCAGAAGCTGAAATACACCAAGTAAATGAGATGAAGAGTGTGAAGCAGAGGAGAGAGGGAAGGGAAGAAGAGAGGGGGAGGAGAGAGAGGGGGGAGGAGGAGATAAAAAAGGAGTGGAAAGGGGAGAGGGGAGAAGGAGAGACGAAGGGGAAGTAGAGAAGGAGGACAGAGGGAATAAAGGAGGGAGGGAGGGGGAGGAGAGAGGGAGAACAAAGTGATGGATAAAATACAAATATGGGATATGGAGAGCTTAGAGAGGGCTGTAAAAGCACTATGAAGCGGTATATAAGTCTACGTGCTAGTGCTATTTTGTCATGTGATTAAGCATAAGAGAAAATCCAATTCCTCCATTCAGAAGTAGCAGTCACTTGTGGTTTAAACCTGTTACAACAGAAATGTTAATACTGCTGTGCGAAGTGGGGAGAAAAAGATATAAGAGTGGAATCCTGGGGGAAATTATGCTTCTTCTGTGCTCAACAAGGTTATCGTGGCCCCCACTCATACGTTCATAGCCAGAGATGGGAAAATAATTATGCCCCCAAAGCAGTGGTGAAATTCAAATGTTTTTATTATCGGTTCTTCCCCCCCCCCTTTTATTTATTTTTAATTTTAAACACAACATAAAAATCCTCCTTTTTACATACTTTTGAGAGTGTATCAGTTGGTTACAAAATATTTTTGTGCAGCTCTTCCGCAATCATCTAAGATTCATATTATTTCATGTATTTTAGTCCAAATATGTTTATACATATTACCCTCATCATACCTCCATTCTTATTTGACTATAATTGTTTACATGTCCTTCATAGTAAAACCCAAACCCCAAAAGTTAGAAATACACCACATACTGGCATCTCATTTACCAATTCTAATATCCTCCAGTAACACTGTTCCTTGTAGCCTGTTCTAACCAAGCATCAATAATATTTAGTAACACATAATTTCTAATCTTCTTTTTCAAATCACAATTTAAAATTTACATCCAGTTTTCCCATGTTATTACCCATATCTACACATACATTATCATTATTTCTCCTTTATTTAACTATATCTATTATCATGATTTCTTTTTTGTTAATCTTTATACAATTACCCATCATCCTTTCATAAGTGCCATTCAATATTCATATCTAATTACTAGTTATACTAATACATGTGTATACGTTATTACCATTTTCAGTTGTTTATTTAACCATGTCCATTGTCACTACATTTTCCTAAGCTCAACTAATTTTAACTTAAACATTTCCATCTATCAACCTGTATCTTTCCAATAGTAAAACAGTCTCATATCCCCTGCCATTTGTGGCAAGAATCCTCCAGATATTTCCTTAGTCAAATTTGTATGGACTTCTCTGTGCAACTTGTTCTTTGTTAGATCTTTCCTGTATTTTCAATTCTCCTCATCTTCTTCCTTAATCAGTTTGTCTTTGATTGTCAGAGTTGTTGTCAATAGTGTTAATAATAAAGTTTCTTTCTTTGATGTCATAAGTTCTTTCATTCTTTCTTCTTCTGTATCTTGCGATCTAAGGTGGAGTTCCCATCCATCGGGTTCCTCTTTGCATATTCCACTTTTTCCATTTCCGGACATAAACCATTCATTATAAGGATCAAGAGGATTAGCTTCTCCATAACTTTTCTTTTTTCTCTATTACCGGTTTTGTGGGCATGGCTTGGTCGGCGTGGCAGGGGAAGGTTACTGTATAATCCCAATTCCCTCTCCACTCCTGGTGGAAGGATATTGCAAAATCCCCATTCCCATCCCACTCTGGGGCCAGTCAGAGGTGGCATTTCTCCAAACTACTCAAAATTTCGGCTACTGGTTCTTTAGAACCTGCTGGATTTCATCCCCACCCTAAAGGCCTCATGCAATAATGGGGAGTAGGCTGGGGTCCAAACTACACATGTATAAACAATATATCTAATACGTATGTAATCTCTGTGCACAGCAATCAGAGGGTGGTCTATGGGATAGAATGAAGAAGTGGAAATCATTTCCCATTTGTTTTTGATGGGACCTCAGTTGGTACCATATCAAGCCAAGGAGATGCTCTTTTTCTGATCTAGGCTTCCTGAGAAAGCATAAATCACAATCTTAGTCCCAAAACCCCTCTTTTATTTAGACAGCTGTGAATTATGGTCATTCACAGTCTGTAATGATTCACAAACAGTTTGTGAAGAGTCTGACAGATGTCTGATCAAGTTGCCACAGTCTTTCAGGGTAATGTTGATAAGCACCCACCTTTATCTCCCTTGAAACGCTGCCAGAAACCTGTCAATTAGTTTTGCAAGGCCAAATGGTTGGTCACACAATCAGCCAGATGTTTCAACTGTATTTGGCATTTTTATTCAATCCATAGAATCCTTTCCAAGGACCTGGATAGGCAAATGTTGTTTGATGTTAAATGTATCATCTTAGGATGTAGGGTGTTCCAAGTAAGCTTTACTTTTGCAATTGATTGATGGTGATGTTGTCAATGCCGATGGTGTTCAAGTGGTGCTCCAGATAGTTGGGATTGCACCCTAGGCACCTATGACTATTGGCAATGTCTTTGTTTTCTTCTGCCACAGTCATTCTATTTCTATTTGCTGGTATTCTCTGTATTTTGTGATTTTCACTACTACTATTACTACTACTCAGTGACGTGCAATGAGATTTATGGCTGGTGAGGCAGTGACACAGCGGTGGGTTTCAAATTTTTTAGACTTGTGGACTTCAACTCCCAGAATTCCACAGCCAGGCATGCTCAGTTCTGATTTAAAGCGACAGCATTTGTTTTGCTTCTTTGCGAAAGAAATTTCCTTCTTTTTCTTTTTCTTCTCCCTTCCCCTCCTTCCTCTCTCTCTCCCTCCCTCCCCCCTCTCTCAAACACACACACACACACACACACACGCACAAAAGTTGGCTTGGATATATTTTCCAATGGCTTGAAAGCAGCTCCTCCACCATCCCCTCCCCCCATTCCCCTGCTGCATTCTCCAAATATCTCTAATTGCAAATGCAGCCTGCTGTCTGGTTGGGAAATGCCTGAAATGCAATAAAGCCCACCCACTGCTTCAGAGAGAACTTTCAACTCGGGTCCTGCCTCGGGTCCTCTGAAGAAGCCCCGCCCAAACGAACCGCCTTCTACTATGAAGCAGGAGAACTGCTTGCCTCACCTTAGGTCAGAAATGTTTAGGCTTTTAACCCTCGCTTAACTCTGCTCAAGCGATCATAAAATGCCTAAAGTCAGCCTACATGAGGCAGGCAGTTCTCCTGCCTCATAGTAGAGGTATTAGGATAATTATCCTGATGTTGGGTTGACAATATATATATATATATAAGCCAGGATTATTAAAGGGTATATGTATCTTTAAAGACTATGTGGAATCTGATTGGCTGTGCTTCCAGTGTAATCATAAAAAGCAGCAGGAAACACAGTTCATCCTCTTTTTGCTTTCCTTTGCTTCTTGATTGCCACTGAGGAAGGAGCTGAAACTGAAGATGGAAGAAGAATCATTGTTTTGACTGACTGTAAGATAACTGTGTTTGGTGAACGACTGTTTATTGTTGGAGGAGTTAGTATCACTGTTTGGAAGAAGTATTTTAGTTACGTCAAGAGTAAAGACTATTTATTTTTCTACTATCAGTGTTTGAGAGTTCTTGTGTGGTTTAAGCAACGTATCTCTTGCTGTCCGGTGTATTCCACTATTCCGCCTGGTTTTTTTCTCCAATGGGGGTGTTTTACCCCTAACAAAAGGGCGCATTTTTACAGGCTTTTTAAAACAGTTAAGCAGAGTCATCCACGGTGACACTGCAACTAGCTCAGCCTGACAGTTCTCGCCTTTTTCCTTTCACATTTTTTTTCTTTTCATGATTACAGCGGGTGAGGCTGTGCCTCCCTTGCATCATCGGATCGCCCATCACTGCTACTACTACAATTCATTGGGTTGGTACAGCATCATGGAATTGAACCACCTAACTGAAGTTGCCCCATCCTCCTACAGTTGTAGGACTGATTGTATTGATAATTTAAATGCCCCAATTTAAACACAGACTTCCCTAATGTGTGAAAGGCTCAGATTATTCTGCCTTAATAAAGGTATATCTGTACACGTGTTGCAAATCTGGTGTGACCTGCAAAACACTTCCACATTCTGGAATAGTTATCAACCTGACTTTTATACGCTGCTTTTGGTCCTGATCCTCCCCCTCCCCAAGGTTTTTTGCACATGCATTCAGTAATTGCACCTTCTACAACAACTCGGAAATCATACAGTCAAAATAGCAGCATAGACTCATTTGAATCACATGATTGCAACTTTGGAAACCAAGAAAAGCTGACAAGTGTTCAGATTGTTCCTGTGGAATTTTGCAAATGCTACCGTTTACAGAACAAGTAACTATGATCTGCAAATCATGAGTATCAAAGGATTTCCTGGGATAGCAAGTACCACTGGCAGCATGCAGAATCAGGTTAGACAGGAGTAGAGTAGCTAAAAGACTTATGTGCAAATTAATAGTAATGTCTGAAAAAATTTGGACTGCAAAAAGAAAAGAAAATTTCAAAATGCATCACTTTCCTTTTTTCTACTTTTACTATTGCTACTATTAATTTATCTGAAAAAAATCTAATAAAAGCATCCCCTCTGAAGAAAAAAAAATACAAATGCAGGTGCAGAAAAATAACTAATCTGCATAAAAAAACATGTACACCAGTTGAAATATAATGAGTTGTAAATGTAACAATTCTTCAGCCAAAGGGTGCGCCTGTTTGCAAGAAAAACACTGAGCTGAAAAAGGTTCAGGGGCTCCTTGGCAACTGCCAATGGTTGCATACTGGATGTGCTCCTAAATGCCTTAATGGATGCCTACCTATGGATTTTCCTGCTGTTTCAAATGGCATTTTCAGTTGCCATAGACACAGGATTTGTGTTCTTTGCTGCAGAACAACATTGAGCATTATTTTATATATTTTAGAGGCCTGGCCCACCTTATGCAACACTTTGTCAAGACACCCTTCTTGACCTATAATATCAAGCATGTCTGAATGCCCAGAAACTGGGGATTTTTGATCTCCTCCATAGCCATGGATGCTGTAAGAACCCCCTCAATCATATATAGTTGTCCTTTCCTAAGGTGACCAGATTTGAAAATTTGTCAAGCGGGACACCATTGATGGGGGAGGGGGCTCAGCGGTGTTTCCCGGCCCTGCAGCCGCCGCTTCCCTCACTGGCTGAGGTTCCCTCACTGGCTGTGGGGGGGCAGGCGGGCGGTGTATGCTTTGCATGCCCTTAGTGGCGCGGCCAGGAAGCGGCAGCCACAGTGGGCATGCCACAAAGTTCAGGGCTGCACCTCCGCCATGCGCAGCTATCCTCTTCCTCCTCCTCTGCCTGCTGGCTTCTCGCTTGCTCCTCCCTCGCCGGCCCTCGCCTGCCCACCAGCCTGCTCTGGCCGCCGCTTCCTTCCCGCGCTGCTGCCCTGGGTGCAGGCCACCTCTGAGCACGTGCAGAGCGGCTGCCGCCCGCCCGACCCCCACCGCCTCTCCAGACAAAAAGTGGGACATTTTTAAGAGGCGGCGAGATGCGGGACTAATTCTTGAAAAGCGTGATTGTCCCGCCAAAAGCGGGACGTCTGGTCACCTTACCTTTCCTCATCTGTAGGGCAAGGCGTTCCATGACACCAAGGGCCTTTGCATTCATACATTTTCTTCCACTTCCTCTTCCTCCTTCCTTCCTCCTCCTCCACCTCCTCCCCCTTGATAAAAAACATTACTTGATGTTCAAGCCATGTCTGTATTAGATGGTACTTGGAAAGGACTTCAAATATGCAAATTGTTGGATCATACTCTTTAATGTTGGAGGTAATATCCTTGTGGGGGGGGGGAATGAGAAGCTTCAGTAAGTATGCTGACATACTGAACAGTATAAGAGAAAAGCTCAATGTCTGATTCTGATTTATTAGCAGGCATGGTGCAGGGTATCATAAAACTTACCAAAAATAAGAATTATAATAATAGGATGCCTCGAAGCATATAAATATCCTTCTTGGGAAAAGTGAACATTTTATTTTTAACATGCAGAGATGGAAGTTCTGTGCCAGAGTGATTGATAGGTCAAAAGATGCAAAAGATTGAGAGTCACAGTTTTAGGATGAGGGTTTTTACATGAGGCTTTTAAATGTATGAATGCTTTCACACTACCAATTTATCATTAGGCAATAGGATAATGAAATGACCTGCTGGCAACATATTCACATCAAAAATTTCATGAATCCATCCTTAGTCCCAGTTGTCAGTGGAAAGAAAGGGGAAAGGGGTAAATATTTTTTCCTATATTCTATTAAATTAAATTTAAAATTATCTTTCTCAAATCATCTTTTTTTTCTCTAGAGTCATAGATGACATTGAGAAATTCCAATGTACCAAAATTACTACTTGTCTAAATATTATACATGACCAAAGTTATTAACTTGAGAATGAGCAGCAAAATATCTTTCCCTCTCTAAATGTTTGGACATATCAAAAGATCTATTCACTGGAGAAGAAATACCATTGATGACTGCTTGAATGTGCTGCCTAAATCTCCAGCAAATACATTTCCACATAATCTGTTGCGCCTGGTGGTATCTCCACTTTTTGTCTGCTACTCCTGTTCTTTACCATCAAGCACCTCAGGAGGTTGAAAGTAAACAGCAAGCGAACAAGGGATTCTTTCAAAAAAAGACAACAATCAAACACACACAAATCAAAGATTATGGAACCATCGAAAAGATGTTGTTTTCTTAGATTTTTGAGCATGTTGATTTCAATCAAAGGAAGTCAATGGAATTGAGAAGATAAAGCATTAGCAAATAAATAATAGATGGAAACTCTAAAAACTATATTTAGCCTCTTCTTCCTCTTCCTCCTCTCCCTCCCCCTCCCTAGCATTTTCCTACAGGTACAGACTCCACTTTTTGGATCAACCAGCACCATTTCATCAATCAAATGCAGCAACCACATCCAACTAGATTATTTTCATGTTCTGCATTAATTGTGTCCTGCAAACTTTTCTTCAGTCTTGCAAACAGGCATTTGCTATCAGTGTTAAAATGGTAGGTAGTGCAGGTAACACTGTGGGATGTTGCTTGGGGAATGTGGCCATACCCCTATAGGCATTTTCCCCACATTTTCTCTGTTATTGGTAAAATTCCCATCTGTGGCCCGACTGTATCACTGCTGACATAATCAAAAAGGAAAATGCTTAATCACCAATGGATCATGTCTATGTCCATGGCTTGAAAAGGGCTCTCAGCACTTTTGGTGATTGGCCAGCACTCTGAGCTCTACAGTGTTACTGGGCAGAGCCTCATCTTATATACTTTTGATTTTAGAAACATTGTCATACACCTATCGTAGAGCACTCCAGCAATCTCTTTTCACCTTAGCCATGTTGCATTCACTCTCCTGTGCACTACCTCATTAACGCTGCTATCACTTTGCAGATGGGATCCTGAGTAATGGAAGGAGTTTGTTACTCCTTTGGGCAAACTGATTGCAACATACAGACTTGTTTTGGGGAATACTAACTAAACTTTGGCTTTGCATTGGGAGCTGCGTTCCTCTTGATAGTTCACAGGGTGGGTTGGCCTAGATTCCAACTACTCCTGATACAAGGAAGGATTGGAAGCTTGCAAAAAAAAAAAGCAAGCCAAAAACTCTTGCCATTCAGAGGATTTAAGTACTACAAGTAGTGACCACACAGACTCCCGTGGGCTCCTAAAGAAGAATAGCCTCATTGTAACATCAAGTGGGGGCAAGAAAAGACAAAGTCACAAAGAAAAAGAGGGCTGCAATTGTGCCTGCTGACAGATGCCATCAGAGGCCCTCATAGCAATTCCATGCAGATGGTGTTGTGTTTATTCTGCATGGATGTATCTCCCTTTGCTGCCCCTTTTTTATATTTTACACATTTAAAACTTCTTTATAACAAACATTTACATACTTTGCACAAAGAGTTCTCTTACTAAACATCAGTTTCACACATGATGCAATGTGCAAAATGTGCGTCTTTTTATTAAAGTGATTGCACGGAAATTAAAACTATACAATCCAGAGCTAGTAAGTATAAGTATAATCTTTATTGTCATTGTACTTGTTTACAACAAAATTGGTTAGTAAGGAAACAAACAAGACGTGTTAATTCCTTCTTTAATGATAGTCCTCTGTTCTGTATTCCTAAGGCTGCAGACAGCATTCTGGTCTTACAGGAGAGGCCTTCTAAATTTGGTCTATAAATGGTGGACTGTCAGCAAGAGAAACCATATGCCACTCCCCAATTCCTGTTACACTTTGCAGCACGGTAATAATCTTCCTGTCTTTTCTTTTACAAAAACATTCTTACATAGAGTTATTTAATGGTGGTATTCAGCCAGTTCGGACTGGTTTGGGTCCAAAGTAAGCCACGTGCATGGGTGCAAGCTATGCGCGAGAACAAAGTGTATGCGTGGAAGGCCATTTTTCACATTTTCGGTGTGCAGAGAACTGGTGATAAAATTATGTGAAACCCACCTCTGCAGCTACTAGCTATTCCTTAGCTAACGTCCTTTGTGGCGAATACATCATCCCTATCCACCATTTGTTTTCTTCATGGTGTAGAATATTTATTTTATTTATTTATTTATTTGTCAAATTTATATACCGCTCTATCTCCCCGAAGGGACTCAGGGCGGTGCACAGAAATATAAAAATATAATACAATAGAGTACAAACAGTTAAAAATGAATTAAATAAGGTCTGTGCTAAAAATTTAGGAAAGGGTTAAAATCAATTAAAACTACACCCATTAAAAAACTAAGCCAGGCCGGCCTCATGAAATAGATGTGTCTTTAATGCCTGGCGGAAGAGGCGTAGATCCGTGATGGTATGAAGGTCGGGGGGGTAGGTCATTCCAGAGGGCAGGCCCCGCCACAGAGAAGGCTCTCCCCCTGGGGGCCACCCGTCGGCATTGTCTGGCGGATGGCACCCTGAGGAGGCCCACTCTGTGGGAGTGGACAGGTCTAAGGGAGGTATGTGGTAAGAGGCGGTCCCGCAAGTAGCCAGGTCACATGCCATGGAGCACTTTAAAGATGGTTACTAGCACCTTGAAGAATAGAGGAGGAGGTCACCTGGTGGCCTACTTTCCATCTGAATTCTACTGCTGTTATTCTACATAAAAGTGCGAATGCAACTGTCCAGGCTAATTATCCACAATACTGTTTCATGTGTCTTGGGAAAGTTTTGTGCCTTTGGTATAGATATTTGATTTAAACCTTTTGACCTTTTAAACCCCTAACCTCTTGCTTATGTCTGCTCCTGCTTTTCCTTTATGTCGTATTTTGTCAATGAACTGTTCTTTATCGTTGCTGATGTTTAATAAATCAATACCAGGCTTTATTATTTTTTGCAGCACTATTAAGTGGCACATATGCTTGCTTGAACAGACCAGGAGTAGGTTCAATGCACATTAAACTAGGCCTTACCCATAGTAATTTTCAATACTGTTGAATTATGTTGCATGTATTATACAGTCATATCACAAGTTCTTACATTAATATGTGGTGCGGTGCAGTATTGTAATGCTAGTATCCTTTTAACAATACTAACCTAGCTATTGAACTTATCACAACTGTTTGCCTTTATAGTTGTTCTTTCCCCCAGCTTCACCCAATGGCGTTGGAAGTGGAATCAGATGGACCTCATATATTCTAACATCTCCCTTTTGGTCATGTGATTAATAGGACTGTGATGGAATGCAGTCTGGATTCCCAGGAGGGAGGGGCTGCATTTCAGAACACAAAGGAACAGTGAAGCTTAGATAATTTGGTCAGGAGAAAGAGAGTTAAGAAGGCTCCTCCCTAGCAATCCTTAGAGTAAATCTATAGTGATACAAATAGTTGCTTACAGTTTCGCCAGATGTCTGTCTATAGCTGAGGAACAATAAAGGAAACTGCTCAGAAATAATTCCAGGTGAAGTAATTTCTTGGTTCTTGGAGCCTGACAAGGACAATGCCAAGGACTGCTTGCTACAAAAACTAAACAGATTTGGTCTAAAGGCTACTTATTATAAGTAAAGACACACCCATTGCAAAATATAGTTGCAACGACTTGTGTCTTATCAAAGAAAACTATTTAAAACTTTTTTCTTCATAATATTACAAATATAAGTTGTGAGAAGAAAAAATGAGATTTAGGAGTGGTTTATTCTAACAGATACATGTGCATATTCCCTGTGGAAGCTGACACAATGTATATGTGCTTTAGTAGGAAAAATAATAATATCAACTGGAATTTTGCAGTTTTGATTCATTTGAGTCATTAGAATCAAAATTGTCCTTTCTATTCTTTCCTGGAATACACTCCTTCTGCCTTGCCCAGGTTTTTCATGTGTAACCTAAACTTGGTCAAAGATTCTTCGGTTCCCTAAAGTCTCTCAATTTTCTCTATTTCATATCTTTCATTGCTGACTAGTTCCCTAGTGGATTTAATACTGATTTCCTCGTTTTTCTTCTTCTTTAGGGAACTTTGGAGAATTCCATGTCAATGTTTGATTTCTTCTGCTGTTCCAGATGTCTGCAGCATTATTTACCCACCAAAGTCACGACCAATTATTTGTGGATAATTGTTACCAATACAAAGAGAAGTCTGGATTTCTACGTCTCTCACAGGAGCTCTCACACCTCATTAAATGAGATGCAATACCAAAGCATCACTTCCCATATGAATAAAGAAGGAGTATCAATCTACAAAGCACAACCAGACTAAGAAACCAATCCCCTGTAGATCATGGAACTTTTATTGGAACATCTTGAATGTGCTTCCTTTGTCTCCTTTTATCTTCATACGAAATAGAGAGGTTTGTCTGGTATGTTTTCTCTAATTACTTCCTTAGCTTGTACTCAGACCCCTCTTATCTGACCATTGCATTGGGAGCTGTTGTTCCTTTTATCCTTCAAAGGCCATTCCCTCTTCCCTCTACGGGAATGGACAGCCTACAAGGAGCCATTCTCCTTCTTTTGGCTCACTAAAACCTAGTGTTAAAAACGATGTAGCAAATTATATTCTGTCAAAACATTGTTTCATTTATTCTTCTAAGATGTCCAGGCCATACACATATACCCTGCCCATCATTTTCTCCCTACAGCTCCTTGTAGTATAAGTTAGGCAAAGAAAACTAATCCCCCCCCCCGCTAAAAAAATTATCTAAGGAAGTTCATAGCTGCAGGGGAGGCAGGAATTCAACACCATTAACCCTTCTTACACACCTACTTCAAAACACAACTCTCAAATCCGACATTTTTTCCTTCCCAAAGGCTTATTTCAGCATCTGAAAAAAATTCCTAATTTTCCTAATTTTTCAGATCCCCTCAGACACCCAGACCATTACTCAGATATGAAGGTAAAGATTCAAGGATATAGCTTGAATATCCCTTCATATATTACTATATCTTTATTCAAACAAATTTCCCCCCTTTTTACCCCCCGACATATAATATAAATCACATACAAATACTATACCCCCTCCCCTCCCCCTGTCTTAAAATAAATTTCTCATTCCAATATTGTAACCCCTCACCTCCCAACAATCATAATATAAATTTCTCTTAAAGTAACAATATCCCATTAACCCCATCTTCTAAATTAATTAAACATATATAAATCATAATATAAGTTTCTCTTAACGTGACCGTATCCCATTAATCCCATCTTCTAAATTAATTATACATATTATATTTCCCCACCCTCCACCCTAACCCTCCCCCACCTCCCATTCAAACCCACCCCCCTGACTTCCGCTATACACCACTCTAATAATTCCAAACATCCCATATAATATTTGCTCTATTCACATTGTATCCCTTGCTTATCACCCTATCAATCTAAACATTCTTACCTAAAGGCTACATAATACTTCCTGGTCTGGTATCTATTCTTATATAATCAATCCACTTTGCCCATTCCTGTGCATAATTCTCCTGTTTCTGATCTTTTAAGAAAGCTGAAATTTTTGCCATTTCCGCAAACCACGCCACTTTCTGAATCCATTGATCAATTGTCTGTAAGAAATCTTTTTTCCAGTGTTGAGCAATCAACAACCTCGCTGCTCTGACCATATATATATCACTATATCTTGATATTCAAAGAATATCCCATTTCCCACCTCCAACCCATTTATGCATTGGTTCACTTTGTTTTAACTCTGACGTCCAACGTTTTAATAATTTGATGTGTAGATTGTTTTATTTCACTATTTATAACATTGTCAGCTGCTCAGAGTTGCTTAAAAAATGAGATGGGTGGCATATAAATTTAATCAATAAAATAATAACAAAAAATAAATAATGTAACTTTCATAAGCAGTTTTTTAATTGTAAATACTAGAAGAAATGTAAGCAGAGCTGCTGCAGAAAATCAGCAGCTACTAACTTTGAGCCTTAAGCGGCCCTGAAGTTCTAACCTTTGGTCTCCTCTTCATGGCTATTCATCCTAACAGGCTGAGAAGAGATCATTTCTCGGGAAGGGGGAACAGAGGGGAATGGGCAGTTTAGATCTGTGCATTTTTGTTTGCTTTTCTTATCTTTCCTCAATTGTATATTTAATACACCCTGAACAATGCTTTATTGAGTAAGAAACAACATTCTAGTTCTGTCGCTCAGGTCTCACCAACTTTTCGGATCTCAGGGACCACTAAATTCATAATTTTAAATCCTGCAGACCACTGATCTACCTAATGACCAGCTGGGTGGGTGTGGTGGTCATGTGACTGGGTGGATGTGGCCAACTTGATGTCACTCACATCAAGGGATGCCTCACCAGCTGTTACTTGCCCCTCCCCTCCCAGCCCCTCCTCGCCTGCCTGCCCAGGCTTCTTAGGGCCCCAACAGGAAACAGTTGTTGGAGCTAAGCAGCCACCACGAGAAAGAGTTGGCAAAATAGCTGGCTCAGTTCAAATTGGATCTGACTGAGGAGGAGGCTCAGCAAAAGCACTTCACTAAGGACTATGGGCATAGGCTTTCCAAGCAGAGGAAGACCTGAGGGAGTGCAAGGCCAGGTAGAGGCCCCTGGAGGTTCACTTGGCTGAGATGGTCAGCCGGTTCCAGGCCATGATGTAGTCCCACTGGATCAAGGCCCTCTGACTCTTTGCCACCAGCGGTCCTTCTCTCCAGCTCAAAGCCTGCACCAGGAGGCTGAAGCAGACTCCAAGTTGGAATTTCTGCTCCCCTCCAACCCACACAAAAAGACCCAAAAGGGGGAGACTCTCTGCAGCAACACAAGCATTCATTGCATGTATCTGGCCCAGGGGCCATAGTTTGAGAACCCCTGGCTTAGTGCAATATAAAGAATGCAAATAATTTTTCTACAGACCACCAAAATTTTCTCGCGGACCACAAGTGGTCTACAGACCACCAGTTGGTAACTGCTGCTCTAGCTATAATGTAATAGAAGAAAGAGTGCAGAACCTGGGGGTGGAATTAAAAAAGGGATCTGTCTAGAATCTCTACAGGGCCCCAAGCAAACTAAGTCCATCACCACCACCACTACCACCACCACCACCACAAACGAATTCAGTTGACCCTTATTAAACCTCAAGCAGATGCTGATTATTAGTTGAGATGAATCCCCTGTGTAGGCATGATTAGCAATAAATCATTTCAACTAGACCTTCATGTGTGGATCTTATGTGATTGATAACTATTGAAATTGAATCCTTGGTCTTTTCCAAACATCTCTTAATGTTTCAGGACTCACGTGTCTATATTTCTTTGGTTTTCACACTCTGTGAATGCTTAATCAACCATACAGGCCCAGAGTGATCATTACTGAATTTTAGTAGTAATGAACTGAGTTTTAGCAGTTTTAATTTCCTCATGTAAAACTATCTGTAGCATGTTTTGCATCAGAAATGTGTTTCTTTTTAAGTGTCTTCCTTAGAATTGGCATACAAATGCTCATAATTCCCTTAAGACTCTGCAAAGAAGATAGCATCAAATTGCTTTGACCACGGAAATGTGACTTCATGCCTATTTATATTATTCTAATCAAATTCAAAGCAGCGTTTAGAGTGCCAGAAGGATCTTAAATGTTCTTAAGATACTGATCTTTGGATCTACTTACCATAGAAACCATAGAAACTAATCTTCCTTGATCATAGAAACTAATCTTCCTTGTTTCAAAAATTAAAATTCAGCTGTTGAAGTTAAGAGTCATTAGTGTTCTTGTTACTCTTACTGAGTTAGATTTTATTATTTTGTTTTCTATTATTAATATTATATGGCTAATAACAATAATAATCACTATCACTATCATTACTTGTATTACTAATAGTATTATCAATCAATCAGAATAGAGCTGCAAGGGACCTTGGAGGTCTTCTAGTCCAACCCTGCTGAAGTAGGAGACCCTATACCATTTCAGATAGATGGCTGTTCAGTCTTTTTTTTTTAAAAAAACCCACCACGATTAAGCACCCATAACATCTGAAGGCAAACTGTTCCACTGGTTGATTGTTCTCACTGTTAGGAAGTTTCTCCTTAATTCCAGGTTACTTCTCTACTTCATTAGATTCCATCCATTGTTTCTTGTCTTGCCTTCTGATGCTTTGGAAAATAAGTTGACCCCTTCTTCTTTGTGGTAGCCCCTCAAATCACAGGGGGGTTCCTGTACCAGTTGGTACCGGTTTGCTTCATCCCTGCTTTGCTCGCGCCCACCATGTGTTGCTCACACATGCACAGTTGACTGTACATTGTTCTGCGCATGTGCAGCAACATGCTGGCAAGGCAGAAGAGATCAGGAACCACTGTGGGGGTGTAGTCAGCCTGGGCTGCTGCTGGTTCTGCGACCCAGGCTAAATTACCACTACCAGTTTGGCTGAACTAGGCCGAACAAGGAGCAACACACCTCTTCCTCAAATACCGGAATACTGCTATCATGTCTCCACTATTCCTTCTTTTCCCTAGATTGGTCATACCCGTTTCCTGCAACCTTTCATCATATGTTTTTGTCTCCAGGCCTTTAATCATCCTAGTTGTTCTTTTTTGCACTTTTACCAAAGTCTCAACATCTTTTTTGTAATGTGGTGACCAAAACTAGATGCAGTATTCCAGATGTGGCCTTACTAAGGCTTTATAAAGTGGTACTAATAGTCCATGTGATTTGGATTCTATGTTTCTGTTTATACAGCCAAGGATTGTATTAGCTTTTTTGGCTACTGCCACATACGGCTGGCTCATGTTTAAGTGATCATCCACTAGAACTCCAAGATCCCACTCACAGTTACAGTTTTTGAGACTGGTTTTGCCTAATCTGTACTTGTGCCTTTGCCTAGGTGCAAAACCTTGCTTTTTTCTACATTAAATTTCATGCTGTTGGATAGGGCCCATTGTTCAAGTCTGTCAAGATCTTTTTGGATCCAGAGCTTGTCTTCTGGGGTGTTGGCTATTCTAGCCAGCTTAGTGTCATCTGCACATTGGATGAATTCCCCTTCTATTCCTCATCTAAGTCATTTATGAAGATATTGAAGAGTACTGGCCCAAGACGGAACCTTGTGGTACCCCTCCATGTAGATGTAGTACCATTAAGTACAGTTTGTACCAGTTACAAAGCCATCTGGTGGTGATGCTGTCTACCTCACATTTTTCTAGTTTACCAAGAAGTAGTTGTGGCCTACTTTGTTGAATGCTTTGCTGAAGTCTAATTATACTATGTCCACAGCATTTTACTGGTCTACTAATTGAGTCACTTTGTCAAAGAATGAAATAAGATTGGTTTGGCATGGTCTGTTTTTCACAACCCTGTGGTGGCTACTAGTTATAACCTTTTTTGTTTCTAGATGTTTACAGATGTTTTTGATGATTATTTTCTCAGTATGTGCCAAGGTATTGATGTTAGGCTGATTAACCTGTAGTTTCCCGGATCTGTTTCCCCCCTCCCCACCCCCCCTTTTTTTTGAAGATGGGAACCACATCAGCTCTTTTCCAATCCTTTGGTAGTTCCCTGGTGCTCCAGGATTTTTTAGAAATATGATACAATGGTTGTGAGATAACATCTGACAGCTCCTTCAGAACACTGGGGTCTTATCCATCAAGTCATGGTGATTTATATTCATCAGTCAGACAAGTGTTCTCTTACCATTGTCTTGCTTATTTTAATTTTTATTTCTAGTCTGTCTGTTACAGTTGTGATTTTCGTAGGTTGGGCTATAGTTCTTTTTTGTGTGAAGACTGATGCAAATAATGAGTTAAGCAGCTCTGCTTTCTCTCTACTGCCTGTTACTTCCTTGCCATCTTCTCTCTTTAGTGGACTGACTGTTTCCTGTACGTTTTTTGTTTGTTTGTTTGTTATTTATATGTTGAAATAATTTTTTTAAAATTATATTTCACATTTGTTCCAAGTCTTTGTTCATTCTGAGACTTTGCTTTCTGACTTCATCTTTGCAAATGCTGGCTATGTGCTGATATTCTGCCTTAGTTACCTATTTCAATTTTTTGTAGTTCTCCTTTTTGTCTTTTGGTTTATCAAAGAGATATTTCTGCAACCATGCTGATTTCTTCTTGGATTTCTTGTTTTTCTTTTTCAGTGGTATTGTATTGGACTGGGATTTTATGATGATATTTTTCAGTGTTTCTCACACTTCTTGAGTGTGAGAAACACTGAAAAATACTCTAGGGAATTTTAGCCATGAAATTTTGCTTAGGCTCTCTTTGTTTGTTCAAATCAGCTCTTTTAAAGTTTAAGACAGTGGTTGGATTATATTCTACTCCTTGTGTTTGCATTATATTGAATTACAATATGACATGGTCACTCTCACCTAAGGTTCTAGCCACTTCAACTCCCTCTATTACTTCTTCTCTATTAGAATGAATGCTACAAATTGTTTGCAAAAGGAAACACATAAAATAACAACACCCACAACAGCAAGTGTTATTATTACGGATCTCGCTTCCAACAAAATAACTGCAAGAGTTTATAAATGATAGATAGATAGATAGATAGATAGATAGATAGATAGATAGATAGATAGATAGATGGATGGATGGATGGATGGATGGATGGATGGATGGATGGATGAATGATGAGATACAAGGTTTATTTTCATCTTATTGATATGATTTGGTGGTACACAAGGGTAATATAAGTGATATATGTTGCAAAAGGCCATAAATGTATCTATATAAAATAGAAGATCTTATTTTCCTCAAAAAAGATAATTTCGGTCATTGGTGAAACTAAATTCATTTTTAAAGCAAATGTCTCAATATGTTTAATCTTTTCAAGTTACTTTTGCTGATATAAAGATTCTGAATCAATATTATTTAGATTTTCCTCTTAATCCCATTGAGATACTGATCTCAAATTGGAGCTGGCATTTGGATAACAAAGATGTGTGATGTTCATAATGGCTTTGAAACCGCACCTTTCAAAAGACTTGCAAACAGAGTAAGCCCATTCACTTTTCCTGTTATCTTTCATATGTACAGCATGGCATTCAGTGCCCCTCTGAATTTTTTGAACTCAACAGAAGCATAATTTGGGGGATTTAATTTCTATGTAATGTGATTGTTTAAATAAAACACTGCATATGCAACTGCTAGATCTAGCGTGTTCAAGACTTCTCCCTCCCCCCAGCAGCATGTTAAACTTATATTAAACACAATAAAAGAAATATCAAAAGATATTGCTAAAGCGTCATATCCTCAAGTGTTCTAATTTTTTACTTGTTTCAAAAATCTCTAACAAAAGGCTGTGGGGAAAGAGAACTCTAATAATGGACACATGTTCTTTCTCTTTGAGTGCCTTGAGTCGGGAGAACAATGACACAGGAAAGTCATAATCCAGGTGCTTAGAATATGCTTATAATCATTCGGAACATAGCAGAAAACTCGTGATGGAGTTGCTAGTTGTATGCATTGATTCCTGGATCACATTATTGTCTCCTGCAAGAATATGTTCTGTAAAGTTACTGATTCATAACTGGCTGATCAACCACACTCAACGTGTAGTCCTCAATGGAACTGCATCTACATGGAGGGAAGTATGCAGTAGAATACCGCAGGGTCTGTTTTAGGCCCAGTACTCTTCAACATCTTCATCAATGATTTGGACGAGGGGATAGATGGGGAACTCATCAAATTTGCAGATGACACCAAGCTAGCAGCAATAGCCAACACCATAAGATAGGATTAAGATACAGAAGGATCTTGACAAACTTGAACATATAACAAAATGAAAGTCAATGGTGAAAAAAGTAGGCAAGTAGGCCAGAAATACCAAATGCACAGGTATAGATCTTGGAGTCCTAGTGGATAATCACTTAAATATGAGCTAGCAGTGTGTGCTGCAGCTGCCAAAAAAGTCAACACAGTTCTGGACTACATTAACAGAGGGATAGAATTAAGATCACATGAAGTATTAATATCACTTTATAATACCTTGGTAAGACCACACTTGGAATACTGCATTCAGTTTTGATCACCACAATATAAAAAAGAGCTACCCTCCATCGACAGTGGTCCTGTGGGACTGTCCGAGGCTAGTCTTGAGGCTCCTTCTTGGGAGGAGTTTGACTTTGTTACCACCGAGGATATGGACAGGTTGTCAAGGAAACTTAGGGCGACCACATGTTTATTGGACCCGTGTCCCTCCTGGCTTGTACTGGCATCCTGGGAGACGACACGAGGCTGGCTCCAGGGCATTGTCAACGCATCTTTGAGTGAGGGGTCCTTACCTGCCGTCTTGAAAGAGGCGGTAGTGAGGCCCCTCCTCAAGAAGCCGTCCCTGGACCCAGCTTTACTAGAGAACTATCGTCCGGTCTCCAACCTTCACTTTTTAGTGAAGGTTGTCGAGAGTGTGGTGGCCCAACAGTTTCCGCGACACCTGGAGGAAGTTGATTATCTAGACCCGCGCCAGTCCGGCTTCCGGCCCGGTCACAGTACGGAGACGGCATTGGTCGCGTTGGTTGATGATCTCTGGAGGGCGCGGGATAGAGGGTATTCCTCTATCCTAGTCCTATTAGACCTCTCGGCGGCTTTTGATACCATCGACCATGGTATCCTATTGCACCGACTGGGGGGGTTGGGGCTGGGAGGCACCGTTCTGCGGTGGTTCTCATCCTACCTCTCTGGTCGGTCGCAATATGTGTTGACGGGAGGGCAGAGGTCGACCTCGAGGCCTCTCCTATGTGGGGTTCCTCAGGGGTCGGTCCTCTCGCCCCTCCTTTTCAACACATATATGAAGCCGCTGGGTGAGATCATCCGTGGTTTTGGGGTGGAATACCATCTGTACGCTGATGACACTCAGTTGTACATATCCACCCCAAACCACCCCAACGATGCCGCCGAAGTGCTGTCCCGGTGTCTGGAAGCCGTACGGATCTGGATGGGTGGTAACAAACTCAAACTCAACCCTGCCAAGACTGAGTGGCTGTGGTTTCCGGCACCCCGGTTCAGCCAGATCACTCCAACTCTGGCCATTGGGGGCGAAACACTGGCCCCCGTGGAGAGGGCGCGCAATTTGGGTGTCCTCCTGGATTCCCGGCTGTCCATGGAGGACCATGTGGCAGCCGTGGCCAGGGGGGCGTTCCATCAGGTTCGCCTGATGCGCCAACTGCGCCCCTTACTGGACCGGGCTGCCCTACGCACAGTCACTCAAGCACTCGTGACGTCCCGACTCGACTAATGTAATACTCTCTACATGGGGCTTCCCTTGAGGTGCACTCGAAAGCTACAGCTAGTCCAAAACGCAGCCGCGCGGGTGATTATGGGAGCCACTAGATGCTCCCACATAACACCGATCCTGCGCGAGCTGCATTGGCTTCCTGTGGCCTTTCGAGTGCGCTTCAAGGTTTTGACTACCATCTTTAAAGCGCTCCATGGCTCGGGACCTAGTTATATGCGAGACCGCCTCCTGCCCCATACATCCCTCAGACCAATCCGCTCCCACAGAGAGGGCCTCCTCAGGGTACCGTCGGCCGGACAATGCCGACTGGCGACGCCCAGGGGAAGAGCCTTCTCTGTGGCGGGGCCAGCCCTTTGGAATGACCTACCCCCTGAATTACGTACCATCACCGACCTCCGCCTCTTCCGCCAATGTCTTAAGACATATCTGTTTCAACAAGCCGGCCTAGCCTAACCTCCCTTGGGGACTTAAGATAGTTTTAAATTGGGTTTTAAAATTTGGTTTTAGCGCAGGATGGGGTTATTTAATAGTTTTTTAAAATTATATTTATTGTATTTTTGTATGTTTTTTAAATTTCCTGTGCGCCGCCCTGGGTCCTCTGTGGAGAAGGGCGGGGTATAAATTTAAATAAAAAATAAATAAATAAATAAAAAAGATGTGGAGACTCTAGAAAGAGTGCAGAGAAGAGCAACAACGATGATTAGGGGACTGAAGGCTAAAACATATGAGGAACAGTTGCAGGAACTGGGTATGTCTAGTTGAATGAAAAGAAGGACATGATAGCAGTGTTCTGATATCTCAGGGGTTGCCACAAAGAAAAGGGAGTCAAGCTATTCTCCAAAGCTCCTGTGGGCAGGAAAAGAAGCAATGGGTGGAAACTAATCAAGGAGAGAAGTAACCTAGAACTAAGGAGAAATTTCCTGACAGTAAGAACAATTAATCAGTGGAACAACTTACCTCCCAAAGTTGTAAATGCTCCAACACTGGAAGTTTTTAAGATGATATTTGTCTGAAGTGGTGTAGGGTTTCCTGCCTAAGCAGAGGGTTAGACCTTCAAGGTCCCTTCCAACTCTGTTATTCTGTTATTCTATATTTTCATTTAAAAAAAAACAGTGGATGTTTATTGGTTCACTAATGCATATTTAGGTAAAATTAAATATACATTACTGAACCAGTAAACATCCAGTAAATTTAGAGAGGAACAACTGTTTGAAAACCATCCGTCTTTTGATCTAAAATCAGGAGAGATGGTACAATTCAATCAATCACTCAATCAATCACAGAAATGTTTCCGCATCCCATTCCTTTCCTTTCTCATCTGCACCCACATGAAAGTAGACAATATATAAAGTGGTTAAGTCTTTTAGTTACTAAGTTACATTCTTCCTTGGGCTATTAGTGCAAATTAAATGAATACATTAATGAATAAATGAATGAAAGAATAGCTCTTTCTGTCCATTCATGGTCAAATCCGGTAGTATCAGCCCTTTGAGGTAGACGGATCAGGAAGTAGACCTCATGAGAAATACTGGAAGACTGCTTTTCTGATACAGGCTATAACAGATTCTTGTAAGGCTGACCATTTTTCTGTTTCCCTTTTATACCCAAAAGAGTCAAGGAAGGCCAATCTTGAGTTTATTCCTCACTCACTCCTGTCTTTCCAGGAAACTTCTAAGCTGATGTTTTTCTAACTGTTGCAAATAGTTCCCCCACTCAGAGTACCTCTGTATTCCTCTATAGGTAGCAGATGATGGAGAAGAGTTTTATCTGCTTTGATGTTGGTCTCTCATGGCCAGTACAGATAATCCTAGACTACCTAAACATATTTTGATCTGATCTTAGAGAGCTTTCAAAATAGGTTTAGCCTGAATCTGCCTCCTACTGAATCAGATTACTGAGATTTGCCTTCTTGGTTTCAGGAATTTCCTCCAATTATATTGAGCTGTGATGAAAGATGTAGCCCAACATCTGGAGTCACTAGATTGAGGGGATTTTTTTTTTTGAAATGCTATTAATGCTACAGCTATTCATAGTATTGATGCTATGCCAAAATATGTTGGCTTTCTCTGACCGTGCCTTTTTCTTCGTTGATCTCAGTATGTTTGAGCTTTTATCTTGGTGGGGTTTTAGTGTTCAAAGTAAGGTATTAGAAGATGCTCCTAAGTGGGGCTGCTTTGCTTCCTGCTACTCTGAAGCCAGCCACCCTGGCTGATCACACATCCCATTCTCAATAAAGCCCACTGGCAGGAGGTCATCCAACCTGATTTCCTTTGACCTGGAATACAAGCATGGGAAGCCAAGGAAGTGGAAGATTTCTGGAGACATTAAAAACTGGGCAACCCTCCCCTCCCCCACCCAAGTTCTTTCCTCCTTTGAAATCAGTTCCAAAAGCAAATTCCCTTTCATCAGCTTGAAGGAGAAATGCTACAGGGGGAGAAAAAAACACAGGATGCTGATTGTGCATGAAGACTTGAAGAACAAGTTTGAGAACCGCTGGGCTTTCTAATGAGACAACTTCTCCCTTTCTAGAATTGAGACTACCTCTCTCATCTGGAAAAGTTTAGGCCTCATGTGAGAAAGGCAGGGCTGTGGGGGCACAGATGGGGCTTGATAGATGCTAAAAGAGAAGCATTACCTGCCGAAGTCACAGAGCAGCCACAATTATTACAGGTCTCTGGGTTCATTGTCAATTAGAGTGGCAGCTAAAGCAAGCAGCAGCTGTGACAGATGGCTGAGCTCCAGCAACATTGCGGTCATGGGACCAGAGCCAATCCCAGTCTTTTCATTCTCCTTTCCTTAAAAAAAATAAAAAACAAAAACAAAAAAAAATCTACATAGTCATCAATTAGTCCCCCTGGAAAGAAAGACTGAAAAAGAGGGAGCGCCCTGTATTCGCAAAGTGAGGTGTTCCTCTCTTCTCCCTTTCAGCTGGCGCTCTAAAAGTTTTTTTTTAAGTTGATTTATAAATGATTTCAGTCCCCAAAACCATTTTATATACTGATTTTTTTTGGTTTGGTGGGAACGTACAATATCTTTGTCACCTAATTACACCAATTTCAACCAAGTGGTTAGCATTTGATTAAGGAAATCACTCTAGACTCCAGTCTGCATTTTGAAAGAACTGAACTATTTTGCCTTTAGGTAGCCTGAACAATTATGTATAAATGGAAGTGGTCCTTGGGTATCTAATAGGCCTTGCCTATTCATGCCATTTTAAAACTTAAGGTCTAGCCTTACATACTCCCCAGAATTAGTAGACACTGTGATAAGTCTTACAGCACCAGTGAAGTTCAAGCATTAGGGATTTCTAGAGGATGCATTCACTCCAACACCAGCTTTACAGCTTCCATTGGCAACAGATAAAGACAGTGAAGTGGCTATTATCAAGTGTTATGCAAATCATTCCTTACAAGCTGGGGAATAGGGAAAGATCAAAATTGCTGCTTGTTTCCCCTTTGTCACTTGAGACAATGCATAATGAAGTAGAATAATGGACCCCACTGTCATGTAGGGGACTGAAAGGGGGTGTAGATCTATTCATCTGCACAGTTATTAGGTTGATTTGGCCTGTTTTTTAAAGATAAGGTAAGAAACGAGGTGGATATAAATCCATTCTGGAGGCTCTCACATTACAAAGTGTAGTGGTTAGTGCACTAGAAAAGGCCTGGAGAAAAAGTTAAATTCCCACTCAGCCGTGAAAGGGCATTAGGCTCCTTTTGGCTCAAAACCCAACAATATTCCTGAGGATTAGTCGATTGATATACTAGTTTGAATTTCAGATAGAAAAGCAGGCTATGGCCAGTTTGGTTTAGTGGTTAAGGTACTACCCTAGAAACCTGAAGACAATGAATCCTAATATCGCTTTTGGCCTGTGACTTTGGGCCAGTCACTGTCTCTCTCTGCCCAAACCACCTCATAGGTTGTTGTTGTTGTTGTGGGGAAAATAGGGGGAAGAAGGAATATTATGTATGTTCACTGCCTTGAGTTGTTATAAAATAATAAAGGCAGGATAAATAAAAATAAATGTGACAAAAACATCAGCTTCTGTATATATCAGAGGTGTCAAACTCACATCGTCACGGGCTGACGTATCAGGACTTTCTTCTCCCTTTTCACTAAACTGGGCATGGGCATAGCCAGCACGTGACGCATCCAGCCCTTGGGCCGGGAGATTGACAGCCCTGGTATATATTATAAAGACACACATACCTCTGGGAAGAGGCTTGACAGATTGTTCTTGTCCTCACTGTTAAAATTAAATTAAAAATATATATCTCAGCCTACAGAACAGTGGTGGGTTTCTGCAGGCTCGCACCTACTCGCGAGAGCCGGTTGGTGAAATTTAGAGAACCGGTGAGAGGGGGTTCTGTTAGATTTCGGGAACAGAGGGAGTTCAGACACAGGCTAGCAAAAGAACAAGCCGTTTATTGGCAATTAAGCAAGAGACATGAAAGAACTATGTACAGGCAAAAGAAGTGTGGTAGACAGGGGCTCCCCCGTTTGACAGCTACTTATACGCGAGCTGTCAAATGGGAAACCAATCAGGACGCTCCAGGACCTAGTTTCCCGCCAGCCACGTCTGAGCCAATCAGACGCGACTGGCAGTTACAGAGTTGCTACTGTCTGTTGCTATGGTCCTTCAGGGAAGAGTGGAAGACTTGCGGCCGGTCGTATGTCGAGGACCGGTCGCAAGTCGAGGACTCAACACCCCTTTCCCCCCTCGGTCTGCGCATGCGCGACTTGTCTGTCCGTCTGGTAGGTGGCACATGCGTAGTCCGCCAAGTAGGCGGGGCGGCGCCGGATCCGCCCAGATCGTCTCATTTGCTGTGGAGAGCTCGTCCTGGTAAGTTGCACCTGTGGAAGCTCCTCCCTTCGGGGAGTGGAGCTCCAGGCGGCTGCGTCACAGAGGTCCTCCCGAGGAGGCGTCGGCGGCGGAGCAGGTAATTCCGGGCGAGGGGGCGTGGCGGCCGGGACATAGCTCTGTGGTGGCTGCCGGTTGGTGGTGGCTTGGTAGGGCGGGCCTTTAGGTGCAAAGGCCCGCGAATCCGTGTCAGCTTGAGCCAAGTCCAAGAGCGTTTGCCGGAAGGTGGCGTCAGAGTCAGGGAGGCCTGAGTAGGCGAAGGCCTTTTGCCAACAGGTTGACAACTCGGGTTGAGGTGGGAAACTTGGCCCGACGGGGGCAACTGGGTAGGCCGGTTCTGGTACCGGGGTTGACGGCGGCGGTAGGCAGCGCCTCAATTGTTCCAGGTGGCGCCGCCATTCGGATCCATCAGGGAGGTTGATCCTGTAAGAGCAGGGGCCCGTTAGGTCACAAATGGTGGCTGGGACCCACTGCGGGTCCCCTGCAAAGTTGCGCGCATACACAGGTTCCCCGGGTTGGAAAAGGCGGGGAGGGGGTGCCCCCAGGTTGCAAGGCTGCACCTCATTGTAGAAAGGGTTCAGCCTGTCCAAGGTTGTCCGCAGGCAGCGACCCATCAAGAGCTCAGCGGGGCTCTTCCCTGTGGCCGGGCAAGGAGTCGAGTGCTGACCCAAGAGGTAAGCAACCACCCTTGCAGGCCAGTCCCCCTTGGTCATCCGTCCCAAGGCTCCTGGGACGTTGGAAGCCGGATGATAAGGGGCCACTGGCGCATGGCGGATCCCTTGCGAGGCCAGGAACTCCTGGAAGGTGGTGGAGTGCAACTGGGGCCCGTTGTCGGATACCAAGGTGTCTGGCAATCCGTGTGTTGCGAAAAGGCGACGCAAGGCCCTGACCGTACTCTCCGCCGTGGTGGAGGTCATCAGGACGACCTCCACCCAGCGGGAGTAGGCATCCACCACCACCAGGAATGTCTGGCCGTGGAAGGGACCAGCAAAGTCGATGTGGACCCTCGACCATGGACTCTTGGGCAGGTCCCATTCCCTGTGAGGTGGGGCGGGACGATTGGCATGTGACACAACCCCTGACCCAGGCTGCCACTTCCGCATCCATTCATGACCACCACACATAGCTCCGGGCGAGCGCCTTCATCCGAGCTATGCCAGGGTGGTCTGCATGGAGCACCTGGTGCCGGACGGGGGGGGGAATAATGACCCGGTCCCCCCAGCACAAGCAGCTGCAATGGAGCGAGAGCTCCAGCTGGCGTGTCTTGTAGGGCCGAAACTCTTCGGCCACGCTACCTGAAGGCCACCCTCGCAGCACCCAGGTGGAGACCTGGGACAGGACAGGGTCGGCCTTGGTCAAGGCAGCGACGTCGGACGACGTCAGGGGCAGGCCAGAGTCTGCCACGGACAAGACGGACTGGGCCGGCACCGGCTCCGGGTCCGCCTCGGGGAGGGGACATCTGCTGAGGGCATCAGCGTGCCCTAGCTGTTTGCCTGGATGGTAGTTCTTTCGCGTCTCTTGCTTAATTTCCAATAAACGGCTTGTTCTTTTGCTAGCCTGTGTCTGAACTCCCTCTCAAGTCGAGGACTCAACAGGTTCCACCAGCGTACCTGGAAGTAAATCTGGCCCGCCGCTGCCAGTGACCCAATGGGAAGGAAAGGAAAGGAAGGAAAGAAAGAAAGAAAGAAAGAAAGAAAGAAAGAAAGAAAGAAAGAAAGAAAGAAAGAAAGAAAGAAAGAATCTATCATCACAATTGAGTCCAAAATTTTGGTTGCTAAGCAAGAGCGTTGTTAAATGAGTTTCACCACATTTTAAAAGGTGGCCACTCCCACCCTGTCACATGACTGCCAAGCCACGCCCACAAAATAGGCCACACCTACAGAGTAGGTTCTAAAAAAAATTGAAACCCACCACTGCTACAGAACTACAGAAAATGTCTCCTTTCACAATCCCAATCATATTTTTTCTTCCCATGTATTAAACACAACAAACCAGTAGAAGGATGCTGGCACTGTTCCTCTCCAATATTGCTGCTGCCCAGATTATGCTGGATTTACAGCTTGTTTAGCCCTGTCTTCTCTCTTTGGCACAGAGAGGGACAGAGATGGAGTATTAAAAAAACACACTAAACATAGTGATGACAGAGGCAGGACCTGTAGCTTCATCCAATTCACTTGTTCACACATCATGCAAACATCTTTCAGCTGGACCTTCAGCCATTTGTGATTGGAAGAAGCCTTCCCATTACTTGGTGAGAGGCTCTGGATCTGTTTATGAATTAAAGTCGCAGAAATGTTTTTTTTACAAAAAATAAAATTATTGTTCTTTTTGATACTAATATCAGTGTGCTTCTCTCCCTGCAAAATTGGGAAGCATGGTTATCTAATTAATAGGCTATTTGGCCAGGTGTGAGGGATGAAAACAAGATGGACATAATAAGGTCCTTCATACAAGTCTTGCCTTCTATTAACCTGTTGTACCCATTTAGACCACCTGTATCTGGGGAGTCTATGCAGTTCTAGACTTGTATGATCCCAGGACATCAGTCAGTCATTCTGGCTCATTTGAAACCTCCATAAAATTAAACTATGTGGTGTCTCTCATTCTGTGGAGCTTGTAAGTGATTTATATCCCCCCTCTGCAGATGCAGAAACCTCTGTATGTTTCCAGACTCTTGGGTTAAAAGAAAAAAATTGTGAGAGTTTTTCAATTAATTCTCCAAGGCATTTTGAGTTTTTTTGTCTATCACTAGCTTATGCACACCATAAGAAAGTTGGACCATAAGAAAGGCTGAGCGCGAAAGAATTGAGGCCTTTAAACTATGGTGCTGGAGAAGACTCCAGCAAGTCCCTTGGACTGCAAAGCGATCAAACCGGTCAGTCCCAGAGGAGATCAACCCTGACTGCTCTTTAGAAGGCCAGATCCTGAAGATGAAATACTTTGGCCACCTAATGAGAAGGAAGGACTCACTGAAGAAGAGCCTGGGAAAGATGCTGGGAAATGCTGGGAAAGATTGAGGGCAAAAGAAGAATGGGACGACAGAGAATGAGGTGGCTGGATGGAGTCACCAAAGCAGCAGGCATGAGCTTAAATGGACTCCAGAGGATGGTAAAGGACAGGAAGGCCTGGAGGAATGTTGTCAATGGGGTTGCGATGGGACCTGACTTTGCAACTAACAACAACAAGCTTATGCACACAATATTCACTGTGATGGCATGGGTCTGGTTAAAGCTGTGCTTAAATCTGCACAGCTCTTTTAATTTCTCGTTTGATTATATGGCATGCCTATAAAGTAATATTGGGTGCTTCCAGATCATTGGCATCTGGAGATAAGATTCAGCTTAGAGGAGAGATGGGCAGCAAAAATGTTTTTAACAAATAAGTAAATTCCCTTAAGTCAGTGGTTAAAATGTAGTGGGTTTTGTGCTGCTTGGTCTTAAAGTGGCTGCTTTGGAGAGAGTTTGGTCTGGAAGCACCTTCCGCCATCAACCTTCTTCCGTTGAGCAAAGAGGCAGAAATAGTGTTTTATTTATCCTCAATGGAATAGGAACAGAATCCTGTGCATAATCAGGAGCCATGCTTTATTACAATCTCTGATCACATGGAGCTGCCGCCTCCCATTTAAGTGAACTCAAGCAGACAATCTTTTCAGGCCTTCGGTGCTGACATCAGATAGTCTAGGGATGAGCAGGTGCAAAGAGAGAGTTAGGGAAGGCCTCCCATGCATACATTCACCCACCCACTCCCGTCCTTTCACTCTTTCCCTAAGCAAGCTAATTACCTGCTTTGGAGGGGGAGGGAGGGTAATTCTTCCTCTCAGAAGGAAAAGGCTTGTACCATCAGCCAAATACAAATGAGGAAAGTGGTTTAAAAAAAGAATTCAGGGATGATTAATTTTCCAACATGTGCAACAGAATCAAGGGGGCATCCTTTAGAAATAGGAGACCCAATGAAATTGAAGATTCTCTTTTGACTAGTATACATTTATAGAACATTAACAAACGTCTAAATAGACTCTTTCTAACCTGTTAGAACATATGAGATTATTTGAAAAGTAGATTATTTGAAAATTAAAACATTTGTTGCTTCCTGAGTTTGGTTGTTTCCTTGCAGAGGTTTCATCACGCAGCTAGGTAACACCATCAGTCTTACCAGTTCAGTCATGAACTACATACATTAATTAATGTTATAAGCAACTTATTGAACTTTAATTTTATTCTCTAATACAGGGGTCCCCAACCTTTTTTTCACCAGGGACCGGTTTCATTTTAAAGAAAATTCTGCAGACCGGCTGAGTGGCTCAGCAGTCATGTGACTGGGTGGGCGTGGCCAACTTGGAAAATGTGAAACTCACTTAACAATGATCTTGGTTAGCAACCAAACTTTTGGCCTCAACTGTGGTCATAAGTTCTTTCTTTCTTTCTTTTCTCTTTCTTTCTTTCTTTCTTTCTTTCTTTCTTTCTTTCTTTCTTTCTTTCTTTCTTTCTTTCTTTCTTTCTTTCTCTCTCTCTCTCTCTCTCTTTCTTTGTCTCTGTCTCTTTCTTTCTCTCGCTATTTCTTTCTTTCTCTCTTTCCCTTTCTCTCTTTATTTCTTTCTCTTTCTTTTTCTCTTTCCCTCTTTCTCTCTCTTTTTCTTTCTCTCTCTTTCTCTCTTTCTGTATCTTTTTCTGTCTTTCTTTCCTTTCTGTCTCTTTCTCTCTGTCTATCTTTCTCTCCCCCCCTCCCTCTCTCTGTCTCTCTATGTGTGTCTGTCGTCGTCATCCCCCCCCCCCCAGCCCGTCCGCCGTACTTGGTCACTCGTTTGCTCGGTCAGGCTCCGTGGCTGGGTAGGAGCCGGGCTGCAGGGCTGGAGAGGAGGAGGAGGGAGGAGAGGGCAGCCCATTGGGCAGAGCGCGCGGGAGAACGCAGGAGGATGGTGGGGGCTCTTCCTCCACCCTCGTCGACGGAGGGACTCCTGTGCGCCGCCGGAGCAACCTCCCTACGGCCGCCAGTTCCCTCCCCCATCCGCGGAGCCTCCGCAGCCCCTGGAAGAAAATGAGTGGCCGGCATGCCAGCAGGGGAGGGAATCGGAGTCCCTCCGTTGACGAGGGAGGAGGAAGAGCCACACTCCAACGGCGCGAACAGCCGCGCCTGCGTTCTCCCGCGCGCTCTGCTCAGGGGGCTGCCCCCTCCTCCCTCCCTCCTCCTCTCCAGCCCTGCGGCCCGGCTCCCATCCAGCCACGGACCGGCACCGGTCCGCGGCCCGGGGGTTGGGGACCCCTGCTCTAATAAAATAAAAGGGGGAGAGAAAACAACCATGGTAAAATATCTCAGTGATCAGCTATGCACCTTCCATTCCAAACAGCTTCTTTGCATCGCAATAACTGTGTCCTCTTTTGAAACATACTATAGGAGTCCAGTGCTGATTTCTTTCAAGGCCAAATAAGTTAAAAGAATGATAATTAATATGATAATGGTGGTGGTGGTGGTGTCTTGAATGCTATAAATAACAGAATAACAGAGTTGGAAGGGACCTTGGAGGTCTTCAAGTCCAACCCCCTGCTCAAGCAGGACACCCTATACTATTCCAAACAAATGGTTGTTCAATCTCTTCTTTAAAACCTGCAGTGTTAGAGCACCAGTGTTAGAGCACAAGGTGTTGATTACCACCTTTAAAGCGTTCCATGGCACGGGACCTAGCTATCTGCGGGATCGCATCCTACCCCATACATCGCTTCGGCCGATTCGCTCCCACGGAGAGGGACTTCTTCAGGTGCCGTCCACGAGGCAATGCCAGCGGGTGACACCCAGGGGAAGGGCCTTCTCTGTGGCGGGCCCGACCCTTTGGAACGACCTACCCCCCCCCCCCAATATTAGAACGACTACGGACCTCCGCTCCTTCCGCCAGAAATTAAAGACCTATTTTTTCCATCAGGCCGGCCTGGCCTAATCTATTCACTTAGCCTAGAGTCTGAAGCTCAAATTGTTTTAATTGGGTTTTAAACGGGGTAACAGTTTTAATGATTTTAAAATTTTAGCACAGGGGATAATTATTTAATTCGGTTTTAATTATTTATAATTGTTATGTTTATATGTTTTTAACTTCCTGTGCACCACCCCGAGTCCCTTTGGGGAAAGGGAGCGGTTTATAAATCCAAATAATTAATAAATAAATAAATAAATAAATAAATAAATAAATAAATAAATAAATAAATAAATGCACAGAAGCGTTGCACATGTACGCAAGTGAACCGGTAGTACAAAAATATGGAAACCCAACACGGACTGTTATCATGTCATCCCTAGTCCTTCTTTTCATTAGAAGGACTAGGGATGACATGCCCAATTCCAGCAAATGTTCTTCATAAGTTTTAGCCTTCAGTCTCCTAATCATCTTTGTTGTTGTTCTCCGCATTCTTTTTAGAGTTTAAACATCTTTTTTATATTGTGGCGATCAAAACTGGATGCAATATTCCCAGTGTGGTCTTACTAAAGCATTATAAAGTGGTATTAATACTTCACATGATCTTGATTACATCTCTCTATTAATGCACCCTAGAACTGTGTTGGCTTTTTTGGCAACTGCGGTACACTGCTAATTCATATTTAAGTGATTGTCCACTAGGACTCCAAGATCTCTCTCGCAGTTACTGCTATTGAGCCGGGTACCACCTATTCTATACCTGCATTTTGTTTTTCTTGCCTAAATGTAGAACCTTATTTTTCCTACTATTGACTTTTATTTTGTTATAGGACCCAGTGTTCATATCTGTCATGATTCTTTAGCCTATCTTTTGCAGTTTTGGCTTTTCCTGTCAGCTTAGTGTTGTCTGCAAATTTGACGAGTTCCCCTTCTATTCCATCATATACCATAAATCAGTAGCTGGATACCCGTGCTTCACAACAAAACTATGTGATCGGGCTATGCAGGAGAAATTTGGTTCACAATCTGTTGGCTTAGTGGTGGTCAGTGATTGAAACACATATGGAAATATCTTTCCTGTTGCCTTGAGTATAGAAGCAGTTCCATTGGTGGAAGATGTAGACATTTTGGTGAGGTACCGACGTTTAGTACTGTAAGGAGCCCCAGACCGCTCCTGAGTGAAGGAGTGGAACGTTTGCCAGTTTGAACTGAGGTAATGGAATATGAGGCAACTGGCAGATGGAACAGAGTTCTTTTCAGGTGGGGAGGGCGAGTAGAACTCCTTAGCATCAGAATATGTTAATTACTGTATAAGAAATGCTAATGATCTGATGGTCATTTCAAAGAATCCTTTCTTAGCGAGCACCTAAAAGCCAAGAGAAACATAGTTCCAAATTTCAAGTTTATAGGCTTTATGGTTCTGGAGATTTCATGATGAGTGAGTGGTATTTGGCTTTATATATATATATAGATTGATGAAGATATTTACGAAATCTAACTTAGGAAAGTTCATTTTGTCTATAAACAGAAAACTCTTCATCTTTCTAATGAAAGACAGTTAAGATGAGTGGGGAGAATCCACTGCAGGAAAACCTTTAAAAAAAACCAAAATAATGAAATGTTAAATAACAAAAGCAATATCCTCAACTTACAACCACAACTGAGTGCAAAATTTCTGCTGCCAAGCAAGACAGGTAAGTGCATTTTGCCCCATTTTATGAACTTTCTTGCCATAGTTGTTAAGTGAATTGTTGAAGTTGTAAAGTTAGTAACACGGTTGTCCAATGAATCTGGCTTCCCCATGGACTTTGCTTGTCAGAAGGTCACAAATTTTTATCACATGACCCTGGGACACTGACTGCTACCATCATAAATATGAACCAATTGCCAAACATCTGAATTTTGATCCCATGACTATGGAGATGCCGCGATGGTTGTGGGGCTGGAAAGTGTTCCTAAGTCACTTTATGGATAACCATAAAAAATAAGGCTGCCAAGGCTAGTTGCGGGACATGCAATTGCATTGAGCCACAGAAACATTAAGGTCCTGAAGCACAGAGACGGATTGCTGATGGCCAGGGGTGAGTGATCTAAGAACACAAAAATGAAGAGGTCTCCTTGCTTCAGGTACGCCATCCCAAAGACAGCTTTGTGTTCACCTGGCGCCAGTGGGTTTTTTTGTGGAAGGCAGGTTCACCCTTCATTTAACACAGCTCCAACCAATAGATGGGGCTAAGCAGACCGGTCCATCTGTAGGTAAACCTAGTTTCATATTAATTCACAGCTAATGAGCTCTTTCACCAAAGCAAGTTTGTTTATTTATATCCTGCCTTTATTATTTTGACAAATAACTTAAGATGGCGAATGTATCCAACACACCTCCCTCCTCCTATTTTCACCTCAACAACAATCTGGTGAGGGAGTTGGGAGAAAGAGAAAAAGTGACTGGCCGAAAGTCATCCAGCTGGCTTTCATGGCTAAGTTGGGACTAGAACTCACAGTCTCCTGTTTTCTAGTCTGGTACATTAACCACTAGACAACAGTGGGATTCACTTACCTTCCCTACTGGTTCGCAAATGTGAGTGTGTGTGCTCTCGTGCTTGCTTCGCTCCCACGTGCCACATCTGTGCATGCGCAGTGCTCACGTATTATGTCGGAGTGGGTGGGTGGAACCTCCCACAGCCACTGCTACTGGTTTGCCCAAACCGGAGAGAACCGGCTGAATACCACCTCTACAGGGGTGAGTTCCGGCCAGCACTATTGCTGGTTTGCTCATGTGCGAGCTTCGTTGCACGTGCAACTGAGAAACAAGATGGCGGTGCCGACCAGGGAACTGGTTCAGGAGTGTGGCAGGCCTGCCAAACCAGTACCAGTTTGGCTGAACTGGTCCAAAACTTTAGGAACCCACCACTGCACCTCTACCACTAGACCAGGGGTGGGCAAACTTTGCAACTTTAAGTCTGAAGGACTTCAGCTCCCAGAATTCTCCAGCCAGCAAAGCTGGCTGGAGAAGTCTGGGAGCTGAAGTCCTTCAGACTTAAAGTTGCAAAGTTTGCCCACCCCTGCACTAGACCAAACTGGCTCTGATGATGAAAGCAGTGCTGTTCTTTTCTCACATGCCATTTCCCCACTTCAAAGGCCTGTGGCCTATAGAGCAGGGTGCCTTTCTCTTTCCCTCTCCCATCTTATTTGGAAGCATCCACTGGAAATGCTAAATTAAGCAGGATGGGGTGGGTTCTTCAAACCTGGCTCCTCAGATTCTTGAATCTAGCCATGACCTCCTTTGCGAGACTAGCTATTTTGAACCTCCATTAAACACTGTCCTTTCACAAAGGGGATTTTACCTCATGCAAAGAGAAGCCCAAGTGCCAGGCAGCGGGTGAAAATGATTGATTCTTTCAACAGAGGAAAGAGTCGACACTCCGCTCCATTGATTCTATAGAGGTTGATAATCAAAATGAAAAGGGTCTAGAGGAATACTTATTTTAATGGAATGTTCAATTAATTTAAAATACTTTCTTTAATCAGCTTACTTAGATGGGGGGAACTCAGGAACCAAAGGAAGGAAGGAGTTTTGTCCTGACAGAAGCCACTCTCGCTGCTCATACCAAACACATTTTTCGTGTGCTTTTTCAGTTAAGAGGAATCTGATTCCAGGACAGTTACTTCTAATTCATCTTGGTGTAAACAAGAAAATAATCTAGCCTGTTAGTAACCTTTTCATGTTTCTATTTAATTCTCCTCATTTGTTTGTTCCTGGCCTGCATAGATATTTTATGCAACAGTGCACATGTGCGCTGCACAAGTCTTTGTTCTTTTTAAATATATTCTTACAACTCAGTAAAAAAGCACTTACAGTTTTCCAACAGAAAAAAATAAATAAAAGAAATCTGTTATGTTTGTACTTTTCATTTAACATTGGTTGGGACATCTGCCAAGCTAATACAGGCACTTCTCCTCACCCTGAAAAACCCAATTAGGGACCGTTGTGAGGTTGATTATCAGTCAGAAACATGCATACGGAATTATTCTTCAGAGACCTACTGAGAGCAATGATAAAGCAGCAGACAGCTGAATTATAGAGTCTGTCAGTAACAGCGCTACAGTTTTACATTTGCTTCATAAAGGATGACTAACGAAATCTCTAAGATGTAATTTGGTACCCACTGGTACTGTACTTCATTATGCCAGATATTGTTCTGACTCTACTGAAGAGGCTGGTGAGTGGTTTATGGCATTATATTATGTACAAATATAAACTGCCAGGTTAAAAGTTAAACCTACATTGCCTGTGCACATTGAATACAATGTTCAACCAAATTTGTGGTGGTATTATTATTATTATTATTATTATTATTATTATTATTATTATTATTATTATTATTATTATTATTATTATTATTATTATTATTATTATTATTATATCACATACTCAAGGAACACAGTGATTGAAGTTCTTTGATCTCTGAGAACCTGAAGATAAGAAAAGGATTCTATTGAGAATTGTATGGAAAACAAGAAAGAGGAGGAGAAAGAGAAGGTAGGTTTGCATTTTTAAAAAAACATCAGTATCAACATCCCACTTTCCCTTGGGTTTTTTCCTTTATTTATATAACTTATGAGCTACCCTATAGGGTGAGGAATGGAATGACAGAAGCATTAACAAATATAAAACAAAGCAAAAGAAACACACCACAGTTAAAACAGAATAAACATGCAGTAAAACAGCACAGACAGAATATTCAATAACAGATCAAGGCAACATACTCAAGAGTTATTGAGCAAGTAACTGTGGAGATTAAAAGTAGTTTTAAAAATACAATTGTGCAGTAAAATAAATATAAACCAGAGGTTTCAATTGTCGGCAGTAAGCTCACAAGACTGAATGAATCAATTGCTCATAATATAGATATGGAACCAAGAAAGCAGACTGTGGCAGGCCTAAGGGTATTCTGCAAATGGAAGATACCATTGAAATGCTGGGTTTTCTAGTGATCCACCATTGAATCTCATTGTTTACTTGGAAAAAGGATTTGTGACAATGATCTTAGGACATGTGTCAAAGAAATATGGGGATATCGTCCACTCTGACATTGCCTGTTGGGGGATAATCAAATGACAATACGTTATCCTAGAAAATTTGATCAGTGAGGAGGTATCTAGTGTCTTCCTGAAATGAATCTCAGCTCCACATGAAGAAAGGAAAATATGAGGAGCGAATCCTATGGCAGCAGTATGGGAAGCAGCTGTTCCTGCTTAGATATATTGGGCACTGTCGATGATTACTCTGCAATGTACTTATTTTATTTTATTTTATTTATTTATTTATTTTATTACATTTATATCCCGCCCTTCTCCGCAAAGGACCCAGGGCGGCGCACAGGAGATTTAAAAAACATACAAAAATAGAACATAAATAATTTAAAATATATATTAAATCCCAAACCTGTGCTAAAACCAATTATTAATTTAAACCCAATTTAAAACTTTTCTACAGTCCCCATGGGAGGTTAGGCTAGGCCGGCTTGATGAAAAAAGTATGTCTTTAGACATTGGCGGAAGAGGCGGAGGTCGGTGATGGTCCGGAGTTCAGGGGGTAGGTCGTTCCAAAGGGCAGGGCCCGCCACAGAGAAGGTTCTTCCCCTGGGTGTCGCCAGTCGGCATTGTCCGGCCGACGGCACCCTGAGAAGGCCCTCTCTGTGGGAGCGTATCGGTCTAAGGGATGTATGGGGCACGAGACGGTCTCGCATATAACTAGGCCCCGAGCCATGGAGCGCTTTAAAGATGGTTGTCAAGACCTTGAAGCGCACCCGAAAGACCACAGGAAGCCAATGCAGCTCGCGCAGGATTGGTGTTATATGGGAGCTTCTAGTAGCTCCCGTAATTACCCGCGCGGCTGCGTTTTGGACTAGCTGTAGCTTTCGAGTGCACCTCAAGGGAAGCCCCATGTAGAGAGCATTACAGTAGTCGAGACGGGACGTCACAAGAGCTTGAGTGACTGTGCGAAGGGCAGCCCGGTCCAGTAAGGGACGCAATTGGCGCATCAGGCGTACCTGATGAAACGTCCCCCTGGCCACGGCTGCCACATGGTCCTCCAAGGACAGCCGGGAATCCAGGAGGACACCCAAATTGCGCGCCCTCTCCACGGGGGCCAATGTCTCGCCCCCAATGGCCAGAGTTGGAGTAATCTGGCTGAACCGGGGTGCCGGAAACCACAGCCACTCAGTCTTGGCAGGGTTGAGCTTGAGTTTGTTACCACCCATCCAGATCCGTACGGCCTCCAAACACCGGGACAGCACTTCGACGGCATCGTTGGGGTGGTCTGGGGTGGATATGTACAACTGAGTGTCATCAGCGTACAGATGGTACTCCACCCCAAAACCACGGATGATCTCACCCAGCGGCTTCATATATGTGTTGAAAAGGAGGGGCGAGAGGACCGACCCCTGAGGAACCCCACATAGGAGGGGCCCCGAGGTCGACCTCTGCCCTCCCGTCAACACATATTGCGACCGACCAGAGAGGTAAGATGAGAACCACCGCAGAACGGTGCCTCCCAGCCCCAACCCCCCCAGTCGGTGCAATAGGATACCATGGTCGATGGTATCGAAAGCCGCTGAGAGGTCTAACAGGACTAGGATAGAGGAATAACCTCTATCCCGCGCCCTCCAGAGATCATCAACCAACGCGACCAATGCCGTCTCGGTACTGTGACCGGGTCGGAAGCCGGACTGGCGCGGGTCTAGATAATCTTGATACTTGATATGCTGTTGCAAATAATGTATTACGGTAGTCCTCAATAGAGCAACTACCTCATTTAGTGGCCATTCACAGTTGCAGCAATGACGAAAAAGTTACTTTGTAACCAACCCTCACATTTTCAACCTTTCCAGGTTCTAAAAAGAAAGCTGAAGTAAGATCATTTGTACTGTTGTCTTTATGACCACTTTGTGATCCCAATTATTTGTCCCAATTTTGATGCAAAATTATATGTATATGTCTATGTGTATGTGTGTGTGTGTGTATGTGTGTGTATTGTGTCACATAGAACTATGTATATAGTTAGCCCTCCTAGCACTAGAAGCTGTTTTTATTATAACTGAAATTCAAATTTGTATTAAGCCCTGCTCTTTTAGAAGAAACAGATAAACGCTTGAAGATTACCTATACCACATTTTTAATCTCGCCGTCATCTCAGTTTTATGCAATGATATTTAATATTCTTAATGCACCAAGCCAGCTTTCTTATAAAGGGGAAGGGAAGGTCATATTCCACGACATGTTTGATGGCAATTGTCAACTGCTATAAATAATAAGTCACTTCAAAGATTTTATAAATAAATGGCAGAGGGGGTAGGTATTACATTGGAAATATGACTTTATGGGATCTTATGCACTACCAGGTCAAGGAATAGCTGCTGTGCATTTTTTATCTCTTATTTCACTGAGAAGCATTTTGAACTGATGCTGAGGATTCCTTAAGCATAAGTCCATCTATCAGAGGCCTAACTAAATACAAGAATAATTGTGTAAATATCATTAACAGATACTTTTAAATAATATAAATAACAGCTATGGAAAAAGAAAACTCAAGACCATGATGAAGGAGACTTCAAATATTTTTCTCTCTGCCTAGTCTAGTGAAACAATGGCCTTTTAAAAATAGTTGTATTTCAAGAGAAGCTGAAATGTTATTTTGACAGATCTACAAGTAGAGAAAGAGTTAAGTTTCCTTCCCGTATTCAAACATCTCAGTGGCTGCTATTTATGTAACACCCACAAACAACGGTGTGCATATTAATTGCAATCATCTGATTTGGCTGTTAATAATTCCTTATTTTGAACGTGGCTTACTCACAGGTAGCATGGGATTTCTGATTATATCTTCATGGAACTAGAACTAAGTTGAAGCAACATTCCTAAATAAAATGGGAGAAAAAGACCCCGGTAATACAATGGTGTTTGCCTAGAAGCAATAAATAATATATTAACAGCATTCTACAAACTGAGGGCAACAACTGAGAAGCTTCCTGGTAGACTCTGCCCACTTCTTGTCCTGGGAGGGAAAACTAAATCAGACTCTTAAAGGTGATTTCTGGATATCTACGTATGAACATTTGGGTAAGGTGACCATCCGTCCCGCTTCTGGCGGGACAGTCCCGGTTCACCAGCAGATGTCCCGTTCCCCGCCCCCTCTTCAGAAGGTCCCGCTTTTTGCGGGCAGGCAGCGGGCGCTCTATATGCGCTCAGAGGCGCGCACCTCTGAGCGCCGGCTCGGGAATCGGGCCCGAGGGGGGGGCGCGCGCGCTCCGGCACGTCACGTGCCTGCGCAGAGGGCCTGAGGTGGCTGCTTTCAGCTCGGGCCATCAATGATCACGCCGGCATGATGGGCTGACAGTGGCCGGCTCGGGCCGCCTTTCCCCTTCCCGTCCGAGCCAGCGGCTCTCAGCAACACCGCCTTTAAAGAGGGCCCCGCGGGGGCAGGTGGGAGCGCACCCTCTGCGCAGGCGCATGCCGCGCTGGAGCGTGCGCCCCCCCCGTGGGGCCCTCTTTAAAGGCGGCGGTGGGGGTGGGCCGGCGGCGCGGAGGAAGGCAGCCCGAGCCGGCCGCTGTCAGCCCATCATGCTAGCGTGATGGCCTGAGCTGAAAGCGGCCAGCTCGGGCTGCCTTCCCACCCGAGCCAGCGGCTCTCAGCGCCGCCGGGTCACTGCCGCCGCCTCTGCGCAGGCACATGCCATGTCAGAGCATGCGCACACACACACGCCCCCCCCCCCCTTGTCGATGGTGTCCCGCTTTGGAAGTTTCAAAATCTGGTCACCTTACATTTGGGAAAAGATGTTCCTTCAGATACTTGGCTTCGAAGTGTGAAGGCCTTTATAAGTTACTATCAACAGTTCAATCAGCAGTTTTGGACCTGCTGTCCAATGGGGAGGGGCACAAATCTAGAGTGTGTCTTGCCTCATGTGCTGCAAAAATGTCACTGATACGCATTGTCATGGCTGCTGCACCAGTGGGGAGCAAGACGATTGTTGCCAATAGGAATCTTTTCTCTCTTTATACTTCCTAAAATCAAGAACTTTTCCAAACATTGTAGTCCTGGCGGAAATATTGAAATCTTGCAATCATCATTCTGGGGTCTAGACCAACAGGCCCAGAACTTCCTTTGTCAATTCAGGCAGGGAGATTTGCATTCAGCGCGCTCACATTGCCAGTACCATATATAGGTATCTACAAGTACTTAAAATCAGTGCTTCATTTTAGGAAGCATGGAGAGGGAAAGGATTCCAATCTGCTTGCTCCCCATTGGTGTGGCACAAAGGAGCAGGAGGTGCAGTTGGGCCAGACCTCTGAACCTTCTTATGCAGATCTCCGTTTTGCAAAGCAAACAGACACAAATGATAAGAAGGGGGGACTCTTGTAATTCCCCAGCTAAGCATTTTATATCAACAGGCCAGAAAGTGGCCAATAAGGATCCCACAGCTTGTCTTTACAAGGGACTAACTCAAAGAACTTCTCTGAGCACCTAACGAGAGGTGGGTTTCACATAATTTTACCACCCATTTGCTATGCACCGAAACTGAGCACACAGAGGTGCACGCTTTCTTCATGAGTGCACGTGCCTTCCACACATGCACTTTGCTCGCACACACAGCTTGCACGCATGCGCGCTGCTTAGAAAACGTGGCTAAATAGGACGACATAGAGCTGGAGCCACTACCGGTTTGCCTGAACCAATCTGAACCGGCTGAATACCACCACTGCACCTAACTGTTCTCCCTAACTGTAACATTATAAGGAGACTCTCCCATGGATTTGATTGGAGATAGAGAAGAAATGATTGATTTGCCTTACTCCATCCCTCTCCAAATGGCAATCCTCTTTGAGACTGGAACATTGCTGAGACATTGACCATAGTAATATTACCCTGCAGAGCTCTATACAAATTTTCTTTACTTTCTTGCATTGGAGTTATTTTTAATTTTGGGAGTACACCATGTGCTTTTACCCTCCAAATAATGGAACATTTTAAGTAATATTTATTAAAAATAATCACTTCCAGGGAGAATATACATAGACATTTGCATAGCTATGTGTCTAAATATTTTTATGCCCAATTGCCAAGCCACATATTTCAAGATAATGTAGGCTTTCAAAACGTTTCTTTTTAAATTCAGAGAACTGTCCACTCAGTAAAACCATCTGTCGTTTCCTCCTCTTTTCTAATAAGAAACATACATGTTTCAAAGCACTAAGAACTTATTCTGAGCATAAGGAAAATCCCTGACTCACTCATCCATAAATAACAGCAAGCATTCATAAGAGTGGTGATGTAAACTCAAAGACACTGGAAGGTAACTCTTAAAAACTTCATTGCCAATGAAGACACACTGATGTAATATGCAGAACTGGTCCCACAACATACAGTCTGAGGCAGTTATGATTGCTCTCTAGTTACAGCAAGTGTGTTTTAACATGTACTTAATAGTATGCAAATTTCTGGAGGTGGGGGAGATAGCTTTATACCTCCAGGGCAGAATATGCTCCTGGTTTGATAGTGTCCCAGCCTGGGCCTCCTTTTTTCCCTTAGGGCATCCAAACTAGGAGATGTGGTAATAGCAATTGGCAACTACAGAGCCACCGGATGGGAGACACAATTTCTGATTCCTTGCAAAGTCCTTGATAATGCTGCATCAGATGCAAGGTGGGAGTTCACATTAAAATGCTGATTCCCAGATCTGCTTTTAAAAGGAGTGGGGGAGGAGGATTAGCATCTGCTTAGACTGATATGGGAGGGCACCTAAGGATTCTAGGACCTGACACTCTGCCATGACAATGTGTAGGTACCACTTGCAAAGGTGTGGGGGAATCTCTTTTTGCTAACGGAAGAAGACCTAACCAGAACTGTGGTGCCTCCAGTGCCATTTTCTGCAGGTCATAAAGAAAATGGCAGTAAAGAGCTTTGCGTTTTCAGTGTTACTCTATGAAATAGCCTGATTTGCCCTTTTTAAAGTCACTTTTACCTGAGGATTCTTGCCATTTGGAAAATAACTCCAAATTGTTATGTTCTACAAGGCCAGGAATGTTTGAGGCCTGATTCACATCTGCTTATAACTGTTGCAAAATTTGCTTGTGGGTTGTTTTGCTTTTTAGATACTGTGATTCTGTTTCATCCATCGGAAGGAACACCTGCCTCCTACTTCTTACTCCTGAGCTTTATGTCTTGTAAATTTTTTTTTTGCCTGACAGCTTTACAGTCCCAATTCAGCCGTTAGCTGGGGTGAACTTGAGTTTTGAAGGTTTCCTCCTTCTCTCCAGCACCAAGGAGCCTCGCTATAGAAATGCCAGACTGTCTCGGTTCATCTCTCCTCCATCCCTCTCCCATTTGTTTGAATATAAAGATTTGTTGTTGTTGTTGAAGCACCATTAGTAGCTTTAATGTTGGACAAGAATTTGTTCCTTCTCAGCATTTCAAGTTAACAGCTGAAGACAGTCACAGATTGCCTTCAAAGTGTTTCTGAGAGTCATAATATTCTGACTGGAATTCAGACATCCAAGAGATTTTGAGCTGCCCCAAATCCTGCCACACCTCTTCCTGAATCAGGATGAAGGAACTTGTTTTAGATATCGGAAAAGGGAAGAGAGAAAAATGCTTCTATTTAAATTGTGGTAGCAACATTTTGAAATGTTGGTACCAGCAAGGCTTGCCTACCATTTATGTTAGACTTCTACTCCCATTATTATCATCTGATAACAATGAAAGTAAACATTTAACAGCAGTGGTGGTATTCAGCCAGTTCATACCAGTTCGGGCAAACCAGTAGTGGTGACCCGGTAGTGGCGACCTGGCTCTGTGCTGTCCTATTTAGCCAAATTTTCTAAGCCGCATGCATATGTGCAAGCCATGCACACAAACAAGGGCATGTATTGAAGGCATACATGTTCGCAAAGCATGTTTGTGCATGTACACACTCACAGTTACAGTGCATGGCAAACCAGTGGTAAAATTATGTGAAACCTACCTCTGTCCAACAGGTATGATAACAGGTGCGTTTTAAGGTTTTAGTGACCATCTTTAAAGCGCTCCATGGCAGTGGGCCTGGTTACTTGCAGGACCGCCTACTACCACATACCTCCACTTGACCTGTCCGCTCCCACAAGGAGGGCCTCCTTAGGGTGCCGTCCGCTGGACATTGCCGGCTGGCGACGCCCAGGGGAAGAGCCTTCTCTGTGGCAGGCCCCGCCCTCTGGAATGACCTCCCTCCAGACCTCCATACTATCACCGACCTTCGCCTCTTCCACCGGACTCTAAAAACATATTTCTTCCATATGGCCAGCCTGGCATAGCTGCTACAATCATGTTATTTTAGAATTGAATTGTCTCCTTTTTAGCACGAGCTAAATTATTTATTTGTAGTTTTAATTTTTGTAGTATTTTTGTATTGTTTGTATTTGTTGATTTTAAGTTTCTGTGTGCCGCCCTGAGTCCCTTCTGGGAAATAGGGCAGGATAGAAATGTAATAAATATAAATATAATATATATAAGGCATCAGGTCGAAGAAGGTTGAACCAACATATTACCCAGCTAGATAAAACCATGTTGATTACATAGCAGTAGAAACAAAAGAGCCAATACCTTTAATGACAACAACCTGGGAAGGTTAGCCACCGTTCAAAAATAAAACAGAAGCATGGGAGGAAGCTGAGAATGAGGTTCTACACATTAAGAGGTTGTGCTTAAGTAGATGGGCCAATGCTGGAACATCTTCCCCTCCTATCCTTTCTGCACCCCTGTTCTTTGAACTCTAGAAGTATGACCACGTATGATCACGAAGATGTCTTTGGACAGTGCTAGCTGTTCGGCTTTGAAATGGAGATGAACCACCACCTCCTAGACTTGGGAACAACTAGCACATATGTCTGAGGGTAACCTTTGCCTTTACTCCTTGGAAACAGATATGAGCATGACTGGAAACAGATTGCCAAGATGCTTTCGAGAGCTACCATCTAAAATTAGGCTTAGAGTTGGGAGTACACAGAACAACAATAAAAAAGATTTCAGCCTACTTCTGTTACCTCTAACAAATGACCCTAAGTTGAAGAGAGAGGGGGAGGGGCTGTGGATGACTTAGCTCAACAGCTGCAATTGCATTTTAATTCCAGTGAGGAAGATAATATATCTGCAATGCATTTGCAGGAAGTTAGAAATTAGAAGCACAGAGCAAACTAAAGCAAAAATTAGGAACTGCTTTGAATAACAAAATGTCATGTCTATTGATGTTTCATATCCAGCCAATATTCTATGGAAAGAAGTAGTGCTCACTATGGTCAGCCCTGAGACCGTTTTTCAGTGCAACAATTACATCTGGAATAGTTGACGGAGAGCAAGGAGCTTGGTGAAAGGATTGGCTTTTTCAAAAAGGTGTGTCTGTGTGTGTATTGAAAAGACAACTCTTTGCAAGAGGCATTTAAAAACAAGAAGACATTTGTGCCCCTCCTGGCCCTTTTGCTCACTTAGAAAGGTATGCAGGGGTGCCATAGCCTGTGATGTCTAGCATGGTAGTGGTTTCTTCTCAACTACAAATGATCTGTATGGTTTAAACAGGGCCTGCAAGGATCTGAATTGATGATCAGCTCAAATATTGCTTTATGTTGGCACTGGCAAATTACCGATTAATTATCTAGTTGTGTTGCAGTGCTTTCAAATCATGGACGTGCATATAGCATATAAGCTGATTGAGAGAAAACCCTGTCACAAAGACTCAGGTTTTACAGAACCCTTCTGTCATACTCGTCAATGACAGTCTAAGTAAGAGGGTCACTGGAGTGGCTGGCCCCGTTAATTCCCCCCCCCCCCCAGATATACTATACATATTCATCTTATCCTGCTGCTTGCCTGTCACCTCAGAGAAATGCCATATCCTCAGTTATAATTTAAAAAATGAACTCAAGCCTGGGGGATTTGAAGGCAAAGATATCAGAATTATGTTTCTAGGGCTCTTATAAAATATTGGCATCAGCAGTTATTTGGCCATGTGATTGCTTAAATACAGCTTTGTCTTATAGGTGGCAGGTTCCCTCGGCTGTCATGCAATTACAGAAGTATAAAAGAAAGCAGAAATACAGGATGCCTGCTGCAGAGGTTTGACACAACAAGGTTTTGCGATGCAGAGAAAGGAAGCAGAGAAGCAAGGAGACACTGTTAATAAATGTAGAAGAAGAAAAAAATTCCACTGTATTTTTAAAATAAAAACTGCTCAGTTTTATCAAGCCGCGTGATTCTAAGAATAGTAACACTAAGTTATAGAGGTTGTTCAAATGAGTGTGTGTTTGCCTTTGACTCAGCCTGCCACTATTTTGTGTAATATGTTTTCTTGGCATCAGTTTAAGAAATATTTTGCCACTGCTTTCTCCCCAGGGCTCAGAGAGACTGAGGTCACCCAGCGGGACTTGTGCCTAAGGCAGGTCTAGTACTTTGTCTCCCGCTTTGCAACCAGGTGCCCTAACCACTACAACCAAATTTGCTTTCAAATAGTAGCAGAGTTATGATCAATAATCTATCATTCATGGGTATCCACAGGGTGGGTGGGATTTAAAAAAAATCAAGATGATGTTGCAGTGCAATTAAAAAGAGGCAAGTCATCAATTGCATATTGTTGGCCACATCGTTGAATGTTTGACCTTCTTAGTGTTAAATGGTAAGAATAAGCAAGTTCATCAAAGAAAAGAAACGCTTTGATATTTTATTGGATGTGAAGGAACATGTATCTTTCCATTTGTGATCTATAGCTTGTTAAATCCTGGCTCTGCTGCAATTTTTTTTTTAAATCTGGAAATTCCCCTGATTTGAATAGATCATATTTCCTGGCACTTGGGTTTTTCATCTGGAATACCAATGTCTCTCTAAAAACAACTATAAACAGTCTTAGGTGATCCTAAATTTCTATATTTCATGATGATATAAATTACAACACTCTTCTGGGTTCTTTAGATACTCAAATTATCTTTTTTGCCCATGTGTTATAATCTTTATTTGAATTAATTCAGAAAAATCACGAACTGAGATAACAGAGATAAGAAGCACATCAGTTCACATTCCTACAGATGTCAGTGTTCTCTCTTTAGAAACCGATTTCATTAAAATCCCCTGGAATGCAAAAGACTATGGTAACAAAAGTTCAAATCACAGGGGAGAGAGTGGTTTCCCCCTTACAACTTCAAGGATACAGCTGTGACCTAGCTAACTATCAGTAGATGAAAATCTTTATGAGATTCTTTCTCCTTGAGAGCACACAGGCCATATGCAAAAGGCTCTACAATGTCAAAGTTCTTGCAGGACACACTCAACTTAGTTGTGGTCTTATCGCTCCTAAATAATGCAGTGATCCCCAATGCATGCATTAAAACATTTATATCACCCCCATCATGTATGTTGTATAAATATTTATCATAATAAATTATTAAAGGGTTCACATGAATATTGATTATTGTTGCTACACAATGGCCTTTGTGTGTTATATAAACACACACACACACACCAGCTCTACATGGTCACAATCTTTGGATTCATTTTTTTAGTGAACATTTCTAATGACAACTGATGGAACTACTGTAAAGTTAAACAGTTTGAAGACTGCAGTGCGTATGCACGGCAGGCTATAAAGACATGCATTTTTTAGCAAATATAGGCTGCAATTCCATTATTTATAACCACTACTGCATATATTCTAGGCCGAACTCCTATGTGTATATTTTGCTCATTTACTCTGTCTATTATCGAGGTTGACAGAAATATGGAAAAGTAGCCGTTATTATGGGAAAACAAAGTAGAGGTTTCTGTCAAGCTGTCTTCTTATTCCTAAAGATACAGAATTGTAGTTTAAGAAATTTATATAAAATGGAACTGGATTTCCCCCCCCTCTGCCTGCATTTCCTCTTTACAATTGCTTTAAGGTCACTGTCATTACAAATAAAGAAAAGTACTACTGTTGTTCTGTATTTTTATACAAGAAAAAGGAACTACTGGGTGATATGTTCCTAAATATTTTCCCTTTCACCCTGTTCATCCCGCTCTCTTATTCAGTTTTCTTTTCTCTCTCATTCTCTTGTCCCTTTTTGGTCTTTCTCTTTTCTCTCCATTTTTCTTTTTCTCCTTGCACCTTGAAATGAAGAATGAGAAGGAAAGAAAGACCCAAATAGCACTACAGATAAGCAAGAAAACGCATACAAAAGCTCAGATACTCACCTATGGAATCCACACTTTCCTTGCCCTGCAGGACAAATTTCTATTTTCCTATCTTGTTTTCAGTCTGGCTAATTTTCTTTTGAAAAAAAAAAATCTCTTGGTGATATTGTTTAGCTTACTTTATTGCTACCAGGTGGTGGAGTGTGTTGTTATTGATAGTGTTGTTGTCTGTTACACATCTTTCTGTTTATTCCCTGGTTGCCTCCATTTTTCAGCTTGGAAGAACTCAAAGGGAGACACTCCCTTAGGATACCTATTCCCTAGAAAGCAGTGGAAGTTGAGGAAGCGGCAGGATATTGGAGAAATTATTATACAGTGAAAGATGTTCAACCGCTCATCACTAAAGATGTTCAAGAATTTCACCAAATGCTCATGGGAATTTTATCAATATTCCATTTTCTTTCATAAAACAAATGAAAGCAAATCTACTTTCCCCAGGCTGAGCAAGAAATGCAGGAGAATGTTTATATTTGGGTCCACTGTTATAAGGGAGAAAGAATCTAATTGCTGTATTTGTTTGGCCTCTGAGCTTATACATCAACTGTCCATCTGACCCAAATAATCTTCCCTCTCATTAGCCAGCCACGATGTAGAGAACGAGAGAGGAGAGGAAGAAGGAGAGAGGCATTTAAGCTCAGATGGCAGAAAATGATTTAGAGGCCATGAGGAGGCAACGGAATGAACAGGAGGCAGCAGGATCATGGCCACCTGAACAGAGTTAAAGACAATTCTGATTCGGAACATATTATCCAGGTTTTGCAACCCGGGTGACAAACTCGCGGTATCACGTTGCCATCATGTGGCATTTTGCAATGTTTTTTCCCCTTTGCGGAGCTGGGGTGGGTGTGGCCAATGCGTGCAGGCCCCGCAGGCCGCTGGTTTGACACCCCTGCACCTACAATAATACCTTTTCAGGAAACATGGCCTACAAATAACAGCTTCCTCCTATATTCCAGTCCTCTTCCATTGTGTTCCATGCATAGTAAGATTAACTGCATTGCCCATATTTGTGTCAGGATCATACTGATTAATTTAATATCCTGATTGGAAGAGCAGCAAAGCTGTAATAGCTGTTACTTTCTCTGGCAAGCAGCTCAGGGAAGGTGATAATGAGATTAACATTTGGAAGACCTGATCTGCATTGTGCTGTATTTAATTGTAACTTTGACACCACGTCATATTCATTACAGACTCGGCAGGGAGGTCACTGTCTGTTACCTGTGGAAACTATCACATTAGTTTGTAATAGATACCATTTGCCAAGTCGTTATTTTTAAAGTGTACAACAAGTGTGACAAACTACGGTTCAGTTCTGTAGTTTTTAAATACGCTTTGGTTTCATCGAGTTCTCACATGCATCTCATTCAAAGAAGCGCGCAAGATAGCATTCATCTACGTGCTTCTTGACATAAAATGTTAAAATCTTAAGCAAAGGCCAGACTGGAATTCAAGTTTTGAAACTCACTTCCTGAATAAATCAGTAGTGAGATAAACATAAATCAAGTGAAAGGGTCCAATTGTTCTTTGCTTCTGCTATTATTTAAAAAGCAAAGGAATCTCAGGGGAAAGAATAATAATAATAAATACTTTTGAGTTTCAAAATGGAGGTGGGCACATAGACATATTCAACCAAAGTGTCAACTGGGAAACTGCTAATATTTTAGATCAAATTCAATCCAAAAATACTACGGTATTTCTAGAAACAGGTATTCATACAAATAAGCCATCAATAGATACATAGAGATAAATCCTATTTGCATACCATTGAAAAGATGCAATCAAATAATCTAGGATGTTTCTCTTTCAACAGCTGACACTTACAGTAAATAACAGGAAATAGTACCAGGTACTATTTCTTCCATGGGGAAGAAATGGAGGTAGTGACAGATTTTATTTTCTTGGGCTCCAAGATCACCACAGATGGGGACTACAGCCAAGAAATTAAAAGGCACTTGCTCCTGGGGAGGAAAGCTACGGCAAATATAGACAGCATATTAAAAAGCAGAGACATCACCCTGACAAAAAAAGTGCGTATAGTCAAGGCTTTGGTTTTCCCAGTTGCAATGTATGGCTGTGAAAGTTGGACCATAAGGAAGGTTGAGCACCAAAGAATTGAGGCCTTTGAACTATGGTGCTGGAGAAGACTCCTGCGAGTCCCTTGGACTGCAAGGCCATCAAACCGGTCAGTCCTAGAGGAGATCAACCCTGACTGCTCTTTACAAGGTCAGATCTTGAAGATGAAACTCAAATACTTTGGCCACCTAATGAGAAGGAAAGACTCACTGGAGAAGAGCCTAATACTGGGAAAGATTGAGGGAAAAAGAAGAACAGGATAACAGAGAATGAGGTAGCTGGATATAGTCACTGAAGCAGTTGGCGTGAGCTTAAATGAACTCCAGAGGACGGTAGAGGACAAGAAGCAGAGGTGGGTTGCTCCCGGTTCAGCCCAGATCGGGCAAACTGGTAGTAGCAGTGGCCGGAGGCTCCGCCCACCCACCCGGACACTTCTGTGCATGTGCGCCAGTAGTAAAAAAATTAGCAACCCACCACTGACAAGAAAGCCTGGAGGAACATTGCCCATGGGGTCACGATGGGTCAAACACAACTTCGCAACTAACAACAAGTACCAGGTAAATGGCTGGGAAGTAATCAAGGAACCATCAAGTGAAGAACCTACATCTCCACAAAGCCTGGCAGGACAAAGATTGGCAATACAGGTATAAAGAGGCAGTAAACTCCCCACTCCTTTGTAGGATGATGTGGCTAACCTGGTAATGAAACATTGGGAAGGAAACCACAAACTCAGAGAGCACCAAGAGCCCACAGTTCAACTGAGCTACAGATTTTAGCTCAATAACTACAATTGAGACCAGCAACTTGGTTGTTAAGTGAAGTGGTTGCTAAGTGAAACTGACACTGTGCTTGCAATCTCACTTTAGCTTCTCTTTCTTTACAGACCTGCAAAGATTATAAATGCAAGGATTTGTTGCAAAGTTATGTTTTCATCACCATTGTAATTGGTGTAATTTCTTCGACTAAAATGAGGGAGGCTTTGTCTGTGAAACAAGCATTCTAACTGCTTTTCGCTATTTTTTTCCTCCTAGCATTTTCCCATAAGCATAGGATCTGCTTTTTTTTTTCCAGATTAACTGATTGCTGATCCATGGGTTGAACAGAAACTGACCGACCAACTTATCATCTGAGCCTAATGTCGCCAGCTGAGAAGGAGTGATTGGCCCAAAGTCACCCAGCCGAGTGGGACTAGAATCTCAGTGTTGCAATTTCTAGGCCAGCATCTTAACCACAAGACCAAATAGTGCTATCAAAATAAGACTATAATATAGACCATAAAAAACTTACTGAAGAATTTTTATTTTAAATCTGATTGTTGATCCTGCACGTAGATCAGATTCAATTTTTTTTTTACTACCGGTTGTGTGGGCATCGGCTTGGTGGGCGTAGTGTGGCTTGGTGGGCGTGGCTTGGTGGACGTGGCAGGGGAAGGATACTACAAAATCTCCATTCCCTCCCCATTCCAGGGGAAGGATATGGCAAAATCTCAATTCCCACCCCACTCTGAACTACTCAAAATTTCCGCTACCGGTTCTCCAGACCCTGTCGAACCTGCTGGATTTCATCCTTGATGTAGATAATACCCAAAATACCCAGTCTGTACATTGCATGTGTGTATCCAAAGAGACAACATTGTATGTGTGTATCCAAAAAGACATAGACCAGAGACAGTCTGGTCTATATCCTTTCCAAAATGTTGCCAAACCATTTTAGTTTAGACAGCTTTTTCTTCATCTGGCTTAGATTTAAACTGCCATGAGCACAGGACTGTAGCAATTTAAAAGTGCAGCAGGGACAGCCATTTGTCTGGAATGATATAGAGCAGTGATGGCGAACCTTTTTCGCCCTGGGTGCCAAAAGCACACACACTCGCACTATTGTGCGCGCTCATGTGCCCCCACTCATAACTTAATGCCTCTCATGCCGTGTCCCCTGAGCATGCACGGGTGACACCCCCTGCTGCCCCATGCATGTGAACACGGCTTTTTTGGAGCCTGGGGAGAGCAAAAGAAGGTCCAACACACAAACTGGAAGTTCAGGAATGGACTTCCAGGTTGCCCATTGGGCCATTTTTCTCCCTCTGGAGGCTTCAGGAGGGCAAAAACTGGCCAAAAATTAGCTGGCCAGCATGCTCATGTGCGCTGGAGCTGACAGGGCAACGTCTCGCGTGCCCTCAGAAATGGCTTCGTGTGCCACCTGTCATAGGTTTGCCATCACGGATATAGGGTCTCCTGCTTGAGCAGGGGTTTGGACTAGAAGACCTCCAAGGTGCTTTCCAGCCCTATTAGTCTATAATCTACATGTCTCTGTCTGGGGAACTTTCTGCAAAACAGCCTTTCAGGACAGGAGCTGTCATATTAGTAGATTGGAAGGAGGCAGATTAAGAAAAATTCTTAAATTTTCTCTCCCTTAATTACTTCACTATCTCTTGGAGGGATCACAGAACATGTTTGCAAAAGCAGACATCTCTGTGCAGGGCAGGAGTGTTCAATCTTGGAAAATTTAAGCCATGCTTACTGGGGAATTCTGGGAGTTGAAGTCCACAAGTCCCAGGTTGTCAAGGTTGGTCATCCCTGGTGTAAACACTAAATCCCGTACAGCCTGTAGTTCATGGGAGCAGAAGGTGGCAAACATGACTGGAAAACTGTATTAAAAAAGGGAAGAAACATGAACCCCCTTTGCAGCAAAGGTACAGTCCCTGAAGTGATGACAATTCCAGCTTTTTCACTGCCAATATCTGTGACAGATTTATGGCTACTTAGAGCATGGCTGCAGAAGTTACCTGAAGCCCCAGTTTCTATGTTAAAAAAAAAGGTTTCCAACAGATTAAAGTTTTCCAAGAAAAACATCCCATTACCTAGTCCTAGGGCAATGACTTGCAGATGAATTTTCTCATATACAAATATTGTTGTTTTAAGTACCAATCGTATTGTGTTTATATTAGAATATTTTAGACTAATGCAGATTCTGAAAGTAAATGCCACATGACCAAACCTTTGCTTACACAAGAGAATTGAATTCTCCTCCTCCTCCTCCCATTTAATCACATGCTCATAATCTCATGCAGTAGATTCGGGAGACACATGAAAGGACTGCAACAGGAGATAGGAAAGGTATCAGTAACAAGGTAATTAGTATGGATAATCCTTTCCTTTCTGATGAACTTGGATGAAAAACAACCGTGATTCAGCACGTAAATGTGCTGTCTTAGAAACCAGGACAATGTGACTTCTAGTTCTAGCCGGTTGGATGACTTTGGGCCAGTCATATTCCCTCAGCCCAACCTACCTCACAGGGTTGTTTTGGGGGAGGGGATGGAAATAGGAGCATCAAGGAGTATTAGGTATGTTTGCTGCCTTAATTTTAAAAAATAAAGTAAAAGACAGGATAAAAGTCTAATAAATAAAAATGAAATCAATGGTTTACTATTACCCTCTAAGGTAAAGGTTTCCCTTGCACATATGTGCTAGTCATTCCTGGCTCTAGGGGGCAGTGCTCATCTCCGTTTCTAAGCCGAAGAGCCAGCACTGTCCGAAGATGACTACATGATCATGTGGTCAGCATGACTAAATGCCGAAGGCGCACAAAATGCTGTTATCTTCCCACCAAAGGTGGTCCCTATTTTTCTAATTGCATTTTTTACATGCTTTCTGCTAGGTTGGCAGAAGCTGGGACAAATAACGGGAGCTCACCCTGTTATGCGGCCCTAGGGATTCGAACCGCCAAACTGCCGACCTTTCTGATCGTCAACCTCAGCATCTTAGCCAATGAGACACTGCGTCCCCTTGAGCCACCGCGTTTCTGTTACCCTCTAGCTACAGCAAATAACAAAGGATTGTTTTTCAACTTTCTTACTTGTGTGGAAACTGCTTGTTTATTTACTATTCAATTTTTTATGGGAGAGAACAAGAAGCAGCCTCTCTTGCTGCTTTCTTTAGCAATTGTCTCTTTCTGATCTTGCTTTGCAACTTGGCAGCCAACAACACTGTGCAGGGATTTCTTGTTTCCTACAAAACGTTTTCTTCAGCTCTACTTGTCTGGAAGGCATTTATAATTTTAGGTGTACTGTTGAACAGATCTGCCACATATGAGCTATTTCTATCAGTTTGTTTCTTGGCCATGAGCTCTGGCTGTGGTTTCACTTTCTGATACATGAATGCAAGCAAAGTGTGGATTAAAAAAAAGTCTAATTTGATACGAGCCTTTCATCTTCTCTCTGGATCCATTCAATATTTTCAGGAAATATGGTGAAAAGCCAACTTTGTCAGCTCCCACTGAGTTCTTCCCAGATGTTTTAGATGGAGAGAAGCTGTAACAGGATACTTTGTAAATACTGCACAGTGTTACTCATCACCATATCTGTGACCCTTGAGTCTTGGAAGCAGACCTTGAGGCTTGGGTGGAAAATAAACTACTTTTAAGCAGCTGTTCATGATCTTGGATTTCATTTTGTCTCACACATCAACTGGGGTGCCAATCAGGTTACAACGACAGAACACCTCTTTTTTTTCATGAGGACATAGGAAGGCGATACCACCCGTCTGAATATTTCGCTCCCAAACGAAACTTACTGTATGTGGGTTATATTTAGAAGCGGGCTGAAAACTGCTACACAACATTTAAAATATTCAAATGTAACTTTTATAGAAAAATGCAAGCAGTCTTTGACTCACAACCATTTGTTTAATGATCATGCAAGTTACAATCATCCTGGAAAAAGTGACTTATGACTGGTCCTCACGTCCATGGAAATTTTCGGTCATCCAGATCATGGTTTCCCAAAGGTGCTTTTACAACCTCAGCATCTTAGCCAATGAGACACTAGGCTGTATTTTTCTTTGAAGATGTTTTGCTTCAAAAAGGCTTCAAGGAAAAACAAAGTCCAGTTGCCTTTTGAAAAAGTATCTATGGGATGACTGGTCTTCACATTTATAACCATTGCAACATCCCCACAGTCAGGTGGTTAAAATTTGGGTACTTGGCAATTAGCATGTATTTACGATGGTTGCAGCATCCCAAGCAGGGGTGAAATCCAGCAGGTTCTGACAGGTTCTGGAGAACCAGTAGCTGAAATTTTGAATAGTTCGGAGAAACAGCAAATGCCACCAGAGTGAGGTGGGAATAGAGATTTTGCAGTATCCTTCTCCTGCCATGCCCACCAAACCACGTCCACCAAGCCACACTCACAGAACTAGTAGTAAAAAAAATTGAATTTCACCACTGATCCCAATGTCATGTGATCTGCATCTGTAACTTTTCCAGCCAGTTTCTCATAAGTAAAGTCAATGGAGGAAGCTGGATTTGCTTAATAACTGTGGCAAAAAGCTTTTAAAATTGTGACAAAACCAATACAGCCATCCTGCTTAGCAACCCAAATTCCAGTCCCAATTGTGGTAGTAAGTCAAATACGATCTGTAAAGCATTTGGAAATGCTTAATATTTTTCAATGCACTTTTCAAGCCCAGGTGAATTTGTTTTCCAAGAGGTGAGAAGGCAAGCATGATTTAGGGAGCCTCCGTTGGTATTTTCAGAAAAAGAAAATAGAACATAGGATGACAGGATTGGAAAAGACTTTGGAGGTCTTCTAGTCCAACCCCTCACTCAAGCAGAAGACCCTATACCATTCCAGATGAATGACTGTCTTCTTGAAAACCTCCTATGACAAGTGCCTTCATATGATTAGAAAGGCAAGCCATTCCACTGATTACGGTAATTATTCTGTCAGGAAATTTCTCCTTTATTCTAGGTTGGATCACTCTTTGAAAGTCTTTCATCAGTTACTTCTTGTCATGTCCTTAGCACCTTTGGAGAGTAGAGCAACCCCCTCTTCTGTGTAACAGCCCCTCAAGTACTGGAAGGCTGCTATCATATCACCACAGTCCTTCCTTTGTTAGACTACACATACAGTACCTAGCTCCCACAACCATTTATCATACTATTTAGCCCCCAGTCCCCTTTTGTTGCTCTTCTGTGCACTCTTTCTAGGGTCTTGTTCTGACTCCCTCCCTTCACAAGATAATTAACTAGACGGACTGCTACTTGGCAGCTTGCCTGAACTAACCTGAACTACACTGAAAGATTACACGACACAATTCTCCGACTCTGAAGCTTGTCATTGTTTCCTGCAAACCTACTCTTCACAGAGGATTTCTTTTAAAGCCTGAAATCTCCTCTAGAGCGGACTCATAGGACTCCTCACTGGAGGAATCCATCAGCAGCTCATCCGGAGCCAGCTGGGCCACAACAGGTCTCAACATCTTTTTTACATTGTGGCAACCCAAAACTGGATGCAGATAAGTGTGGTTTCACTTATATAAAAGGTACTATCACTTCTTGTCATCATAATGCTACTCCTCTGTTGATGTAGCCTAGGACTGCAATCATTTAATGCTTGTTACTGATGAGGAATTTTCTGCCCACAGGTTAGCCTTGGACAACAAGAGCAAGAGATCCTTATTTGCCAAATCTAACCTGTGGACAGAAAATCCCCCATGCTTGAAAAAAGATATTCCCTTTTCCCCATACACAAACACGGGTGTTTTTTTCTCCATCAATGCAGTGATAATGGAGCTGCAGGGGTCACGGTTCCCCACCATCACATTGTTTGAGTTCTGCTTCCTGTGCAAATTCCAAATTGATTTATCACAAGAAATTTTTTAAACAATGCGTTCTTGATTCTTTTCAAGAGGGAAAGAGGAAAGAAGTGTACTTAGTATTTTCATTTACTACTTGTAAATCCTACTCTTCCTTCCAAAAAGGATGAGTTTGGGATGATCATATTTTAGCCTTGCGGTCTGCATGGCAGCCATTTTAAGATGCAAATTATCTTTACTGATACTTTATACTCACAATGCTTTACATCTGCTGCCCAGTGCAACTCGTGTCTTTTGCTTGGATTTGTTTTTCAATGTTGGCCCAAAAGCCAAAGCATATTGATTGCCAACTAAAGAAACTTGGCATTTGCTATTATACAGTCAGAGCTAATTGTTGAAAATTATTTATATCCAGCAGAGCAACATTTTCTGGCATTTGGTTCCAGTGTGAAATGAATAAAAGACACCTTTCTAATCACTTTCAGCAGGATGTGAGGTGGATAATCTGAAAGTAATGTAAGGGGTAAAGTACCATCAACCAAAGCACATCTGTCAGGCTTACAGGTTCAACTTGATAATGTGCAATCTGTGCCATTCACAGAGCTGGCTTTGATACTAGACAATATAAGATGGCTGCATCGGCAGCTTTTTTTTTTAACTGTAATGAAAACTCAGCAACATCTCTACAAATCCAGGCAAGCTGTCATGCTCTTCTGTGGTGATCTTTCCTCTTTCCACCGCTAATATATGTCTTTTTAATATTCACTAAGCCTTTGTGCAGTTTCTGCTATCTTCCCGCTCATACAGGAATTAGGGAAGTGCATTATAGATGACTGCATGAGCTACAAACTGTGACATAACTGAATACGAGAGCACTTTCTATCTTAATTTACTTATTTAGGTGCTCTTACTCATGAAACCTGGTTTATTACATAGGACAAGGGTTCCCAATCATGGCAACTTTAGGACATGTGGATTTCAATTCCCAGAATTCCCCAGCCAGCATGTCTGGCTGGGAAATTCTGGAGTTAAAATCCATGCATCTTAAAGTTGCCAAGATTGGGAATTTGTGATGTAGGAAACTTGGAAAGTATAAATATCACTGGAATACAGTTCCCAGAATCCCCCTTTGTGACCCATATAATGTATTTGCCAAAATATGTACTTCAGCACTCCGTTCCTCATTTGTGGTTTAATTATTGTAAATATGCTCAGTGTCTATCAAAATAGACTGCACTTGGTGTTCAATAAGTCCGCCTAAAAACCAGGCAATACAAATTCCAATTATTTTAAGCAATTTTAAAACAGCCCCCAAGAAAACACACTGCTCTACGCACATCTGAAAACCCAATCAATGTTGAAAGCCAGGGAGAGATCAACCTTCTACAGTAGACCTTGCCTTATGACCACAAATGAGCCCAACATTTTCATTGTTAAGCAAGACAGTTGCTAAGTGAGTTTTGCCCCATTTTACAATTTTTCTTGCTAGTTCTTAAATGAATCACTGCAGCTAAGTTAGTAACATGGTTGCGTTGGAAGAAATGTCCATCTGGGTTCAGTTCCAAGTGGGGAAAAAGACACTGGAAACATGTAGACTGCATGGAAAGATGGTTTAATGATGAACAGGATCACATGGCTTGAGCTGGTTTTATGCCCTCTCTGAGCCCCACCCCAGAGCTTCCTGTTCCTGTGTAAGACATGCATTCTTTTTTTTAAAAAATTTTTTTTTATTTTTAATTGAGCAGGCAAACACAACATACACACACACAAATCATCTTTCATTACATATTGTAGAAAGTGTGTCGATTGGTTACAAATAACTTTCGTACATCTCTTCCACAGTCATTACTTATAATTCACATCACATTATATATTTCAAAACTAAAATCTTTATATATCTTACTACCAACATACCACAATTCTCATTTGACTATAATTGTTTTAATGTCCTTTTGCATAAAATGATCCAAAATTAAAAACACAACCACATAATGGCATTTCACTAATTATTTCTAATATCATCCAATAGCATTATACCTTTATAACATGATCTAAGTAAGAATTAATTATGTTTGATAACAAAAGTTCTAATCCTTTTTTCCAAATCTCTGCTTACAATTTGTATCCAAATTCCTTTTATTAAACCAGTACATATATACAGTGGTACCTCGGTTCACGAACGCCTCTGTTCACGAACAACTCGGTTCACGAACAGAAAAGTTCATAAAAATATGCTCCGGTTCACGAACTCCGCTTCTGTTCACGAACAGAAAAGTTCATAAAAATATGCTCCGGTTCACAAACTCCGCTTCGGTTCACGAACAGAAAAGTTCATAAAAATATGGTCCGGTTCACGAACTCCGCTTCTGTTCACGAACTCCGCCTCGGTTCACGAACTCCGCCTCGGGTCACAACCAATTTGGTTCGCGACCAGAGTCAGTTCAAGAATTAAAACCAAAAGAAAGATCAGAACGGATTAACCAGATTTACATTAAACCCTATGGGAAACTGTGCCTCGGTTCACAACCAATTCGGTTCACGACCAGTCAGTTCAAGAATTAAAACCAAAAAAAAGATCAGAATGGATTAACTGGATTTACATTAAACCCTATGGGAAACTGTGCCTCGGTTCACAACCAATTCGGTTCGCGACCAGAGTCAGTTCACGAATTAAGTTCGTGAACCGAGGTACCACTGTATATTGTTAACTATATCCTTTGTCATTTCATTTCATTTCATTGTTATAATTATTATTTGTTAACAGAAATTCATTTGCTAATTGAATCAGATTTCCTCTCATCAAACCAACACATGTATGTACCTTATTATCATTATCAATTGTTTATTTAGCATAACACTCTAGAAATTACTAAATTAATAATCACTAATTATTAAAATTAACTATTTTTTTGTTATCAACTTTCATAAATCAACCTGTGTACTTTCAATAACAAAGCAGTCATTTCTTTTGCCATTTGTGAAATTAAATTTCTATTTATATCCTTAATAAAAATTTTGTGGACTTCTCTCCACACCTTGTTGTTTGTAGCATCTTTTAGGTAATCTCAATGCCCTCCATTTGCTACTTTAATCAGCTTATCTTTGGTTGTCAATCGTGCTTTTGACAAGTTTTCTCTCCTTAAATCCATCGTTTTTTCTCTTTCTTCTTCTTCTATGCTTTGAAATCTGGGGTAGAGTTCCTGTCCATCTAATTCCCTTTTCCATACTCCCCTTTTTCCACTTTCAGCCACATTCACACCACTGGTAAAGTCGTCGGTTGTCTTGCCTTTGTAATCATTTTCTCCTTCATTTTTTGGTACTCTAACCCAGGGGTCCCCAACCTTTTTGGCACCAGGGACCGGTTTCATGTTAAAAAAATTATGCGGACTGGTGGCCATGGTTCAGCCGGTGTAGTGGGGGAGCGGGGGGAGGGGATCAGGCGGTGCATGCGTGCACGGGTGTGTGTGTGTGAGTTGGCTTACTTGCCCCTTTCAGGCCCCCAATGTTCCAAGTGGCCGCACCTGTGCTCTCCCACCCCCCGGTATGCGCTCTGCCCAGAGGGTTGCCCCCTCCTCCCTCCTCCTCCTCTCTGGCCCTTTCTAAGAGTTGCACCGCTCACTGCGGCCCGGTTCCTATCAAGCCACAGACCAGCACTGGTCCGCGGCCCGGGGGTTGAGGACCCCTGCTCTAACCCCTTCATTTTTTGCTGTTATAAACTCTAATTTTTCCAACTTCTTCTCAATTCTTTCTGTTACTTCTAATAAATTTTGAATTCCAGACATAATGTTTTGCAAAGTTAAGGTTTCTTTTGAATATTGTGCCATTTTTCCAAACTGATAAACACTGCCACTCTGGCTTTCAAGGCTTCTTATTTTAAACTAGCTTAAACACAAATTCATTTATGATCTTCAAAAGAAAAGGTTCTGTTTCTTTTTCTCTCCCACTGCCAGTAAGGCTCTCAAAGAGCACCTGTATAAACAATTTGTGCTCTTGCTTCTTATCACTTTCTATAAACAAGTTACAGAACCTTGAGATGCAGAGTCAGTAAGATCAAAAGGAAAAAGGAAAGTGTGATGTTTCAAAAAACAAAACAAAATGCAAGCCTCTAGCCTCCAAGTGGCAGTATTGCTTCCTTACATTCTCTAATGTTATTTCAAACTTAAAAGAAACAAAGTTCTTATGTGAAGTTTAAAAGCAAAAAAAAACAAAAACAAAACAAACCCTTGTTGAAATAAAAAATATTTTAATCCATAGGTTAAAAAATAGAATTAAAAAATGGAAGAAACTTTCTCTTTCCGCTTCCCTTCTGTTTCAGAGCCATCCCAAATTTATCAGCCTGGGCTGAACTTTTCATTGCCGGCTAGAATAACTTCTCTTGCATCAATCAGGGACTTTGCAGTGTCCCTGAGATCAGCAAGACGTATTCTTCCTGTTCACCATCTCTGTGGTACAGTTTAAGTCCAATTGGACCATCCAGCGGCAAAAGCATCGGCAGCAGTCTCAGAGCATCAAGACTGTATGTCCGTCTCGTCGCGATGTTGGCTCCTCCTCCTGTAAGAAATGCTTTCTGATTGGTGGTCAGACTCCCAGAGGGTGAAGGTCTTAGCTAACTTTGTAAGCTTTTTGTCTCCCAGGCCTGGTTGACTTGCTGGGTGATGATGTAATCTTCCCAGGTGCCATGTGGTAAAATGGGTAAAGGGCTAATACTATCATGTCCTGAGGCCCATGCCTTAATCCCATCATCCTCAAGCTGAAGGGGATAGATCTTTATTATGTAGAATATACTGGCTCGGGACCTTAATGGCTCATTCTGCCTCTCTTGAGTTTCTACTTTTCTGCCTTTTTAATATTTGTTAAAATATTTCATTTCTCTAGGAGAGAGGTGGGTTTTGTTAAGTGAATCTTGCTTTCCCATTGACTTTGCTTGTCAGAAGTTCGCAAAAGGGGATCACATATTCCCGGGACATTGCAACTGTCATAAATATATACCAGTTGCTGAGTGCTCGAATTTTGATCCTGTGGCCACAGAGTTGCTGTAATGGTCTTAACTAGAAGAAATAGTCATATGTCACTTTTTTCTGTGCTGTTGTAACTTCGAACTAAATGAATGGTTGTAAGTCGAGAACTATCTGTACTGTATTTTATTTTATTTATTTTATTTAAATTCGATTTATATCCCGCCCTTCTCCACGAAGGACCCAGGGTGGCGCACAGGAATTTAAAACATATAAAACAGAATATACAAAATTTAAAAGCATATTAAATTACATGAAATAATCCTATGCTAAAAACCAAATTAAAAACTCCAATTTAAAACTATCTAAAATAGCCCCAGCAGGAGGTTAGGCTAGGCCGGCTTGCTGAAAAAGATATGTCTTTAGACACTGGCGGAAGAGGCGGAGGTCCGAGAATGTATGTAAATGAAAGATATTTGGCTCTAGACCTAAATAATAAAGTGTTTAATACAGGGGGAGGGGAGGAGGAAAATAAGAACAAAATCCTTGAGAGACAAAAATCTAACTGATCTGAACAAATGTCACTTGTTCAAGACAAGTTCTCAATAAGGGTGGAGATAGCATCCATGTATGGGTTCAACCTATCCACACTCTGATTGGACTGAGTCTGTTTAATAATTAATTAATCGTGGTATATAAACCCCTTACGAGTAGTCACACCCAGTTTTCTCGACTCAGTCCGACTCTGGGACTAGTCCGGTGTCTCCATTCTTGCTGATTGAGAACCTTTACTGAGAATTTGGATTCAAAAACTTGGTAGGCCTGCCACCCCTGCTTGGTTCCCTTCGCTTCTTGGGACCATCAGTAGGCCAAGGGACTTGTCCCAAGTGCCTCTGCAGGCCAAGGGACTTGTCCCAAGCGCCTATTTGCTCGTTGTTCCGCCACGGACTTTCTGACTAACCTTGCCTCAGGGGTGGCCCAGCTAGAGGCCTGACTGGCGGTGAACTTGACTGCGGCCTGCCCACTTGATCTGCTGTCCCACGGAGCCCACGCTGCAAGTCACAGCGTCTAAGGTTGACTCAGGCTCCACGAGAGTGGCGACATCGCTTTGACAGCCTCTCCACCGCCCACGCGTCCTTCACGGCCGATTTATCTCAGGCGCTGTAAGTCCGGGCTCCCCAACGCCCACGCTGACTGCCGATAGCTTTAAAAATGAGCCGATCCGATCTCTAAGGGCTTTCCCGCCGCCCACGCTGCCTCGTGGCTAGTTGCTGGCTTGCCGCCCGGATCGAGGAATTCCCTCACCGCCCTTCCCTCCAGCCGCGCCGAGACTGCACACGCTGTCAAGAGCCGACACCGAGCCGCAGCTCCGCTTTCCGCCCGCCTGGAAGCTTTCCCCCGGCTGTTGTGGGGCGCCGCGCCTAATCACCCAGGGTGGGAAAAGGCGGCTGTTGTGAGGCCGAGTCCCGCGCATCAGTTGCGGACGCCATTTTGCTGTCGCGGCCAGTCAGATCGAGCCTGAGGGAGGCATGGTTACTGCCCAATAACTGTGGCGGACATTTTGAATACAACTTTGGGCCGATCTTAACCTTCAGAGACGATCAGGCATCATGTCCAACATCCCTCCCTCCGGATCGGGAGCAGCAGCAGTGAGGGCCTCCCTGGCAGGCGAACCAAGCCTCCTGGCACAGCAATCTTCGGAGGCCGCCCCCTCACAGAAATCGGCCAAGAATAAGGCCAAGGCCAAATCAACAGGTCCTCCTCCTCAAAGTTGGCTTCCTCCTCAGGCAGCAGGCCCCATGGGGCCGGAGATCAGGCCATACCAGCCCTCCCTGGCACGGGCTCCTTGCCCTCTCCGCACGTCCCGCCTATGGCTACCTTGCAGCTGAACTTGGCCCCAGGCCCATTCAGCCCCATTGTGCCCATCGACACCTCGGGGCTATGGGGCTCAGCGGGCTGCAGGACATCTACTGGAGTGGAGGCCACGTTCACACCTACAGCGGCGGGCCTTCATCCAGAAAGCTGTTGGCCTCCCATGCTGCCCGCTGCGCCCGTGCCGCCCACTCCAGCTGCCTCGGGCATTCAAGACCTCATCGCAGAGGCCATACGTCAGGGCATTGCGGCAGGCCTACAGGCCAAGTCTCAGGGGACGCCGAACCCACAACCTCCGGCTTGCCCCTAGGCCCCAACCCCGGTTACGGGGCCCCAGCCTCTGTCACCGTCGACACAGGACCGTGACTCCCCTCTGGACTCAGATGAGGGCGACCTGCCAGACGCAGAACTGTCAGGCGAGGAGGATGCGGGTCCAGAAAAGCTTTCCAAATCGGGCCTGTTTCCATCTGCCCTGTTCTTGCCTCTCCTCGCTAAGGCCAAGGTCGCCTCAGACCTGGAACCACCGGCCCAGGCAGCGGCTGCCCCGGTCCCATCTACCTCCGCCAAGCCATGTTTCATCGAGCAGACGGCAGAAGCTGAGAACATCCCCGCGCCTCAGCTCTTTATAGGTGCTATCAAGAGGCAGTGGTCCACCCCGACCTCGGGGCCCTCCCCTTCGGCAAACGATAAACGTTTTTACGCGGAGGCTGAGGCCTTGGACAAGACTCTGGCCTGGCCCGCCGTGGATCAGCCGGTCACCATGCTCCATTCATCTACGACTGTCCCAGGGGGCCAGGAGGACTTATTGAAGGCGGAGGACAGACGGGCTGATCAAGTCCTACAGAGGGGACATCAGGCTGCAGCCTGGTCCATGCGTGCCTCCACGGTGGCGTCCTTCTTTGCTTGCTCCAGCCTTTTTTGGCTGCAGCAGTTGCAGGGGAGGATCCCGGCGAGCGACTCACGCGCTCACCAGGATCTTAACAAGATAGTGGCGGCGGTACAATTTATGGGGGACGCCACACTGAGCTCTGCCCGATTCTCCTCCCGCGCCATGGCCTCCAGCGTCGCCTCCAGGCGTCTCCTTTGGCTGAGGCAGTAGCAGGCGGACACTAAATACAAATGGAAACTGGCGTCCGCCCCCTACACCGGGGAGAATTTGTTTGGTGAGGCCCTTTCCCCTCTCTTGGTTGAGGGTCATGATAAACGCAAGACCCTACCTTCCAATTTCCGAAGGGGTTCTGGCCGCCCTGGGCCTTATCCCAGGAGGCAGCAGCCCCATGCTCAAGATTTTGGGGGCTCCTCTAGACAGGACTTTTTGCCTCGCCAGTGAACGCTCAGCTTCCCCGATTCTTCACCCGGTTCCCAGCTCCGGGAGCGGAGAGAGTGGATGCCCTGCGAGCCCCCTGGCCAAGGGGGTTGCTATATGCCTTTCCCCCCACTTCCCTCCTACCCAGGGTCATACGGAGGGTCATCACGACGAGGGCGGAAGTCCTTCTGGTAGCGCCATATTGGCCCCGGCGACCTTGGTTCGCCGACCTGCAATCATTGTCCCTGGGGAGGCCGTGGCGCATCCCTCAGGACCAAATAATCCTCCTGCAGGGGTCACTGGAACACCCGGAGGCCCGATGGCTTCAGCTAGCCGTGTGGAGGTTGAGCGGGTCGCTCTGAGTGGTGGGGACTACTCCCCCAGAGTCATCTCCACCATCCAGGCCTCTCGTCGACCGTCCACAGTCCGAATATATAATGCAACATGGAGGATTTTTTGCGACTGGTGTTCAAACTCCCAGATTCCTCCCAAGAGTGCCACGGTCCCTCAAGTTCTGGAGTTCCTGCAAGACGGCCTGGATAAGGGTTTGTCCCCTAACACCATCCGACACCAGGTGGCCGCCCTGGGGTCGGTCCTGACGTGGGGGGGCGAGCTGTCTCTCTCCCAACATCCTACAGTCTGTCGTTTCCTCAAGGGAGCTTCCAACCTGAGGCCAGCAGCGGTCCATAGATATCCTACATGGGATCTCCCTAAGGTCCTGCTGGCTCTTACGGCCTCTCCCTTTGAGCCCTTAGAAGAGGCATTGCTACAACTTCTCTCCTGGAAGGTGTCCTTCCTGGTGGCGGTGACGTCAGCGAGATGAATCTCGGAACTCCACGCGCTCTCGGTTAGGGGAGACCTGTGTAAGTTCTACCCCGACAGGGTTGTTCTTAGACCTGACCCCTCATTCATGCCTAAGGTGAGTTCCTGGTTTCACCGTTCCCAGGAGATCGTCTTACCTGACTTTTACCCGAATCCAGTACAGCCTCAGGAACAGCTCTGGCATATGTGAAGCGGACGCCGGCCTTCCGTCGTTCGGAAGCCTTGTTTGTGTCATTTTTGCCTTCCTCTCTAGGTCACAAGGTGTCGATCCCCTGCATTGGTAGGTGGGTCAGGAAGTGTATTGCCAAAACTTACGAAAGCTCTCAGGAAGCCGTTCCGGAGGGAGTTACGGCTCATTCCACGAGAAGCGCGGCTACAACATCAAACTGCGCATGCGCGACATGGCGATCGCGCTCTGAGAACCGGGGAAGCCCAGGGGGTTGTTTTCATCCCCAGGAAGATGTCGCCAGCCCTCACTTACCATCGCGGAGGGCTGGTTTGACAAGCCGAACCTCCCGTTGTCGCACCAAGCTGCCCGAAGTCGAAGGGCGAGCCGTGCGGGCGACGAGATAGCATAGAGATCGACTCGGCCTGTTTGCGGCCTAGAGCGTCCCGGCGCGGCCGGAAGGAGAGAGGTAGGCCGCAAAGCCAGGACGCGGAGAACTACGAGCTGCGAGATGGGCCCAGGCCAGGAGAGTTACCATCGGGCCGCACGACTAGTGGCAGGTCGTGCGGTCATACCTTGGGCCTGGGCCCGAAATACCCACCACCCGCTGGCGTGGACTGCTCATAAGAGAGGAAGGATGGAAGAAAGCAGAAGGTTGATGAGAGAAGGTGCGGAGGTATGGAAGGACGGAGGCGTTGGAGGAGTTGGAGGAAGCAGAAGCAGAAGGTGAAAGAGAGAGATGGAGAGGGAGAGAGAAGTAGAGAGATGGAAGGAGATGGAAGGAGAGAGAGGTGAGAGACAGAGAGAGATGGACGGAGAGAGATGGATGGAGAGAGACAGAGAGAGGTGGACGGAGATGGCAAAGAGATGGAGATGGGAAGGAGTTGGAGACGGTGGAAATGGAAGAAGGAGAAGGAGAATGATGATGGTGAGATGGAGAAGAGCTGGTGATGGAGGAAGGAGATGGCGAAGGTTGGTGATGCTGAAGGAGAAGGAGAAGGTCGAAGAAGAAGGAGTATGGAGTATGGAGATTTGAGAGGATTGATTGGTTTGAATGTGGTATGTTGGCTTGAGCAGTCCGGCGTGGAAAATCTGCAGCCAGTTTGGGGAACGGTGGATTTGGCCGAGGACGATCCGGGAAGATCTCAAAGACCTTGGAGTGAGTGCGCGGGATTGGAGGTTAGTTGAGCCATTTGAAGGTTGGTGATGCTGAAGGAGAAGGAGAAGGTCGAAGAAGAAGGAGTATGGAGTATGGAGATTTGAGAGGATTGATTGGTTTGAATGTGGTATGTTGGCTTGAGCAGTCCGGCGTGGAACATCTGCAGCCAGTTTGGGGAACGGTGGATTTGGCCGAGGACGATCCGGGAAGATCTCAAAGACCTTGGAGTGAGTGCGCGGGATTGGAGGTTAGTTGAGCCATCTTACATCAGGCCGCATGATGGATTAACTAGTCATGCGGCACTAAATGCGAACTATGCCCATTTGGCCGGAAAAAAGACAGATGGATGGGGCCTGCAATGGGACTCCTTCGATCTCCCCATCCATAAGACTCTGGACTGTCTGACTTTACCCCCCATCCTGAAGACTATTTCTGCACTAATTCACTTTACTTTCGGACTTGTGCTTGCCTTCCTGGACTTGGACTACCTCTGGGGCTTTTATCATGTACTCTAGGCGCGACCTCCTTGGCCTGCGGGAGTCTCCCCTCTCGCAGGCCTGGCCCTCCTGTCTAACACGGGCCCACCTCGATGATGGATTGATTATTCCTGAGAGGTGGGCGAAGCGCAAGTTGAGGGGGTTTTGGGGGAGGTTTTTAATTCGGTTTTTAGGGGGTTCCAGGGAGGAGGGGAAAAATAGTCCAGGGAGGGAACAGCAAATGAGGCCGGCGGGACGAAGTAGGGTAATGGAGGAAGGGGAGGGGGGGTCATTTCCACAGTGGCTTTTTCCATCGACTCAGTCTTGGGGAGGGGCAGGGGCGGAGGGAGACGGAATGGTCATCATCGGTTGGAAGACCGTGGCTGCTGGATTCAGACGGTCATGTGCTCCAACTCTCCGCTCTCCCATCGCAGACTAGGTGGGCAGGAATCACAGACCCGGGCCCCTAGGCTGATGTTATGCAACGCCAGGTCCGTGGTTCAGAAAGCCCCCCTCATCCATGACCTTGTGTCAGAGGGGTACCCGGACCTGGTGGGTATAACGGAAACCTGGTTGGGCCACGAAGGGGGTTTACCCCTCGTGGAAATGTGCCCACCAGGTTACCGCGCCTTCCATCAGCCTAGGGCCCTAGGGAGGGGTGGGGGAGTGGCGATTATGGTTAAGGAAGGTCTTGAGCCGAAGGAGACCACAGTCCCTCAGACAACCGGGTGTGAATTTCTCTGCGTGAGATGGGGCCTAGGGAGGCAGTTGGGCGTGTTAGTTGTATACCTGGCTCCTCGCTATGCAACAACAGCCCTGTCCGAGCTCCTAGAGGTGATAGCCGAGGCGGCAGTTGAGACCCCCAGACTAGTAGTCATGGGGGACTTTAACTTGCCGTCGGCGGGAGAAGCCTCTGGAGCAGCTCGGGAGTTCATGGCCTCCATGACGGCCATGGACCTGACCCAGGTAGTTTTAGGCCCTACTCACGAGGGGGGAAACACGCTGGATTTGATCTTTGTCTCGGGACAGTGGAGTTGTGATCTGGGAATAGGGGATCTAGCCATCACTCCCTTGTCATGGACAGATCACGCTCTCCTTCAGCTGGACTTTCCAATCGCTTCACATCACCACGGGGAGGCGGAACCGGATACTCCTAGATGGTTCCACCTCAGGCTCCTAATGGACCCGGTAAGGTTCCAGAGGGAGCTTGGGCCGCCTGTGACCCTGCCTCGCGACTCAACTGAGGACCTGGTAGCCGCATGGTTATGTGCGGCCGCAGGGGCCTTGGACCGAGTCGCGCCCTTGCGGCCTCTCTTGCGGCGACGAATCACCCAGGCTCCCTGGTTTACTGAGGAGCTGCGGGAGATGAAGCACCACAAGAGACGCCTAGAGAGTAGGTGGAGATCCTCTCGCTCCGAAGCCGACCAAACACTAGTGAGAACCCATATTAGGGCTTACTTAGTGGCGATAAGGGTGGCCAAACGTGAGTATTGTGCCACCCTTATTGCATCCGCAGATAACCACCCTGCCGCCCTGTTTGGGGTGACCCGCTCCCTCCTTCATCAGAGGCCGTGGGAAGCCCCTTTGCAAGGGCGAGCAGAGGAATTTGGGATTTATCTGCAAGAGAAAATCACTCGGATACGGAATGAGCTACCCTCCATCGACAGTGGTCCTGTGGGACTGTCCGAGACTAGTCTTGAGGTTCCTTCTTGGGAGGAGTTTGACTTTGTAACCAACCTATGGACAGGTTGTCAAGGAAACTTAGGGCAACCACATGTTTATTGGACCCGTGTCCCTCCTGGCTTGTACTGGCATCCTGGGAGACGACACAAGGCTGGCTCAAGGGCATTGTCAACGCATCTTTGAGTGAGGGGTCCTTACCTTACCTTGAAAGAGGTGGTAGTGAGGCCCCTCCTCAAGAAGCCGTCCCTGGACCCAGCATTATTAGAGAACTATCGTCCGGTCTCCAACCTTCACTTTTTGGTGAAGGTTGTTGAGAGTGTGGTAGCCCAACAGTTCCCGCGACACCTGGAGGAAGTTGATTATCTAGACCCACGCCAGTCCGGCTTCCGACCCGGGCACAGCACCGAGACGGCATTGGTCGCGTTGGTCGATGATGTCTGGAGGGCGCGGGATAGAGGTTATTCCTCTATCCTAGTCCTATTAGACCTCTCGGCGGCTTTTGATACCATCGACCATGGTATCCTATTGCACCGACTGGGGGGGTTGGGGCTGGGAGGCACCGTTCTGCGGTGGTTCTCGTCCTACCTCTCTGGTCGGTCACAATATGTGTTGACGGGAGGGCAGAGGTCGACCTCGAGGCCTCTCTTATGTGGGGTTCCTCAGGGGTCGGTCCTCTCGCCCCTCCTGTTTAACACATATATGAAGCAGCTGGGTGAGATCATCCGTGGTTTTGGGGTGGAGTACCACCTGTACGCTGATGACACTCAGCTATACATATCCACCCCAAACCACCCCAACGATGCCGCCAAAGTGCTGTCCCGGTGTTTGGAAGCCGTACGGATCTGGATGGGTGGTAATAAACTCAAGCTCAACCCTGCCAAGACTGAGTGGCTGTGGTTTCTGGCACCCCGGTTCAGCCAGATTACTCCAACTCTGGCCATTGGGGGCAAAACACTGGCCCCCGTGGAGAGGGCACGCAATTTGGGTGTCTTCCTGGATTCCCGGCTGTCCATGGAGGACCATGTGGCGGCCGTGGCCAGGGGGGCGTTTCATCAGGTACGCCTGATGCGCCAATTGCGCCCCTTACTGGACCGGGCTGCCCTTCGCACAGTCACTCAAGCTCTCGTGACGTCCCGACTCGACTACTGTAATGCTCTCTACATGGGGCTTCCCTTGAGGTGCACCCAAAAGCTACAGTTAGTCCAAAACGCAGCCGCGCAGGTGATTATGGGAGCCACTAGATGCTCCCACATAACACCGATCCTGCGCAAGCTGCATTGGCTTTCTGTGGCCTTTCGGGTGCGCTTCAAGGTTTTGACGACCATCTTTAAAGCGCTCCATGGCTCGGGGCCTAGTTATATGCGAGACTGCCTCCTGCCCCATACATCCCTTAGACCGATACGCTCCCACAGAGAGGGCCTTCTCAGGGTGCCGTCGGCCGGACAATGCCGACTGGCAACTCCCAGGGGAAGAGCCTTCTCTGTGGCGGGCCCAGCCCTCTGGAATGACCTACCCCCTGAATTACGCACCATCACCGACCTCCGTATCCTCCGCCAAAGTCTAAAGACATATTTGTTCCAACAAGCCGGCCTAGCCTAACCTCCCATGGGGACTTTTTAGGAAGTTTTAAATTGGGTATTTTAAAATTTGGTTTTAGCATAGGATAGGATTGTTTAATAGTTATTTTAAATTATATTTATTTTTTGTATTTTGTATGTTTTAAATTTCCTGTGCGCCGCCCTGGGTCCTCTGTCGAGAAGGGCGGGATATAAATTTAAATTAAAAAAAAAAAACATCAGCATGGTCCACGCAGGCTTCGCTTGAAGAGATCTGTCGCGCTGCAGCTTGGTCTTCTCCTTCCCCTTTCATCAGGGTGTATAAGGTGGACACGTTTGCATCGGCCGAGGCGGACTTCGGCCGCAGAGTGTTATAGGCGGTTGTTTCCGGTCATTGACGGCTGGAACTCTCTCGATCTCCCCCCCTTTGTTTCGGAACGAGGGCTTAGCTTGGGTATGTCCCATACATGGATGCTATCTCCACCCTTATTGAGAAAGAGCGTTGGTACTTACCTGATACGCCTCTTCTAATAAGGGGGGAGATAGCATCCGGCCCATCCCTGTTCTCATTCGTTCCAGCTGAATCCTTTGCTCTCGGGGGAGTTGTTTCTGTGTGTTATAGTTTACTGGTTATTGAATTTCATTAAATGGTTTGGAGACTACCGGTGAGTCTGTCGTTCTTTCCTTCGTCGAAAAAACTGGGCGTGACTACTCGTAAGGGGTTTATATACCACGATTAATTAATTATTAAACAGACTCAGTCCAATCAGAGTGTGGATAGGTTGAACCCATACATGGATGCTATCTCCCCCCTTATTAGAAGAGGCGTATCAGGTAAGTACCAACGTTCTTTCTATTTCTTCAAGGAAGTCAGAAATTCTAAGCTCTCCTTTCAGGACTGCAGTTTAGAGAAGTCCAGAATAAAGAGGCAGCAACAGAATAAACAGTAACATTTCCAGCCTCAGCTTAAGAGACCTGATTTTACATAAAATCTTTCAGCAGTCCTAGAAAGTCTGAAGTCCACAATAGAGCTCCTTGTAGGGTCCGGCAATCTAGAGGAGAAAAATATCTCTTCTCTCCTGCCAACAGCTAAATCCTCTGCAGGAACAGAGGTTTATTTTCAATATGTGATATTAGTAGTTTTCATAATAGAGGATATTTATCTTGTCTGTTTATAATCCACTATAAATATAGAGCCGAACTACCAAGAGGAAATTAAATATTATTTTCCTTGCTCCAGAGAAAGAATAATAGCACCCGACAAGTATTAGGTCTGATATATTTATTTTGAAAAAATTAAGTAGTGATTACTCTCTGATTGTTTTAGAGGATCATGTTCTTCCGCACATGCAGAATCTTTCTGTGAAAGATCAATTTTAAATTATTCAGCATTTTTACTGACAGCTACGGTCTATAAAATTAGCTTTGAGTGGTCTATCATTTCAAACCCCTCCAGTTCATATGATAGATAAAACCTGACAGAATGTGTTTGGATTTAATCATTTGTAAATGCAAGTCACTGTTTCTGAGGTTAACACTGTTTAATACAGTGAAATTCTCCATTATAGAATTCCAAGGACAAAAGGAGGCCTAAATGAAGGCTTATTACAGTAGATCCAGTTCCTGCATAACACATTATTTACATTTCAGGAACAACTTCTGAGGATATCAGTAGGAAATGGGTATGCAGGAAGAAGTAGTAGGAAAGAAAACAATTTGCCAGCAGAACTGTTATTTAGCACAAGATCTTGGTCAATATGATCATGTCTCCCAATATTAAATTGATAATTATGTAATAAATACAAACTCACAACCTTATTTTAGAAACTCAGATTCTGAGTCCCACATCCTAATTTTGGAAATCATCATATTTGCATTCAATAAAATGGAAATTCATGTCTTAAATAAGACCAAAATCAGATGCTTGAAGCTAAACAAGTGTGCAGGGGCATAACTAAAAATAAATTAGTGGAACTCTTATGGTTTCACTCCATTCCGAGATGCTCAAAGAAAGAATGTATATTTTTCAAAACAAATCTGGATAGTATTCAAATTGCTAATGGTATGCAAATCGTTTAAATGTTAAAAAAGGAGAGGAATTGTTAGCCGTTAGGCTTATATAGTAAATAAAATCCTGAATGTAAAATCCCTCTAGACATCTTTCCTTACAAAAAAAAAAAAAGGAAAGCTATTGATAATTCATTTCACTAGCATCCATCATGACCAGATTCTCTGAATGCAAAAAAGAATCCTGGACAGAATTCATGTTGATCCCTAACTTACACTTTCAATTACATATCAAATTTCAACACTGCATGCAGATATAGCAGTATGAATTGTGGGTTGTTGTTTTTTCCTTATTCAGAATCACGGTAGCAATCACAAAACTGATCCAGAAATCCTATAATTCAACAGCACAGATATAACTTGCTTATCTGCACTTTGGGGTTCAAACCACAGCATGCAGTTCAAGATGTTCATGTATTACTAAACCGGTATTTATGGTATTTCTTTTTTTAAAATGAAACCTAAAGCTCACATGATGAGATTGAAAACATTTACCGTACATTTTGCCATGGCTGGCAACAGATTAGGAAATTACGAACTCTAAAATACTGAAAAATATGAAATGTAGGACTAGGAAAAAAAAGAAGAGGTGTTAAATGCTATGTTTCATCACTAGGCATCATTAATAAACATGATTTAAAGGAAAGTGTACACAAATAATAAAGTTTTGACTATTTTCATGATAAGGATGTTATTAAACATAAATCAAGACTTGCAAGAGGTATTAGTTTACTGAAAACTTTCAAGTTATGATGGAGTGTAAGGCTGATTACAGCAACATATTAAACTGGGATAAGAATTCAAGTACATTCCTCTTGGGGTAGTCATAAAAAAGATCAAAAGGAAAAAGAAGATAGTCTGATGGGTGTGCTTTATTACCAAACAAAATATATTCCCGCTGCAAGTTCAGCTTCATTTTACTAGTGGCATAAATTTATCAATACCAATGGGGTAGGAGGGAACAGAGAATCTATGAAGCGGGAAGAATCATCAAAAAAACCTCATTGAATATTTTAAAAACAAAGAACATGAAAAGAAAAATAAACAGTTGGGTTTTCATTGTACCTTTAACTGTTTAAACTTTAATTGTTTTATTATATACCTACTCAGAGTCCCTCTGGGAGAGATATGGATGATTTTAAAATGTGACATAAATAAATAAATAAATAAACAAACTTCCTGAAGATTCTTTCAAGAATATATCCACATTGCCCACTTACCCATTACCAAAGCATGCAGGCAACCATTTCTGGAGAAATAGACATCACCATCTATTAATTCCCAATTTTAAAGCTATCTTGGGAAGTGGTTTTCTGCTCTACTTCCAAAGCTACTATGTCGCTTCAAGTGTTTATGCCCACTTAAGCTAGATCATTTAATTGGTTGCAGGCTAAACCTCAGAAGCTGATTGACGGTTTTTCTGAGAAGGAATCACACCCACAACTAAACCCATACTTTTCATGCATTTTCTAAACCCCCTTTCATGCATTTTCATAGACTCTACATCACATTTTACCAATATAGTGGAAATAGTAGATGGATTAAAATCTTTTCTTACTATGGAAAATAATGCTGATACAAAACCAGGTAGAATATTATAAAAAAATAAAGAATTTCCTGCCCTTTCCCCCTCAGAATAAAGTAATAAAAGTTGCATCTTCAACAAACATGGAAGTACCATGACCAGGAGTGAATTAGAACCTGGGCATCAGCTTTTTATGTAGTAAATTACTTTATAGACATATTTTTGCAGTTTGAGCACCCAGTGCTGGATGTGCAAAAGAGGTGGGAAAGACAAATTCAAGATTTGTGATGAGTGTCTCCCTCACTCCTGCCAATGTCATTTGGTTGAAACTATGAGGACATAACACTCCTTCCCTCCTGTATTGCACAAGCAAGTAGGCAGGGCAATGTTGGCTCTGCCCTGAGCATCTCAGTTCCTGGGCTGCAGTCAAGGAGGAGGATGTCCTGGTTTATTCTCTGTGGCTGATGGAGCTTGCGCATTGGCGGCTATTGGAGACTCCACCCCTGAAGGCCAGCGTGGTTCCAAAGTTTTCCCCAAACTCTGAGAACTCTTTGGGCGGTAGGCTAGTGGTCTCTATTAGTGGCTTGTAGTGTGGCTGGCCGGCAGCCTTAGGAGGTTTATTGCGCAGGGGATTGATCGGGCCACCTGTGTGTTCGCTCAGGCTGGGGCAACGCAGTTGAGTGATATGGCATTGCCATTGTCCTCCATTTTCCAGCAGGGTCTGGTTATGTGGGTGACTGGCCCTGTACCCTTCATGAGTCACCCACATAGTTTTGTGCAAACTCCCAATCTCTGACTTTAAAACTTTGGGTGTAGCTGACCTCTTTATGGGAGTTGCCCGTTGCATAGTTGGGGTGCAACCGGTCTAATGTAGTCTGAAGCCATCATCCCATTAGGAGTTCTGTGGGACTTTTACTGGTGATTGGACAGGGAGTTGCATGTTGTACTAATAGGTAAGTTGCTATTTTATCGGGCCAGTTCCCAGGACCCATCCATCCCAGGGCTTCTTTAGCCAAGTGGACAGCTCGTTTGGCCCAGCCAATACTGGCCAGGTGATAGGGACCTACTAGTGTATGCCTGATGCCTAGTCTAGCCAGGAAGGTTTGGAACATGGCCGATGTCAGTTGAGGGCCATTGTCAGACACTAACATGTCAGGCAAGCTATGGGTGGCAAACAGGCAGTATAAAGCCTGGATAGTAGCCTTGGAAGAGGTGTACACCATGGGCATTAGCTGTACCCACTTGGAGAAAGCACCCACCACTACTATTATAATCTGCCCCTCGAATGGCCCTACGGAATCCAGTTGGATTCAGGATCATGGGCCATCTCCCATTCTCTGGCTGGAGCTGTGGGTGGAGCCAGCCTGGAGGCCTGGCAGGGCTGGGACTTGGCCACCCATTCGGCAATGGCCTCATCCATCTTGGGCCACCAGACATAGCTGCGGCCCAGGGCTTTCATCCTCACAATGCCAGGCATGGTGCAGGCAGCTAAAACTTGCCGGCACAGCTCCAGGAGCACTACCACCCTGCTCCCCACAATAGGCAGTCCTGAAGCACTGTGAGTTCCAACTGCCTCCTTCAGTACAGCAGGAACTCTGCAGGCACCTGACTCTGCATTGGGGCCTTTTTGATGGCCTCCACCTTTGACAGGGTCGGATGCAACCCCTGTCCATTGATGAGGTAACCTAGGAACTTGACTGAAGGGACCCCAATCCTACATTTACTTCGCTTCAATTTCAGCCCCGCCTTCTGAAACCTAGACAAAACATTCCTCAGCTTTTCAACGAGTTCCTGCTAACAGCAATCAGAACATTGTTGAAATAGGGCACATGGAGCAGCCATTACATGAGGCTTTGGAAAATTCCTGATGCCCCCCGACTCCAAACTGGAGGTAGAGGCACTGGAAAGCCCCCTTATGTGTGACGATGGTCTGCATGTCAGCTGAGGCCTCATCAACAGGAAGGTGCTGATATGCTTGGGCCATATCTTCGCTTCCCAAAGACACTTTCCCGTCCCAGGGAGTGCAGGAGATGTTGGACCACTGAGACTGGGTAGGGGTTGGCCATATTGAAGGGCCATATTGATTGTTGACTTATAGTCTGTGCATATTCTAATGGACCTATCAGCCTTGATTGGAACAACATTTGGCATCTCCCATTTAGAATGGTCGATAGGATCCAGTATGCCTTGGGCAATTAATTTATTCAATTCTGATTCTATTTTAACCTGTAGGGCAAGAGGTACTCGTTGGGCTTTTAATTGAATAGGTGCCACTTGGGGATCTAAGTTAAATGATATAGGGGTCTCCTTATAGTTACCAAGAGATTCCTCAAAAACATCCGCAAACTCCCTGGCCAATTTTTCTAGGTCATTGGTGAGTGGATGCCAGAGACAGAGAGACCTAGGGCCCAAAACCAGGCTAACCCCAATAGACTGGCTAATGGGTTAAATACAACAATAAGGGGTAGGCAGTCCTTGAAAGTGGCATGCTCCGCTCAGAAAGAGGCGCTTCCCAGAATGGGAATAGGGTTGCCTTGGTAGTCATGCAGTTTGCAGCTGCATCTGTCCAAATGACTCTGGGTGATAGAATGAATTTTTGAGGGTGCTCCATAACACAATGGACTTAGCCAATCCAGTATCTATTTCCATCTTGCATAGGGCACCCTCGATTAAGACTGTGAGGAAATTTTTTTGTTTGCTGTGCATTGTTGTGGAAGCGCTGCTGACTGCCCACTCCTGGTGGCCTCAGTCTTGGCTGACAGTGAAACAGTCCTTGCGGGGACTTGCCACTTTCCTGTCAGTCTGCCGGCCACTGAAGTGATCATATGGCTGGTCCGCAGATGGCAGGACTGCTTGGCAAATGTTTCCCAAGTGGCCTTTCTCTCCACACTGCCCGCAGATGGCCACTGTAAACATGCAATTCTCTCTGAGGTGGTTCCCATCCAGCCCAGGCAACCTGCCTGAGGTGATTTAGCAGAATAACCCCCATGCTTGCCAGGGTTTGTTTTGAGGTGGCTGATTTCTTTCTTCATCTTCTGTTTCATCCAGCTCATCCCTATCCTGCTGGTTCACCATGATAGGCTTGGTGGCAGGAATTAGTGTTGATTGAAATCTCTGGATTTCGGTCGTGGACCTGTCCAACATCTCTGATGCTTGGACTTTGTCCATGACAATCTGTGGGGTAAGCTCTGAATGGGTGAGCAATCAGTGCTGGAGCATCATGTTCCTCACCCCACAGACCAGCTGTTCTAAGAGACCCTCATAGAACTCATGGATAGCTGCTGTTCGGAGGAAGGCCATGTATTGATTGATGGTCTCCCCCTCCTGTTACATACACTGTCTGAACACATGCCTCTGGGCTATCCATGAGGGAGCAGAGGCATAATGGTTCTTATGTTTCGCGATGAGAGTGTCCCATGGAACAGTGGGTACTGGCATCGGGGCAGAGGGAGCTCAAGTTGTACTGAACCTCTCTGGACTGCAAGTGCTCAAGAAATAGCCCCTTTTCCAGTCACTCGACAGTTCTGAAAAGTCATTGGCCTGTAAAAAACACTCAAACTGCTTCAAGAATGCCTCCAGTGACCCTTTTTCTGGACTAAATGCTGTGAAACTGGGGATTGCGGCCATTGACTGGTCTGAGGGGAATAGTTGCCACCCGTTATGGATCTGATGGAAAGGTGGATCATTCCTGGGCCCTGGATCCCACCTTTATCACCAGTGCTCAATCCTGAGCCGCTGCGGCAAGAACTGAGGTAATGCGGGTAGAAACTGCAATCATTTATTTGGAACATCAACAATACAATTTAGAACAATATAACTTGTGCTGCCCGTCTGACAGTTATTTATACGGTAGCTGTCAGATGGGCAACCAATCAGAAGGCCACAATTCTCCCACCAGTGGACTGGGGCGCCTTAGACAATGAGCGTCTCCCTCACTCCTGCCGATGTCACCCAGTCATAACTGCGAGGACATAACATGTCTCTACTAGCATTTTGCAGAAGTGAATATTTCAGCAATGTGCAGTATTTAAACACCATGTCTTTTACTGCTTCAGTGCAAGGCTGAAATATGGGAAAATTGGAAAGATGCAGCAGTAAAATGGTATCACAATGATATATCAACATTGGTTGCAACAGAGAAACAATGAGGGGACATCCCCTGTTGCCTCCCAAACTAAGCACAGAAAGACTGGAAGCCTGGATTTGTTGTTTATCTCAGAAGGAAATGAAGGGAAGATAAATCTTAATTAAAAGTGCTGCTTGTGACCCAGTTCCCTTTATGACTTTATTCAGCTGGTGTTAGGAGGAATTATTTAAGAATTAGGAAGAGGGACCAAGAAGGAACCTAGATCTGATGAACCATCTCAGTCATGCTATAACATGACTGGCCAATGTTTCCCCCATTGGATGGTGGTGAGAAGAAGAGGAAGGAAGTAAAGCCACAAGGAAACACTGCATCCTGCTGCAAATGCCTTAATAGGACCAGCACCATTCAACGGAGATTCCAAACAGTTCAATAGAAGTAGGAGAGAGATTAAAACCACGAGGCACTAAATCTCATGCCAACTCAAGGATGGGTAGATAATCTTTGAAATCGAAAAACCATACATCTGAGTCATTACATATTAGATTACAGCAGAATTGGCTGCTGATTAATACAGATTAAAGCTGTGAATAAAGGCCTCTGACAAATGCATTGAATGGGTCCCAATACTGCAAGTATTTTTTTATATCTGTTTGATAAATTCTCACATATCGGTTGTGAGAGAACAAAAGAAAAGGAAGAAAATATATGGGGGGGATGTAGACAATTGCCTGATGGTTGTCAATAGTTTAACACAATCATCTTGGACAATCACCAGAAGCATCCATGATATAGTGCATAGCATTCCAAGCAACTCCCCAAGGCAAAATGTGTCTTACTTTGTGAGTGTGCCTGCTTAAATGTATACAAATCCATATAAAAAATCTGAAACTCATTACAGACCTGTGGTTTGTCAAATGGGAAAAAAAGAGGAGGAGGGAGAAGTAAAGACATGAAAAAAATCCATGCAGGAAATCAGTACAAACTGGTGAGTTAGCATCAAATGTAATTTCAGCCTCAGTAATATACCACCTGCTTCTTTTATAGCCTGAAAAAAAGCTGTTTGAGGAACTGCAGCCTGTTTGTGGTTTCTACATCAAAGGCCAAAGATAATTAAATTATATAATCTAGTAAATCATATGGTTCGGGACACAAACTGTACTTCAGAGTAAGGCAGCTCAATCTTTGATGGACTTCCACATTGACTGCCTCATCAAACCTTTGGACTCTGAAGTTTCTCCCCCTCGTAATGTTAACTTGTTGGACTCACAGAGCATGTTTTCACTCGAGGCGCTGTGGATATTCTGCAATGTTGATTTCCTTAGATCCTCTCTGCCAGCAGAGACCTGTGTTAGTGCAGTAGATCTAATATCGTATGAAAGCTCTGAACATGATCTAGAAAGTCTCCCTCAGTCCTGGTTCTATCTATGAGTGGTTTTAGATGTGGACTTATTACTTAAGCATTGCCTCACTATTGAAACACGTACATAAATGCCTTTCAGTAAATATTGTAATGTAATTTAAACTATTTTATCTTGGCATATGTATTTCTGCATGATTTTCTGTTAATGCATTTCGAAATATATTTTCTCTCATTTATAAGACGAATATCAGAACATAGTGGAATTGAAAAATGAATGCATAGCTAAGATCTACAAATGCTACTCCATTTAGCTCTCTGCTCCCTGTATAATGTGGAACATCTTCTTGCCAAAGGTGCATATATTAAACTAAGCAGCAGAATGCTTAAGAGTTGGGAGCAGTTGCAAAGGAACCTAAGGCATCACAAGGGGATCCCAGAGCCAGAAGGCTGATATTTTGCTGTGCAACATACCAATCTTCACTTTAAAATATCTTAATATAAAAGGTCAGATGAGGCAGGAAACTAGACAGCGTGGATATAAGATGAAATAAAAATTATTGAGGTAGCAAACTGAAGCACGGGGGTCATGTTTTCTTTATCCACAAGCAATGAAAGAGACCAACCATTCTTTGTACAGCACTGAAATCCCACCAAACCCATCCCCAAACAGAAGTGAGGTGTTGTTATCCATGTGGCAGACAGTGAAAAGCTATACTGACTTCCCACCCCTATTTTGTGACAGGTTGCTCTTACCCAGTGATTTTCTAGACGGTCACTACACATGTTAAGATGTCTGATAATCTTCCAGAAAAATGTTAGAGATATGTAGAATAACCCACCCTCACCTAGGTACTTCTGCAGCCAAACTGTTGGGGGTCTGGCAGCCAGCTGTACCACAGGGAAAGTGCTTCTGCAGGCTGACTCCTGAGGTAAGGCTAATCTACAATGGGAATAAGATGAGGGAGAATAGCTCCTTTGCTGCCATTAACCTCATTCCATGAATATCAAGAAATGGCCTACAGGAGATTTACTGCCATTGACTCTTTTCCATGGTTCTATTTATTGTTGGGAGAATGGCACCCAACAGACTAGCTTCCCTCCTCCTCTCCCTCTTTTTATTACTGCTCAAGGGTTGGAAAGAGAAGCAGAAGCCATATAATTTTTATGGAATGCGGCCCTCATGATTCTATTGTGGCCAAACGGCAAGTGGCTTTGAAAAAAGTAGCCAGGAGCCAGAAGATAGCTATGACTGCAGTAGCTGTAGGTGGCAAGGAGGAGCAGAGCCCTAAATGTACCTTAGAACAATTAACTGCAGATTGATTGCTTAGCATGGCTTTTGCTGCCAGAAATGGAAAAGACCACTTCTAAAGTCCAGTAAGGAGAGCCGTGCAGAAAGTGTCCCTCATGGGCCAGGAATAACATCATAGGCTTAGAGTTAGACCCTCTAGTGAGTCATTTTCAGGCTGTCAGGCCTGCAGCCATCTTTCCTTTTGGATCTTTGGCCTGCCACACTTTCTATTATTCTACTATGCATTTTCTATTGTGGAGAGAGGAGATTATACAGAGTTGGGTGATATGTAGCCATAACAAAATTGTTTCTAGAAAGCCAATGTCATCCTTTGTCTCTGCACCTGGCCGGAACTGGATGGGTGGAACTGCCAGTGTGGCCGTGGCAGATTGGACCATGTGATGGACTTGTGGGTGTGGGGACAGGATCTTGAACTTTCAACTGGGTGGGAAAACCTGGAAGCTGTCAGATTCAGATTTACCCAGATGTGTCAACATGGCTCTCTTAATAAATTGGAACTTTGAGGAATCCTTTGCCTCGGGCTCTGATTTACTTTTGGATGCTATTTGGCTACCCAGGCCTAAGCAAGCAGGTCGTGTGGATATCCCCAGTCTATTCCCCTTCCTAGTGTTTTCCTCTTCAAATTTAAAACAGGAAAATGTTCAATACTTGCAATTAAACTGCAAGAAAAAAGAAGACAAGAGTGTGAAATAACACTAGGAAACTCTTTACTCCCTGGAGCCACCTTCTTCAACTTGTCATTCCAGTTATTTGCAACAAGTAGAAGTTAGACTTGTAGATAATGTCATTAAAAATCTTACATATCACGAAGGTACCAATTGGGGGAAAGTGCTATAGAGATATACCCCCACATTTTTTCTAAAAATAACTAAGATCCACAGTTTTCTCAATTCTGTCCTACATTAGGCACCAAGTAATTCCTCCTGTAAAAAAAATTGCTTGGTTTACAGCAACTAAGATGGCCACTTCATTCTGAAATGCAAGTAAGATGGCTCATCCATATTTCAAAATGCACGTTTCTTTCTCTTTGTATATATTTGAATGCTCCTAATTATCCTTAATCTCAAAATCTTTTAAATTAGCAGGGTTTTTAAAATCCATATAAGGATATCAGAATGAATTTTAAATAAAGAGCTCAATGTGTGCACAAAAACCTGTTAGCAAGCAACTTCAGTGCTTCTGATTTTTTAATAGACTAAGTTCACTCAATAGTATGCTTTCAATGTCAAGATTAAATCTTAATGCCCCATCTCCTGATTGCAGTCTAAGAATCAAACTTCTAAATTCCACTTCTTAATATCATACCAGGGAATGGGTCACAAAACAGGTAAGGTGATGCCTGTAATGACAGCTTATGTACTTATACCTCTACATTAAAATAAATTGTCTCTTCTTTGGAACAAAACAGAACAACATGTAGTAGCTTGAGGGGCATTTTGCTAGGTTTTAATCAGATGAATTTTATCTAGGTAGAATATGAATAATTGCCTATTTAAATGTGGATAATTAGGCATTTATTGATTTTGCGCTGCAAATTATTCCCATTATAACAGCTCCACACATCTTGCAGGTGTAGATGTTTGAATCACATACAATGGTATTCAAACAAAATCTGTAACCTTTTAAAAGCTTATGTTACATGAATACTGAAATGAATGAACTATTAAGGCTTACATACTTTTTTGTGAAGACCCTTGAATAGGTCATCTAGCTCTAGATTCTTCCAATGAGAAAGCAAGTTTTAGTTTTAAAAGAATTATAACTAAATATTCTGATGATTGATGGTTTATCTATCTATATCCATCCATCTATCCATCCATTCATCCATCCATCCATCCATCCATCCATCCACCTATCACCTAAGGCAGGGGTCTCCAACCTTTGCAACTTTAAGACTGAAGGACTTCAGCTCCCAGAATTCTACAGCCAGCAAAGTTGAAGTCCTTCAGACTTAAAGTTGCAAAGGTTGGAGACCCCTGACCTAAGGTATTTCACCCCTAGGAAAAACAAAAAATCAAAGTAGAAAACTCTTCAGGAGTGTCATTTTTTTAAAGAAGATTCAGAAACCTTTTAAAAACGTAATAGTAGCTGAACTGAAGACAAACAATGTCTTCTGCAGAAATTAAATGATGTGACAGTTTCCAGAAAAAAAATCCCATTCTCTTGGGGTAAAAATATTATTAATAGAACTAAACTTTGTACTTATATTGTAACAATGTCAAAAAAAATGACCTAAAGAAAGGGTTGCAGGGTGAGGAGGGGGGAAGAAAGAAGACAGAAAGAACCTTTCTTTTTCATTTAATGTAAATCATTTTAAATTACCTCCAACACAATGTATTTCTTTTGCAGGCAATTCACAGCTATCCTCCATTTGAAATTGAAATATTTCAAATTCATCGGCAGAAAGTGGATGCAAATAACAAAGCAAATTAAACCTAAAGGAGCCTGTTCTGCGCACTTCATTTTGGAAAAAGAATCAGCATAATTATATCCCAAGTGTGTGCCAGTGCACAGCAAGTACCTCCAAGTTGGTAGAATGGGGACACAGATTTGAAAAGGGTATCTGCAGTTTACAGATTCTGATTTGCATAGAATAGTGTCAGCATTGTGGCTGTCAAAAGTCTAAGTTGGTGGGGAAATGGAAATGGAGGAAAAGGAAGGAAATTAGGGTTAGGGGTGAACTCTCATATTTGTGAACCGGTAGGAAAGGTAAGTGAATACCATTTCTGCAGTGGTGGGTTCCTAACCGGTTTACTACTGGTTTGCTGAGAGAGGCTCAGTTTGCTCCTGCGTGCATGCGCCGCATGTTGCTGCGCATGCGCAGTTTACTGAAAACTGTTCTGTGCATGCATAGAAACAAGCCGCTGATGGGAGAAGAGACTGGGAAACCAGTTTGGGAGCAAGGCACTCCTGGGTCCAGTGACCCAGGCCACCAAACCACTACCAGTTCGGCTGAACTGGTCCGAACCAGTAGGAACCCACCACTGCACTTCTGGTGAACAATATTTCTAAGTGCAGTGGCAGCCCTGGATCTATTCATTATTCATAAGCAGATCTAGTAAAGCAGGCCAACAAAAAGGGGCATTTTATCATGTTTGATGGATACCTGAAAAAGCTAGAAAATTCTGGATTCAAATACACACATTTCAGAGAATTTTAAAAATGAATATACAATTAAGACCAGATGCTTTTCTTTTGGGACTGATGGACAAATAATTGGAAAAAAGGCATCGAATTTATTTATTTTTTGGTATGTGATGATGAAGCTAAATTATTATGTTCACAAAGATGGAAAGATCTGGCAATAGCTACAATGGAGGAATGGTTGATGAAGATGATGAAACTTGCTGAGATGGATAAAGTGACTTCTTTGATCAGAAAAATGTAAATTTCTATTTATTGCTGTTTGGAAACTCCTTATGGACTTTTTGCATAAAAAGGAAAAAAAATGTAGTTATGATTTAGGATTTTGATGATTAGACAGGATAATTTATAGAAAGAACAGACATATATTACAATCATAGAATAAGAGATAATTTTATAATTCTACTTATATCTGCTGTTTTACCGGGAAAAGGAATGAAAACACTTTTCTTAATTCCAGACAATGAGATAACATTTGAAAGCGGCTCGAACAAATGCTGCCATTCACTACAGCAGGTTGGCTGAGGAATTCTGGGAACTGAAGTCCACAAATCTTTGAAAAACACTATGGTAAAATATAAGGAGGGAGATAAAGAGGTTCAGCACAATTGCAAGATTGTGTTATTAGAGAATGATATTATTAGAGCCAATCTCAAGTCGTTTTAGCCTTTTTGTGGAGTTAGTTTCCTGGTCCGGCCTGCCTAATAGGGCTGACAGCTATGCATTGCATGCTTAACAACAAAGCTTCTAATATTAAAAGCAGCAGCATGTGAGAAAGTAAATACTTTAATATCATTCCTTCATGTGTTTCTGAATACCTGTAAGTTGTGCCATGGCTCATATTTCACTGGTTGTTTTTTCTCTCTAATTCTGCTATTCTGTTAAATAAATAAATATATGAAAACAAAACAGTATCTTCTCTGAGAAAAATGCTGTCTTCTAATATGGGCCAAACCTATAACTGCAGAGAAGTCAGCCTAGCACATATTCATGTATAAAACATTATGTCCATCTACTGTAGAAGCATATTTGGGTAACCCTACAGCGTTCAATTGGCTAATGTGGTACAATCATATTTTCAGCAGTTTTAAGCAATTACTTCAGGTTCATTACTCCCTGCTTAGGTTTCAAAAGAGCACAGAATTTGGGCCCTGCTGTTCATCAGATTAATCTGCCCTTCTGCCAACCATATAGAGGTTTTTTTCTCTCTCTCTTTCACAACAGAATACAAGAGAATTGTCCTAAGCTTTGCAAAATGCACGAGTGCTTGGTGTGCAGCCCAGCAGTATTGCAACGGCCCCATATGCAAAGCAGCCTGCTTATTAACCAGAGGTCTTATTAGAATCCAGCCCCGATTAGACGAGGCAAAAGCTACTGTCATCTGGCGCTGAAAGCCTTGCGCAGCTGCTGTGCACAAGCCTTTTAATATTCCTTCATTTCCCATGCAAGCCTTCAGCTACAATGGGTGCCCAAGCTCTTACTCTCTGGCAAATTACATTTAAAGCTCTTTCAGGCTAGAGCGCCTGCGTTGCTCCTCAGATGAGGGGTGTGAGTTTTGCAGAGGGCCTAAAATAAATTCGAGGTGAACCCTGAGATACATGGTGGGCCCTGGGGAGTTCAGCAAATGAAACGCCTATCAGTCTCTGACACAGCAGACGCTCTTGACAATTGGCAGCTTCACGCTTCATTATGCATGGATCAGATATATAGGTATGGCCTCAGGCTAACTCCCTGGTATAAGGAAGAGAGGCATGCTGGGAAAAGGCAAATGGTCTTTGCCCACAAATTAGAAACATGAAGGAGCAGGGTGGGGGGAGGGGGGAGGAAGAACTATACGAATACTCCATATGTCTCTTAGGAGATCTGTACACACACGCTGTGCAACGGTGCATATGTGGACTCACATACACATGTATAGATCTACAGATGCACATGAATGTATATATATATATATAAATACCAAGAATAATGCACCCATGCAGTATTGAGAGGCAGAGAGGACAGAAGTGGGGAACATAAAGCTCCTATTCTTTCTATTGCAAAATATTCTGGCAGAGAGCAAATATTCTGGTGTGGAACAATTATTTGTTCCACAAAAGAAAAACTATTGCTTCCATTCCATTTTTTTTCCAATGCACAGAAACAGCAAGCTTTTAAAAAAAAAAAAGAGTGGAAGAAGGAAGACTCAGTGTTGAGAGCAAAAAGGTCAGCTATTTGCAAAATTCTGTGATGTAGTCTTACCATAAAGTAGCATTAGTTCATCTAGTTCTATTTCCTGACTGGTTTCTGACATCAACTTTGCAAGTCTGAAAGTATAAACTTCCTGCCTGCCATTTTAAACTGCCTGATCTATCAGGGTGAGTCCTTTCTCAGTTTCTTTCTGTGAATATAAAGCAATTGTGGGCTTTCCCCCCTCTTGTCTGATTGTTTCCTAGGCAGTATTTTTCTTTCTCTTTCTTCAAGGCCACTGATGCATTCCACTGTATCTGTTAACCAGGAACTTCAGGACTCAGTCCTAACTCTGAAAAGACTGGGAAAGCCTGGTCTAAACTGTCATGAAGGGTGATAAAAGTAAATTTGTGCTATTATTTTCCAAATAGGACAGGAATGGAGTAGGAGAGGTCATGTTTATGTATGTGGAGGAGACCTCTAATGGAAAATAATGAAGCTTGAGATATGTAAATTCAGTCATGGAAAGTTTAAAAAAATACTCAAATACATGCATTTGTTTTCAGTTGCAAAGTCTTAATTTTTTTAAAAAAACTTGTACATACAATATACAGTATCTTCTAGAAAACACTCCTATCTCTTCAAGTGGCAGTATGTGGTTCATTTTGTGGGAACTTTCATGTTAATCTATGAAACTAAGCAGGTTCAGGCCTCGTTAGTGTTTCAATGAGCAAGAGCCATGTAATCCCAGGACAGTGGTGGGTTTCACATTTTTTAGAACCTATTCTGTAGGTGTGGCCTATTTTGTGGGCGTGGTTTGGCAGTCATGTGACAGGGTGGGAGTGGCCACCTTTTAAAATGCGGTGAAACTCATTTAACAATGCTCTGGCTTAGCAACCAAAATTTTGGACTCAACTGTGATGATAAATTCTTTCTCTTTCTTTCTTTCTTTCTTTCTTTCTTTCTTTCTTTCTTTCTTTCTTTCTTTCTTTCTTTCTTTCCTTTCTTTTCCTTTCCTTTCCTTTCTTTTCCTTTCCTTTCCTTTCCTTCTTCCTTCCTTTCCTTTCCTTTCCTTCCCATTGGGTCACTGGCAGCGGTGGGCCAGATTTACTTCCAGGTACGCCGGTCGAACCCCCTCTCACCGGTTCTCTAAATTTCACCAACCGGCTCTCGTGAGTAGATGCGAGCCTGCAGAAACCCACCACTGTCCCAGGACCATAGTCAACCCACTTCCATAGTCTTTTCCATGAGGTAATTAAACCTCAAGCTTGAATGGAAGAAAACTACCCTTTTTACATTCGTACCATTTAAAACAGTTACTGTCTTTTAATGATTTAAGCAATGCAGTCAAAAGATGAACAAAGATAGATGCAATGCAATGCAATCGAATGCTTGCATCTACCTCTGTTCGCCTTTTGACTGTATTGTTTCAATTTCTTACCATTGTTGGTACCAAAGGAGTGGAACAGAACAGAACAGAATAAACAGTTGGAAGGGACCTTGGACATCTTCTAGTCCAACCTCCTGCTTAGGCAGGAAACCCTACACCACTTCAGACAAATGGTTATCCAACATCTTCTTTAAAATGTTGAATGTTGGAGCATTAAATTAAAATGAATTAAAATGAATGCATATTATACACTAAACATTTCCTGTTAAAAATCAGAAATTATACTAATGACCTTTTGCTTAACAGTTGCTAGATGATGCCACAAAAAAGTCATCTTTTTATCACACCGATTGAGTGTTACTAGATTCTTCCTTAGGGAGCAGAGACTTGTCTTTGAATTAAAGTTCAAAATAAATTAATACAATCCTCCAAAGCAGAGACATTTAAGAAGTTTAAGCCTTCAATGGGCAGTTTTTAAAGTAAGAAAGTAAAAGGAGAAACACTACTAATGTTTCTCTCGGTGCTCTATCCAGTGTGTTCAGGCAAGTTGTGGTTAGGAATGTAAAACCTGAATTTAAAGAAAGTGCATCTGGTAGAGATTAAAAAGGATAAAGGGGAGAGGAATAGGTTTGATGTGTACTTCAAAATGCTGCTCATAATGTAGATTGTTCTGTTACATGAAAAGAAGGCCTTTCATGTTTTGCTTTTAAACCTACACTTTTAAAGTACCTTTTTATTTGCTGCTCTTGGTGTAGAATTGCCTTTACCTCTGGCTTTAAATCCAGGTTGAGGACTCTGACTTGATTGGCTTCCTTTGAATAAGCTTCTGAAGTCATATTTTATCTTCTCTTTTGTGTGTGAGAATGCATACCTTTCTTCTACCAAATGGCATTTTATTGCCCAGACAGTCCAAGTTTCTGTGGGGAAAATCAGCTGACATCGGTCAATGATTTTACAAAGAAAGATCTTTTGCTTTTTTTAATAGAGTTGCTGGCAACCACATTTTAAGACATATGTCAAGTATATGCTTAAAATATCTTATATATGCTACTAAAAAGACCAATCATTTTATATTTAGTTTAATCACTGAACATTGGAGCATCATGATGATCGGAAAACCATCCTCGGAAGAACAAATTCCAGTTCTTTTTTGTGGTGAGACAGTCAATAGATATTCTATCAAAGATCTGTAATTTTTTAAGGGATTCGGTCACTACCGGTAGATATAACTTTTGGTGCTTAAATTCGACTACAGTAACAATGTGATCCTGAGACATGTAAAATAATTAAAAGGGGAAACGTCTCTAAATATGTGGAGGCTGCATGACTTTCATCACCAAATGAGAAACAGCTTAATTCACCTGTTACACATTACACATTATTATTGCTAGGCCTCAGTCATTCCTTATACAATAGCAAGGATGCCTATAATAAAAGTTTGTTTCCCAGTATCCACCTATCAACACTGTCTGAAAGAGTAAGAAGAGGGTTAGAAATCAGACCTGTACAGATGAAAGGAAGCATTTATACCAGTGAATCTAACCCCACTTTAAATCAGGAATCTCATTTAAAGCATTTTCAGCAGATGGTTCACTTGCCTCTGTCTGAATAGCCAATGAATTTGAGCAAAACATCTCCAATATACCTGTGGAATTTCTCTTACTGATAAGTCCAAAATCAGTTTGTTATCAACAGTTACTCCAAGACTCAACTTATAAGTAACATTACTAGCTAATCTTTTTTTCATTCTATATATGAACATTTGATTTCTGTTTCCTAATGAAGAACTCTGCATTTATGTTGTTTTCTTATTCCTTATGTTATTCACATTCTATTTTTCACAATTATCTGATGAAATGCATATTCTCTTATTGTAGGAGTTAGGATAACAATTGAATTATTCTCTATTTTTTCTATCATTGTTATCTGTTAGCATTTGCCATCTTCACAGAGGACCTTGTACACTACTTCTTTTCTCTTCCTTTTTATTTTGAATGTATCAATACAATACAATACAATACAATACAATACAATACAATACAATACAATACAATACAATACAATATCAGAGTTGGAAGGGACCTTGTAGGTCTTCTAGTCCAACCCCCTGCGTGGACAGGAACCTTATACCATTTCAGACAAATGGCTATCTAACATCTTTTTAAAGACTTCCAGGGTTGGGGCATTCACAACTTCTGGAGGCAAGCTGTTCCTCTGTCTTGTTCTCTGCATCTTCTGCCAACCATAGCTTATTTTGAGTTTTGACCTTTCTAACACCATCTCTGTAAACCCGGATCTGTTGTATTTATTATTTTTGTCCTTAGTGAAATTGTTTGCAATTGTGCTTTCAGTATCTTTTGAATCAACCTATCTTGTGGCCATGATGATGGTAGGTCTACGATTCAATTTAAGCAATGCATTATTTTTACACATACATAAAATCATAAATACTTAAAATGAAGATATATTTTCTTCCTAATAGATACAAGCTAAAATCACTCCAGGGACATGAACTCTCATTGCCAGAGAATGAATTTGTTATAAGTTTCCTTCCTAAAAAAATTAGATTATTTAAAGGAAATAATAAAGAGAGTTCCGAAATATCTCCTTTTCCTGCACATTACAATAGGTGAACAAACACAAAACTTTAACTTCACACATACACTAATGGGGTCTGAGCTAATGATAAGTAAACAGGAAAAAGATTTTGGAGTGGTGATGCATGGTGTAATGAACGTGTTAGTGCAGAAGCTTCACATTGCTCTAGAATCATATCTCTACTTATACTATGATCTCATGCCATTATATTTGTTTGGCTGATGAGCAAACTATTTATTTCTGTCACACCTGTGATAGAAACTCCCCTGATTGTTTATCTGATTATTTTCCATTGGACCACATGGATAAACACAGGTACATACATGGATAGCAAGCTGTATAATATATCTTTATACCTTTGTGTGAAAGGCAGAGTGGTTTTCCATTATCCTAAGACCTGGGATGGCTAAGAGTAAGATTTTTTTTTCCCCCTAGTGTTTTGAGATCAGCAAAAGTAAGGATGCAATTTAAATAATGTTTGAGAAATTGGGGAGGAGAAAATGTGTTAATGTAAAGATACCTCAAGTATATGACTGCTGCAAAAATCCATTTGGGGAGATGTATATTAACCAACCACATTATAAAACTTCTGAAGTTTTACAATAGGAAAGGAAAATGTACTATGTCTCTCATATTTACACTATGCATACTGTAACAACTAACACCCTCACTTAGCCAGTTGAAAGTTGTAGTGAGTATGCTACCTGTTTACCAACCATGATAAAGCTTCTCTCAGAAGTGGCACACACCTTCTCGTTTAAAGCATTCCCAGCAGAATTCCTACAACAATTCTTGTGTCTACAAAGAACTGTCCATATAACCACATTAATAATACTTTCATAGGATTATTGAAAAGTCTTAATTCCTCCAGTTCAGATGTTAATGTAGCTCAATATTATGAGAGCAAAGAGCCAAGCTATTAAGCAAAGGATCAAACTAAGTTTTAAAATCTGAAAGTCTAGGTAGACAGCTTAGATATATATCAGATCAAAGATGCACAGTGCAGACTACTGAAGGAATTATTGAATCAAATCAAGCTTTGAGTTCTTCTGTACTGAATGATCTCACATCAGATGAAAAATAGTAATAGGACTAGAGATTATGTATGAGGTCTTGATGATTTCACTATGAGAGGTTTAAGGATGTGGTTCCTTTTCCCACATCAATCAAGGAAACTTCAAAGTCTGTTGGATCAAGCTTCAGACTTTTAGGACTATTCAACATCCCTCCTGTCCTAAATGGTAACTTCGACATTATGCTGAGATATAAAGAAAACTAGAAGGAAGTTCTAAATGTTTTCTCAAAAAATTGTTGAAATTGTTATCAAAATTAATGTTGTGTATGAAGGAGGGGGTGTAGAATGGAGGACTTGGCAGCATTCCGAGGCACTAATTGCCTCTTGCATACAGATGCAACTAGGGATTTTTTTTCCTCCTTTGCAACCCTCATTCTGACCTAGGCCCTTTTAAAACTCAGTCTTTCTTATTTTGGTTTCTCTCTCCACATCAAATCTGGTCCCATTTGATTCAGGTTGCTTTTTTTTTTTTTTTACATTTCTCCCTTTGATTGGCAGAAAGAAGATTCACAGATATGCAGAACCTTAAACCTATTTATATCATTTATTTTCATACTTCTGCTGTGTTGGAAAGCATAATATGTGTTGCTCTGGCCTCACAAAGGCTGAAAGCTATTGGACTAAAAGAAGGGTTGTTATGATGCTAAATAGGTTATTTTGAGTTGTCCAGTGGATTGGGGGGGGGGGGACTAAATGCAGAAAGGAAATAAGTAGTGTTTGCTATTTGATTAACACTAACTTTAAAAAAAATGCAAATATTTTGCCTCCTTTTCTGTGCAGGTAGCTGGGGAATTCCTGGAGTTGAAGTAAAAATTGCCAAGTTTGAAAGTTCCTTATCTAGATCACCCCACCCTCACATGTTAAAGTCACTCCAGGCTATGGGTTGTCTACAAAAGTGCCTGCCCACATGGTCATGGACAATTTCACTTTGTATCCTATGGCTGCTCCCAGTGAGCGTATCTTCTGACATCTGGTACAAGCCAAAGTTGCAGCTTTCCATGCCAGATTTCAGCATGAATCAAATGACCCATTACATTTCATTCAGGAGAAGCTGTCACAAGAGAAAACAAGAAGTCCAAAAACTTTGTGCCGAATATACCTAGTATGCAGAGGTGGGTTGCTCCCGGTTTGGCCTGGATCAGGTGAACTGGTAGTAGCGGTGGCAGGAGGTTCCACCCACCCTTACGTGCATGTGCAGAAGTGTCACGAGCGTGCACAGGAGCACGCCCAAAACGGTAGTAAAAAAATCTGGCAACCCACCACTGCTAGTATATCATAACATAGTTGTATGTGGCAAGGATAGAATAAGAGGCCACAAATTTAGAAACTCCATCATAATCTCCAGTTCCTGTTGTGCTGTATCTATTGATAATCAATGATATTTTCAATAAGTGATAGTAAAAAAGGTTGGCACTGTGTCTCATAATACTACAATATATAATACATGCTGTACTTCAACTGTATTAATAAATTGGGTTGCAAATGTCACTGGAATTTCTGGTCTTTGGCCAGATTTTTAATGTAAAGATTTATAAAATGTTTTTGAGTGCCATATATTAGATAAACTATGCAAGTTGTTAGTATGCTTTGGGGTTAGGGACAAGACAGTTTCCTTGCTTAATCCTACCTTTATCAACATCGTTTCCCGTGTTTCTTTGCAATACCAGCTGAATGTGTACAAGTTAATAATCAGTGCTTGTTTTGATTTCTTAACCTCTGGAAAAAGGAGCAGACATAGCTACATATGCTTTTTTTGTAAGAACGGTTAAACTCTTGACCTTAATTCTTTCTTAGTTTACTCAAAACAAGAGGTTTTTTCCTACCGGCATAGCATCCTCCTTGCTTTGTTACAGCTTCCACTACAAAAATGATCTTGCAGCTATTATTTTGTTGAACGGTTATATATGACTCTAAAGATGATGGAAAGTAATATTAACTGTTACTAGGGAAAACATGATAGTTCCCTTGCATGACAGGACTGCAGTAGTTTATGATATGTGTCTAGAACCAGAATGTGGATATAGAAATATTAATATCCCTAATAAGGCTCTTATTAATCCTACGGAAATCATTGTTTCTGTTTTACCAGAAAATAAAATCCATTGAATAAGGGAATGTAAAACCAAAAAGCCAGAGAATGAATAAGTTCAGAGATATACCTCATTTATATTAAGAAACATCATGGTTTAATTTAAAATGTGACTCTGCAAAGTTCAGCACAAAGCTCTAGGATTAGTAAGATTATCTGCAGTGTACTTTACACACAGAATGTCTACAAAAGCCCTATATGCATGTTAAGTATTATTATTAGCTTTTGAAATATCGGCAGATTTTTTTTGGCCACTTAGCTGACCTTGGCTGATCTTGAAAGTTAAGTAGGGTTGGCCCTGGATAGTACTTGGTTATATGAATTCCAGAGGTGCTGAGTAGACTAGAAAGAAGGGCAGAAATATCTCAAGCAAAGGCAATAGCAAATCACTTCCCTAATACTGCCAAGAAAACAGAAAGAATGCAGCCACCAAGAGCCAAGCTTGATTCAAGAGCATCTTTCTTTATCTTAATGGAGACTGGTTGATTGATTGATTGATTAATTGATTTCCCACATTATTTTCCGTCAAGCTAAATCAGCATACATGCCTAATGCATACATCTTCCATTTTCCCCACACAACAACCCTGTGAGGCGAGAAACAGTGACTGTCCCAAAGCACCCAGCTGGCCTTCATGCCTAGGTAAAGATAAAGGTTCCCCTTGCACATATGTGCTAGTCATTCCCGACTCGGGGGGGGGGGTGTTAATCTCCATCTCAAAGCCAAAGAGCCAGCACTGTCCAAAGACATGTCTGTGGTCATGTGGCCAGCATTACTAAATGCCAAAGGCGCACAGAACACTGTTACCTTCTCACCAAAGGTGGTTCCTATTTTTCTACTTGCATTTTACATGCTTTCAAATTGCTAGGTTGGCAGAAGCTGGGACAAGTAACTGGAGCTCACTCTGTTATATGGCACTAGGGATGCCTAAGGAACTTTATGCCTAAGGAAAGACTAAAAGTTAGTTTTCCTGGTTTATGTCTAGTAGGTAATATCAACTACATATACAGTAACTAATATAGCTTGATTTGTTTGACCCAGCCTAGTTAACAAAATCTGTTAGTATCTGAATTTCAGAACTCCCTGTTGAATAATAATGGGGAACAAAACCCTCGCTCTGGCACATATGAAAGAGAAAGGATTCTGCACTTATTCAGCTATTCTCTATTCAGCTGCTCTCTTTTATGTACAAAGATAGTTCTGTTTAATACTGAACAAACTGCAAGAGTTTGTATGAATGTCAGAAGAATCTTCTCATCCTCGTCATTGTGTTCTGGCTCTCCAAGGCCACCAACATGCCTCTTGTCATTGTGCTCATTTTCTGGGCATTAATTTTTGGGGTGAGACAGAAAGATAGATAACAAGAAAAGGAAGAGCCTGGCTCTCTTTATGCTACACAGGTATGGCTTTGTGGAGGGAGGCAGCGTCCGGTGAACCAATTAGGGAGTCCAGATGGTAACATCTAGTTTGTTGGACCAGTAAGGTGTCTCTTCTTGCTGTACTCCAAAAGCTTATATACACTCAATAGATTTGTGACTATTTGCATTTCAAATACAATCTATAACTTTTTCCAGTGATATAGATCCTGTCCCATCTGTCTCTTAACTCTCTTAGTTGTGGTTTCTAGTTTAGTTCTTAATAATGTTAATCTGTGTTGTTTTATTTTTTCTAACATTTTAATATTTTTACTTGTTTTATAATTTGTGAACCACTCAGGGTCACCTTGCAGAGTAGATGGGAGGCATGAAAACTGGATGGATGGATGGATGGATGTATAGATGGATGGACGGACAATACATACAAGATTTGCTTCATACTTACTCATATTCTTGCTGCATCATAGACAATTTTTTTAAAAATGTAGCTTCAAATGTGGAAGTAAGATAGATATTATATCTAATATCTATCTTACTTCCATTTGAAATGGAATAATTTGAAATTATTTTACTACTAGCCAAATGTTTTACTAGCTATCACTCTCTCATTAACAATGCCATCATAATGTTGTGGATTAATTTAATTTAATTCAAAAATACCAACCAGAAAAGATGTGTGAGATCTGTAATCAGCTCGCCAAATGCCTTTAAAAAAAAACCTTTCTAGCTATCGAATGTAAGAGTTTTAATGTAAGAAACAGCATCTGGCAATGGAATAGAGCTCACATTCTCCTGTGTTGCTCTTGCATATCCCCCAGGCTGGCTCTGAAAGTCTTGAGGATTCTGTGCAACAGATTTGCAAACATGGAGTGGGGCAGGGAGATGAGAAAAACTGCAGAGATTAGTCCAGACAATCTCCAGGAGTCAGTGCTGACCCAAAGGCACCAAGAAAAAAAAAAGGAAAAGGAAAAAAGGAAAAAAATCATGTGCATGGAAGAAAAGCAGAGTTAATAGGTCTCTTGCCCCTATCTATAATTAGAACTAATAGCGCATTGGGAAAACTGAGCGCTAATGATATACTGTAGGTTAAAACCTGCAACTATCCCATGGCCTCAACGGAAGTCATACTAGTGCATACCCCACCAGCTTTTAAACTTTAAAATCAATGTCAGAAGGTCAGTCACACATAAGATATATTATATCTAATATCTATCTTACTTCCATTTGAAATGGAATAATTTGAAATTATTTTACTACTAGCCAAATGTTTTACTAGCTGTCACTCTCTCATTAACAATGCCATCATAATGTTGTGGATATGATTACGTTCATTTCTGCCATATACAAACATATCAATATGGGAATTTTGAAAATGCAAATACAGTCAGTCCTGTTCAGAGTTCTATAAGTTAACTATTGGTTAGGTTTTCAAAATAACCCATTTTATGGGAAAAGCAATATTTATTTGTTTAAAAAAAAAAAGATGCGGGAAGCAGCATTTATCTAGTCACTTCAGCACAGAATCTGCTACAAGGAGATATCAGCATAAACAAGCATCTTTCAAGTCAGCATATTTCGCATACTAAACAACCATCACATTCAAAATGCAGTCAGGCACGCATTAAGCAGCCATCAGGCTTCCTTTGCCAATTCCGTGCTGAACTAGCGGTTGTCTTCACATGTGTTATGCTTCTCACTGTTTCGTTCATCTTTTTAAGGCTGCATAAGGATATTAGGATCCCTTAAAAGCCAATTCAAATATATGCTTGACAGAGGGTGTACTGACAACGCTGCTTCATTCAAAACACTCACTCTGAATATAGTTGGATTCTGAGTTCATATTGTCATATCCTGTGTACCGCTGCTCTGGATTCTCATCGGATGATGGTAAACAATCACAGCAGGAAGGATCTTGCACCCAAGTATGATTTCCACATAATTAAGTACTGATTTTTCCAGTAGCTCAGCAATTTATCCTTTTCTCATAACTGATCTGGGCACAATATGAGCTCTTACTTGCATTAAGGCAAATAAAACAACATTATTAGACCCAGAACGTGACTTTCTCTTATTCTCAGAGATTGAAGGATTGCCCGATATAAACATGGATAGGTTCCTTGGCTTGTCAGATGATATCTGAGATAGAGAGAAAGGGGAGTGGGGCCGGGGGGGGGGGGGGGGGGAGAGAGAGAGCAAAGAAGGGAGAATTACTGGGCCTAAGCAAATCCATGGCCTCATTCACATACTGAGGAGGGGCTGCTAGGTTCCCACAATGACATGATGTTTGGGATGACTTCTGCAGCTGCCACTCAATAAAGACAGGAGCATTTCCTTGAGAGTTGGTGGAAGGGGGGTTTCCCATTGCTGGGAACGCTTTCTTCCCTGTTCCTGCCTCCCACTTCTCACATTTCTCTTTGTGAGTCACCACAGCAATTTGCTTGCTACCATTTCCATGAGACATAAGGTGTCTCTACTGCCCCCCCCCCCCCATACACACAGAGACTATTTCTCCCCCTCTTTATTGCTACAAAAACAGATGCAGCGAGCTAAGACCAACGATGAGTCCGCAAAGCATGGCTGGTCACGTAATTTAGATAATCCCTCTAAATGTTTTACTCCTATACAAAATGTTCCTTTGAATACTTCATACCTCCCCAAAAAGATGAGGACAATATTCTGTCTCCCTCAGTCCACCGCATTTCTAATAAATGGTTAATAAATCAGTTACAATGTGGTCTTCTTAATTAATCTTTTCAGTCTTCTAGGGATAAAAAGAACAAAAGTATTAATGAGTCCTAATGTTTTATTAAGAGAGAGAGACAGAAAGGGCTGTAGATACATACAGTATGTGTGCTGCACACTCACATATAGAGATAATAAATACCTGACTAGAGTTCCTTTCCCTCCTCCAAGGTAGCCTTGTGTCAGCTTTACCGACTGATCCTGCAGCTGTCTGGGAGGTCAATCACACATTGCAGAAGAATATATTTAATCGGCAGCAGCAGCAGCAGCAGCAGCCAGCAGATACCGCATCCATTGCAAGCAATTTCATTAAGGCGGCAGTGCAGTCTGTCCATCATTGGGATCACTGGGCTATTTTTTAATTGGCATGAAGATCCCGGCCTCATCATTTCCTTGAAACCATCAATCCGTTCCAACACTGTCCTCTTGTCAGTAGCAAACAGGAGGCACAACACTTGCTTTATTGCATTAATAATTCAACACTGCCCATGGTTTTCTTTAAAAATTCTCAGGTGGCTATCGGGGCACTGAGTCGGGCCCCTAAACCGATCTCCAGTGAGCCAGGTCATATGTTGCCTGGCAACTGGGGCCTGGCTTGACAAAGGCAGGACACCTTACCATTTCCTCCCCCTTCCTTCTTCCCCTCCCTGCAAGAAATCAATATGTCAGACCTGATGTTGGTGATTAGATGAGAGAAAGCATAAAAATTGCTGGAGAGAGTCTATTTAGAAGGGCTCCCTCTCACTACATGACTTCCCTGCAGCTGTGTCATTATGGCTGTCCCTCCACCGGCGGCATTCATTAAAGTCCTATTTGCAAAGGCATTGTTTTGTACAGTACGTCTGCTTCGTTTTAAATCTGCTCCCTTTTTTCTTTCTCGAATGATTTCATTTAGGGCTGAGGGAGGGAATGTTTCCATCCCCCATGCCGCAAGCAACAGGATATGCCCCCTCCCACCTCCTGGCTCTCTCTTCCTCTCCTCATTCATTACTTGGTTCTAATTTTCAAATCAATCTTTAGAGATGTTTAAATTAAGCTATGCAGCATATGTGCTTTGCATTGCTCATATTCCTTGCCATAGGCTTCACACAAATTCTTCCTTAACTCCGGTTTGGTTGGGCTTCAATGAAAGTTAAACCTGCAATGGATAAGCCTCGTGGAAAATGTCCAGGCATTCATTAAGCAATTTTGGCTCGTGCTTCAAAGCCCTTCTGGATTAGGTATTGGTAAAAATTTAATTCAGAAGTGACCCTATACCAGGGCTTCCCAAACTTGACAACTTTTAAGACTTGTGGACTTCAACTCCCAGAATTCTCCATCCAGCTATGCTTACTAACAGAAAGCTAGCTATGCTGGCTGGAGAATTCTGGGAGTTGAAGTCCACAAGACTTAAAGTTGCCAAGTTTTGGGACCTCTGCCCTACATCTTTACTTTCTAGATGTTCAAGTCATCCTATAGAGCCCTTCCATAGTCTATCAATTCTCATCAAGTAGTAAACCACTTCTCTCAAACAGCAATGACATAACACTTTTCAATTAATTGGAAGTTAATCAGAGCAGGGTGGAAGGTCTGCTGCTGGTTACTTTTCCTGGAGGAACTATGACATCAGTAAATTAGATCTCTAAGGATGCCTTCTACAAAGAAAATGGAACAGGGATTTCCCGATGCGTAATAAATTCAGAAAGACCTGATCTGTTCATTTTTAGGACGGCTGGCTATTTAATAATGTTGCCTCAAGAATTGAGCTTGGAGAATAATGCCTCATAATCTCTCACATTTTCTCAGAAATGTTCTAATCCTGCAAAAGAGGTTCATCTATTTTTATCTCATCCTTTGGATATTTTATAACTTTTAAGAAACACTGGGGAGAAGATCATTTCATTTAAGCATACATTATCGTTTACAAGACGGTAAAAATCTCCTGTTCTAGGTTTCAGTTATAGGTAGTCCTCAATTTATGACTGGTTGCTTAGCAGTTCTTTGAAGCCTGGGGAAAAAAGGAGTTATCACCCAGTTTCGATGTTCTGATGGGTCACCCCTCCCATCTGGTTACATGACGACTTTAAATGTTCAGCAACATAGCTGCATTTATGGCCATTTACAGCATCCCACAGTCACTGTGACTGCATTTTTTGGCAGTTTTGCTGAAAACAGGTAGCTATTTTTGGTTTTCAGCAAAACCACATCATATCAAACAATGGATTTATTTAACGACTGTGGAGTTCATTTCATAATGTCTTATGAGTACCACTTGGTCTCCTATTCTTAGCTATGGGTCTTCTCTAGAAAGCATTAGAGACCCACAGGTTGGTAAGAAAGGTGATTATTTTGGTTTGTCACACAGTCAGCCAGATGTTTAGACTGGACTTGGCATTTATATCTGCCTATCAAGCCTTTCCTAAGGATTTGAGATAAGGTAGAAGTTCTTGTTTGATGGTGTTAAAGGAATCATCATAGGATATAGGGCAGGGCTGTCAAACTTGCAGCCCACAGGCTGGATGCGTCATGCGCTGGCCACACCCACATGTGATGCGTCACGTGACAACAAGAGTTTGACACCCCTGATAGAGGAGGTTCCAAATAAAGCTGCCTTTTGCAATTAATTGATGGAGATTTTGTCAATGTCAGTGGTGTTCAAGTGGTGCTCCAGGTTTTGAGATTGCACCCAAAGCACTTCTTACTATTGGCATTATCTTTGCTTTCATTTGTCACAATTGTTCTACTTCTACTCCCAGGTCTTTATAGTATTTTGCGATTTTCTCCAGTTCTTTCTCTTCTGCCATTTCCAAATATTGCAGCGTCCACTATCTAGACTTTTTTGTGTGTGTTTTTATCAACAGTTATTACATCTGAAATGTTTTGTGGCAGATGCTTGTCAGTTTGAATTCTAAAGTCCCAGAGCACTTAAATTACTTCATTTTTCTATCACTTTGTCTCTTGCTTACAGGCAAATAGTATTTCTTGCAGATATTCCAATGCACCATTGCTGCTACTTTGACATGCCATTGTGGGTTGTCTTCTTTTTCTTCTGCCTGCATATGTGGACATTTTGATGCTCTAAAGTACACAGAGAGAGATTTACACAAACACTTGTACAATGGTATGCGTTCATGAAGATCTGCTCACAGGAGGGAAAGCAATGGCCCACTCCTTTCCTGGAAGGAGCAGGGGAATTATCCAGTGAGAGGATGTTTTAGCTTACAGTCCAGACTGAACACCTTGTAAGATTTTGCCAGTGGCTTAGCCTAACAAATTTTCTTAACTTGCATTAGAGTCAGCCAGACATGAGCATAGGACAGGAGCAGTTTAAGGTGCAATGCAGATACGGTGAAGATATGCTAGCATTCATCAGCACCCAAGAACTACCGTATTTTTCGGAGTATAAGACACACTTTTTTTCCTCAAAAAAGAGGCTGGAAATCTGGATGCGTCTTATACACTAAATACAGCATTTTTTGTCCCATGAAGCACCGCCCATTTCACCAAAATGACCGTGCATACCCTTATGGAGGCTTTCAGAGAGCTGGGGGCTGGGGAGGGCAGAAATGAGCAAAAACTTTTTTGGGAGGTTTGCAGATTGCAAAAACTCCCCCCGCCCCCCTCTTTCGGATAGCTCTTTAACTGTTTGATGAGAATTACATTGATCAAGTGCTGTGCTAGCAGAAACAAAGTCTTAGGTTGCAGATTGTCAGCAATTTCCTTCTCCAGCACATCTACCTACCTACCTACCTACTCTCTCTCCCTACCTACCTATTTCTCCCTCCCTCCCTATTTCTCTCTCGCCATGCCCACCCAGCAACCGGGCAGAGAACCAGTTTTTGAAGCTCACCCCTGCTCCAAATCCTTTGGAAGCTGTAAGAAGGGCTCATTCTTGCACGGCCTCCAGAATCTTTAAGCATTGTGTGAAAATGGGACATGCTTTCAACACACAGTTTTCAGAGGCTGCAAAGGCTACAGAAGAGCATTCTCTCAAACTGTTTCAAGATCAAAGGCCTTGTGCGATCCAGAACAGCCTCAGGTGCCTGTCGCAGGGACCTCTCAGACTGAAACAAAACACTACCTAAAGGTAAGTGGCGCACAGCAGGTCCTGGGGAGCACTCACACACTCTGGGGCAGCCTTTTTGAGTGTCAGCATTGATGATAGGATTGAGGCCCAAGGATCTACTTCAGACCCAGCCTCAATGCTGCCACTGTAGCTTAGATCAGGGAGTGAGGGATGGAGAATTGTTTCTCTTTTGTTTGACAGGGGTGACATGGTAGCAATCAAATGTTGACACACCAAGTCCAAGTCCAAACGTTTCGCCATCCCTGAACTATGATCTGGCAATATCAAGCAGTTCTATTGTAAAGCGAGGCATTTGTTAAGTGAATTCTACCATATTTTCAACCTTTTTTTGCCACAGTTGTTAAGTGGATCACTGCCACTGTTGAAGTTAGTAACACGGTTGTTATGTGAATCTGGCTTCCCCATTGACTTTGCTTGTCAGAAGTTTTCACAAGGAGATCACTTCACCCCAGGTCACAGAAACCATCATAAATACGAGTCAGTTCAGAAGCATTTGAATTTTGATCCCATGGCCATGGGAATGCTGGAATGGTCATAAGTGTGAAAAACGGGCACAAGTCACTTTTTCCCATGCCATTGTAACTTCGAACGGCCATTAAATGAACTGATGTAAGTCAAGGACCACCTACATTCCTGAGAGACCCAGAGTACAAATAGCACATAAATGCATACACATAAAAAGATCCCATGGCTTGTGTAGCTTTTAATAATATCATATCATATCATATATCAGCACAAGCGTAACACACACATACACACACACACAGGTCTTGTATTCGGGTGGAGCTGCTGTCACAAAAGACATATGCATAAAGAATTGCTTAGTATGCTTTGAGAGGTTCAGTGCATTTTCCAGTAAATTTTCATGTATCCGGAACATGCTATTTTTTAAAGCAGAATCAGAATGTCTTTAGTTTAATCAGCTTTTCATTCCATCCCCTGCCATCATATCACTAATTCAGAAAAAAAGGGGGGACCCATATCATATCTTAGTAAATTAATAGTAATAGATAAAACCTTCTATAAATATTCATTACATCTCATTACTGTAAATTAATGAGTAGGGTTTTTAAAATTAAGGATAGTCACATTTGGAGACATGTCTCACTTTTCACACAGGCTAAGCTTTCAGAATAAATAATTCCAGTGAAAAGGCCTGGCTGACTGCAGAACTGGCCCTCAGGATTATATAGTAAGTTCTTTGATAGGCAGGAAGCAAAGGCTTACTTTACTTTCTAATTTAAAGAAACACATCCAATTAACATTTCAATAATTATGGAAATGGAATATAGTTTATTAAGTTTAACTTGGATATTATAAGCTTGCTCTGCGTTAGACAGCTTGGCCTACTGCATTGACAGTTGGGGGCTGGCAATACCAAAAGATAAATAAGAGTTAATGATGAAGAAACTGCTTTGTTCTCTCAAGGGACTTTCACATTGCAGCCTTAGCTGATGATCTCCCTTCCTGCTAATAAATGCCAATCCAAATTGCTGGGGGGAAGGTTACAGTGTAGCTGGGCTCAATGTGGACTAGGGCCACCAAAAAATCTGATTAGTCATTCCCCTGCTTTTTATCCTTCCCAAGGCTGGCTCTTGTGGACCAGTCTACGAGTACCTACCTTTTCCTTTTTAAGAATTGTTCCCTTCTTTCTAGTTCCCATGAAGCTTTCCCAGATGTTTGCACACATGGATGCCTTCACTCCCCCTTCATTTCCTTTGACATTCACCCAGATCCTCCCCCCCACCCTCCTCTTATAATATCATGATGCTGATTCTGCAAGGCAATAGGGAACAGGTTATTCTTTCATTCCTATGTTCTTTTAAAGCAGTGTTTCCCAACCTACGCAAATTTAAAACGGATGGACTTTAACTCCCAAAATTATCCAGCTAGCATTCATAGGCCAGGTTCATACAAAGTGAATTACCAAGAAGAACGGGTAATTTAGCTTCAGAGAAATTAATCTCTTCTTTTTTTCTTTGCTCTTTTTATATTAGTTTGCATTAGTTTTTTACTTTGCCATTTGTTTGTTTGTTTTTGAAAAATCAGATGTCTGGCAAGTGGCACTCTGGAAGCTATAGACGTGAATATGTCATCTAGAGAAGGAATTTATGGCAGATGACAGCTATTTCTTTTGCTACTGTATATCTTATGATGTTTCCATGGGTTATTTTATGACCTTTAGTTCTTATTGTTTGGTGCAGCATAATTTTTAAGGGAAGAGAGAAAAAGTGAATCAGAGTAACATAGTGATTTTCCCTTCTGAGTCGAGTTTAGGTGATGCTTCTCTTTTATCTGGGTCTTTTCCTTCCTTCCTTCCTTCCTTCCTTCCTTCCTTCCTTCCTTCCTTCCTTCCTTCTTTTCTCTTTCCTCTCCTTTTTTTTCTTGTAAGCTAATCAGTCTATCTGCACGGATCGTCTAATGAGGAATCAAGCCAAAATGTATGGGCTATGTATGTGCAGCATTTATGGTAGTTCTTATAATGAATTAATATTTTATGCTTGCTTGTTGACGAGCTGGACAACATGAACGAAGATACATGGCCCAGTTACTCATACCCACAAACCCAACTTCTTTATCAGTAAGCACAAAAAGATGGCCTCTGATATTTTTCTCAGTTAACAAAGATTATATTTTTGTCAATGCAGATGATTCTTTTAAAAACAATCAAATAAGAATAAATTATTATTCTGCTTTGAAATCATAAGGCAACCATTGTGATGATATTTTTATTGCAATGAAGTCTTCCTACTATTCCAAGCCCATTGCAAATGTATCCCATATCCATGTATTCTGGGTTTGATTCAAAATGGTTTTCCCTCCCAACACAATTTAAGTCTTTTTGATGGATATGGCACAAGAAAAAGAGAGCAAAGAGTCTCCAGCATTTGATATTTCAATCAGAATAGAACTTGAGTCTTCTAGTCTAACCCCTTGCTCAAGCAGGTGAGCCTACACCATTTCAGACAGGTGACTGTCATGTCTTGTCTTAGAAACCTCCTGTGATGAAGCATCTACAACAGTGGTTCTCAACCTTCCCAATGCCGCGACCTTTTAATACAGTTCCTCATGTTGTTGTGACCCCCCAACCATAAAATTGGTGTCTCATTCCTAAGACCATCGAAAATATGTGTTTTCCAATGGTCTTAGGTGACCCCTGTGAAAGGATCATTCAACCCCCAAAGGGGTCCCAACCCACAGGTTGAGAACCCCTGATCTACAGCTTCTGAAGGCAAGCTGTTCCACTGGTTAATTGTCCTCATTGTTAAGAAGCCTCTCCTTAACTCCAGGTTGCTCCTCTCCTTGATTAGTTTCCATCCATTGTTTCTTGTCTTGCCTTCTGATGCTTTGGAAAATAAGTTGACCTCCTCTTCTTTGTGGCAGCCACCAAATATTGGAATACTGCTATCATGTTACTCTAGTCCAGGGCTGGATGCGTCACACACTAACCAAGCCCGCACCCGGTTTAGCAAAGGGGAAAAAAGTTGTGATACATCACATGACGACGCTGTGTGACAAGAGTTTGAAACCCCTACTCTATTCCTTCTTTTCTCTTGACTGCCCAAACGCAATTCCTGCAATCGTTCTTCCTATGTTTTTATCTCTAGGTATCTTAGTTGCTCTTCTTTGTGCTTTTTCCAAAGTCTCAAAATCTTTTTTATAATATGGTGACTGCAGGGGTGAAATTCAATTTTTTTTTTACTACTGGTTCTGTGGGCGTGGCTTGGTGGGCATGGCAGGGGAAGGATACTGCAAAATCTCCATTCCCATCCCACTCTGGGGCCAGTCAGAGGTGGCATTTGCTGTTTCTCTGAACTACTCAAAATTTCCGCTATCGGTTCTCCAGAACCTGTCAGAACCTGCAGAATTTCACCCCTGAGTGACTGGATGCAGTATTTCAGGTGTGGTCTTACTAGGATTTATAAAGTGGAACTAATACTTCATGTGATTTTGATTCTATGCCTCCATTTATACAACCAAGGATTGCACTAGCTTTTTTGGTTGCTTCCACACACTGCTGGCTCATGTTTACATTTTAAATTTTGATTGCACAAAGTTTAATTTTTTTTATCCAACATTTCAACCAAATCGGGATATCAATATGTATGTAAGTATAAGGTTCCAGCAGTTTTCCCTGAGCCAGTGAAATGCCAAAGCGTGAGACTCGAGCGGTTTGCAAAAAGCATCAGCTTTTATTTATGGCCACAGCAAAAGTTGGGTGACAAAACTATATCCAAAACATACAAACAAATGTATGTAAGGAATAGCCACAACCTGGAAGAGTGGCTCAGAGCATTATATACATTTTAGGCAGATAGAAACAAAGTTTATCCAATCAGAGACAAAGATTCGTTACCAATGTGATCTTTAAAGCGTTCTTTGGTTCATGCTCCTGCCACCTTATCTGTGGAGTATTCCTATAGCCTTGTGTAGGGGGTGGTTGCCCCCCTTTGTCAAGTTGTTTTTCGGCAGAATGCTTTAAGGATTTATGAGCCAGGAAAACTCCCTACTTTGGTTCCTTTATCTATGCAGCCCGTGTAACAGTTTTTTCTATGTTTTCAAGAATGTCCCTAGCTTTGAAGCCAAGAATAGAAGCGAGAGGCAGCAGTGAGATAACATTTACAGTTCAATATTAAGGTTACAATTTGCTAGGCTAGAAAACAATTAATTTCAGACAGTATGCAATTATATAAGCAGAAGCCAATATTGATTCATGTACTCCTTCATAACTATACACATCAACATTTCATCTCTCTCCTTATTCAGGGGAATACATAATTAGGTTGGAGAGCCAGTTTGTTATAGTGGCTAAGGCCTCAAGATAGAAACCGGGAGACTGAGTTCTAGTCCCTCTTGAGACACAAATCTAGCTGGGTGACTTTGGGCCAGTCACTCTTAGCCCTGAGGAGAAGATAGTGGTAAACCACTTCCAAAATTTTGCCAAGAAAACTGAAGTAGTGGTTGCAGTAATGGTTGTGGCAGTAGTTGCCAGGAGTCAACACAGACTAGAAGGCAAACCTTCTCAAAAAAACCCAACAACCTCCTGGAAATGAAACCGAAATTACATTTAGAAACATTAGATATTTAGAAATACTCTTTTTGGGAGTATTACTGAGCCATGGTGGTGCGGTGGTTAGAATGCAGTACTGCAGGTTATTTCAGCTTACTGCCGGATACCTGCAATTTGGCAGTTTGAATCCCACCAGGCTCAAGGTTAACTCAGCCTTCTATCCTTCTGAGGTGGGTAAAATGAGGAACCAGATTGTTGGGGGCAATAGGTTGACTCTGTAAAACTGCTTAGAGAGGGCTATAAAGCACTGAAGCGGTATGTAAGCCTAAGTGCTATTGCTATCTAACATCTCAGAAAAAGATAGTAAACCCCCCAAAATAAGGAATCCCTCAAACTGAATGAATAAATAAATAGCTCATCTGATAGTTGACTGAAAGAATCCCACAAAGATTTTCCTCTTCAAATGCTAGTATTATGACACATCATGCTTTGGTAATGATATTTCTATTTGAATGATTCTAAAGGTAGAGTGCAAAGCCTAATTTTTTTTAAAAAGTGTACTGTGTTAACTATGTTTATGTAAGACGCCTGTTATCAAACTGCATAAGGAATCTGGAAGCAGAATTGTTTTAATGTGCCAGAACAATTTATACCTTTCAAACCTTATGTGTTAACAAAAAATATTTTAGAGATCAATTTCCTTTTCCTTTGAGAGCCTTTGTTGAGGAATTGCATACATTCCTGAAAGGTTTGGCAAATGTCTGTGTGTGTTTTCCTAACAAAGAAACACCCAGCTCATTTCCAATTTTCAGAAACCCAAGGTAAGTATGTACAGTATCTGTAGAGATATAAACAGGTGGGGGAGGGCTTTGAAAATACAGGAAAGAACAGTTGGAGCAACAATTCCTATCTCATTTGCAGTACTACCTGCCTGGATACTACACTTTTGATACCAAAATCTGTCTCTGCAATCTAGTATTTCTTTTGGAAACCACCTCGGGTATGAGAGGGCGTTTGTCTTGCCATTTCATCTGTGGGAAATCAGAAATTACAGCCGTGCTCAAAGGGAATAGGAATCCTGGATACTCATGACCTTCATCAAAACCTCTTTCATCGCTTGTCAGTTTTTTTAAGGGGCAATTTAATTGTAACTCTTTGGTGGTGACAAGGTAAATGCTGGCATTTTGGCACTGTCATTCATTAGTTGTGCGCGATGTCAGCAGCAATGCCTCCAACGTATCACCATTTCACCTCAGCGCTTTGGAGAGGAATATTATTTGGCTGATACCTCCCAGAGACAAGTCTGCATGCCTTTCATTCCTGTCGATCAGGGCACTGCTTGCTTAGGAGTTTCAGGACTTGTAATACAAGAGTGTTGTCTAAGCAATTCGGCGCAACGGAAGAAAAGGGTGTTGTGTCAGCCTGGCTATGTGGTTGAAGGACCCTCAGCAAAGGGCTAAAGTGGCTCTCCTTGTAGACAGAGTGAGGGTGTCAGACCTGTAAGGCAGTTCAGATCAGAAATACATCCAGAAATACTAGCTCTAACTGTAGTCTATGGTTACATAAACAGAATCCCGCAAGTCTGGAGGTATATCTGTCCCTCCCCCTCACCTTTATAGTCCAAAAAAACAAGGAATGTTCCCTTCTGAGGCATTTGCCATGCCCCAGGGGTAAAATCCAGCAGGTTCTGACAGGTTCTGGAGAACTGATAGTGGACATTTTGAGTAGTTCGGAAAACAGGTAGCAGAAATTTTGAGTAGTTTGGAGAACCAATCAGGACGCTCCAGGACCTAGTTTCCTGCCAGCCGCGTCTGAGCCAATCAGACGTGACTGGCAGTTACAGACTTGTTACAGTCTGTTGCTATGGTCCTTCAGGGAAGAGTGGAAGACTTGCGGCCGGTCGTATGTCAAGGACCGGTCGCAAGTCGAGGACTCAACAGAAACGGTATTAAAAAATTGAATTTCGCCACTGCCATGCCCCCATTCCTTCTATAGACTCAGCTGCCTCCATTCCTTCTGTAGTCTCAACTGCCTCCAGACAGTTGCCTAGTCTATGGCTCTCCTTCCTGCCTCCTTCCTGAACATTATTACATTAGACCAGCACAAGATAATTTTCATCACCATCTAAAATGATGAACAAGATGGTGCCTTTTCCTTCTCACATGCAGCATCCAGTTGGCCAATCTGTGATCACTGATGGTTGGATTGCTCTGCACATCATCCACCTTCTGAAGGCAATAACCTCTTTTAGGGAGATTGCGTGACAAACAGAGGCTCTTTTTAAAGAAAAGAACAGTTTGGAATTCCAGGAGGAACAGCCAGGAGGATGCCATCCTTGCTCTCCAATATCTACGTCCCACCCCCAAGGCAATTGTCTGGCACTAGGTCAGTGATGGCGAACCTATGGCACGGGTGCCACAAGTGGCACGCGGAACCATTTCGTAGGGCACGCGAGGCATTGCCCTGTCAGCTGCAGCACGCTTGTGTGTGCTGGCCAGCTGATTTAGGCCTTCTTTTGAGGCTGTTTTCGCCCTCTGGAGGCTTCAGGGAAGCTCCTGAAGCCTCTGGAGGTGGAAAGGGAAGGCTGTTTTCACCCTCCCCAGGCTCCTAGAAAGCCTCTGGAGCCTGGGGAGGGCAAAAAAAGCACGCCAAAAGCAGGGGGTAGTGCACATAGCATTATGGATGTGGCACGCCCACACACGACCCTCCTGCACTCCCCCCAGTTTTGGCACGGGAGCCAAAAGTTAGCCATCACTGCACTAGGTAATGTTAAGTACACTTGAATGCCATGGGAAGCCATCATTTAAAATTTTGATGGAACAGTGAAAGAGGCCAGGGGCTGCATACGCAACTGGGATTGTAAATATTTTGGAAGCTTACAACCAAAGTTCCAACTGGAAGCAAAGCCATGGAGTAAAGCAGCTTTTCATTCTGGATAAGTAGAAAGTCGCTGGATAGCAAGGCAACAGAATGTCTCATCAAACAAAGTTTTTTACGAGCTCATCTTTTCTTAAGGCAGAGCCATCAATCTCTGTAAAGCCTTCAGCTGGATTGATGCACTATGGGGAGGCAGGTTGATCTATACATGGCTAACATATACATAAACACCATGTTATGCAAATGTTCACATGTGCATCTAAAGAGTTTCCCATTTCAGCGCATAAGGATGCAAAGGTTTAAATTTCTTCTCTTGCCATAGAGATAAATCTAAATGGATGGGGTTTTTTTCTGTATAAGTAGACATTATGCAAATGTATTGGCTATTTAGGATGCCTTTGATGCCTACCTATATAGTTATGTTAATGCTTATGCTTCATATAAAAAGAGAAAGAAAAAAAATCTGGCAAAAAGAATTAAAGAACTTTTGGATGCATATGCAAAATGACCTGCACCAGAATTAGATAAAGCTTTTTACAAGTGTTAATTCCCTTATGAGAGTTTAATTCCTTTCAAACACCTGAAACAGAATAATTATTGAATTGTACAAAGCAAACATATTGAGAATGAGATAAAACGCCTGGCAGATTATTATCCTCTTGGCTGAAACAATTGCAACCATTTAATAGCACTTCTATTATTAGGAACATCTGGAGTAAAATATAAAGTGATTCAGACTCTATAAATCAACTTTAAACATAATATATTGAGTCGATTTTGATAGAGAAAAAAAATTAATGCTCTTTTACATAATATAGATTTTTTTCCTAGATCGCACATTATTTAGTAGGCTGTTTAGTTTTTCAAGAAATAAAATTACATTCATGAAAACTGAAAAGATGGCTATCTCAGGTAGTTGTTTTATGGAATGCTATAAAATATTTTTGTGCCACTATATTATGAAAAGTAATTATGCCTTTTTCAGCCTCTGTACTGAAACCTATATAGGTGGTCCTTGAAATATAACTGGTCACTGAAAAGCCGTTCAAAGTTATGATAAACTCCTCCAAAATTGCATACAACTCTGTTTCTAAGTTAGGGCTGCTGCAGTGCCTCTTTGGCCTTTTACCCTTCCAATCTAAGCCCCCCCCCCCTTTCTCCTCCACTCTATTATGCCCTGCCAGGATCTGGCAGTGCTTGAGCCTGCTCTCTACACACCTGCCACCCATCACATACTTACCTTTTGAAGATTTCCGGATTTCCTGTTGCAGAAGGAGGACAGGCAATGTGTAATTTTGTCCCACCAGACACATTTCTTCATTTTCTTACCTAAACAAGAATGCACAGCATTGTAGAAAGCTTCTGAAAGGTGCAGAAAGCTTTTGCAGCATTGTGTAAATTGCATTAAGGCAGCAAGGGTCTGAAGGTTTCCTAAGGGTTTATACATACTAGGTTGGCAGAGCAGATTGGGTCTCTTTGCCCCTTGGGTGCAAGGTGCCATTCCAGAAGTGGTTGCCTTCTTTCCAGCAGCCAAAGTGGATATTGGTAGCTGTAAATATCACCGCCATTTTCAGAATCGTGCCACATGGCTATGCAATAAAGCAATCTCTTCCAGTGCTGTGAAAGGCATCGGAGTTCTTCAAACAGTAAGTGGCCTCTCAAGGGATTCACCACGCGCTCACCGCTCCTTACCATTCTGCTTGTAATGGCCGGGCGGAACGGGCTGTCCGCTCGGCCAAAGAGGCCTTGGGCAGGATGGAAAGGGGCGATTGGCCAGCAAGGGTGGCTGCTTACCTGCTAGGTCAGCATTCCGCCCCTTGCCCGGTGTCAGGGAAAAGCCTTGCTGAGCTCCTGATGGGCCACTGCCTTGGACAGGCTGCACCCCCTCTACAACGAGGTGCAGCCCAGCAACCTGGGGGCTCCCCCTCCTCGCCTGTTCCAGGTGGATCCTGTGTACGCCCGCAATTTTTCGTGGGATCCCAAATGGGTCCCTACCATTGTCACCTCACTAACCGGCCCCTGTTCCTACAGGGTTGGGCTGCCCGATGGCAGTGAATGGCGGCGCCACCTGGGCCAACTAAGGCGCCGCCTTCAGTCACCGGCCTTCCCCCAGTCAGGCCAGGCCTACCCGGTTGCCCCCGAAGGGCCATCAGTTACTTCTCCAACCGAGTTCCCGCCTGTTCAACATGAGGCCTTCTCTGATTCAGGCCATCCCTGTCTTGACGCCACCTTCCGGCATGCTGTTCCATCCCTGTCTCAAGCCGCCTTCCTGCGGAATGAGGCCTTCGCACCGTTAGGATTTAGGATTTATTACATTTTTAGACCGCCCTTCTCCCTTGCGGGACTCAGGGTGGTGTATAGGCAATAATAAGATCAATAATATAGAGCATAAAATACAATTAAAATACAATTAAAAATATATTAAATAGATTGGCCTCATCTAAATCCTGTAAAAAAAAACCTTACTAAAACCAATTTAAAAACTAAAACAATTTAAAAAAAAAACTACGCCAGGCCGGCCGCACGAAACAGATAGGACTTTAAGGCCGACGGAACTGGCGCAGGTCCGTTTGTCCATAGGTCAGGGGGTAGGTCATTCCAGAGGGCAGGAGCTGCCACAGAGAAGGCTCTCCCCCTGGAGGTCGCCAGCCGGCATTGCCTGGCCGATGGCACCCTGAGGAGGCCCTCTCTGTGGGAGCGGACTGGTCGGTGGGAGGTGTTTGGTAGCAGGCCTACCCTACCCGGCCACCGCCTTCCGGCAGCCCTTCAAGGTCTGAGTTCCGGTCGCCTTGCCACCCCGCCCGGACTTAACTGCCTCGCCGGCTCCTCCTCCTCCATCTGCAGTCTGCGATGACGTCACCCGGAGCTACACCCCCATCAGGGAGGAGCTACAACGGGGGTATCTTACCTCGTCGGGGTCTCCGCAGCTTCTGAGGTGTTCTGGGCGGGTCCGGCGCCCCCCCCCCCGTCTACCTCAACGAGTATGCATGCGCGGTTTGCCACGCATGCGCCCTTGCTGGGCGGGGAAAGGTGTTTTGAGGTCCTTGACTTGCGACCAGTCCTTGACTTACGACCGGCTGCAAGTCTTCGACCTCAAACTTTGACAGCCAGCAACAGCCGGTCACGTCTGATTGGTTGAGACGCGACTGGCTAGAATTTGGTTGCTGGGCTGTCTGATTGGCTCCCTGGCTGACAGCTCTCTTATAAATAGCTGTCAGGCACGGAGGGTCCTGTCTACCGCTAACTTCAGTTACTGTTTTACTTCTTGTGTTTTCTATCTAATAAATAGTTGTATTTTGCCTACCTTGGTGTCGGACCCTCTCTGGTCAGAATCTAACACTGGTAAGGGGGAATATCCAACATTAGAAATTACATTTTGTCCGGACATTTTCCCCTTATAAATAAATACCTGGGCAATGCCGGGTTATCAGCTAGTATAGCATAAATATTGTTATTTGTATGCATTCTTGTCAGTTGGCATTGAATGTTCCTATTGTAGCAAAAAATAATAATGCATTAAAGAAATAAAGCAATGGATGACATTTTTCTAAAGGGAATTGATAACAGTCTTCCTAGAAACAGCTGAAGACTTTTTAAAAAAAAATATCTTGGCCACATTCAAAGGTGAAGAAAGGGAAGCGATTCCAATTTCAGCCAAGGCTTGTTCCCTTGCCAAGTAAAGATAAAATGGCAGATTCCCCCAAACTGTGGATGGTGTCTCACTACAAACAACTAGAAGGTTTCAGTGGACGGTCTTGAACATTAGCCCTGAAAACAGTCCAACAATCAATTCACATCTATTTCATTAGCTAGTCAAATGTAGAGTTTGGCATATTTATACATTCCATTTGCATGCCAGTCTTTTGCAAAGAAACTATGAGTGTCTTTAAAAAATTCCTAAGAATCTCTCAGTTGCTCTGCATTGGATAATTTATTTTACTGGTACTTATTTTTATTTTAAACAGTTACATGGCAGCCCATATTTCAGCCAACTCGGCGGGGGGGGGGGGTTGTCCCCCTATCAAGTAATACAGCACTCTCAATATCCCATTCCCACCTATAAAAGAAATCAAATAATTGATTTCAAGGGAAACTTTAAAAACATTATTTAAGAAATAGTAAATGGCCTGTACACAATTAAGAATATTTCCTGATGCATTTCTCTTTTCCCTACCTGAAGGGGAAATGTTCATTTCTGAAGAATTCTGTATTCATTTTCACCATTAAAGTTTAAAGAAACATCGGTGTGGTGTGGTGCCCATGATAGTGCAGTGTTTGGAATGCAGTACTGCAGACTGACTCTGTCCACTGCCAGGAGTTCAATCCTGACTGGCTCAAGGTTGACTCAGTCTTCCATCCATCCTTCTGAGGTTGATAAAATGGGGACCCAGATTGTTGGAGGCAATATGCTGACTCTGTAAACCACTTAGAGAGAGAGCTGCAAAGTACTATGAAGTGGTATCTATATAAATAAAAATGTACCAAGAGTTTGTTCAAAACTGCTAATCTCCTAAAGTACTGCACCGATCACTTCCAAATTTTCACACAATGTTCCTTTCAAGTACAGCACCAAGGATATAGGTGCTGTAGAGAGACATAAAGTACTCTGTCCATAAGATTCAAGGAGAAATACAGTAGGTAGGTAGGTAGGTAGGTAGGACACTATAGGGATATAGTGAGGGAGGGAGAAATACAGTAGGTTGGTAGGTAGGTAGGTAGAGGGAGAGAGGGAGAAATACAGTAGGTAGGTAGTTTAGGGTTTATATGGTGGCTGTGTGTATGTGTTTGTGTGTGCAGGTATAGATCTACACACAGATTGGTTGGCCATTTAACCAGACTGGGCCACAGCAACGCGTGGCCGGGAATGCCTAGTATGAATGTAAGCGCTATTGCTATCTGGCTAATGCTACTTTGACCAATCTGCCCCCTTAAACTGACTCCGACACCACCTCCTATGCTATTCCACAAGGCACATGAGTGCTCATCAAGATTTTCTTCTAAGGGTGCAATGGGAAGTGCAATGTACAAGGAACATCAAAGTCCCATTTCTCTCAGCTGTATCTAGAAAATATATAAGTTCCCTGTTAATTTTAAACATTGATCAATTGATGAACATTTCTTTTCTGGCTTAAAAATAGTTTCTATTCTTGTCATAATCAATATAGTAATCTATTCTCTATTTCTTAATTTTTGATTGTTTTCTTAATTCAAGAATTCAACCAATGAAGTAATGTTTCGATGATATGAAAACTCTTACCCCATTTTTCCATTTTATTTATATTAATTATGATTTCCTTCTGCCTACCAATAATATAAGAATGCTGGTCTAGTCCATTAGCACCCAAAACATATGGCATATAATAATATTAATGACAATATTGGTTTATAATTATTTATTGTTATAACATTTTATTGAAATATACCGCTAAGAGTCACACACAAAGAAGTACATTTCAAAGGTTGTACATCTTGTGCTCTATTTTTAAAACATAAGAAAGAAAGACATTTTTTTCTTTTTTCAGCATCTTTGTTTTACAGATTTATTATGTGAAAATGGAAAGGAACATACAACCACTCTATTTATGATAAAATGCATTTTAATTTGCTGGCTCGAAGTAAGTTCCATATGCAAGCAAAATAACATATGCCGAATGTACAGGAAATTGCTTCCCTAAAAATAACCTTAGTCTTTTGTTTTATCCTATGTGGTAAATTGTATTTTTACCCTGCCCTTCCTGAACGTTTGCACTGTTCATCACTGAACTTCTTAATGCCAGAAGCTGAAGACCTCCAAAGAAAAAGGAAAGGAAAATATATTTTTTTCAAATGGTTTGAAATTAATATAGCAATGTTAATGCGTCAATCTTACATTGTTAAATCTATATCCTACATTTTTAGAAATTGACGTGATTTTGTTCAAGGCATTGCCAGTCCATGAGTCTATTTAAAAATGGTGTACTAACATCCAGTATTAAAATCTGGATCAAACTTCCTGATGTTTCATTTTACTTGCATTTATTCATGCTTATTATTTATATGACCTTTCAAATGACATCTTTACCATGACTCGCCCTGAGGACATGTTAAAATATATGCACAATTCATAAAAGTACCATAGATGTTTTTTCTTTAAAAAGTGCATCTGGTGCTCCTCCATAATCTACAGCTACATTTGTTTTTTGCCACGTTTCTCTTCACTGTTAGGATCTACGCAACTTGCTAAATATAACTTTGCTACAGAAGTCAAACGCATGGTTTTGGGTATAAAAAGGGCATCTGGGGAAACTTCACCAAATCCAGCAAGGAACTTGTTCAGCAGTATGCAAACTACTTTGGACTTTCCATCTGGCAATGTCCAGTACATGCAGGGATGGGTTCCTGCCAGTTCTAGCCTCTTCTATAGAAGAGGTTCCACAAATCTACAGTGCCGTTTAGAACCGGTTCCAGCTCCCTCTCCCCCACCCGTCTGCACATCATCAAGATGAAGAGGAATTCTGGGATTTGAAGTCCACAAGTCTTAAAGCTGTCAAATTTGAACACCCCTGATGCTTTTTCTCTAAAGGGTTAGGGGTGCAAGGGCCTTGTAACTTGACAGCTTTAAGACTTGTGTGCTTCAAATGCCAGAGTTTCTGAACCAACATTTCAGTTGCTAAGCAAGAGCGTTGTTAAAGGAGTTTCACCACATTTTGCAAGTTGGCCCCGCCCACTCAGTTACACAACTTGTCAAGCCACTCCCACCTGGTCACATGGCTGGCAAGCCACACCTACAGAAGAGGTTCTAAAAAATGTTGAAACCCACCACTGAGTACATGCCACTATCTGGAACAACAGTAGATCAAAGGTCAGCCAGGGCCCTGCAATGCATCAAATGGTGGATGGGGATGGAGAGAGAAATAATGTGACAATGGTAATAATAACATTTCCCTTTATGTGTCATATTCAATGTTACTGAATGTTATTATTCAGACTATAATTGGTTTCATATTTACATGTATGATCATGAAATACAACTCTCTCTGAACCGAAACGATTTTTCTGTGACTTTAAGTGAAATCTGCTCTTATAAATAGTAAGAAACAGTTATGTTAGTGGCCTATGGCATTTATGTTTGACTTCCATCAATGGCAGAGTTTGCTAAAATGTCTGCTTATATAATGGCTTGCAACAGCTTTCATTAATAATGTGAAGGTCTATATAAAAGAAATGATGGGAACTCATTGTTCTGAAAGTTTCTCTGCACCCTGTGTTGGCACAGGTTGGACTAGGTTCACTGCTTTCAGCCAATCTAATTAAATCTTTGCAAGGATACTAGGTCTAATGTCCATGATAACATTATTTCTTCCGTGCTACAAAGTATATTGGCAAATACATCTGAAGCTATAGATATAGGACTATGTATAAATGTGCGTGTATGCATGTACAGTACATACCGGTATTCAGAATTTTGCTTCAGCAAAATTAAAATATTGATTCTGAGGCAACAGTCATATCTGCACTAATCTTCATCAAAGAAAAAACAACTATGATTTTAGATAATATTTTGCAAAAGGAAAGGAAAAGAAATAAAAATTTTAAAAAAATATCCTGCCTTACTATACTTTCAACTAAAATGACTCTTTCATTTTAAAAGTGAAATGAGAAAAAAAATTAGATCTTTTTTTTTCCAGAAGAATATGTCACCTGGGAATAGAATTCATCGTACAAAATGGGTTTTGTTTCAGAATAAACACACATAGGATTTCTCTATAGGGTCAATCATCTGGTCCAATTTGGATTTTAATTCCATAGCATGAGAATGGGTTATCCTAGGTTCTGCCTCTGCCCAATTATATCTGTCTCACCAGATCTGGCAGAGTAGGCATGCTGCTGTCCCATCTGCCAGAGAATTACATTTGGTCTGTCTCAGGAGGTGGGCCATTTCTGCTGTGGTGCCAACCTTGTGGAATCCCACCCCCCACCCCAAATAAGGTTGGTTCCATTTTTCTTAACATTCCACAGGTCCCTCAAAATCTGGCTTGAGACCTGGTGGTCTCAGGACACTAGGGAGACCTTGTGATGGCTCTCTTACAACCCACGTCACCCTCTCTTGTTTTTTATGAGTTTATTTAATAGGGTTTTTTTAACCTCTTCAAAGTTCCCTAACCAATTTCATTGTAATTTTAGTACAATGACAATAAAGATTATTATTATTATTAAATAAAGCCCCCCAGAAGAATGAAAGAAGCCATAGAAGTCAAAACAGACATGGCACTCACACCCTTCTGTCCATCTTTTTTTTTCATGTTGACAGACCAATGTAGGCTTGAACCACAGGCAATTTCTACGTTTTGGGGAGGATATTTTTTTTTTTAAAAAAAAGAATATCCTTTTACTCAAGCTGAACTACATGGTCACCATGGAGCTTCATGACACAGAACTGCAAAGGTTTGTCATTGTCTAATGGAATGTGTTAGTTTCTCTGGTCAATTCCTGGTCCATTTCAAATGCTAATGAGGCCCAACCTTTTTTACCTTCCAAGCCCAGACAGGTTAGCCAGGTGCTATAACCTGCTGAGATAGAGGGCTTTTGTGCATTTTTGTGCACCCAATGTTAGCTAGATATATTTATTTTAGGTTCCTGTGAAAAAAAAACTCTGGGGATAAGGAAAATATTATAATGTGCAGAAATGAACATATTAACACTAGCAATTAAGGAGAAAGAGCAAACTGAATATTATATAATTTGAGATGTATTTTACCAAGGGTTGGAGGAAAAAAAGGAGTTTGGAAATGAAGAAAGCTAAAAAAAATAAGTAGATAATACACTTAGATAGAGATATAAATAAGATGAAATCTGTCAGTATGTGTATGATGAGAATAATGAAGTTTAATGTTCATATGACATTATTACTAGAAGATATTTATCTCTCTAAAAAAATTAAAGAGATAAGAAGGAACTATTTCTTCTTGTCCAAAAAATTATACAAAAAAGGAGTTTGGTTCAAATGGCTACTACCTGAAGGAATGTTGGTCTTCTGGGAGGTAGGTAGAATTAGAGTTAAAACAATAGGAGAGGCGGAGGCCTTTCTCCAAAAGCACTCTTCACTCCTAGGAGACGAAGAAGAGGGAACGGGAGGGGCCATGGCCCTGCCCATCGGCGGGAAGGAAGAAGAAGAATCAATAGCAAAAAGACTCAGGTCTCAAAAATGGTTTTGTTTGAGTTTATTACTGTGATTTTTGAAAAGGGATGGTAAGGAAAAACAAGATTGAATGTATGAATTATGCAAGGTAAATATATGTATACTTGCCCTTTGCTTTTTTGTAAAAAATTTGTATTTGTATGGAGTTTTGGGGGGGACCACCACCTCCGACATGGAAGCCACTAAAATGTCATTACATACCCTACAACCCTTTTTCCCATGCATATTGTAAAAAACAATAACATTGTCGTTCAAAAAAACCCGAAAAAAAACTCTGGGGATAAGGAAAATATTAGAATGTGCAGAAATGAACATATTAACATTAGCAATTAAGGAGAAAGAGCAAACTGAATATTATATGATTTGAGAAGTATTTTACCAAGGGTTGGAGGAAAAAGTTTGGAAATGAAGAAAGCTAAAAAAAAAAAAGTAGATAATACACTTAGATATAAATAAGATGAAATCTGTTAGTATGTGTATGATGAGAATAATGAAGTTTAATGTTCATATCATTACTAGAAGATATTAAGAAGAAAAATTGAGAGTTTTATAATGTTTAAAGGTTCAATATATTATAATACTAAACTTAGGGAAATAATGTTAATATGAATGTGAAAGATGTGGCGAAAGAGAAACAATGTTGCACAGAGATGTTTGTTCCCAGATGACACACTGCTTAAGGAAAGATGGAATGTTTATTTTTGTAACTAAAAAATAATAAAACTCTTTAAAAAAAACAAAAAAAAACCTCTGCAAAATAGTCAACTGGAAAATAGTAAACTACAGAAGTAATCCTAAGATTAATTTTCAGCTGATCAGTCATGAGTAAGACAATTTTAAAAAAAGAGGAGAGGTGGGAAGTTTGGCTCCATCTTTTCATGAGTGAAGACAACACAGCTTCTTGGGATAAAGCTCAATAGATTCCTGCGTAGAGGCTAGATGAAACATAATTTCCAGACAAAGCCTTCTTCTGTATAATTTATTGGTTACCCATTTTTTAATTATTCACTTTTCTGATTAATGAAAATATGCTAATTAAGGATTCAGTGTTTAAAAGGTATAAATATCTTTCATTGCCTAAAGTAATTATGATAAGTAATTATTTAAACATTATGATTCAGAAGTTAAATAATTTCTATGACAAAAATGGAAGGAAAAAAGATATCTGCGTAGCGTGTACAGGATAATTTAGCCTGTTCAATGCTAATGAGAGTACAGGCATTCCATTTCGATGAAATGCCTCATAAAAGATTTTGTGGCATCATTTTGCTACTTACATGCAAGCTCATCTTCACATTCACTGATGTGAAATTATACAAGGCTGAGTTCCTCAGCACTTATGTAGCTCATTATCTAACTAAGGAGATTGAGACTACAAAACCCAGAATCCCAAGACTGCCAAAACAACACTCAGAATTCTAGGATATGAAATCCCAATCCTTTTGGAGAGGGCCATAGAACATAGAATAACAGGGTTGGCAGGGACCTTGGAAGTCTTCTAGTTCAACCTCCTATTTCAGCAGGAGACCCTATACCATTTCAGACAAGTAGCTGTCCAGTCTCTTCTTAAAGGCTCCCAGTGATGGGGCACCCATAACTTCCGAAGGTAGTTTCCATCCATTGTTTCTTGTCTTGCCTTCTGGTGCTTTGCAAAATAGTTTGACCCTCCTCATCTTTGAGGTAGCCCTTCAAATATTGGAACACTGCTCTCATGTCTCCCCTAGTCCTTTTCATAGACTAGACATACCAATGGTTGTTCATAACCAAAATGGGGAAAGCTGAATTAACAAAATACTTAATAGCTTTCCTGGCTTCATATCAGTAGGAGCATCACCAGAAACAAATATTGCAGAGAGGATGCCTCCTCCCCCCTTCTCCCCAAGCAGTCAAAGTAGAATGCTCCAAGCAATTATTTTGTGGATGTATTTATACAAGTCTTCTGCATTTTACTACCTCGTAGGAAAGTGAAGGGATGTGGTGGCTCAGGGGCTAAGACATTGAGCTTGTCAATCAGAAAGGTCGGCAGTTTGGCGGTTCGAATCCCTAGCACTGCATAACGGAATGAGCTCCCATTACTTGTCCCAGCTTCTGCCAACCTAGCAGTTCAAAAACATGTAAAAATGCAAGTAGAAAAATACAAGCCACCTTTGGTGGGAAGGTAACAGCATTCTATGCACCTTCGGTGTTTAGTCATGCTAGCCACATGACCACAGTAGTGCCATTCTGACCTGGAGAAGCTTCCCGCTGTACTGATATTTTCTCTCTTGTATTTACTGTAACTTTACGGCTCCAGCCCAGCAAGGAGTTGGTTTCAAGGAGACAATGCTCAGCTCCTTTTACATTCCTGGCTGTGGGCCTGACATGCCTCACTTCACCACTGTCTGTGCAGATAGTGAAGTGGGTCAGTTGCGTATCATGTGTACAGGCTAAAAAGATCGAAGCTCAGTATGAGCCAGATTCCTTAGTGTCATCATGAAACACCATGCCAAGAGTTGGGTCAGCGCAGGTTTGTTCTTTTGTCACCCTGATTATTGCCAAATAAATCTCTCACGTGCAAGGCACTGCGCAGTTTCTGCCTGCTGGAACTCTACCCTGCATGAGCAGCAGCTTCTGTTTGTCTGGAGCAAATATAAATTTCTGCCACTCAGAAGAAAATTAATTGTGTGTGGTTCCTTCAGCAAGCAAACCTTTTCTAACGTTCCAAGGAAGTGAGTAGATCTCTCTCTCTCCCTCCCTCCATGTGTGTGTGTGTGTGTGTGTGTGTTGAACCCCAGGCAAGGCCATTTTCTCATTAAATAGCAATGATTGCATTAAGAAATTAGCCAGCAAGCAGCAGTAAAACATGTCAACATGGCTGCTTCCTGTCTTCCTCACAGCATAGTGTGTAGAAAGGAGCAACAGACTAGTAACTGGGCCTTGCATACATGGGTCTTTAAAAAAAAAAAAAAAGAGCGAGAGCCTGAATTCTGAATCAACAACACGTTGCATTACTGTATAATTGGCTCATTTATATGAGGTGCTATTCAGGACACTCAAGAAAGCTCCTTCCTCTGCTCAGAATATCTTGCCAGAGTTCACCCTTGCTAAGCAGAGCTATACATTTCCAGCATAGCTTCCTCTCCCATGGAAGCTTTTGAAACAGAGAGCAGGAAGGAGGCAGAGAAAGAGAGCAGATGGACCCCACTGGTACAATTTCCACATAGGTATATTCTGTGTTAGGTTTGGGCTTGCTTTAAGGTGTACCGGCATGCTTCAAATTACCTTTTGAAATCAGTTTGCGGCAGAGGCACCAGAGATGGTATTCCGCTGGTTCTCTCCAGTTCAGGTGAACTGGTAGCGGCTGCTGCAGGAGGCTCCGCACACCCACCCTAATGTAATGTGTGAGCACTGCGCATACGCAGAAGGCAGTGTGCATGCGCAGACGAGCTCCCATTTTCAAACCGGTAGGAAAGGTAAGTGAATCCCACCCCTGACAGGCACATATTTTTCACACAATCACATTGAATAGACCTATGTTTCTCAGACTTGACATTTCTGAATGGGTAAATTTCTGCTTCCACAGTCATTAGCTCTGGCCATGCTGCTTGCAAAATTTTGAACTGAGCTCCCGTGTCAAGAAGTAGACATCTTTGAGAAACACAGCTAGACACTCACCTCCAAAACACAACGATTATTTTTGAATGCACTGTCTTTACATATCTAAGGAAACACACATGGGGAAAAAGTGGATCCATGCTTTTTGTCTCACCTCTGGAGCCAGTGGGGGTTTGCAGGAGCAATGTGAATCCTTTGCTCCTTTGCCCATATGCTGAATAGTCTACATCAGCAGCTCCCAACCTTTTGGGCACCGGGGACCGGATTCCATGGAGAGAGGTTTTTCCATGAACTGGAAGGTGCGTGATTTTGGGTGCTGCCTGTATAATGCAGATTGGGCTTTACTTGTTTGCATGGCCTGGTTTTGTTTGGATGCTATGGCCCAGTTTTGGTCCACAGACTGGAGATTGGGGACACCTGCAGTGGTGAGTTGCAGGTGGTATGCCCCGGTATGGGCGTCCCGTATCTGCCCGGAGCACGGGGTACCGTTCTGGTACGGTGCTCCGGAGAACCCACCAGCCCAAGCTCCTTACCTATATTTCAGCTCTTCGGTGCTTCTGCGTATGTGCATGAAGCACATGGTGACTGCGTAATGCTCCCCCGAGCAGCTGGAGCATTACGGAGGCATCGGAAGAGGTAAGGACGCATGAGCATGCTGCGTATGTGTGCGCATGTACTGCGCGCATTCATACCGGGCCCTATTGCAACGTACCGGTTGCACCAGGATCTGGAACCCACCACTGGATCCCTGTGTTACATGATTTGGGACTGATGTATCAGTCTGAGTATCACCCAACACCGCATTCCAGAACTGAATGGATGCAGCCAAAGCAGGCACAATTTTTTTTTCAAGTGATCAGTAAAGACTTCTTTTCTTCTGGATATTTAATCAAGGTAGAATCTAGCACTCTTAAGTGAATTGCACTACAGAGGCCTTTTAGTAATCAATATTAAGGCAGGATAACAAGAGCTCTGTAGTTGGGAGTCAGGATTTACTTATTTGAAAGGATTGCTATTTGCGGTGTTTTGCATTAATTGCTTTTTCTGAGCTAGCATTTATTGTGCTAGGCTTTGAAACTAAAAGTACTTCTGACTTTGGACAGAATATAATTTCATTGTGAATCATTTCATAAAAGAATATAAGGACATATTGCCTGTCTGTAGTAGTCTCACTCATTCTCTTAGTATGCAATGTAATATATAATGCTCTTGTGATTCTTGCATTATTACTATTATTGCTACCCATGTAGTTGCTTTGGGCAACATATAAATGTAATAAATTAAATAACTAAAAATAAATTTCTCGTTCAAAGGAAAGAAATTATTTTGCCACATTTTTATAGTTTTGCTTCTGACTTGGAATAAATCACGAGATGCTTAGTTCAGCTGCCCACTTCTTGTTCCAATTACTGTATTATTACTATTTCAGAAGCCTAATTTTCATTGTCCACCTACACCAATTGTCATTTATTGTAGGGAGGGGGGGATCATTATACAGTTGACCTACATTTCCTGAAGTCTTAAAAAAGGACATTGAGGGCCTTTCCCCATTGCTGAGTAGTCAATTTGCAGAATGAGATGGGCAGCATATAAATTTAATCAATAAACAAAATGCTTGCTGTCTAACCTTGTCCTCATAGAACACTGTCCCTGCATGGTTTGTTGTCCCTATTGCTGATCCCCACCTGCCTCTAAAAAAGGTTAAAGTTTTCCCCTGTCTAGTCGCGACTGACGCTAGGGGTTGGTGCTCATCTCCAGTCCTCAGCTGAGGGAGCCTACCATAACTGAGAGACATTTCCATCATTAAATGGCCAGCATAAGGGAAGCAGTGGCTCAGTGGCTAAGACACTGAGCTTGTTGATCAGAAGGTTGGTAATTCGACAGTTCGAATCCCTAGTGCCATGTAATGAGTGAGCTCCCGTTACTTCTCCCAGCTTCTGCCAAACTAGCAGTTCAAAAGCATGTAAAAATGCAAGTAGAAAAATAGGGACCACCTTTGGTGGCAAGGTAACAGTGTTCCATGCGCCTTCAGCATTTAGTCATGCCGGTCACATGACCACAGGCAGTGCTAGTTCTCCGGCTTTGAAACAGAGATGAGCACCTCCCCCTAGAGTCGGGAACAACTAACACATATGTGCGAGGGCAACCTTTATCTTTACCTATGGCCAGAATGAAAGTATAGAACACAGTAAACTTCCTCCCCAAAGCAGTACCCATTTATCTACTCTCATTTGCATGCTTTGGAATGGCTAGGTTGGCAGGATCTGCGGCAAGTAACTGACTTTCTTTTAGCTTGCTGCTGAAAGGTGGCATCTTGATTCCAAACACACAGGTGCCTAGCAATTCACCCTTTCCTGTTTTATGGATGTCATTAGCCAACAGGCATCCATCCAGCAACTAGGGCAATAAGATAGGGATGGGATGGAATAGGACCCTTTAGATCCCTTGTAAATTTTGACATGTGACTGGCTTGGCTGTTCTGCTTTACCACACATGACAAAGCCGGAACAGACACTGGGGGGGACAAGAGTGATCAAACAATGATCAAACAAGGGTCAACCTTTTGAATTTTTTTCAAAAATTAGCTATTCAAACAGCTCATTAACAGCTGGGAAAGCCAAACAGTAAAGTAGGATGGGTTCCTCTAACTACTGCCAGCCAACTGCTTGGTAGTCTTATTTCAACAATGGGCTTCATGCTCCTTCAGAGGATTTTCAAGAATCAAGTGGTACCAGCCCAGTGGTGGGATATGATTGGTACGCCCCTGTACGGGCATACTGGTGCCTGCTGGGAGCACGAAGTACTGTTCCGGTATGGTGCTCTGGAGAACCCATCCGCCCACCCGATCTCCTAACCCAGTGGTTGGCAAACCGCGGCTCGCGAGCCGCATGCAGCTCTTTGGCCCCTCGAGTGCGGCTCTTCCTCCACCCTTGCCGACGGTGGGACTCCTGGGACCCGCCGGAGCAACCCTCCCTACCGGCCGCCGATTCCCTCTCTCCCTCCCCCTGTGGAGCCTCCCAGCCGGCATGCCAGCCACTTGTCTACTTCTAGGGGGTGCGGAGGCTCCGCGGATGAGGGGAGGGAACCGGCGTCCAGTGGGTCACCCACTGAATGCCGTTCCTTCCCCCCCACATTGAGCCTTCTCAGCCCCTGGAAGTAGCCTGAGCAAGCAAACGAGCGAGCAAGCGCGGCGGGCTGGCGAGCAGGTGGGCCAGGCTACTTCCAGGGCGATTGGAGGGAACCGGTGTCCATTGGGTCACCCACTGAACGCAGTTCCTTCCCCACCCCACATGGAGCCTTCTCACCCCTGGAAGTAGCCTGAGCGAGCGAACGAGCGGGCGGGCGAGTGGGCGGGCCAGGCTAGGCCAGCAAGTGAGTAAGCACGGTGGGCTGGGCTGAGGAGGCTCCACGGGGGGTGGGGCCAGACAAACAGACAGAGAGAGGCACAGACACAGAGAGAGACAGGGAGGGAGGGGGGAATCAGAGTGACAGACACACATGGAGAGACAGAGAGAGGGAGGGAGGGAGAGAAAGATAGACAGAGGCACAGAATGAGTGATTAAGTGAGTGAATGCGACACAGACAGATAGACACACACAGAGAGAGTGACAGAGATGGGCGGACGAAGGAGAGAGAGACAGAGAGAGAGAGAGAGAGAGAGAAAGAAAGAAAGAGAATGAAAGAGAGAAAGAAAGAGAGAAAGAGAGTGAGAAAGAAAGAGGGAAAGAAAGAAAGAAAGAAAGAGAAAGAAAGAGAGAGAGAGAAAGAAAGAAAGAAAGAGGGAGAGAGAGAGAGAAAGAAAGAAAAAGAAAGAAAAAAGAGAGAGAGAGAGAAAGAGGGGGGGAAGAAAGAGAGAAAGAGAAAGAAAGAGAGAAAAAGAGAGAGAGAAATGAAGAAAGATAGAGAGAGAGAGAGAAAGAAAGAAAGAAAGAAAAAGAAAGAAAAAGGAGAAAGAGAGAGAGAAAGGGAAAGAAAGAGAAAAAGAGAGAGAGAAATGAAGAAAGAGCAAGAGAGAGAGGGAGGAAGAAAGAAAGAAAGAAAGACAGAAAGAAAGACAGAAAGAAAGAAAGAAAGAAAGAAAGAAAGAAAGAAAGAAAGAAAGAAAGAAAGAAAGAAAGAAAGAAAGAAAGAAAGAAAGAAAGAAAGAAAGAATTTATGACCACAATTGAGCCTAAAAGTTTGGGTACTAACCAAGACCATTGTTAAGTGAACTTCACATTTTCCAAGTTGGCCACGCCCACCCAGTCACATGACCGCTGAGCCACTCCCACAAAACAGGCCACACCTTCCAGCTCTCAAAAGAAATTTCAATCGTGGTATTGTTGATATTTGGCTCTGTTGACTAATGAGTTTGCCCACCACTGTCCTAACCTGTATTTGAGCTGCGCACGGAGCATACGACGCCTGCACAACGCTTCGCCAAGCAGCTGGAGTGTCACGGTCGGTAAGTATGTATGTGTACGCTGCACGTGTTCTGCACGCATGCACATGGTGAACGCCCGGCTCCATTGCAGCGTACCAGTTGCAGCAGGATCCGGAATCCACTGCTGTACTACCCCTTGGGATCTGTTCTTTTCACCTGGAAAAGAAAACAAGGAAGGGCAGGTGTGTGTGGAAGCAGAGGAGAAGGCCTGAGAAAGGGCTGCTCTGGCCCAGCCTGAACTGGGCCAAACTATCTCCATGCACTGTAAGCGTCCACTGACAAACAAGTAGCCAAGTGTGTCAGATTTTAAACAACTGCAAAGAGTTCTAGGTTGGGTGCTGGTTTAGAAGAGAATGCAAATGCTTTAAAACTAAGAAGGAGCAGCTAAGAATTAAGCCTGTCTCGGTTGTGAGCTGAGGAAGAGATGAAGGCAATATAATGGGGACATGGTAAGATCAAAAGCTTGCCAGACTTTGTAGCCGGTTTAAGGGCAAATGGGGAACAGCCTTGAAACAGTCCACCACCTGGTTCCCCATATCTATTGTTGATTCAGCAGTGTACTCTGTATTGTTATAAATCTGGTTGAAACCTTCCTATGCATTTATGACAGTTTCCTATGCTGTGACTTTCTCCCCCTCCCTTAAAGTCATATCCGATGTGTCTTACCTTTAAGACATTTCCAACTTCTCTCTGCTTTCTTTGACCTGGCTAATTTGATCCAGATCCCACCGGCTTTCTAGGTTTGTTTAAAACAGCTCTCCTGAAGATGAACCTGCGTGTAGGATTATGCTCCAGTTTCTCATTCTACACTATCTTGAAGCTCAGGGTGACATGGTTGCTCCTTCCCAAAGTGCCTACAATTTTTACTTCTTCAAACAGTTATTTCCTATTGGTTAGAATCAGATCTAAGAGGAGAAATCACCTTGGCAATGCAGTATCTTCACCACTGTGGAGACCCTGATTGGTGGAATTCAACCAATTGGAAAGCTACCTATCTCCAGACTATAGGGTTGTTGTTTTTTTGGTTCAATTCACGTTTTGCAATTAAAAATAATGCTATCATGAGAATGTGTCCTCCAAATCCCATTCAGAAATTTGTACTTATCTTTACCATATGATGATTAGTCCTTAAAATCCACCTTCATAACTCAGGATGGTGATTTCTCCTTAGTAGGACATTCACATTTATGGAGTCCTTGAGCTTGATTGTTTGCTTGCAGGTATTTCATTTCCAGGCAAGATTACATCTTCAATGCACATTCATATTTTGCACGCCCTTCCTATTCTTGGCAGGCTTCTCTGCCACATCCGCATTATTTGGAAGGCTTCCCCACTAAGATTTTGAGGAGTCAGACACGAGGAGCTGTAAAACCCATGAGATAAAATTCAAAACTAAGGGCTGTCCTTTGCAGAAAAAGAAATGCTTAGCTCTATTTCCATACAATATTGATCTGAGTCAGGGATCAGTTGCAACGATCTTATTGAAACTTCACAACTGTCCAAATATTACACTGATAGATGTATTTGTCTTATAGATCAAATAAATATTTTCCTATCCAGCCACTGTACTTTCCTTCTTGCTGCTAAGCCATTAAGCTGTGTGTTGCTTTAATAATGGTAATCAAAGCTGCATTTCAAAGGGAATAAAAAACAAACACGAGATTTCCTCATCAAATGCCTTTATGAGATGCTCAAGGCAATATAAATCACTAATCCCTGGACGAGTTGTGTAAAGATTTCTCTCCTCCTCCCCCCTTTTCCTTTCCCCTCTTTTCCTCCTGGTTAGATTCTTCCTGAAAATATCATTTAATTAAAGTACCTGGTGTGGAAGGCTGAAGCGCTTTGAAGTCAAGCATGTGTATTTCATGCTGAAGAATTTAGAAGCCTACATATTGCTACATATTTTACATTTGTACCATTAAAAAAAAAGAGAATTTATGTGTTTTTAATTATAAACAGTTTGTTGGATGGACGATCCCAATCCTTTATCAAGGTGGTTATATGCTCCAGCTATAGCCAGGAAACTTTAGTCCATAGATGTTATTTCTTTTATTATGCTAGTAATGTATGTGGCATGTTACAAGCATTTGGTCAATAGTGGGCAGCAAAAAAATGTACAATTTGTTGCTCCAGGAAGGAAGGGAGAAAAAGATGGAGGAATACAGAGAATACAGAATAACAGAGTTGGAAGCAGAGGTGGGCTTCAAGAATTTCAGCAACGGGTTCTTTGGGTGGGCGTGGCCATGGTAGGCCTCCTGCACCATGACAGGGGGAAATTTTTCCCTTTCCCAGGTTCTGGAGGCTTTCCTCAAGCCTCTGGGAGGATGAAAATTGCTTCCCCTGGGCTCCAAGGCCTCCAGAGGCCGGAAACGGACCTGTTTCCAGCCTTCCGGAACTTCCAGGAGGCCTGTTTTTCCTTTCTCCCCAAAGCTACACACAAGCCCTGCACTTACCTCACATGTAAAACGGGCCACGTGGAGACTCCTGGGAGGAGTGGGGTGGGTGGGACCAGCCAGGGGTGGGGATTTGGAGGTTCTCTGAACCAGCCATAATGTTAGCTATGGGTTCTCCCGAACCCAGGCGAATCCGTAGCAGCCCACCCCTGGTTGGATGGCACCTTGGAGATCTTCTAGTCCAACCCCTTGCTCGAGCAGGAGACCCTATATCATTTTGGACAAGTGGCTGTCCAGTCTCTTCTTAAAAGCCTCCAGTGTTGGAGCACTCACAATTTTTCAATTTCAATTTTATTCAATTTATATACCGCTCCTATCTCCATCCAATCGGACTCAGGGCGGTGCACAGGAAGATTAAAAGATAACACGAGCAAACAACAATAAATACAAAATTACAGTCGTTAAAAAATGATTAAATTAATTAACCTGTGCTAAAATAATGCGCTAATAAAAATTTAAAATCCATTCTCTAATCTATTAAAATTATGTCGAGTCTGGGCTCTAGGCTAGACCGGCTTGATGGAAAAAGTGCATCTTCAGCTTCTGAATGCAAGCTATTCCACTGGTTGATTGTTTTTATTGTCAGGAAAATTATCCAAAGTTTTAGGTTGGATCTCTCCTTGGTTAGTTTCCATCCGTTACTTCTTGTCTTGCCTCTGTTCTTTAAAAAGCAGGTAGACCCCCTCTTCTTTGTGGCAATGGAACACTGCTATCATGTCACCCTTAGTTCTTCATTGCCTTAGACTAGATATACCCAATTGCTACAACTGTTCTTCATATGGTTTAGCTTTCAGAACTATCCCCCCCATCATTTTTGTCACTCTTCTCTGTACTCTTTCAGAGCCTCAACGTATTTTTTATATAGTGTGGTGTCCAAAATTGGATACAGATTTCCAAGTGTGGTCTTACCAAGGCTTCTCAGGATCTTGATTCTATCCCTTTGTTAATTAGAGAGAATAGAAGAGAGAAAGGGAGCAAGACAGATAAGAAGAGAAGAGATTAGAACAGTGGCGGCAAACATGACATATGTGTCACAGGAGCAGGGGTGGGTTTCTGCAGGCTCGCACCTACTCGCGAGAACCGGTTGGTGAAATTTAGAGAACCGGTGAGAGGGGGTTCCACCGGCGTACCTGGAAGTAAATCTGGGCCACCGCTGCCAGTGACCGAACGGGAAGGAAAGGAAAGGAAGGAAAAAAGGAAGGAAGAAAGGAAAGAAGAAAGAAAGAAAGAAAGAAAGAAAGAAAGAAAGAAAGAAAGAAAGAAAGAAAGAAAGAATTTATCATTACAATTGAGTCCAAAATTTTGGTTGCTAAGCAAGAGCGTTGTTAAATGAGTTTCACCACATTTTAAAAGGTGGCCACTCCCACCTGTCACATGACTGCCAAGCCACGCCCACAAAATAGGCCACACCTACAGAGTAGGTTCTAAAAAATTTGAAACCCACCCCTGCACAGGAGATACAATATGTTATGTTCGGTGACATGCCAGGCCTCCCTTCGGTGACACGCATGGCTCTTATGTGGCCTCTGGAACATCTGAAAATCATGCAAACATTATCACATGATTTTGGGAGGTTCCAGGCCTTTGGCATGACTTTCAGAGGGTCTGAAATGTGCTTTCCTGCTTGACTTATGACCAGTCACTTGGCCATCATTAAGACAGGCCACAAAAAAGGGACTTATAACCCGATTTGATCACAATTTACAACATTTTTGCCAGAAACTGGGGTTTACTTCTGGTTTCTGGCAACAAATGTCCAGAGTGAACAATGGGTTTGCTTAATGACCACACTGTTCACTTAACAACCACTGCAAAAAAAAATCATAAAATTAAACATGGTCAGATAGTGATCCATTTTAGTACCATCATGACTTACAACCAAAATTGTGAATTACAGTCATATGGTGAGGACCACCTATATATTTGCTCAAAATGACTCAAGAGTTTCAGTAAGCTGGAAATAACTATGTGCACATGTAAAGTTTCAGTAAACTCTTTAGTTTTGTTATTTTGACAAAAAAGCTCATAATATCTTTTACGATTCAAATTAGTTAAAATTACTGAGGTTCATTTATTACTAGTTAACTTCAGGATTACAGAAACAACAAATAGATTATACACACACATTATACATATACATGTGCGTATACCTACATCAGGTCTTCCATCATTTTTTTAATTAGGGCATTTTCTAACAGATATTTAGACATACGAGTCTGGGTAACTTGATTAGAGATGGAGGATTAGTTGTGATTTTGATGCCAAATACGGAATTGTTGTAAATTTGTGATACCATTGAAGAAATTCTGAGAAACGGTAAATGAAATTGTTTGGAAACATTTGCCGAAGTTGCATCAGCTGCTTTAGAAGCGCTTCACGGTTATACATCTTTTATGTGATAGTGAAAATCACTTTTCCAGGCTCTAATTCTTAAATAAGATGATTAAAAGAAGCAAAATGCAGCTCTTTGTGTGACAGATCTGCAGCCACGGGAAGGGTACTTTAATTAGTAGAAAACCAAGATCAAAGTCCGACGTCATCAGAAAATGACCTTTCTATACACTGTATCTGATAAAGAGTATGCAGACAGTGTATTTTAGGATAATGTCCACCCAAAAGTGTTATGAACCGGCAAACATGATTTAGGCCTAACATCATTTATGAGGCTAATGGTGTTGCTGTCTTCCTAGAATAATTTATATTGGGGTTTTTTTTGTTATATTTTAAGGCAACATTTAAATTACAGCTGATGTAAGATTTAAGAGAAAGGAGTGTTTCCTTGAATTCTATAATGGAATGGTTGCTTGAATTCTTTTGTTTACTCTTAATGACTTTTTTTTATTGGTCCGGCATAGAAACAGTAGTTTCAGTAATTCTGAAAATTATATTTCCTCCCTCCCTCCCTTGAAATTTATAAGGCCAATGTTCTAAATTGAAGTCCTCCGTGAAATGTCATATTCTTTAATATGTATTCTTTAGGATGAATGAGATAGATGTAGAGCAAAAGTGTCAAACTCAAGGCCTGGAGGCCAGATTCAGCCTGCAGAGTGCTTAGATCTGGCCCGCGAGCCATCCTGGAAACAGTGAAGGACTGGCCCATGGTGCCTCCGCCAGGAAAAATGGAGCTCGGGAGGGCTACAGGAGGCCTTTGTGACCAAAAACAGAGCCCGGGAGGGCTCCGCAGCCCTCCGGGGCTCCGTTTTTGTAGGCAGGGAGCTGCAGGAGGCCATTGTGGCTGAAAACAGATTCTGGATCCTCCCAGCCTCACCTGGATCATCATAAGTACCCCTGAGTACCCCTGACACGAATGACATTGAGCTGGCCACACCCATCCTGGCCACGCCCACCTGGCCCCAAGTTCAAACACAACCCTGATGAATGAAATCAAGTTTGACACCCCTGAAGTAGAGTGAACAAGATGTAAATTCCTGTTAATAGAAACTCAGTTATAGCATAGGCAATAGTAATGAATGAAAACATTAGTAGCATAAGAAACCAGTTACATTTCCAGTTTCAATCCTTACTTTATCAATAATAATGTAAGGAGCCAACATTCCTTATTCATGACTCAGAAACTTTACATAGCATTTTGGAAAGATGTATATACCAAAGAGAGTGTGGCATATAAACAAATGGAATATAGCTTAAAGTTAAAATAATAATTATTAAAAATGCATACTAAATTGTTTCTAGTACATAAAGTTGCATGCAATGACGTACCTGGATTTATTTGTTTTGGAGTTATGTTTAAATTTGAAGAAAATTTGTTTTCAAACATGAGCAAATTATTTGTGATGTACTGATTCCTTTCTCATCTCATGTCAGCTCATTTTTCTTTAAGCTGTCAATATAGTTAGCCACAAGCTTCCAAATTTGACCAGTGCATCTTAAATGAATCAATCAAAATACATTTCATTCTTTTAGAAAATACATTTCATTCTTTTAGAATTACTTCCCACTGGATACAATCTATTTCGATAGGTAAATATGCCTAGGGCCTACTGTCCTTCCTTGCCACAGGTTTTGGTAAAGCATTTTAAACCCTCTTTTTCCAGAAGGCCATCTCTGAGCAAGGTAAGCTTACAGAACCTAAAATGCAAAACCTTTTCCTTCTTTATCTCCTTTACTGTCGCCGGTGCATTGCGTATGGTTGACAACCATTAAGAGCCACGGAAAAGCAGCTGTCCAAAAAAGGAAAATGGCCTCAAAGAATTGCCCCTGGTCTTTGGCAAAGGAGGAGCGCAGGGCTTTTTTGCATGACTCTGATCATCACAGCTCATGACTAATTCCGTGCTTCATTTGAATTTGCTTTGTTGTAGCAGTACCCCTGGGCAATTGCCAGGTCACAGTATGAAGTAGTACATACAAAGATTAAACATGCAGTGCTATAACTCTGTGAACTGTGGCAGAAAGGAACAGCAGGCTCCTTTTCAAATAAAAACAAAGCATAATCTCTTTCTCCAGACGTCCTTCCCCAGCACCATGTATAATTAAATGCGTTGGAAAGATGGGCTCGTCTTCCTGTCAATCAAGATCAGCAGAGATAGTTAAATCCATTAGATCCAGGAGGATCAATGGATAGCTTTCTTGTTTGAATTCAGAAAGGCAATAGCATTTGTCTTGGGCCCACAATTCTTTTATTTCCACATGGCTGAATCACATGACGGATGGCCCCAGTGGCTGGATAGAGAGATACAGCAATATAGCCCAAGCATCTCACAGTCAGAGGACTGATTTGCATGTTATAGTTTCCTTCCTTCTTCTGCTTTAAAGTTTCCACTTCGCTTCTTGTAAACACAAAGTCATTATTTCTCGATTGCAGTCATTGAAAGTTGCAGCCCTAAAACATTAGTCACAGACACGGAACCCAAGAAATAATCATATAAAATCTAGCAATGTTCCCAGCATGTATCGATGTTTGCACTTAATGATAAACCTTTAATAATAGTATTTTTTTTTCCACATTGCATCCAATGAATTATTCATCGAGGCTAATGAGACATATCAGGTAAAAGGAAGTTCGGAAAAAAAGGTTTCAAGGGAAAGGAACAGCAAAGGAATTACTCTTTTAAAAAGTGCAGTTTGGAGTACAAAAGGCCCTTTCAAAAAAAAAAAAAAGGAATTTCACACGAATGCCGCAAATTGAAATGGAAAAGAATATCTAAAAAACCCATTTATTCTTGCCCCGTATTAAAATCACTGCCAATAATTAAGAAGAGTGACTATTAAAACTGGGTAGAGCTGTTCAGTCAACTCTTTCAAATCTTATGATGCAAGGCACGTATGAACTAATTTATTTAAAAGATCCATTTTAAATCCAAAAGGGATTTCAAAATGTTATAGATTGAATGGTTAGTATGGCAAGAAGAAAGCTAAAACTGTAAAATAAGACTAGGAGGCAGAGAAGTGATTTCGACCAATTAAAAATGCACATTGAAATAGAAAAACACTAGGGTGGAAGTAAAGGCACCTTCACCTGAAGCTCAATTTCTGCGGATATACGGGACACATTCATGCAGTTTCCTGGGAAAAATAGTTTTTGTTTTAATAGGTATGCCACTCAGCACCACTACATGAGATAGGCAGCTGTAATAATGTGATCAATCAATATTTCACAAAATCTACCCTGTTTCCCTGAAAATAAGACAGGATCTTATTTTCCTTTGACCCCCCAAATAAGCACTTGGCCTTATTTTTGGGGAGGTCTTATTATTTTTTGAGGTGCAGGAGGTGGTGAGCATGGGCACCTCATGGCTGCTGCTGTGTTGCAATATTTTCAGGGAGGGCTTAATTTGGGGGGAGGGCTTATTTTAGTGCATGCACTCAAAAGTCCAATTGGGCTTATTTTCCAGGGAGGTTTCTTTTCGGGAAAACAGGATACACAATTAGCCATTGTTTTGTTTCAAGATTTGATTTTTCACCTTGCCTTCTTCTCTGGAGGAATTCTACAGAACAGAGGTGAGTTGCTAATATTTTACTACCGGTTTGGGCGTGCTCCTGCACATGCATCACTTTTGTGCATGCGCAGAAGCGTCCTGGCGGATGGACGGAGCCTCCTGCCACTGCTACTAACGATTCAGCAGATCCGACAAGAACTGGTAGCAACCCACGTCTGCTACAGAAGTCTAAACCAGGACAAATTCTGCTTAGCTTTGAAGCCCCCACAGGATCAGCTGGGTACTGCACTTGCCTGGAACCTAAGAAGATCATTGCCCCCCACCGACTTTATCTCCCACAGGAAGGAATTCCAAATGCAAAGCTCAATTTTTGTAATGGATTCCTTGCAGCTCTGCAAGAACAGATTAATATGAAGGACGGCAAACTTTTAGATGTTTGGGTCCTCCAATCATTTAAGCTTTTAACAGCTGAATTGCTCTTAATCATAAATAGGCAACCAATATAGTTCCTCCAGGACTGATCGAATATAGTTCAAATTAGGCACACCAGATGGAATATTACCAGCCAAATCCTATGAACCTATGAACCATTTTCAAGGGAAAACTACCGTATTTTTTGGAATATAAGATGCTCCAAAATATAAGATGCACCTAGGTTTTGGGGAGGAAAACAAGGGGAAAACATCTTCCTCTGCCTCCCAGCAATTTGCCTCTTTGCAACAAACAGTACAGACAATAAACACTGTTTGTAGTGTTATATTTCAGACTATACTTGTACAGATGCTGTTAAAATTGATGTGCTTTCTGGAAGCATAGTTATTCTCTGCTTTTTAAAAGAATAGCACTTTTTAAACAGCACTGGGCCTCTTCAGATCAAGCATTTATTAAAAAAAAAGCTTCTTCATTTTGTTAAATTGTCTGGAATAATAATAAAGCAGTCTTTAAAAAATAAGTATAACAATTTGAACATTTTATAGACATTTATAGTTGTTGACTTACCTCCTTACAGCAAACAGCCTGATTAGCACAAGAAAAAAAATCTGCTTCCCAGCAATTTGCCTCCTGGAGCAAACAGCAAGTTTCACTTTCAATTTCTCCATCAGCTGTTTCAGGCTGCAGGGATGGAGATAGTTTATTGAAGCTTCTGCAAGCTCCTGTTTTCTGCAAAGAGGTAAATTGCTGGGAGGCAGAGGCCAAAGAGTTGGGGCCGGTGGGTGGGGCTACATTCAGTGTATAAGAAGCACCCAAATTTTCACCCTCTTTTAGGGGGGGGAAAGGTATGTCTTATACTCCGAAAAATACGGTACATATGGGTAGTCCTTAACTTACTATATAATGGAGCCGGGAATTTCCATCATAAGTCATAATGGTCATAAGTTGAGTCACACACATAACTCGATCCAATTTTATGGCTTTCTTGTGTTGGTTGGTAAGCAAACACCACAGTTGTTAAGCAAATCAAGGTATTTTTATAGGCATTTATTTGCCAGAAACCAGCAAAAAAAAAGCATAAATCATGGTCAAAGTACTCAGTACTCAAACGACTCAGTACACCACAACTGGTCATAAAAGTGCGTTGGCTGCCAAGTGCCCAAAATGTGATCATGTGCTTATGGGGGAGGTATGTAGCTTTTGGGGATAAGCAATCAGTCGTAAGACAAGGACTAGAAGCTATGTAGGCACTGCCAAAATCCAGTTTAGGGATTTCCAGAATATGAAGAACTGCAATTGGACTATTCCTGGCCAGGAAAGACAACAACTGAGAAATAAATCAAAGATAGTAAGTAGCGCTCTGGGCCACTGGCCTTACTAGAGATTCAAGTAATGAGGTTGGATGCAAGGTCATAAATTATATAACTCATAGAAACATGGGAAACTTATAGCAGAAAAAAACTTAGTGGTCAATTGAGTCTTCCCTTTGAAGTTTTTTTTTTCTTTCCTTTATATTTAAATTTTTTGTCAGATGATGGACAAATGTTTATCCCAAGCAAATTTAAAGCCATTTACTGATGAATGACTCCTACTTTGCTGGAAGTTTGTGCCAAGCTTCCACTACTCTTTCTGTGAAGTAATACTTTTTAACATGTCTGTCAAAATTGAACCACTTCATTTCTTTCAAACTCTATCAGTATTCAACTTGCCAATAAACTGGGGAAAGGGATGGGTGAAATGGAATGCTGAGAAGCTGTGTACAGATCATGAGAGCCTGGAAGCCATCAAGGTCGTCACTGCAGGTGCTTGAGAAAAAGATGGACTTTTCCCATAACAAAAGGATGTCCCATAATTGAACAATGCGAACCTCCAGGGGTGGGGAGAAAGGGAAGCTATTGTTTAACAAAGCAAGCATTTGTGCAGAAAACCAGAGCTGGATTTGATTCTTCAGTACCAAAATAGTGTTTCCAATAAAGTTTTACTTTTGGGAATTCAAAGCTTCAAAACAAGAGTATTTCCTTGTTTTGGATTTACTACTTGGACAGTTGATAATTATTTTTGCATTCCACTCCTGACAGTTTGAGGTTATCCTCCCCCCACCCCCTGTCTTCTTGGGTTTTGCTTAATATTGAAAGTACTGCTTATTTGCACCCTTAATGTGGACCCAGATTGTTGGGAGAAATATGCTTAATCTGTAAACTGCTTAGAGAGAGCTGTAAAGCACTGTGAAATATAAGTTTAAGTGCTATTGCTATTACCGTATTTTTCAGAGTATAAGATGCACCTTTTTTCCTCTAAAAAGAGGCTGAAAATCTGGGTGCATCTTATACATCGAATACAGCATTTTTTGCCTCCCGAAAACTCGCCCCTCCACCAAAATGGCCATGCATATACCCTTATGGAGACTTCAGGAGATCCTGGGGGCTGGAGAGGGCAGAAATGAGCAAAAAACGGGGCGTTTTTGCCCCCCCAGCCACCAGTAGCACTCTATAAGCCTCCATAAGACTATGTACGCTATTTTTTGACCAAAAAGGGCCTGTTTTCACAAAAAAAGCGGGCCATTTTTCCTCATTTTGCCCCCCCCCCCAGGAGCACTCTGCAAGCCCCTCCCCCAAGGCTATTGGTGCCTTTTATTTGGGAAAAAACGGGCCTGTTTCACAAAAAATGGGCCATTTGGGGAAGGTTTGCATAGTGCAAAAAGGGTTTTTCCCCCCCTTTCGGAAAGCTGTTTAATTAGAGTGATTGATGAGAATTGCGTTGGTCAAGTACTGTGCCTGCAGAAACAAAGATTTGTTCCAAAGGTGGTCAGTGATTTCCTTCTCCAGCACATGGGTAAATACACTTGAAAACATCTACCTATCTACTCTCTATCTCTCTCTCCCTACCTATCTACTGTATTTTTCTCTCTCTCTTTATTTCTCTATTTTTCTCTCTCTATCCCTCTACCTACCTACCTATCTACACTCCCTCCCTCCCTACCTACCTACTGTATTTCTCTCTCTCCCCTCTACCTATCTACCTTCTCACTCTCTCCCCCTACCTATCTACTGTATTTTTCTCTCTCTATTTCTCTCTCTATCCCTCTACCTACCTACCTAACTACACACACTGTCTCCCTACCTACCTACCTACTGTATTTCTCTCTCTCTCCCCCTCTACCTACCTACCTACCTACCTACCTACTCTCTGTCTCTCCCTACCTACTATATTTCTCTTTCTCTCCCTCACTATCCCTCTATCTACCTACCTACGTTTTTTAAAAAATTGCCTCGTCAAAACCTTATACTCCGGTGCGTCTTATACTCTGAAAAATACTGTAATATGTTTAAAGGGCAGGGCTTGCAGCATGATCAGTGGTGGAATGCTGCTGGTTTAAAATCAGTTCAGAGAGTGGGTACTTAAAGCACGTGTGCAGCACTGAAAATGAAGCATTTAGAGGCTCAGCTACTTACCTTCCAAGTCAGGTAAGAACAGCAAGGCGGGGGGGGGGGGGGCGATTGTGCCATGTGATTGAGATGAGCTAGAAAGCAGAAAATAAAGGACAGGATAGGGTGGGGGCGGAGAGTTCAGACACTGGATTCAGTTTCCATTTGGATCAGTTTGCAACCCTAATAAGTTGGGATGTGGCATGGGAATCATGAAAATAATTTGTTTCTGTAGTGGAAAGAACATGGAGGCAAGATGAAAGCAGAGGAGAGGAAGAGAAAGAGAAAAATCGATTGAACAGATAGCTTTTTTATTTAAATCGCTATAATGTATTCAAGAAAAGACTTCCAAAGGCATAATGACTGTCATGATTATAACTGCTTGCAATCTCATTTACCTGAAGGACCTGGGGATACAAACTTCATTAAAACAAACAGGAGAGATACCAACTTAGAGTGCCATGCAGAACATAGCACAAATTCAGAGCCAGTTCATGCCTTCCCACAGCTTGATTTAATCCTTAGGTGAGTGGCATGAATGGGTTGCACTCGGACTTCAACCTTATGCACCTTTGATACACCTGTAGGATTTACCTGGCCAAGGACAGGATTCAGTGTATTAACCACAGGTGCCATGGCCTGGATAGGGATGTTTTCTCTTCCTGGCTGAAACAACAAAACATTCCCCTTTTTAAAGAACACAGGAGGGGGTATGATGAGCTCATGACTCTGATTCTTTGATGATCCTTCTGTTGGATTGGAACCAGAGATTTCTGATCACAGCATCGGATATTACAAATGTTTTTAAAATTCAGTTAGAACTGAATGGAACAAGGAGACAGTTTGGAATAAGGAGCTCCTTGGCACAGATCAGCAAAAATTGTTTAACCATAGCAAGAAAATTAGCACGTTAAACAAAAACCAAGGATAAAATCTACTATGCCTATTTTTTAGCCTCAAGATTTTTGTCATTATATTACTAAATAAATATACTAAATATATTCACTAGTTGCTTTTGGCTAGATTTTGAAGGATCTTTATTGGATAGATTTAGAATTGTGTAGTGAAATTTGTGATCTGTGCATAGTCAGGAGCAGTGTTGAATTAGCTCTGTAGCCCAAAAAGAAGGATGAGTCAGTCTAATTCCAATTCAGTCCAATTCATGATTATTTCACTTTTTTCCAATTCATAATCTCATGCCGTCCAATTCATTCATTCCGCACCTTTAATATTTTCACGAATAACTCAAAGTGGCAAACATGTCCAATACACCTTCTTCCTATTTTCTCCACAATAGAAATCCTGTGAGATGGATTGGGCTGAAAGCGAGTGACTTGCTCAAGGTCACCCAGCTAGCTTTCATGACTAAGGCGAGACTTGAACTCACTGTCTCTTGATTTTTAGCCTGGTACATTAACCACTAGACATACACACTGTTTGCCTGCCTGCCTGCCTGCCTGCCTGCCTGCACATCCATCCATCCATCCATCTATCTATCTATCCATATCTACCTACTTACCTACTACCTACCTACTTACCCACTCATCATCTTGCACAGGATGCCTTTCTCTGAGACTGTGTTTTGTGTTTGGCTCCTATTTCTTGCTATTTCAAACCTTGTTCTAAACCACTGCTATAGCAAGAACATTTAGGCTTATATACCTAAGCTATAAACTACCCTTTAGATGGCAGAAAATTATATCAGCTTGAAATTTATTCTCTGCACTGCCAACTCCACCCTGCCTCCTTGGCCCACAGATATTGAAATTTCTCCAAGGCGATGAGTGACAAAGCCTAATAGATTTTAAACACCTTGAGGTTTCTCTTGAATGTTATCAGATTAAGAGGGAAAATATTATTTTAACTCAGCTGCTCTTAGGGCCAACTAGAGCCCGGTCTCCCCTGGATGCTCGGGAAGATGAAGACTACAGTATATTATGGGGATATGGCAGAAAGCAATATTTTTCTGGGTGATGTTAAGGCTGTTCTCCGTTGAAACTGGGAATTTTATTTATTTTATTTAGCGCATGGCATCTACAGAGGTCATGCAAACACTGATGTACAACACCAATAAAACGCATTATATATATACAGACACAAATGCAACAGGGAAGAGGCCCACCCAACGGCCTTAAACAGATGAACGAAAACTGACAAATGCTACAACAAATGTAAAAGATTATTTAAGGCATTCTTAACAAATCCTCCATTTTTTGTGACCTGGTTTTGACCCTGTCCCACCCCGACCCCCTCCCTCAAATCATTTCAGACCTGCTGCTAGCTGTGCTAAGATGAATCTCGGGCCTTTTCCCCATTAGTGGCATGACATTTTCATGGCTTCGGCCATCACTTTCCACACACATACACACACACACACACACACACACACAAACACACACACACACATCACTGAAGTGATAAAAAGCTTCTTCTTGTGGCTGTCATTTTGGCTTGAATGATTCTCATAGATGCTCATGGATAAATGTACTCCGAGGCAGAAATTCAGGTGGCTTTCCATATAACACATGGATTCAGTCAGCCCCTTTGTTTTCTGTGGAGACTTCTCTCCGCATCTCTTCCAAAAAAACACCCCTCTGCTAATCATCTATTTTCTACATAACAATAACTAATCTTCTGTTTGATATGTCGTGTTGAAAAGGGCGGTGGTGCCATCAAAGCAGCCCGGGGCTTCTCTGGTCATAGCTGAGCAGTCGTGGCTCACCAGATTAGCCCGAGTTTATGACGGGCACCTCCATTACAGCTATTGGAAGCTTCACAGCCAAGGCTGTGATCAGTCCGGAGCTCCATTAATCTAGTCCTTCTTATCCTTTTCATGTGTCGTATGATAATGATAATGAACCAGGAAGTACCCATTTGTAGACTGCACCGTTGACATCAACAATTCATCATTCTCTGTTTAATTAAGGGACAACAATAAAATGAAAATCACACCAAACAGCCTAGCCTCAGCTGAAGGATTCACGACTCGCACTGGAGTAAATGACACACTGGCCAGCAGTGCCCTCCACAGATGAGCTCCAAGAAACCAAGGTGACTGCAGCAGCGTCTAAAGGGCGCCACAAATCCCAAGGAGGCCTCTGGCTCTGCTCCACCAGTCATGTAAATTGTGGGTCGGGTGTAAAATGTGCATCGGGAACACTGAGAGGTAAAAGCACATGGGAATCACAGAAAGGCAAGCAATTAAACAGCTGTTCCTGGCTTGGCAGGAAGAAATGGGGATGTGCTGGAGATGGAACTGGGTTTGAATTGCAATTGTGCTATGCCTGGTTTGGGGATATTCAAATTCTGTGGCAAAGATTTGGGTTCAGAAAAGACAATCATGTCCAAATTTTCCCAGTTTGTTTCAAGTCCTTTTTTATTTTGTTTTTTTACATTTTAACGAGAATCCGCATCATTTAGCAATACTATTCTTTTTTGGAAAAAAATTAGCTTGAGCATGTAGATTTTGCATAATGTAAAGTGCTTGTATACCTTTTTCCCCTCCAATTTCCTGCACAGCTCCCTTTAATATATACCTTTTTGTTCATCCTGCTGAAATAGCAAACTGCATAAGAAAATTCTGGAAAGTTCAAATTGTATTGTATAAGTGAATGCAATGGTTTGGGAAAATGAAAATTAGGCCGGTTAATGTAAAAAGAACAAACTAAAGAAGTTGAAAACCTCAAGCAAACTAAGTTATTTTTATCCAAGCTTTTCATTAATAACGGGTGTCATTTATTTCATAATTTTATCCTGAAAATTCACAAGAGGTTATTCCTACTCCCACCCCCGGAATCATTTCCTTTTTATGAAAGGGAAAGGAATGCTGAAGAAGAATGGTGATGTTGGTAATAAATATAAAATCTCCAGAATGAGAGGAGAAGTTCTGAATCCACTTGATAATATCAGATCATTGTATTACCAATTTATTAGCGCTTATGTCACCTGAGTGGGATTTTGTTAGAGCCATTTGGTTATAAGATGAGAAAATACATGATAGATGAAGAATTGAGAACAATGGAATTGCTTGGACTTCGTAGGACAGTCAAAAGAAGTTTCATGTTTTTATGATTACAATCTCTTTTTTCAACTGATGCTTTTGCAATGTGAAGATCCCTGGAGAAATAAAGAAGCCAGCTATGGAAGTGATATACAAAACTGTATGACTTACATACTACGTCAGAGGTGAAATCAGCTTATCTTCGTTACCAGTTTGCAAATGTGAGGCAACGCACACTCTGGCTTCACTTGTACGCACCATCTCCGCGCATGCATAGGACCTTCCGTGCATGCGCAGAGCATCAAAACTGGGGTGGGATGATGGCCAACTGGGTGGGTGGAGCCTGCTACCAAGCACACCTGCAAAGGTAAGTAGAACAGCGAGGGGGTGGAATCTGCTGTGCCACGCGATCTAGATTAGCTAGGAAGCAGGAAATCCAATGATTCTCGCTAATATAAATGATGCATCACAACTGATCATTGGAAATACTGGTTCACCTGAACTGATAGCATTTTTTACTGCCAGTTCAGGTGAACTGGTAGCATTTTTACTACCGGTTCAGGTGAACCGGTCCAAACCGGTAGCATTTCATCCCTGCTTTAAGTCTTGGACACCCTGAAAGCAAGGAAAGAGAGAAGAGGTTAGGATAGTGGGTTCAGGTTAAGGAAACCCAGGTTCAAATTTACCTTCAGCCATGGAAATTTATAAAACCGGGAGAAAACTACAAGTAGTCCGCAATTTACAACCATTTGTTTAACAATGGTTCAAAGTTACGACAGCCTTAGAAAAAATGACTTACGATCTGTTCTCAAAGTTATGACAGTTGCACCATACATGTCACGTAACTCTGACACTTGCCAACTGGCTCAAATTTATGACAGTTGTGGCCTCTTGCATTCATGTGACCTGTCTGAGATCTGCCACCTTCTTAGCCATCTTCCGACAAGCAAAGTCAATGAAGGACTTCCAGAGAGTGCAAGGAATCCTTGAAATGTTTCCACAGCACGAGGAAGTAACCATAAGAGATGTAAGTTGAAGGAAAGAGAGCTGCAGAAAGGGGAGGCAGAAGGATTGCTCCACTTTTTTTTCAGCTTTGCAGTGAGGAAGAGGTATTTTTTGTAACATTAATAGGTTTGTTCCAATACCTCAGGCAGAAGAAAGTCCTACCCAACCTTGAGAGAAGGAGGAGTAAGCTTTATGTGCTAGGCGTCAGTAGGGATGTAACAGAAATCCATTAGAGATTATTCTTATGTCAAAATGCATTGATCTGCAAATTCTGCCCTAGCCTGGGCAACAGCAGGGAAAGAGACTGTGGTTCCTATTTGTCCTTCACTGGAAAAGCTTATAAATATCAGTAAGGAATGTTAAATAAAAAGAGGGATTATATTTCAAAAAGTAGGTCATTGCTATGACACATTTAATTATAAATTATGTAGAGAAATGTGAAAGAGAAGGGGGGTGGAAACAAAAAGGAAACAATCTTGCTGAAAATATTGCCCCCAGCAGGAGAGGGTGTTTTAGATTTTTTCTTTTTCTTTAATAGTGCTGTAAAAATCCCACCTTGGATTAGCGCAGTCTTCCCTACCTGTGCGGGATGGGAATTTGGGGAAATGTAGAACCATGAGGATATCAGGTTAAAGAAGGATTTGCTGCTCAAAGCAAGTAGAAAAAAAATCGAAAGAACCATTTCCTTCAATATTTGTACGGGATACGCAAGGCCACCAAACCTCCAAATCCCCTTGTGTCAGACTTAGTCTCCAATTATTGCTGGGGGAGGAATAGTGGAGGCGTCTGGTCTTAGTACCAAGTCAAATGTTCAGTTAATTGTAGTAATTTGTGGTGACTTCATAACCATTCCAGGAAGACCTTCTTGAATCACTGCTGGCAACAATATCTTGATATGACTAGGGGTGTTGTTCTAAGCCAGGGATGTCCAAACCTGGGAACTTTAAGACTTGTGGACTTCAACTCCCAGAATTCCCCAGCCAGCTATGCTGGCTGGGGAATTCTGGGAGTTGAAGTCCACAAGTCTTAAAGTTCCCAAGTTTGGACATCCCTGTTCTAAGCAGACCTACATATAAGTCAGTTCATCAGTTCAAGATTACAAATGAAGAAAAAGGGAGGACAGAATTAATGGATCTCCTCGGCTTTTAGCTGTAGGCAGCTGTGATGGGCTGAGTAGATAACATATTGTGATTTCATATTAATAACTAATTGCCCTGTTTCTGTATGAAAAGAAAAAAAAACCATTAGCAATAGCGCTTAGACTTATATACCGCTTTACAGTGCTTTTACAGCCCTCTCTAAGCAGTTTACAGAGTCAGCCTCTTGCCCCCAACAATTTGGGTCCTCATTTTACTGACCTCAGAAGGATGGAAGGGCTGAGTCAACCTTGAGCCTGGTGAGATTTGAACTGTCAAATTGCAGGCAGCTGGCAGTCAGTAGAAATAGCCTGCAATGCTGCACTCACACCTCATATTATAAAATAATTATTGCTAAACTTCCTGGTCATAGGAAAAATGAACAAGATGAAAGAGAAATGGCAGAGTTGACCCATGCTTAGACCGTATTTGTAACTTACTGTACCCATCTGTAGCATATTGGCTATTTCTGAGATTTAGAAGAAAAAATCTGCATAATGCAACTCAGTACTACACAAAGGAAGCATGAGAACAAATTTTATTATAATTTGAGTCAATTATTTTACTCAATATTTGTTGAGTAAAATAATTCAACAAATATGAGAACAGATAATTCAATATCTCAGGTAATTTATACACCCTTGCAAGCCACATTCTTTCCACTCCAAAGACAAATTGCTGAAAACAGAAAGATCTCAAGATGATCACAGATTGCTGTTGTTTGAATACCAATAGTTTTTCTTCAAGTTTAGCAGAGACTGCTGCTTGTTCTGTGTTCTGCCTATCAGAAAGCATCTCTCTGTAACTCTTGTCTTTATGCTGCTTTACTTTTCCTCAATGACAGCAACAACAAAGATTCCTTGAAAGACTACAGCTTAATAAATTTATTACCATGGAAATGTTTGTAGACGGTAGTCCAATTAAGGCTTATAGGATAATAAATTGGTTGAGTCTCTTCAAACGACTAACAGGATACCTCTCTGGAATCCTGTCAAGGATGTGTTAATTATGGTTTGTTTGCTTGTTTGTTTGTTGCTTGTTCTCACAGGTCTTTGAACGCCTAGATGCGTATTTTTACAGAGACCAATTTGCAATCTCAAACCAAATGATTTTACGGTATGTTGGCACTGATGCTCCTCAGCTGAGTCCCCTGATTTGAAGACGTTGTTAGTAAATATATCTAAGGATGGCAGAGATGAGTGGGAAAAAAATATGGAAAAAAGCAGAGGGAGAAGTAACAGAGGGATAGAGAAATGCCAAGGCATATATAAGAGTATTTTTAAAGGGATCTTGCTAGCTGTGTCAAAATGCACTATTTTCAAAATGTACATTAAAATTAAAACATGCACTTCTTACTCCTATAATTGACATTCTCATCATATAAATAGAAGCCATTGCCAAACAAAATGAAAAGCACTTACCTCTGTCAAGGGGTGCTTTACATACAGAAATTGCAGCATTTATAATAAAAACCTAAGTAAGACGAAATCAGTAGTGCTCCTTATGGTAACCACTCCATAGAGTATAGATAATTTGGGGGAAGGAGAGTTTCTAATGAGTCAGGCTTGACTCTGGTGAATGATGGAATGACGTCCCTGTAGTTTTCTTGGTAAGATTTCAGAAGCAGCTTCTTCAGAAATCCTTATTTCCAGGCTGAGAGATCGTTGATGGCCCAAGGTCACCCAGCTGGCTTTGTCTCCCAAAAGTGGGACTAGAACTCACAGTCTTCCAGTTTCTAGTCTGGTGCCTTAATACTATCAGCAAATAGTGTAGACCCATAATGGCGAACCTATGGCACGCATGCCACAGGTGGCATGCAGAGCCATATTTGCTGGCACGTCAGTCATCAGCTCTAGTGTGCATGTGTGTGCCAGCCAGCTGATTTTTGGCCTTCCAGAGGGCCAGGGGAGACCATTCTTGCCCTCCTCAGGCTTCAGGAAAGCCTCCAGAGACTGGGGAGGGCTGAAAACAGCCCTAATGAGCCAACCAGAAGTTTGGGAATTAACTTCCAGTTGGCCCATTGGGGCTGTTTTTTGCCCTTCTCAGGCTTCAGGAAAGCCAATTTTGGGACGCCATAAGAAAAAGGTTTGCCATCTCTGGTGTAGACAGTTATTTGTTCTACATAGTATTGTATGATGTCTAATTATGAGGTGTAAGTTTCACCCAGATTGTCAATCTGCAATGCTCTCTACATGGGGCTTCCCTTGAGAGGCTCCAGTTAGTGCAGAATGCGGCTGCGCGGGGGATTTTAGGAGTTACTAAATACTCCCATATAACACCTCTCCTGCGCGAGCTACACTGGCTGCCTGTGGCCATCCGGGTGCGTTTCAAGGTCCTAGTGACCATCTTTAAAGCGCTCCATGGCATTGGGCCGGGTTATTTGCAGGACCGCTTACTACCACATACCTCCACTTGACCCATCCGCTCCCACAGGGAGGGCCTCCTCAGGGTGCCGTCCACTGGACAATGCTGGCTGGCGACTCCCAGGGGAACAGCCTTCTCTGTGGCAGGTTCCGCCCTCTGGAATGACCTGCCCCCAGACCTCTGTACAATCGCAGACCTTCGCCTCTTTCGTCGGGTATTAAAACCGCATTTTTTTCACATGGCCGGACTGGCATAGATGCTATAGCTATTTTATTATTTTAAATTGGGTTTTTAATCAATGTTTTTAGTATGGGCTAAATTATTTAATTCTTGTTTTAACCTTTGTAACTGTAATTATTTGTATTAATATTTTATTTTTAATAGTTCCTGTGCACCGCCCTGAATCCCTTTGTGGGAGATAGGGCGGTATAGAAATAGAATAAATCAAATCAAATCAAATCAATCAATAGCTTGCAGATGATTTGCCATATCAGTACAACTTAAAAGTTTTACCTCATGACTTCATGATAAGACATTTATATGTTGTACTTACTTTCCCAGCTACTGATGCCTCTAAAATTTGGACTCTGAAAAAGGCAGATAGGAGAAGGGTGGACGCCTTTGAACTGAAGACCTGTCAACTATTACGCATCCCGTGGACTGCAAAAACAACAAACAAAGAGGTCTTAGACTGAACCTCACCAAAAGTATCTCATGAAGCCAAGATCGTCAAATAGAAGCTGTCATACTTTGGTCATGTTGTGAGAGCTGACTTATTTGAAAAGTCAATCAAGGCCAAAAAAGAAAGAGCATATACTGTAGCTAACCAACTAAACTTTGTAGGAATAAATGCTGCAACATGACAAAGAACTAAAACTCAAAGCTATGAAGTTATTTTGTGTACTAGAAGGTTAACTGATATGGAGAAATGAGAACTTGTGAACCTCCTATTAGCTGAGTCTCAGATTCTCCCGAAAGAGGAGGTGAAATTAAACCAAATTCTTCTTATCCTAACAATGGGGAATTTGGACCTTCTAGATTAACAGTCACCAACTGGTGGTCCATGGACCACTAGTGGTCCGTGAGAAAATGTTGGTGGTCCACAGAAAAAATATTTGCATTTTTGATATTGCACTAAATCAGGGGCCCTCAAACTCTGGCCCCTGGACTGGATACGTGTAATGAATGTTTGTGTTGCTGCAGAGAGTGTCCACCTTCGGGGTCTTTTTGTGTGGGTTGGGGGGGGGGCAGAAATTGTGACTTGGGATCTGCTTCAGCCTCCTGGTCCGGGGCTTTAGGTGAAGGCTGGAGGGAAGTGCTGCTGGTGGTAAAGAGCTGGAGGGCCTTGTTCCAGCAGGACTGCATCAGGGCCTGGAACTGGCTGACCATCTCAGCCCACTGAGCCTTCAGGACTGGTACCTGGCCTTGCACTCCTGCACATTTTCCCTCTGCTTGGAAAGCCTATACTCATAGTCCTCAGTGAGGTGCTTCTGCTGAGCCTCCTTCTTGATCAGAGCCAATTTGAACTGAGCCAGCTGTTAAGCCAATTATTTCTCATGATAGCTGTTCAGATCCAACAACTGCTTCCTGTTTAAGGAGCCCGGGCAGGAGGCAAGGTATAGCTGGGAGGCGAGGGGCAAATAGAGACTGGCAAGGTGCCCCTCAATGTGAGTGACACCAAGTTTGCCACACCCACCCAGTCATGTGACCACCTAGCCATGCTCACTCAGCCAGTCATTAGGCAGATCATATTAGTGGTTAGCGGGATTTAAAATTATGAATTTAATGGTCCCTGAGGTCCAAAAGGTTGGTGATCCCTGTTCCAGATGTCATCAGGTCATCAGTTTTTTAGAGTCTTCAGACAGCATGGACAATGGAGAGAGGAACGGAGTTTGTGGCTCCCAAACTTTAGCAGCCACGAGTCCTCCCCTGCCCCTTTACTTTATCAGAAGTATTACAGATGATGGAGGAGGGAGGCTAACACATTGTGAGTTGCCTCAAGCTATCCTCTGAACTCGTGGATGATCCAAATGAGATTCAATTACTTTGATTTCACACAACAGGCAAAGATAGTTATGCTGGCCATAATGGAAATGTCAACCTTTTTTCCTAAGGGAAACACTTTCATTAGGCCTGCCCAAAGGTCACGAAATGGAAAGCAAAATGAAATTTGGCATGTGGTTTTGTAGGCTTTAAGTTGGTTGGTGCTATAAATATATTTTATTTTCCAAAAAATGGATTTGGGGATTTGTTACATCATACTGAGTGGCTTTAGGTAATATGTTAACTACATTGTATGCTTAATTTGGTTTGGGCTAAGCAATCCGCAGACCCAGATGATAATAACTGATTAAACCAATCATGGCTTAGTGGTTTCCAAAAAAAACCCCTACAACCGCTGTTTGTAGGGTTAGAGGCTCCCATATAAGCTTTGGTTGATGTTTGTCCATCGTGTTCGAAGAGGACCTTGACATCTAACAGGTTGTGGGCTGTCCATGATGTGTCCACAGGTGGCTGGTAAGGCCTATACGAGCACAAAATGTTCTGCCACATGTGGGGCAGACATGTGTGGGCACCATTGTTGCAGCATTTGCAGCTCTGGCTTTGCGGAGTGCCCGCTTCTCATGTGCTACGGTTGTTTTTCTGTCCTCATATATCTGGCACCCCTAGTGGATCCGTGTGAGCCATGTCGCTCAATCTTGTGCCAGGGTTTCCCAGAAGGTGGAGTCAATATCCAGAGACTTGAAGGAGGCTTTCAAAATAATAATAATAATAATAATAATAATAATAATAATAATAATAATAATAATAATAATAATAATAATAATAATAATAATAATAATAATAATAATAATAATAATAATAATAATAATAATAATAATAATAATAATTTTATTTGTATACCGCATCCTCTCCCCGAGGGGACTCGGAGCGGTGCACAGGGAAAATTAAAATACTATAGAAAATACATAAATAGAATAAATAGAATAAGTAAAAGCAAATTAAACTAAGATTATCCCTGCGCTAAAATCCCCAATGATAAATTAGCTAAAATCCCCTAACACCCTATTAGGCGGAGACTAACCTAGGCCGGCCAAGCAGAAAAAGTGTGTTTTAAGTTTTTGACGGAAGGAGCGGAGGTCCGTAGTTGTTCTGATTTCGGGGGGAAGGTCGTTCCAGAGGGCTGGGCCCGCCACAGAGAAGGCCCTTCCCCTGGGCGTCGCCCGCTGGCATAGCCTAGTGGACGGCACCCGGAGAAGTCCCTCTCTGTGGGAGCGAATCGGCCGTAAGGATGTATGGGGCAGGATCCGATCCCGCAGATAACTAGGTCCCGTGCCATGGAGCGCTTTAAAGATGACAACTAACACCTTGAAGCGCACCCGAAAGACGACAGGCAGCCAGTGCAGCTCGCGTAAGAGCGGTGTTATATGGGTAAACCTAGAGGTTCCCATTATTGCTCGCGCGGCTGCATTCTGGACCAGCTGAAGTCTTCGGGTGCACCTCAAGGGGAGCCCCATGTAGAGAGAGTTACAGTAGTCCAGTCGGGATGTCACGAGGGCATGAGTGACTGTGCAGAGGGCATCCCGATCCAATAGGGGGCGCAACTGGCGTACCAGGCGAACCTGGTAAAAAGCCCTCCTGGCCACGGCTGTCACTTGATCTTCCATGGACAGCCGGGTATCCAGGAGGACACCCAATTTGCGCGCCCCATCCACAGGGGTAAGATGTTCATCCCCTATGGTCAGTGATGGAGTCAACTGGTTGAATTGGGCTGCCGGAAACCACAGCCACTCGGTCTTGGACGGGTTGAGTCTGAGTCTGTTACTTCCCATCCAGGCCCGCACGGCTTCCAGGCACTGGCATATCACCGCTACGGCATCGTTGGGGTGGTTTGGGGTAGATATATACAACTGCGTGTCGTCAGCGTAGAAGTGGTACTCTACCCCAAAACCACGGATGATCTCACCCAGCGGCTTCATATATGTGTTGAACAGGAGAGGCGAGAGGACCGACCCCTGAAACACCCCACATGTGAGGGGTCTCGAGGTCGACCTCTGCTCTCCTGCCAACACAAATTGCGATCGACCGGAGAGGTAGGAGGAGAACCACCGTAAAACGGTGCCTCCCACCCCCAACCCCTCCAGCCGATGCAATAGGATACCATGGTCGATGGTATCAAAAGCCGCTGAGAGGTCTAATAGGACCAGGATGGAGGAACAACCCCCATCTATGGCCCTCCAGAGATCATCTACCAACGCGACCAATGCCGTCTCGGTGCTGTGCCCGGGCTGGAAGCCGGACTGGCGCGGGTCCAGATAATGTCTTTGTATTGCTTCCTTTGTCCCCTGTACGATCACTTTCCTTGAGACAGCTCACCATAGAGGAGCTGTTTGGGGTTGCAATGGTCTGGCATCCTTGCAACGTGACCCGCCCAGCATGTCTGGGCTTTCATCAGCAGGGAGTGAACTGATGACAGGCCTGCTCTGGAGAGGACTTCTGTGTCTGGCACCTTGTCCTGCCACCAAATCCTCTGAAGTCTGCAGTGGCAGGCAATATGGAAGTGGTTCAATTGCCTAGCGTGCCTCCCATAGCTTGGTTTATGGTCAAAGACATAGCCTTATTGCGACATTCAGGGGTTGAAATCCTTCATATCCTTCTTAATCTGCTCAGAATTGCCTTGAAATATGAGATGGGTGGCAAATAATAAATAAATAAACAAACAAATAAATAACCCAACTTTACCATCCAGGTGCCATGGGTGGGATTTGAAGCAAGGCAAAGCCTCCTTGCTTCAAAGGTTTTATGGTTGAGACTGCTTTATGAGTTGGTCTCTAAACATCTAGAAAGCCTAAATCGTCAGGCAGGTCTCTTCCATTCACATTTTCAATATCTCTGAGGAATGCCAGAATTACTGTTGCTAAGGAGCATGGTCACATGACATCATGCCTTATGACCCCATTGAATGGAAGTTCCAGTCCCAATTATCATTGCTAAGCAAGGACTACCCGTACAGCCTTATGTACATTAAGTTTAACACAGGAGTATTTTAAAGTATCCTCATGGTTTGAAGGCTTTCCAGGTTCTCTTTGGAAGCTTGAAAAAATCCAGGCTGCTTTCACAATACGCACAGAGGTGTTGTGTCCCTGTTCACACAATGTCTGGAGGACTTTTTTCCTCATATTGTTTGGAAACCATACACAGACCGATTTGCATTTGTTGAGATGAATTCATTTTGCTTTTGTTTTAGTGTGATATGTGAACCTAACAATAGTACATAGAATATCAATGTGGAAGGGACCTTGGAAGTCTTCTAGTCAACCTTATACCATTTCAGACATGTGGTTGTCCAGTCTCTTCTTAAAAACCACCAGTGATGGAAGACCCACAACTTCTGAAGGCCAGCTATTCCACTAGTTGATTGTTCTCACGCTAAGAAAAAATCTCCTTAGTTCCAGATTGGATCTCTCTTTGTTTTCCACCAGTTGTTTCTTGTCTTGCTTTCAGATGCTTTGGAAAATAGATTGATCCCCTTTTCTTTATGTTATCACCTCAAATATTGGAACATTGCTATCATGTCTTCCCTGCTCTTCTTTTCACTAGACTGGCCATACCCAATTCCTGCAATTGTTCATTATATTAGTCCCCAGGCCTCTAACCATCTAAGTTGAACTTTTCTGCACTTTTTCCAAAGTCTCAACATATTTTTATAGTATGGTGATGAAAACTGGATGCAATATTCCAGATGTTGTCTTACTAAGGCTTTGCAAAGTGGTGTTACTAAAGGGGATTAGTAAAGGGATTCTCTATCCCTTTGTTATTGCATCCTAGGATTGCATTTGGTGCACCAGTTTAACCTTTTTAATTGAAATCACACGGTCAGTCTTCCATAGGACACTAAGCTATAAATCAAGATTTACAAGCTATGAAGGTTTGTCCAACACGTTAATCAAAAATCAAACCAATTTTGATTAGCCAAATGTAAAGTTTAAGTCATACTTTTTGATCCAAAACTCTAAGTCCTTATTTTCCTTCTCCATAATGCATTATGACTGTGTCATTAAAAACAAAATTTAACAAAAATTGCTCAGGCTTCAAATCTGGTTAATTCTTGCAATGTAAGCTCCATTCCTTACATATGTGTGTGACATCACAACACACCTGCAAAAGGAATAGAGTTTGCATGATGAAGGTGCAACCTTGTTTTGTGATTTGTCTGTCCTCTCCCTCCCTTATTATTCCATTTTCCCAGCTGAATAGGAATGTGGTTCAACTCACTTTGAGATAGATAAACCAGGTTTTATGCAACTATGGTTAAAATGAAGAGATATTGGGTTAATTTAATTCCTATGGGTAAAAAGCGTGGGACCAGATTACACGCATATGATTGAAGAACTAGGACCCCTTATTTGTTTTTCCTTGTCTGAGATGCAAAAGCCCTAAAGAAAAGTAATCAGATCGTGCATTTTGAATGGCCCTGGATTAGAAAACATTGAATCATCATGCTTTTTTGGCATAAGAGTTGATTTCATAACACAGATTAAAGCTATTAAATTCATTGCTGTTAAACAAATTATGAGAGTTTCAATTGTTCTTCTGTTATGGAACATTGATTATATTCAGATTGGGGTATATTTGGAAGCCTGAAAGCTTTTAACAAAAAAAAATGCAGCTAGAACAAGTTGGATGGAAGTTATTAGAAGGCAAGAAAGAAAGCAAAAAAAGGGAGACCTAGGCTGCAATCTACCCAATCTATATCCAATTCAAATTTATTAGAAAAATATCTAACATCCAAATAACTTTCCTTCCATTTCCAATAACAGTGTCAAAGGGTGGGATTTGGGAAAGTCAATAGAGAAGCCCACAGAAGGGTGCTGGGTCAATGAGTTGGTTGTTGGTGGGTTCTTTTCACTTTAGAGACAGACCACTCATTGATTAAAATATTGGATAGCTCCTAGGCAACTTATTGGTTGTCTTAGTTTTCATTCAACTGCCAATGGCTCTCTCTAGATGTCAATCAAGAGATTGACACAATCAATATTAAAGGGCACAGACATCTGTCAGTCAGAACAGCAGAAGGGCTACTGATGCAAACATCCAGGGATCGCATGAGATGTTTTATTCATGTTTGAGCAAATGCAAGGCTAATCTCCCTTCAGGGTCTAGCTGGGTAACATTTTGAGGAGGAAGGGTCCCCCCAGGGGTGAAGCCCCCCCTCTCATGGACCAATTTCTCATCTAAGGGCTTTCTGGTTTGGCATGGCTCACTGGGCTTAAATATCCAGCATTGTTCTGAGGCTGTAAGTTTCCCCCCAGCCTTGTAGGAAAGTACCTAAGTAGCAGGGGTGAAATTCAGAGGTTCTGACAGGTTCTGGAGAACCGGTAATGGAAATTTTAGTAGTTCAGGGAACCGACAAATACCACCTCTGTCTGGCCCCAGAGTGGGGTGGGAATGGAGATTTTGCAGTATCATTCTCCTGGAGTGGGGTGGGAATGGAGATTTTGCAACAACCTTCCCCTGAAGTGGGGAGAGAATGGGGATTTTGCAGTATCCTTCCCCAGGAGTGGGGAGGGAATGGAGATTTTGCAGTATCCTTTCCCTGCCACGCCCACCAAGCCATGCCCACAGAACCAGTAGTAAAAACATTTGAATTTCACCATTTCTAAATAGCTATTCTTGCATGCAAGGGCAGCCACAGTTAGAGTGAAACTGGTCGTCTACCATCGAAAGCCGTCTTGTAAAAACTCCTCTAAGAATGACTGTGTGTATCTTTTGTCTGTTAGCATGGGTGTACAAACCGACAAACAGATAACAAGGCAGAGCAGAAGAGAAAATCATAATGTTTCTTTTTCAAAGAAAAAAGGGGGGGGGAAATTGTAACGGTGTGCCAGGAGAAGAGGACCCACCACGCGTGTAAAAGCAAATACAGGGCTTCCCCAACATTTTAACCCCTGTCCCCTTCCAAATAGTCCACAGGCTGAAGCAGTATCTTGCCTTTGCATCCCGGGTTTCTCATATTACATAAACAGGGCTTGGCTGCTTTCTTCGATAGGAGCATCTGCTCAGCTGACAGTCCCCAGTGAGGCAGCTTTGTTTTGTCCAAGGCACCGGTCGTGAGTAATGGATCTGGCTAAGCCTGATAGTGCATGATGTAATTGTCAGAGGATTTTAATTATCAGCACATTTCATGTGGGATTTTTTTCCCCTCTCCCCCTCACCTCCCCCCCCCCCACCCTTCTGCATCCTCAGTTTGGGGTTTGGTTCTCTTTGAGACGGTTTTGAATTTGCATAAACTTTGGCAAGTTCAGATAGGCCAGGAAGGAGCTGACATATTTGCATGTCCACTCTTTTCCTCCTCCTTCTCCTCCTCCTCCTCCTCCTCCTCCTCCTGCTGTAAAAGAAATGGGAGAAGCTGCACAAGTCATTTGCAAAAAAAAAAAAAATGAAATGAAATGATTGGCGGTGCAGCAGCATCTTCAAGGGGATAGATATCAAGGGGGATGCAGATTACAATCCAAATGTCGCATGCGAAGCTTTAAAAATATATTCTCATGATCCCATCGGGCATGCAATAGATGTAGAAATGTCAACAGTAATTGAAAGTGGCAATCACTCCATATTCTTTCCAGGCCAGTTGTCCTTGGACTTGGTTTTAACTGTGCTACTTCTCTTACCTCAACTCTGACAGGGTCAGAGGGAGAAAAAATGTGTGTCAATGTGCGACGACTTGGAGGAGTTGATTTCAGGGTCTCCTGTTTAAGTAAGAACAGGCCAAGGTTCAAACTCCCGGGAGGGCCAGGTTTAGATGTTTGCTCAGTCTGTTTTACTAAAAATTATTCATATTTTAGTTTAGTTTAGTTTGGGTGCTTTATTTCATCTCCATCAGTGGTGGGTTTCTGCAGGCTCGCACCTACTCGCGAGAGCCGGTTGGTGAAATTTAGAGAACCGGTGAGAGGGGGTTCCACCGGCGTACCTGGAAGTAAATCTGGCCCGCCGCTGCCAGTGACCCAACGGGAAGGAAAGGAAAGGAAAGGGAGAGAGAGAGAGAGAGAGAGAGAGAGAGAGGGAGGGAGGGAGGGAGGGAGGGAGGGAGGGAGAGAGAGAGAGAGAAAGAAAGAAAGAAAGAAAGAAAGAAAGAAAGAAAGAAAGAAAGAAAGAAAGAAAGAAAGAAAGAAAGAAAGAATTTATCATCACAATTGAGTTCAAAATTTTGGTTGCTAAGCAAGCGTTGTTAAATGAGTTTCACCACATTTTAAAAGGTGGCCACTCCCATCTTGTCACATGACTGCCAAGTCATGCCCACAAAATAGGCCACATCTACAGAATAGGTTCTAAAAAAAATTGAAACCCATCACTGATCTCCATGTTCCAAAAAGGAAATCTTAAGACCAGAGGGCCTCAACCTAAGTGATAACGGAGTCATTTCTGAGAGATCCTGGCTAAGTGAGGTAAACAAAAGAGGCCAGGTACAGATGTGCTCTTCAATAGATAGAAGATTGTCTTACCTCAGTGGCTGAATATTCACTCTGTATATGAGAGGCCTCAGAGGAGCAACACAACTGAATGAAAGCCTAATTAAGCTTTTCACAGCAAGTCTGCACAGCCATAATGGATGGGGTTATAGTAGTTTAGAGAGTATTTTGGAGGTACTGTATAGATAGTCCTTGATTTACGATCACAGATGGGATTGTAATTCAGTCACTAAGCAATACAGTTGTTAAGTGAGTCATCATGAGACTGGACCAAATGTTATGACCATTTTCACCATGGCTGCTAAGTAAATCACATGACCTTTACGTGAATCGTACTTCCCCAATTGACTTTGCTTGTTGAAAGCTTTTTGGGAAGGCTGCAAATTACAATGTACATGACCGATTGTAATTACAACCGTTAGAAATGTGAGCCAGTTGCCCAGCACTGAATTGCAATCTTGTGTGGAGGTTGTGTGACAATCGTAATTTCGAATAAGGGGGGGTAAATCACTTTTTCCGAAGCCATCTTAACTTTGAACCATCGTTAAATAAATTATCGTAAATCGAGGACCATCTGCATTAAGGCAGGGGTCCCCAACCTTTGCAACTTTAAGTCTGAAGGACTTCAGCTCCCAGCAATGCTGGCTGGAGAATTCTGGGAGCTGAAGTCCTTCAGACTTAAAGTTGCTAAGGTTGGGGACCCCTGCATTAAGGAATAAAATGGATGCCTTATGTTTCTGAAGTGCCCTGTTCATCCCTTAAATTCGTCACCAGCAAAAAGAAAAAAGAAAGCTTTGACCACATCCATTTTGAGCCTATAAAAGGGAGACGGGCAGGCAGGATGCACTTTTAAATGCCTGGAGTAAGTTATAAATTTGATTGCAAGCATCTCTAGGTGATGGATTTCAAGCCGTAGGAAAGGTCTCTAAGACTTTGGGAAAGAACTGCTAGTTACAACCAGGGACATTTGCCTGCATGGCCCAGTTGCCTAAGAACTGATTTAGGAAATAAGAAAAACATGAGTACCCACAAGGTGGCAATAGCTGCCAGGAATAAACAATGGGTGAGTAGTCTCCTTTTTCCCCCCGCATAGACCTCAGGCAATCAATAGATGTTAACAAATTTATATAAAGCCCATGCTTAATGGAAAGCAAAGACGTGGGAAGGATTCATTGGGGCTCCCAGTGGCCTTGCCTTTCTTTAGTGGTGAAATGAAACGCTTTGACACATGTACTTGAGGAAGGAGTCCCCAGGTGCCCACTCCCTCAAAGGAACTCTGCATCCATGCATTGATATCTGAGTAAGGTATCTCCATGCAGCAGTCATATAGGGTCTAGGAGAGCAAGGTCAACCCATCTGGACCTTCTCCAACTGCCAGGAGTCATCTACCACTCCCACATGGATTTAGCCATGACAGCATTCTCTTGACCGCTGCCTGTAGTCCATCTGCAACTTCTTCATCTGAAATGCCATTTTTTCTCTCTCCTAAATTGGCCATTGACTCTTCTAGAGCAAGGTCAGCCTGAGCTCTTCCATTGATCCAGCCTTATATCTTGTTCTCTAATCTTGTTGCTTCGCTTTGCCTGTTAACTCTGCCCATGTCTTCTCTTTGCTGTCAGTTCTTGGCTCCCCATTGTTGTTTATGGGTCCATTTTCTCATGAATGTTTTTATTAAGAAAATGGGTGAGGGAGCCATGGGTATTTCATTCTTACAGCTGTCGTATCTTCTAAAAACATTTTGCAGCAACTGATATTGTATTGGACTGTTACATTTGAAAACCTCCAAAAGTGTGATAGATGGCTGCATTGATGTAGAAGCAGAGGTGGGTTGCTCTCAGTTTGGCCCAGATCAGACGAACCGGTAGTAGCGTGGCGGGAGGCTCCGCCCACCCACCCGGACGCTTCTGTGAGCATGCCCGAACCCGTAGTAAAAAAATTATAGAATCATGATGACGAACCTCTGGCACGCGTGCCACAGGTGGCATGCGGAGCCATATCTGAGGGCACGCGAGGCATTGCCCTGTCAGCTCCAGCGTGCATGTGCATGCTAGCCAGCTGATTTTTGGCCCTCCAGAGGGCTGGGAGCGGCCATTTTTGCATTTCCCAGACGTCAGGAAAGATCCAAAGCCTGTGGATGACGAAAACTGGGCTCAACGGACCTACCAGAAGTTTGGGCCATTGGGCCGTTTTTCACCCTCTCTAGGCTTCAGGAAAGCTTGGGGATTGAGCGCATGTGCGGGGGGAGGGCATTGAATTATGGGTTTGGCATGCACATGCATGGTATCACGCCCGTGCACGCCCTTTTGGCACCTGAGCAAAAAAAGGTTCACCATCACTGGTGTAGAAGGTTAACAAAATTTAAATTTCATTATTTTGTGAATCAGTGCAACCTATTTAGGCTAAATTCTAAACCCTTTGGTGCAGTACAGGTAGTCCTTGACTTACAACAGAGGCCCTCAAGGTGCCCTTTTTGGGCACCAAGGACCAGTTCTGTGGAGAGAAGTTTTTCCGCAGACCAGAGGGGGTGGTTTTTATATGCAGTCTGGATCCCACGGATGGGGGTTCACTTGTTTGCACAGCCTGGTTTCTGGCATGCTGTGGCCCATTGCTGGTTTAGGGACCGGGGACAAGGGACCCATGACTTACAGCAGTTCATTTAGCGACCATTCAAAGTTACAACAGCACTGAAAAAAGTGACTTATGAGTTTTTCACACTTACGACCATTGCAGCATCCCCACGGTCACATGGTTAAAAATCAGGCACTTGGCGACTGACTCATATTTGTGATGGTTGCAATGTGCCGGGGTCATGTGATTACTTTTGGTCACCTTCTGACAAGGAAAGTCAATAGGGTAGCCTGGTTCACTTAACAACAGTGTGACTAATTTAACCACTGCAGTGATTCACTTAACAACTGTGGCAAGAAAGGTCGTAAAATGAGACAAAATTCACTTAACAACTGTCTCACTTGTCAACAGAAATTTTGGGCTCAATTGTAGTTGTAAGTCGAGGACTATCTGGATATAAAATTCAGTCATAGGTATTTCGTACTGCCAGCTGCCCAAGAAGACCCATCAACTAAGGCAGGGGTCTCCAACCTTTGCAACTTTAAGTCTGAAGGACTTCAGCTCCCAGAATTCTCCAGCCAGCTTTGCTGGTTGGAGAATTCTGGGAGCTGAAGTCCTTCAGACTTAAAGTTGCAAAGGTTGGAGACCCCTGAAGTAAGGAATTGTCCAATGGGAATATATGGAAGTGAAACATTTGGAAGTTTGGGATCTTTATATATTCTTATTCAGGCATTGTTTGCATTATCCTCCACCCTCATGCAGGTTGCCACATCAAAGCACCCCTGGCACTCTATCGTTAGACTCATCTCTGGCATATTATTGTCAAGGAGAAATGTGAATTGCCAATTTATGTGATAATGGATGGTATAGAATACATTCCCATGAGATTCCATTTCTATTCGACATGTACAATAATGGCCTTGAATCATTAGAACCTAAAAACCTAAATACTGACCAAGGTCAGGCATTCTTACAGTGGCCACAGATCTTTTCCACACAGACAATCCTTGTGTTGCGACCATAAGTGGGATCCGCACATCAGTGGTTGCAAACTGAAATCACAACTATGCTTATGGTTTTACTTCAGCTTTCCTTGGTTTTACAGACCTGCTGTCAGGCCTGCAGTCATATTCCTTTCTGGATCTTTGGCCTGCCACACATTCTATTATTTTACTATGCTGTTTCTATTGTGGGAAAATGGGAGGGGGGGATAGTATGGAGTAAAATGCTATGTAGCCAAAATAAAATCCCTTTCTAGAATTCAAGGTCATCCTTTGTCTATACACCTCTGCATCTGACCAGAACTGGATGGATGGAACTGCCAGCATGGCAGTGGAAGATTGGACCATGTGATGGACCTGTGGGTGTGGGGGCAAGATCATGAACTTTCAACTGGGTGGGGAAAACCCAAGAAGCTCAGATTTGGGGTTTCCCAGATGTGCCAACATGACTCTCTTAATAAATTTTGCCTTGGACTCTGATTTAATTTTGGATGTTATTTGGAACCTTGACACTTGCAAAGATGGTCAGTGAGGGGATTGATCTCAAAGTTACTTTTTCATCACCATCGTAATAGTTGCTAAACAAGATTAGCTGCTAAAGAAGGGCTACCTGTATACAGGCAAAATACAGGTGCTTTCATCAGAAGGCATAATGCCTTCTTTTGACTCTCCCCGACTTGGCATCTGTACCCAGATTTGTACCACTGAGGAAAGAAATCAAGTTATAATAATAATAATAATACTAATACATTTAATTTATAAACCGCTCTCTCTCCCCGAAGGGACTCGAGGCGATGCACAGGGAATTTAAAAATACATATATAAAACCACAACATAATACAATATTAAAATGAATTATACTAAAACCCTGCACTAAAATCCCATATTAAAACTAAAACTAAAACCCTAAAAACAGTTCTATTATCCCAGTTAAGTGACATTGTGGATTTTGTCAATTGTTCGGTTAAGTAATTATTCAACTTGCAATCCTAAACGTTTGTACTGCAGAGAAATTAACTGGGTTATATTTATGTTTGAGTAAATGTGCTTAGAATTATGCCTTCTAATGTCCTATTATGTGGAATTATGACAGTAAACATAGTTTGCATTATGCTACAGATCTGCATACATTTGCATATGAGAAAAACAGCTTAAATATAACTAGTGTTATATTAAAATTAAGCTTATTGCTAGAACAGCATTCCGATTCTTCCTTAGCAGGGAATTCTTATTTTAAGCCACTAAATAGTATACAAACAATCTTTATAGGTATTTTAGGAACTGTACGGGTCATTCTCAATTTATGACCACAATTGGTATTGGAATTTCAGTCATGGAGCAAAGTGGTCGTAAACTGAGTCACCCACATGACCGTTTTGGTCAATGATGACAATCTCGTCTCTCCTGGTTTGGTTGTTAAGCAATAGTACTTTAAGCATACAAAGCTAAAGAGCGGCCTGTACAGCAGTGGGTTGCACATTTTGTTACCACTGGTTCACCCTGTGTATGCCCACTCTCTTCATGTGTGCACATGGGTAAAGTGGGCACATGGGCACATTCTGTGCCTGCACATGGCCTTCTGCACATGCACTTTGCTTGAGTGTCCACCTTCCATGCATGCACCCAGCCTCAAAAACATGCCTAAATAGGACAGCATAGAGCCGGGGCAGGGGGTGGGCCCACCTGTGATTTCTGCTACCGGTTCAGGTAAACCGGTCTGAACTGGCAGAATACCACCTCTGTGCCTGTTGAAGGAAGGCAGGCAGCTCCCTCCAAGTGTGGAAGGGAATTCTTGCAATGGACTGCAGAAGTAAAGCTCAGATCTCCAAGATCCAAGCTTCCTTTCTGCAGCCCTTCGGAGACGTTCTTTCCCCTCCAGGCATGGAAGGGAACTCCGATGAGGGTCTGCAGAAACAGGGCTCAGATCTTTGGCATCTGCCCTCGATTTTTCCAAACCAGTAAACGAGTTCCTCTCACTTCTGTGTGTGGTGGGAAACTCCTATACTGGGCTGAAGAAACAATATGTAACAGTAACAGAGTTGGAAGGGACTGTAGAGGTCATCTAGTCCAACCCCGTGCTCTCACAGGAAACCTATATTATTTCTGATAGTTGGTTGTCTAGTCTCTTTTTAAAAGCCTCCAGTGTTGGGGCACCATATTTCCCTAAAGCAATTTGTTCCACTGGTTAATTGTTCTCACTGTTAGGAATTTTCTTGTTAGTTCTAGGTTGCTTCTCTCCTTGGTTAGTTTCCAACCATTATTTCTTGTCCTGCCTTCTGGTGCTTTGGAAAATAAGTTGGCCCTCTCTTCCTTATGGCAGATCTTCAAGTATTGGGAGGCTGCTATCATGTCATCACTGGTCCTTCTTTTTACTTAGGTATACCAAGTCCCTGCAAGAGTTCTTATTTTAGCTTCTAGACCCATAATCTATTTTGTTGCTCTTGTCTGAACTCTTTTCAAAGTCTCAACTTCTGTTTTGCATTGGGGTGACCAAAGCAGGATGGAGGCTTTGTAGAGCAGTACTAGTACTTCATGTGATCTTGATTACATACCTCCCTTCGACCTGTCCACTCCCACAGAGTGGGCCTCCTCAGGGTGCCGTCTGCCAGACAATGCCGGCGGGCGGCCTCCAGGGGGAGAGCCTTCTCTGTGGCAGGCCCTGCCCTCTGGAACGACCTGCCCCCTGATCTTCGTACCATCACGGACCTACGCCTCTTCCGCCGGGCACTAAAAACACATCTATTTTATGCGGCCGGCCTGGCATAGTTTTAATGGCATAGTTTTAATTGATTTTAATAAGGTTTTAACTAAAATTTTAGCACAGACCTTTAAATTTAATCTATTTTAAATTGTTTTTTGTATGTACTGTTTTTATGATTTCTGTGCACCGCCTGAGTCCCCTCGGGGAGATAGGGCGGTATATAAATATGATAAATAAATAAATAAATAAATAAAAACAAGCTAGCATAGCATTGGCTTTTGGGGCTTTCAGCCTCTTTTTTGAGGGAAAAAGGTATGCCTTATACTCCGAAAAATACGGTATATAAAAAAGTAGATGGGAAATTTTAAATACTTTTCTTAGTTTATGTAGTCATAGACCCAAACAAAATCTAATAGTTGTATATTTATTTATTTTACAAAAAGTTTTCATTTATCCCTTAAAATTTTTCATTACATCAAAAAACCCAGTGATTTGAAATCTGCCATTATCAAAATCTAATACTGCGGTTTTTAAACAATTGAAAGAGATACAATCTCATTTCTATTGGGTACACTTACTGACACCTATTGATCTTGTGTCAGACCATTATCAAATCCACTGACCATCAATAGATTGGCTTAGCATTTCTTAGAAATATTGATATATCTGGCATCTGCTGTAATAGAGTCTAGCACATTGTTTGATTTTAAGGGTGTATGTGGAAATTCATTTTAATTTAAAATTTTGTAAGGTACTGTTACAATTTAACTTTAACTCACTTTATGAAATGCACAATTGAATTGATTATTGTTATACGGTGGGCGAAGCGTGGTCTTAGGGGTTTTTTAGTGTGTAAATTGTTGTCTATTTTAGGGGGTACCAGGGAGGGGGGAGGGTATAGACAGGTAGAGACGAGCAAGAAGGAGAAGGGCCGGACCAGCAGACGACGGAAGGAGGCGGAAGGATCCGCTGGGAGGGGGGAAATACGAGTCATTCCTCTGGAGGGTCAACCCATCCAGAGGGTTGCAGGGAGAGGCAGGTCCGAGGGGAGACAAGTTCTATCCTCCCGGTTGGAGGCACGGGGTCGTTGGTTGCAAACGGTCAGGTGCCACAACCCCCGCAGGCTAGGTGGTCAGGAAGTACAGAGCCAGGGCCTGCGGCTGATGTTTTGCAACGCCAGGTCCGTGGTCAACAAAGCCCCCCTCATACATGACCTTGTGTCAGAGGGGGAGCCGGACCTGGTAGGAATTGCGGAGACCTGGTTGGGCCACGAGGGAGGACTTCCCCTCGTTGAAATGTGCCCACCAGGTTACCGCGCTTTTCATCAGCCCCGGGCCCTAGGCAGGGGTGGTGGGGTAGCGGTTATTGTCAGGGAAGGTCTGGAGCCGAGAGAGACCATTGTGCCACAGACTACCGGTTGTGAGTCCCTCTGCGTGAAGTGGGGCCTAGGGAGGCAGTTGGGCTTGCTGGTTGTATATCTGGCTCCCCGCTATGTAGCAGCAGCCCTGCCCGAGCTCCTCGAGGTGATCGCTATGATGGCAGTGGAGACCCCCAGACTTTTAGTCATGGGGGACTTTAATCTGCCATCGGTGGGCGAATCATCCGAGGTAGCTCGGGAGTTCATGGCTTCCATGACGGCCATGTACCTGACCCAATTAATTCAAGGCCCCACCCACGAGGGTGGACATACACCGGATCTCATCTTTGTCTCAGGCCAATGGAAGAGTGATCTGGGTATAGGGGATATAGTCATCACGCCCTTGTCATGGTCAGACCACTCACTTCTCCGGCTTGACTTTCCAATCGCTACTCCCCACCGCGGGGAGGCGGAACCCGAGCCATCTATTTGGTTCCGCCCCAGGCGCCTGATGGACCCTGACGGGTTCCAGGCGGCGCTTGGGCCACTTCCTGTACCCCTGACCCGCGCCCCGATGGAGGACCTCGTGGCCGCATGGAATACTGCGGCCACGGGAGCCTTGGATCGGGTCGCGCCCTTGCGGCCTCTCTTGCGGCGGCGAGCCACCCTGGCTCCTTGGTTTACCGAGGAGCTAAGGGTGATGAAACGCCACAAGAGATTCCTAGAGAGAAGATGGAGGTCTACTCGATCTGAATCTGACCGGACAGAGGTAAGAGCCCATTTACGGACTTACATTGTGGCGCTGAGAGTGGCCAAACGCCATCATTGTGCCACTCTCATAGCATCCGCAGATAACCGCCCTGCTGCCCTGTTTAGGGTGACCCGCTCCCTCCTTCAACAGAGGGTGCGGGAAGCCCCATTACAGGGTAGAGCAGAGGAAGTTGTGATTTATCTGCAGGAGAAAATCGCTCAGATCCAGAACGAGTTAGTCTTCATTGATAGCCCAGTGGGATTGCACGAGGCGGATCTTGGTTGGGTGGAGTTTGACTCTGTTACTTCCGAGGATATGGACAGGTTACGTGGGCGACTGCGAGCCACCACATGTTTATTGGACCCGTGTCCCTCCTGGCTTGTACTGGCATCCTGGGAGGTGACACGAGGCTGGCTCCAAGAGGTTGTCAACGCTTCTTTAAATGAGGGTTTCTTGCCTGCCTCCCTTAAAGAGGCCATGGTGAGGCCCCTGCTGAAGAAGCCCTCTTTGGACCCAGCTTTATTAGCCAACTATCGTCCCGTCTCCAACCTTCCCTTTATGGCGAAGGTTGTAGAGAGTGTGGTGGCACAACTGTTTCCCCGTCACCTGGAGGAAGTTGATTATCTAGACCCGCGCCAGTCCGGCTTTCGGCCCGGGCATAGCACCGAGACGGCATTGGTCGCGTTGGTAGATGATCTCTGGAGGGCCAGAGATGGGGGTTGTTCCTTCATCCTGGTCCTATTAGACCTCTCCGCTCCTTCCGTCAAAAACTCAAAACACACTTTTTCTGCTTGGCCGGCCTAGGTTAGGCTCCCGTCTTTTTATAGGGCTTTAGGGGTTTTAGTATAATTTAATTTAGGGGATTTTAGCGCAGGGACAATTGTTTAATTCGTTTCTTAACTATTTATTTTTTCTATGTATTTTATATTGGTTTTTATTCCCTGTGCACCGCTCCGAGTCCCTTTGGGGAGAGGAGGCGGTATATAAATAAATTTATTATTATTATTATTATTATTATTATTATTATTATTATTATTATTATTATTATTATTATTATTATTATTATTATTATTATTATTATTATTATTATTATTATTATTATTATTATTATTATTATTATTATTATTATTATTATTATTATTATTATTATTATTTTATTTGGGAAAAATGTTTATAGTGATCCTAAGGCTTGCAGCAAGTCTGAGTCACATTTGGAAGCATACTACCTTGTTACTAGCCATTGGCTTGAGGATTTGTTATGTCCAGTTTGTTAGGCCCAGTTTGGTTAAATGGAAAAGTTTCCACCCAGAGACCCTCTCAGCGACCCCCTTCTTCCCTCCCCTCCCTGCCTTGGTTTCCCCTCAGAAACCCTCTCAGCAACCCCCTCCCCTCCCTGCCTCAGTTTCCTCTGAGGGCTCCTTCCTCACTCCCCCCCCCTCACAGGCCCATTCCGGCTTCCTGTGGTTCACTCCAGCCCCTCGCCTGCCCGAAGGGAAGAGTGGCCAGGCGGCAGGAAACCAACACTTCCTCTTACATCCAGGCCTCCACCCTCCCCCCGCTGCCGCTGCCGTTGCTGCCAACCTCCTTCTCTTGCCTCCGCCGTCCCTGCTGCCCTCCTCCTCCTGCAGGCCTCTGCCCTCCTCCCTTGCAGGCCTCCTCCCTCCTCCCCGCTGCTGCTGCCATTGCTGCCTCGCCCTGCGCCCAACCGTCCACTGGGCCCCTCCATCCGCCCACTGGCTCGCTGGGCTTCTCGCTTGTTTTGCTGACTTTGTCACTCCGGCGCCCTGATAGGGTGGAATTCCATGCCCATGTGATCCTGCCAGCTGGGTAGGAGGAGCGGGAAGCGGCGGCTCAAGATCGCGCAAGAACATGTAGCAGAAGAAGTGTGAGGGAAAAACTCAGAAGAACTGCACTTTAACATTTGTGTGGCATGTACATGGCACAGGTTTGACATCCACACAATCTATGCATATCATTGATGCTCTACTTCAAAGGAAAATTGTGTGGAAATGTGGAAGCTATCGGTGGAGTACTTTCTGAGATTAGCGGTTTTGAACAAACTATTGTTACATTTTTATTTATATAGATAGTTATCAGTTGAATTTCTCACTCTGGTCCTCTATTGGAGCAGGAAAATACTCTCTCCTGATTGGTTGTGGGCTGATCAACTTCCTTATAAAAGGAGTTGTGTCAGCCAGGGAACAACAGTTGCTTCATAGGTACTGAATAAAGAGCTGTACTGAATAAAGTACTGAATACAGAGCTGTTAGAAATCACTCTGGCCTCACCTCCCTTTTTCATCCAAAACATAACAATATATAAGACACATATCAGTTAATATATGTGATGGTATCAAAACTACATTTTCTTCTTAGACTTGCTTTAAACAGGAGCAAAATCTTAGTTAGATTCTATATATAGTTAATCAATATTTCCCTTTTTGGTTATTAAAACTGCAGGGCATTCTTCCACCATGTTAAACGGAAAGGTAAAACAAAAACAAAAGAATGGATTACATTAAAAGACACATTTCCCTTTCTGAATTCTATCCAAATAACAAGTAGATTAAAAAAAATCCCTGCCTGTCATAGCATCTGATGGACCTGAAATAATACTATCTCCATCAGGAATAGTGAACCTCAGGCCTACAAAGTATTTGACTCTGCTCCCTCTTCCAAAACTCTAAGCTTCTCCCTTCTGAAAAGAGTTGATTATAGAGAGATTAATTTAATTTATATCCTAATTTTTTTAAATAAACCAAGCAGCAAACTTAATGTTCCTTCCTTCTGCTTTTTCCACAGCAGCAATAGGAGGGCTGGGCTGGAAGAGAAGGTCTCAGCCAAAGAGAGCTTCTATGGCTGAAGAAGACTTGAACCGGCATGATATCTACAATCAAATTGTAGTCCATGAGGCTTACATTAAAGTCTCACAGGCAAAAGGGGGAGAATTTTTAGAGCAACAATTTTAGTAGATGGAAAGAGACACAACTTCCTTGAAGAATCTCCCCCGTGCTACCATGAAGATCTAAAATAACATCCATTGCAGTGGTGGGTTCCCACTGGTTCGGACCGGTTCAGTCGAACCGGTATTGGTTTGGCGGTCTGAGTCGCTGGAACTGTGAGCAATCCAGACCTGCCATGCCCCCAAACCGGTTCTCCAGGCGCTGCCATAGGTGCCCCCATCTTGTTTGCTTCTGCGCATGTGCAGAACAATTTTTATTGCACTGTGAACGTGTGCGGCACATCCACGAGTGAACCAGCAGTAGTGACTGCTGGAACGCACCCCTGATCCATTTATATATGTAAATAGAGGTATTTTACATGTACTGCTGGTTTGAGCAGTGTCCTTCAACCTTGAAGATGTCTGGACTTTTAACACCCAGAATTCCATTTTGAATTCTTAATCATATTAATTAATTCAAAATTAATTCAACAATTGAATGTAATCATTATAAAACAAATCACATGAATTAATTATTTCAAAATCAATTTAATGATTGAATTTAATCCCTATAAAAGCAATTATACAAATTAATTCAAAGTCAATTTTGGGAATTGAAGTCAGTTGAGAAACACTGCAGTTTTGAATACAGTGAGAGAAACACTGGCGTAGAGGGATTGAAGGGTGGGATGGGGTTGGGAGGGTTGACTATTGTAGAGGAAAGGGCTAATTAATGCAAAAACAAAAAACACTCCACCCACCCATTTTCTATTTCAGACAATTCTTTGCTCCACCAAAATGCACGCATACAAACACACACCTATGTAATAAAAAGAAAAATAGAATTCTGCGAAATGGCATTTCTCTAGCAAGAATTATAACCCAGGAAGGTAACTGAAGAAGTGGAGATACTAAAAGGCTTTTTCAGTCACAAATGAAATAATTCCATGCGACTTTCCTTGCACAAGTCCTGAATAAAAGCCGTCCTAAAGACCCTCCTTTCAACAGCTTGAAACATGGCTGTTGAAGTCTGTTGGCTGGATTCTCATGACAGCTATACATATGCAAAAAGAAAAGTATGTAAGCCAATTGCTGTGCCTATAAATAGATACTGGATATGCAATTCATAAGGAGAAGTGAGAAATGCCTCCGTAGCTTCTTAAGCTTCTTTTTGTTTGTTTTTTATTTAAAAAAATATTTTTTTTTAAAAAAGCGGTGCACGAAAGCATTGGAGAAATCCCGTTTAACATTTTACAATACGTGGCCAAAACATAAGCGCAATGAAATGGTCTGTTAAAGTATTCTTAAGAATATTACAGTCTTAATTTCTGACCTTTTCATATTCCCCTCGCAACGAAAAGTTCATTTTCTTAATAGGATACCTAAATCTAAGCCGTTCGTGTTTGAATCCACTGACCTTTGATTGTCAAATGTTGAAGGGAGTTGATTATGGACGCCCAGGTTCATTTGCTTGAGACCTGTTCCAAAGTTGATATATATGCACACGGGCGCGTGCCCGCACACACACACTTACTTGGTGGTCAGAAATTACAGATGGCTGCAAAGAGAATGGTAGAAAACTGAAAGGAAATTTTTGAAAACAGCATTTTTTTTTAACCAAAGAAACCTATTGGGAATAAATGCAGATTTCTTCATATATCAACTTATAGAATTCATTTCACAAAATTGTGGTAAATTGATACTGCCAGAGATTACAGATTTTTCTCAATGTACAACAATTTGTTTAGTGACCATTCGAAATTACAACAGTAATTTAATTTTAATTTTGAAAAACGTGACCGATGACCGTTTTTCACACTTATGACCATTGCAGCATCTCCATGGTCACGAGATCAAAATTTGAATGCTTGGCAACTGACTACAAATCCCATCAGCCATGATCAATTGGACAAGTTTAAGGACGATGGTAAGGGCGCAGGTGGAAGAAAGCTGAGATATACTTTTAGACTGATGTTTTACATACCTAGATAAAACATTGATCTTGATCCAATTATTGCTTTAAGAATCCTTCAGATAACTTATCTCAACCAGTAATAACATTCTACCCAAAACATGTCTGGGCTCAGCAACTAAATAGCATGAAGCCTGGCCATATTCCCTACATTTGGGGAAACAGTCAGTGGGAATGGGACAATTTGGCACAGCCAACTTGCCACAGCCAACTCATCAAGGCCAATTCACCGTAGGACAACTCACTGCAGGACCATTTAAAAATTCTATTTAATTATTTAAAATAAATAAAAAATATTTGAATTTTTGACATTCCCGTTTCATTCTGTCCCTCCTTTCTTTAATGATTCTATTCCACCATTTATTTGATATTACTGTAACTCTTATCCCACAGTGACTTGTCCTACAGCGAATTGACTGTGGGGAGTTGGCTATGGTGAATTGGCTGTGGCAAGTTGGCTGGGGCAAATCGGCCACGGTGAATTGTCATAGATCCTCTGCTCCTTCCTAAATGTCTCCTCTGAGAGATTTTTCATGGGCCCCAGTCCATATATCTTCCTTCATGGAAAGCTCTCCAGCCCAAAGAGTCAAGAGAGCTCAAACTCTCCAGGTTGATGATTTTGAATGCAAGATATCTGTACAAAAGTGATCCCCATAAATCATAGAACAGATGGCTACCCTATGTCACACCAGGGATTTCGTAATATTGGATTCAGCAGCAAAGTTGCACAGCAAGTGAATGCCATACATACAAGAAGATAATTAAAGCATGCCTGTAAATTTAAATATGGATGAGCCATCATTTTTTGTTGCTCAAGGTTATAAATACTTAGTGCTTGCTAAATAATCCACTCACATTAAAAGATTTGATGTTATTTGTGTGCGTGTGTATACGCAGGCATACACATGCTGGTAATTTAAAATGTCTTTTCTTTCAGGGCAAAAAGAACCTTGATAATTATTGAAGTTTATCTCTTGACTGCATCCATGCCTAATGGAGTTTGGAAAGTGGATGGGATTGTTCCTATCTCTTTGAGCCAGGTTTACTCAGAGGTCAAGACCAAGAAAGATGCTCAGCAGATGAGGACAGCTGCAAAATAAGGGCTCTTTGCAGCAATTTATTCAATTGCATCTTAAATTGTATCCTCTTCAGTACTGAAGGTATTGACCTACCCCCCGAACTTCGGACTATCACGGACCTTCCCCTCTTTCGCCGCTCACTTAAGACGTATCTTTTCCATCAAGCCGGCCTAGCTTAGAGCTTAGAGCTCTGACACAATTTAATTTTAGCCAATGAGTAAATGTATTTTGGAATTTTTTTTTTTTTTAATATTGAAAAAGTTTTATTGGTTTTTACAATTTTTTCAGTAGGGTAGGGCAAGGGATAATCAAGAAATTTTTAGAGCTTTCGCGTCGAAGTCATTGGCCCTTCCGGGGCTTCATAATAAATTGGTAACAAAAAGCATTTTCCATAAAACTACAAGGTGAAAACAAGTACATATTTCTAAATTCTCAGTTCAATGCTGTCAGTCATTTGCAAAAATCCAGATACACATGTTATACAATATTACTCAAAAATCAAGGCAAAGTTATTTTTTGGATCTAAGTCTCTTGGCAATTGTGTCTTCTATCTCTCCTTCCAGGCCCCCAGCGGGCGGGGCCGTGGCCCCCCCTGCCCCCCCTGGATCTTCCCCCAGGAAAGAGGAATGTTTTTTTTAAAAGGCTTCCGCCTCAGCAACTGTTTTAATCCTCACTCTTCCTCCTTCCCAGAACACCAACATCCCTTCGGGCATCGCCCACTTGAACCAGATCCCGTGATCAAACAATTTTTTGGATAAGAAGGAGTACCTCCTTCTCATCTCCCTAATCTTTTTGGGGATCTGCTTCAAGATGACAACCTCCTTTTGTTGGTAAATTAACGGTCCCCCTCTTTGCGCCTTCAAATTCCTGTTGACCTTCTAACAAATTTAACATGTATCTCTCTGGGTACTTCATTTATCCTGGCATATGCAGAATTTATTCTGTAAACTAGGTCAATGTCCCCTCTGATCTCATCCTTAGGTTTATGTAAATAATCTGCTAAAATTGTGCTCATGAGTTCAGGGAGACATTCACCAGGTTCCTCAGAAATGTTCTGAAATCTTAAAAAATATGTCATCCTTTCTAAATCAATCCTAGACACATGCCCAGTTAATTCTACAACCTCACTGGTAACCTTTTTAAACTCTCCCTTTGCCCCCGCCAGCCCCCCTTCCAACTGTATTTTGGAATTTTAATGGGAATGTTTTAACACAGGTTCTTAGTTTAATTTATTGTAGATATTATTACTGTATTTATTGCTATTTATTGATTTTAATTTCCTGTGCACCGCCCTGAGTCCATCTCGATGGAGAAGGAGCGGTTATACAAATCGAAATAAATAAATAAATAAATAAATAAGGTAGACAACCAGAAAGAAGTCCACAAGCAAAATGAAGCTGGCTTTAAGTTCAAGGTGCCATATTCACATGTCATGGAAGTGAAGCCTTCAAACCAGCCATGCTCTCTGTCCTATCAAAAATGTACATCTGTAAAGCCTTGCATACTATAATACAAGAAAAGAGAAAGAAACTGGAAAAAATATTTATTATATTGATGCAGAATGGTCCCATAAAGAGTAAGGAACATGACCTTGACCGAAATATGAAGGAGCTGTTTTCTAGGCAAAAGGAGTTGATTTTTTATTTAAAGTCCAGAGCACTAGGTAACATTTGGAAATTAATAATAATAATAATAATAATAATAATAATAATAATAATAATAATAATAATAATAATAATAATAATAATAATAATCTTTATTGTCATTGTAATAAAATAAAAAAAATACAATGAAATTGGTTTGAGCGTTGTGCTAACATTTGCATCAGGTAGAATACAGACAGCAGTGACAACTATAACAGAAATCTCTCCAGGCAGATAAAATGGCCGACAAATGAAAGTTGAGAATTCCAAGTCTGCAGAATAGTGTGTATAAGCAACTCTACTGTTAGTACACCAGCTATTATGTGTGTAAATACACAGTCCTCCACCTTTGCTTTTACCAGAGTTGTTTCTGTCAAAGCGGTGTGTGGTGTGGTTAGTTAGCTCCACAGACGCATCCGGTACAAGTGGATGAAGCCAGGTCTCTGTGATGATCATCACACAGCAGTCATGAATGAGCTTATTTGCTGCCATCCATAGCTCTAGTTCATCGGTTTTGTGGACAAAGGATCTAGAGTTGGTTAGGAAAATGCTTGGTAATGCTGGTCTGTGAGGCTGCTTCCGTAATCGAACTAGCAAACCTGCTCTGCATCCCCGCTTCTGCTTCGGCTCTCTTCACTACCTCCTAGGCCAAACAACAATCCATGGAGAGCCTGGCAGTCTTACTGTGTCACTCGGTATATTATAAGACTGCTGGAAGTCGCTGGTAATATCGAGTCACTAGAAAATCTTTATCTTTAATAATAAGTTAATAATGACTTAATAATCCCCTGTGGGTATAGACTAGTTTTTGTCTAACTCTGCTGTGACACCAGGAGCTCAAAGCCACTGCGCCTGTGCGCCGCCATCTTGAAAAATAATAAATTATGAAATGCCTCCATAATTTATTAGCTATAAAGAGAGGAGGAGGTACAGAACAATCATTATAGCCAATAAAAGCAGTTTCAATTCCTTTCCATGGAGTTGATTTCTTGGTCTGATCTACCTACCATGTTTCCCTGAAAATAAGACAGGGTCTTATTTTCTTTTGATCCCCTATTTTCAGGGAAACAGGGTAGTTGGGTTGACTTAGGAAGGTTCAGCTACTTCTTAAATGGGTCTATGACAATTTGCAGCACCTAACTCATCATGGCCAACTCACCACAGCCAATTCTCTGCAGTTTAAGAGTTACATTGATATCAAAAAAGTGGTAGAATAGAATCATTAAAGAAAGGATGTAAAAGGAGGGACAGAATGAAATGTGAATGGCAAAAATTCAGATAATTTTTATTTATTTTAGACAAATAGAATTGTTAAGTTGTTTTGCAATGAGTTGTCCTGCTGCAAGTTGGCCATGGTGAGTTGGCTGTGGCAAGTTGTCCCATTGCCTTCTAAAATATCGGCTCTATAGCTACAAATAGAAAATGTCTTGGGCTGGGATAGAAGTAGCACTGCTTCATCATCTGTAGATACATCTTTGTTTTAATTTCCAAAAAATGTCAGGATAAAGAGGTGTAAGATGCAAACAGTCTTTCTTAACTTTGAAAACAGCCCAAATGTTTGCATCTTCCTGCAGAAGCATTTCTAAGTTATTAAAGAAAATGTTTCCCTCATTCTCAGGGATGGGAACAAAATGAGGTTGAGGTATTTTGTTGTAGGAACATGAAGAGAAAGGGCCTTCCCATCCTATGTAAATTGGGCTTCTTGATGGTCTCTTTAAAACTGAACAGTCTAACAGTTTTGGATGGAAGTGGTTTGCAATTGTTGATTGGTTGGTTATTGGTTGGTTTTACTTCTCAGTCTAGTTTATACCCCTAGTTTTCCCGTTGGGTTCTTATCCGACTGCTAACTAAATCTAAATCTGTGGGTTGAGGGTTTTTTTGGTTTTGTTTGTACAATGAACTAATTTTGGATTGGTACAACTTCCTAATTGTAATTTGGCTTACAAATATAAAGTGCATAAAAGTAATTGTAACTATTTTTTATTTTATTTGAGGACACAGTTTCATGTTAGTTACGTATTACCATGCACCAATGGTGGTATTCAAAATTTTTGACCAGTGGTTCTGTGGGTGTGGCTTGGTTGGCATGGTATGACTTGGTGGGCGTGGCTTGGTGAGTGTGGCAGGGGAAGGATATTGTAAAATCTCCATTCCCTCCCCACTCCAGGGGAAAGCTGCCACAAAATCCCTATTCCCTCTCAATCAGCTGGGACTCGTGAGGCAGAGAATAGATGGGGGTGGGGCCAGTCAGAGGTGGTATTTACTATGTTGTATACGGAGAGATCAGACCGGGTTGCATTGGAGACTGTTGGAACGTTCTGCTTGGCTGCGACTCGCCTGCCGTTTTGGCGGGACAAGAGCAGCCAGCCGATTGGCTCTCCGTCTGACTAGCAACTGTATAAATAGCTGTCAGACGGAGGGGCGTTGTTGCGTTCTGTATGTTAATAAAGCAGTGTTAGAACAGGAAGGTCTTCGACTACTTCTTTTCCTCTCAGGCATCTTAAAATACTAGTTCTCGGAACTACTCAAAATTTACACTACTAGTTGTCCAGAACTGGTCAGAACCTGCTGAATACCACCTCTGACATGCACTGTTTTATTAGCTTGTAGTGAAAGCCCATAATGGTCTTTGCTACACCCATATACCAAGCCATTTCAGTTTCAATTCCCTGTTCCTCCATGGATGTTTTAAAGGCCCTGAAGAATCTGGACACTGTTCAAAGTATGGCGAATGCATGTCAACCTGAATCTGTTGACTGAGCAGATCCCAGACATGTGGGAGTATAGATAATCTTAAACCTTGTTGATACAAGAATAAAAAGAGGATTTTACTACTGTAAGTGCTTTTACATTAGGCTTTTATGGCTTTTAATCATGCGGCCTTATTTAGTTTTATTTCCATATTTTTCCTCCAACTTCATACATAACATTGGTGAGAAAGTTCCCAAGTTTAAATTTAAAAATTTGGCGGCTTCTGCTCAAACAGAATTTCTGCCAGATAGAAGTTCTAAGATTTCAGCATTTGCAAATAGTTTGAATTCACATAGGGAAGTAAAATAACCCCAAACTTTCAGCATCTTTTTAAAAAGAATACTAAAATGTCATGTTATTTTTAAACAGATCCAAAATCTTTGAATGTGCTCAAATGGCATGCAATCTACGCAAAGTGGTGGTGCTGTCTGATGAATAAGCCAAGAGAGTTTTCTTTTTGATGCAAAAGGATATCAGTTGAATATATTAGTCCAAACATTTCTTCAAATCCACAGACCTTCACACATAACTGAACAGTTCTGGCCTTATGGAGCTGTCAGATTTTTTAAAATAGTTTTTAACTTGCATGGTTTGAGCTGGCTCATTTGAGGAAATTTAGCAGGAAATACACTTTCTTTCTTTCCTAAAGTGGATTAAAAACATTTCAGTTGCTCAATTTCTGTATGATTAGAAAGAAAAAGAGAGCAGGATGATGGTTTGGTTATTCTAAGTACCTTTCATAATGCCCTTCAGGCAATTATCAAAGATAAATACAAACTATACAATAGACTAAAAGCTGCAAAAAAGAGCAAAAATTACATCTGCAAAGCTCGGGTTTTTTTCTTTTCAATTTTTTTTGCCTGGAACCAAAAGGATAATATTTAAGCTATTTATCTGTCCATCCGTCTATCTATCTATCTATCTATCTATCTATCTATCTATCTATCTATCTATCTATCTATCTATCTATCTATCTATCTATCATCGATCTATCATCAATCTATCATATTTACAAAATGTCTCCCTCCCTCACAGAGTTTCTCTGGGCAGTGTCCAATAAAATATTAAAAACATATATTTCAAAGGAGGCAAGGAATGTTAAAAATTAAAAGGCAGGAAGAGGCACTAAACAGGTCTAGGACAGGAGTCTGCAAAGTTGGCTCTTTTAAGACTGGTGGACTTCAACTCCCAGAATTCCCCAGCCAGCCAGGCTGGCTGGGGAATTCTGGGAGTTGAAGTCCACCAGTCTTAAAAGAGCCAACTTTGCAGACCCCTGGTCTAGGACAATGTACTGCAGTCAGCTCACAATTCACCAACTCACCTGCACTAATTCATCAACACCAAGTCACTGCAAAGGCAACTCCAAATGGCCAAGTCGCCACAGGGACAACTTGCTGAGGGCAACCAGGCAAAGAGCCGAAAGGGTGAGCGAGCAAGGGGACAGAGTGTGGAGGGGATGGTGGTCAGAGACATCCCATTTTCACACATCCCTTTGCTGTCATCATCATGCCAGGCTCCAACTAGAAGAGGGGATGGCAGCAGTGGCAATCTGGGTAGTGGTGGGGAAGCAACAGTGGCTGGGGGCTTCCCATTTCCCACATCCCCAGATGTTGGCACAGCATACTGTGCTGGGTGCAAAGCTGCCACCGGGACATGGGCATGGTAGCTATGGCAGTCAGAGGTGTGAAAATCATCGGCCACTCCACCTTCCCAATGCCTGCTTCAGCCACCATTGCCACTGCTATCCCCGCCCCTTCTGCTCAGAGCCCAGCACAGCAGTAGCATCAGGGGGTATGAAAATGGGAAGTCCCTGGTTTCTGATGCCTCCTTGCTCTGAACTCTGTCATGTGCTCACTTGCTGACCTGTATCGGTCTCCCTCCAGGCACCAACAATGAGTTGGTTATCTGGAGCTGTCCTGTGGCAACTTGGCAGTGACAGGTTGGCAGAAGTGAGTTGGCAGTGTTGAGCTGGCTGCAGTGAGTTGTCCCATTCTGCAATAGGCAGCCCGGTGGCTGTATGCTCCTCTTGCGCCCCAAACAAGGCTGCAGAGCCATATTATATACCTTTCTGGAAGGCCAAGAGACAGCCATCTCAACTCCATAGGCTTGAGGAAACAGCAGAGCAAGCTCTCTTCCTAAACCCCACCAGTCAGAATTCTTTGGCTGACATAATCCATAACATACCTTCCCTGCCTGGGATGGGCTGATGTAATTGGATGGAAACAATTTCATAGGTAGCCTAGACCCATGCCATGTAGGACATATTGGTCATATTGGATTTGACCCCGAAGAAAACGGACACCTAATGCAGCTCAAGCAACAGAAGCATGACACTCATTCTTTGGTCACTCAGTGGTCTTTAATGGTTATGTCCCTGGCACCAAGGAAGGCCTTCTCCTTAGCAGCCTTCTGCTTCACTCCAGATGACAGGGGTATCTTCAGAAGGCTGCCTACAGAAGGTCATGCCAAGGGGAGTTTCCTTATTCTTTGCTTGATAGTAACTCAGGCATATCTAATCCTCTACAAACCTCTCTAGGTGAGAAAGAGAAGAAGGCATCACAGGTGGGATTCAGCCAGTTCGGGTGAACCAGTAGCTCCGACAATCAGCTGGCCCCATCCACCCGCCAGGCTCTGTCCTTTATTTCCTACTCTCCAGATCATCTCAATTGCAAGGCACAGCTGATTCCCCCCCACCAGCTGCTTTGCTTACCACTGCTGATCTTCTCAATGCTCCATTTTCAGCGCTGCACAGGCAAAGGGCACATGCACACAGAGCGTGCGTTCACTGAATGGGTTGTTAAACCGGCAGCATTCCACCACTGGAAGACATCATGCTTTTGAGCAGTGATCCATTCTTATGGATCACAAAACTATGAAGCAAGCAACATGAGGCCAGACAGGGTAGTGCAGTTGTTTTCCCCACCTCTAAAGGCATGAGGTGTTGGCACCATACTCTGCACACATGAAAATATTCTCTCTCATTAGGAGCAGCCCAATATTGTGAAGTTACTCTCTGAAGATATTTGTGAACCCTTTCAAGATGCTACTACGTGGGAAGGAGTCTAGAAATATTTCTTGACTAGTGCCAATAATCAATACTAGTTTTGCTAGATCTGGTTTGAATGTTTATTGAATTCCCCCCACCCCCAAATATTTAGGATATGCAAATTTGACGCACAGATTTTGGTTTCAGCCATTATTACTGCTAAAGCACTTTAACTGTGTAATGGCTTTGTGATTAATGTACATTTAACATCATCTCAAAGAAAAATACTTTGATTGACTTGCTGTTCGTAAATATTAAGACAAGGCACTGATTTGGATTCGATTTGGAGAACTGCTTCAAAGTGCTGCTGTGAAATAATCATCATCATCATCATCATCATCATCTTTATTGTCATTGTAATAAAATTACAGTGAAATTGGTTTGAGCGTTGTGCTAACATTTGCATCAGGTGGAATATAGACAGCAGTGATAACTATAACAGAAATCTCTCTAGGTAAATAAAATGGCCGACAAATGACAGTTGAGAATTCCATGTCTGCAGAACAGTGTGTATAAGCAACTCTACTATACTGGTAGTCCTCGACTTACGAGCACAATGGAGCCCAAAATCTATATTGCTAAGTGAAACATGTGTTAAGTGAATTTTGCCCCATTTACGACCTTTCTTTCCACAGTTGTTAAGTGAATCACTAGAGTTGTTAGTTAAGTAACATGGTTGTTAAGTGAATCTGGTTTCCCCACTGAATTTGCTTGTCAGAAGCTGAACTCATGAGTCCCAAGGCAGTACAAATGTCATAAATATGAGTCAGTTGCCAAGTATCTGAATTTTGATCACTTGGGCATGGGGGTGCTGCAGCAGTTGTAAGTGTGAAAAATGGTCCTAAGTCACTTTTTTCAGTGCTGTTGTAACTTTGAATGGTCAGTAAATGAACTGTTGTAAGTCGAGGATTGCCAGTAATCAATTTCCGAGAGGTACTGTTTTTGGTCTTCCCACTTGTGAATTCTCCCCAAGTGAATCAAAAGCTTTACAAAGCCCAGCTAAATAGCATAAAACTTTCATATTCCTCCACTCCAATATTTCACTCTCAGCAGTTCTGGAAAGAAGATTTAAGACCACACGCCAAAACATTGTGCCCTTGTGTTGATGGAATAATCAAATTGCTTCCCTTTCTTTTATTATTCTGCCTTTTCCGTACAGACTGCTGCAGTTTACTCGCACTACTTATCAACTTTTTTTCCTGAGGGATTTGATAAAATTTTATGTAGATCACCTTTTCTGCAAACAAGACTCTTGCTTAGCATTCATTGTAGTTGAATTTTCCGCAAACAGCAAGCACAATTTACCAGCAAACAGCATTCTGTTAGTTTACACAGAGAGAGGGAGAGGGAGAGGGAGAGGGAGAGGGAGAGGGAGAAAGAGAGGGAAAGGGAGAAAGAGAGAGAGAGAAACCACCTTTATCTTTTGTTGTTGTGTTGTTCTTTAGCTTTGGCTTTTCATCACAAACTGTTTAGCCGGCAGTTATGTATTATTGCAAGCTTGAAAGAGTAAATTGATGTCACTTATTTCTAATGATTTTATCTGTTATATAAATGTTTTGTAAGTTTGTCGTTAGATTTAATTATTAGTATCTGTAATAATAGTGGCCATAATAGTAAAGATTTAGATGGGCATTTAAGACAGACTTCCATATAAGTAAATACTCATAGAATTGTACTGCCCATTATTTTATTAATCAAATTTTTTTTTTGTTCAAAGAGCTGCTTCAGTAAGTACATTTAACAACCATCACAAAAAAGGTCATAAAATCAGGTTGCTCATAAAATAACCCATTTAACAACTGGCGCAATTTACAACTATAAGTCTAGGCTCAATTACAGTTGTAAATTGAACATTATTTGTATCCTTTTCCTTCCCACTTTCAGCATTCATCTGATCTCTTCCAAACTTCAGAGGAACTGGACTATGATGGCGTGATTGAATTTGTATCACTGAACAGGGGGCAGATGAGGCACACCTGTTTCTTGCAGGCATGAGGATGGTTATTGATTTATCAGTAGAGTAGCTGTAAGGGTGACAGATACTAAGGCCTTAGAAAATTCCCTTTTGATGGAGGTTTCCTAGTTCTTTGTTTGATTATAAAAATTATAATCAAATCTTTTGATGATTTGGTTAACTGAGCTGAGTTAATCTAATTGCAATGAGGGTCCGGATTGAAACTAACTTCCTCAAAGTGATTTGATCTGATTTTCCTGCTCACATGACATACCAGCCTGATCCCATGATCTATTTAAATGTGTGGTATAAATAGGACTAAATAGCTATAAGATTATGAACAAGGAGGTAGAGAGTCCCTCCCTCCCTCTCTCTCTCTTCCTCTCTCTTCCCAATTCTTCACCTGGACTGATGGTATGTAATTTGTGATTAGTTGCCCCAATATTTGGAAAGAGTTGCACTTTATCTAACTGTCCATAAGAACTTAAATTGTACATCAGGACCTTTGAGTTTGAGCTAATCTTATATAAAAGCATAACTTGGTTTATTTGGGTAGAGAAAGTTGAGTTGCTTCATTGAAAAAAAACTGAAACAAGAGCCAAGAACCATTGTTTTGAAAAATCAAATAAATGTTAACTACAGAGATATAGAAATGATGACATGCACAAAACCTGGATACAAGCTAATTGCTTATGTCTACAGAGTGGTCTGGGAAAGGAAAGATCAAGTGAGATAATTGGAACATTATGCAAGTAATTTTGGACGGGAAAAAAAGAAAGCAAGCAAGGATGATTCATAATAAGGAAAGAAAAGGGTGATAAGAATTAGTGATAAATCTCTAGAGATTGATGGTGTCTTGTGGTGCCATCCAATAGCCCTGTGCAGATCTATTAGTAATGGAGACAGGTTGCATATTGCCACAACTAAAGAGGGAGTAATTCTATGATGCAATAAATACTGGGGCCGTGGAGAAATATTTGCATAAGATCTAATTTGGAATGCAAGAAGAAAGGGAGAATAGAAACACTTTTCCAAGGGGATGCATGAACAGAATTAAGAAGACTCCCTTGAGTTAATTCCTGATAACTTGGACAAGCCCATAGAGCTTTTCTTTAAAGGTATTTCCTCTCCATCCCCGCTTTCCTCCATCTTCCTTCAAGGATGCTTCCTATAGGTCACTAATGGCCTTTGGTGGACAGAAGAGTCCATCTGAACAGATCTCTGCAAGGGCTGTCACCTGTAATCCTCCCAGTAAATAGCAAAGGAGTGTCATTGTCAGCTTTACCAGGAATACAACAGATAAACTAATTCTACTTTATTTTGAAGTATATTGACAGCATCTTGCAAGTCTGAAAGTACAGGTTTCCCTCTGTCACCTTTACAGCCTGAGAACTTAGGGGTGGTCCCTTCTGAGATGTTACTCTGCTCACCATCCAGCTGTGGGATATGCTGTCTCTTAGCTGGTATTCCCTAAAGCAGCATCTCCTGTTTCCCAAGGTCTTTCCCACATACCGCTGGAGAAAGAAGCCATTCCAAAAATTGAGCCATTGGAAATTGCCAGGTTGCCATTGAAATTTGACAGTGTGATTTGGGAGTGGGATGTTTTGTGGTGAAAAACAATTTAGGGCCCCTGCAGTCCAACAATCAGATACTCTTTAAAGCCTACACGAGCAACTTTTGCAAATGAAAAAAAAATCATGACAATACTTCTTTGTAGCCTCCTTAAAGCACAAAAGCCAAGCATAGTGCATAAAACGTTACTTGCAGAATCAAAATTCAAATGGAGGGCCATTTCCTAAGCATTTGAATTATGAAAGGAAAGCATATTTACAATAATACAATAATACAATAGCAGAGTTGGAAGGGACCTTGTAGGTCTTCTAGTCCAACCCCCTGCGTGGGCAGGAACTTTATACCATTTCAGACAAATGGCTATCTAACATCTTCTTAAAGACTTCCAGGGTTGTGGCATTCACAACTTTTGGAGGCAAGCTGTTCCAGAGGTTAATTGTTCTAACTGTCAGGAAATTTCTCCTCAGTTCTATATTTCATAAGTGCAGTTCCTTTTTGCCTTTATTTCTGAACCCAGACTGTGAAAAGGTGTTTTTTTTAATATTTTTGAATAAATATAACACTTCCTTAGCACAAAATGTAAGACTCTCTAGTCATCATTAGATCCAATTAGCTTGACAAACACTATCAATTCTAAACTCTGTATAGCTCCAATAGCTAAAAAGAGGAAATCTTTGAAATGTAGTGGACTGAATCTCCTTTGCACCAGCTGTGCTGGCACAGATATCTTTTGGCTGCAATTGTTTCAACATTTAAATATCTTGAATCCTCTTGATTCAAACGAGTTTTCAGGATTTTGTGCATAAGAAGGATTCCCCGCAGGGTTATGCAAAACATTCCAGCTTTCACATGTTCTAACCTTGGAAAGAGCATTTAATGTGGCAGTGAATTGGGAAGAACATAGAAGCCTTAGACCATATGGCCAGATGGAAGATGGTGGCTGGCTGTAGTTGTAAGCCTGCCAAACTGCCTGGTTACAGCAACATGAAAAAAAGAAAAAAAAAACGTTGTTATGGAATAATTAGAATGGATGTGAATGGATTGCATGTAGATCGTGCTACGCTTGATGTTGCTAATTCTGCTAAGGTTTTAGTTTAAAACTAGTACACATCAAATGTGGCCTTGATTGTTGCTTTTTAAAAAAAAAATGTGTTCATACACATTCTGAGCGTGCCCTTCTATTGAAACTGAGCATTTAACATTTTATCATCATCATCATCATCATTATTCTAGCCATTGTCTATCCACTGCAAGAGGAAGGCCTCTTCTGCATATTTCCAACCAATACGGTCTTGAGCTTTCTTTTGCCTTTTGGGCCTGCAATACTTACTGTCATCAATCCATCTTGTTTTAGGTCTCTTTCGTGGATGCTTTTTATCAAGTGAAATTCATTCCATGGCTCCCTTGGTCCACCTGCCATTGGTTCGTCTTGCTATGTGACCAGCCCATTTCCATTTCAATTCTTTTTTGATGGCATCATCTATTTTCAATAGTGTGTTCGATTGTGTGCTACCTGTTGTAACAGATGCCAGTGAAACATGGACACTAATCTCAAAATTGATACAAATCTACAAGTGGCACAAAGAGCCCTGGAAAGATAAATGCTTGGTATCACAAGGCAAGATGGAAAGACCTGCATATGGAGTAGAGAACAAAACAAAAGTACATGATATTTAAGCATTTAAAAATGTAGATTCTATTTAATTTGCAACTGGTTTTATTGAATTTTGAAAAGTGCATGCATTCTTCATGTTCTTTGCTGTTAGACATTAATATTATTCATATAGTTCTAAGCCCACCCCTCCCCTCCTTTTCCCTTCCTTTCCTTTTTGCAGCTGGCAATTAACCCTATACACGAGCAAAAACATCAGCAAACAATCCCTCAACACAATTGCTTTTGTTGGGCTTTCGTTTCCCCCCAAAAGCATACTACATCTGTTCCTTGAATATGTGTAGTAAGTGGATAACCAGGGTATACCAAATACAAATGGCCAAAAAGATAATAAAAACAAAAATAAAGAACTGGAAAAAAATATAATTTGTGTTAACTGTTTTTTTTTAATTTTAGATGGGATTTCTTTATTTTTAATCTGGGCAATATACTTTGGCCTCCAAACAAGAAGAGAGGACTCATTGAAAAAGATGTTGGGAAAGATTGAACGCAAAGGGAAAAGAGGATGGCAGAGGATAAGCTGGTTAGATAGTGTCATCAATGCAATGAACATGGAACATGGACTTCAGGAGACAAGGAAAGACAGGTGAGCTTGGCGTACTATGATTCGTGGCAGAGGTGGTATTCAGCCAGTTCTGACAGGTTCAGGAGAACCGGTAGTGGAAATTTTGAGAGTGGCAAGGGAATGGGGATTTTGCAGTATCCTTCCCCTGCAATGCCCACAAAGCCACCCACACAGAACTGGTAGTAAAAAAAATTGAACCCCACCACTGGTTTGTGGGGTCATGAAAAGTCAGACATGACTTAGCAACTGAACAATAACAACAACATTACCATGGTTTGGACTGAACACTGGGCTACCATTGTGGTCAAAGCAGAGGAAGAACTTGAGATCCAGAAAGAACGTTCTTAAGCTGTATTCCTTTCTACTCATTTTATAAACAACTGTCAAATAGCTTTTCAGTGGACAGCATTTAATTCTGCTTACTAAATTATGTTGTTACTGAAAACTGAGCAATTTACTTAGAACTAAAGTGATAAATACTGCAAACCAAAAACATCTATAGTTTAACATTCAATATTTCTTGAATATTTACTGTCTATGCGTAATTGTTAGCAACAAAGCAGGATACAATATTTTAAAAAGAATATATTACTGTATATTTAAGGCTTCAGTCAAGCACAAATCCAAATACACAGTCTTTCCATTGAGCCAAACTCTTTCTTTTCTTTTCCACTCTTTAAACACATTTTTCAAAATTCATAATGAAGTAGCTGCTATAGATTAAATAACTAACACGAAACATAAGAGATTGAGTTACAAATAATTTTGCAGCTTTGGAAAGTCTCAGTTTGCCTCATATAAACAGATGGTCTACGCAACATAAAAATATGGTTAAAATTAGCATTAGTTTCTTCCTCTGACAGTTTAGCTTTGGAATTCATACTAAATGATCGATGAATTATTACTTTGTGTAAGTTCTGGCACAGACAATTAAGATATATTGGTCTTGCTGCTCTTGCATCAAGAGAGTGAAAATCACTGTATAATTAAAAAAAACAATATAATCTGCTGAATAATAAATGTAGGACTTTTCACCTCAGACAACAAAGAAATTAACAAATGATCAAATAAGAACCAATAAAATATTTAGAAGCCTGTTATAGCATCTTTTCTACCAATTGTTGGCCAATATCCAAAGGGACGTATAGGTCAGAGATATATTTCATTTTCATTCAGCTTTCTAGTGACAAAGCATCACTCCTATGGATACTTTCCTAAATAAAGCATGTATTGATCTGAAATTTATTTTCTGCTAAGTGCTATTTAGAAAAGAACAACTTATCAGGCATGCAATCCACCAAATCTCCAGTCTCTATGATCCCTTATATTATAATGTTGGGAAAACATGTCAAAATAGCACACTCCTCTTTCTACACTTGCTCAACCCATAAAGGTTGACAGTCAATGAGCAGGGCTACTATTTTGGGCTCTTTCTGTATTTCGGGATTGGAGGCACCTCTGGAAGCTGTAAATGGGAGACAGGAGGGAATGTTTTAGCTGTGGGTTACATATTCTAGGGCAGGGAAATTCTGGGAGTTGAAGTCAACAAGTCTTATAGGTGCCAGATTTGCTGTCCCCTATTCTAGTGGTTCTGTAGGCATGTCCAAGAATTTCTGGGCCAAGTCTGTGCTTGAGTTTTGATTAACATCCTGAGCCCCAGAGTCTGAAGAGGACCAGAGTTAAGACTCCTTTTCATTTTTATTGGGGTATAAGGTGTGAACTTCTGTGGTAGAATTTGGGAGGGGCAAATGTTTTGCAGAGGATAGGAAGATCTTTGCATTTTTAAAATCATGTCATTTGTTCTTCTTGCAACAACAAATAAATCTTGAGAGGGGGGTGGAGTACTGGCTTTGTTGCTGTGAATGCGTTGATTGGCTGTATAGTTGTATCATGATTGGTAGGTTGGTGCTGATTGGTGTTATCTGTGTGTTCGTTGCAAACACACAGATAGCACCAATCAGCACCAATCTACCAATCATGATACAACTATGCAGCCAATCAACCCATTCACAGCAACAAAGCCAGTACTCTACACACACACACACACCAAGATTTATAGAAAGATGGCAGCTCCGACCAAGCCTTTTCACACAAACACGAAGCCGAAAACACCTCCCCATTCATTTCAAATGACTCATTCCCTAGTTCTTCTCAGTTAATCTAGATCAGCCTTCCATACCTAATAGGATTCTGATATAGCAGGACTACCCTTCTATATCAGAATCCTATAGTGCCATAGGTTCGCCGTCACAGCCCTATAACAATAACGTTCCAGCAATCCTTGCATTTTCTGTCCCCTGACTGCTGTGCATAAATCTCTTGATACATATTCCCTATGATTTTACATTCAATTAATGTGTCATTTTGCCTGTAATTTTGGCAATTTATTATGCTTCTTTTTTTTTTTATATATTGAAAAAGTTTTATTGGTTTTACAGTTTTTCAATAGGATAGGGTAAGGGATACAAAGAAATTTTGAGAGCATTCACGTCAAAGTCGTCGGCCCTACCGGGACATCAAAATAGATCATTAATAAAAAACATTTTCTATACACTACAAAGTAAAAGCAAGTACATATTTCTAAGTTCTCAGTTCTATGCTGTCAGTCATTTACAAAAATCCAGATGCACATGTTATATTATACAATATTATTCAAAAAATCAAGGCAAAGTTATTTTTTAGATCTAAGTCTCTTGGCAATTGTATCTTCTATCTCTCCTTCCAGGCCCCCAGTGGGCGGGGCCGTGGCCCCCCCTGCCCCCCTGGATCTTCCCCCAGGACAGAGGAATGTTTTTTAAAAAAGGCTTCCGCCTCATTTTTTTTTTTTTTATATATATATTTTTTATTATGCTTCTTTAAAAAAAAAAATCACCTGGCTGGTAATTAATTTAGTGAGCTTATCTTTCTAGCCTTCAAAACATCCAATCAGATGAATTTCATTTTAAAAAGTACAGAACACTTGCTGGACTTACGTAATATATAATGAGAGATGGACAAACAGAAATGTCCCAACTTTTAGCCTGAAATGACAGATGCTTGCATTTGTACAACTTGCAAAGAAAGAGAGGTTGTTTTCTCTCACGGACAAAAGTTTGCCATCCTTATGGTATTCCAGGAGTATGACTCAGGTCACACTTTACCAAGTGAACCAAGAAGTAAAACAGTTCTAGTTGATAATCAGAATTGGCATCAGATATTCCTATAGAAATTAGCTGCCTTCATCAGATATCAAGTTTGGCAATGGCAATTGGGGGCATGGCAGGCCTGGATCACTGTATGTTCCAGTGACCCAGGCCACCATACCACTACCGGTTTGGCCAAACTAGGCCGAACTGGTAGGAACACACTCTGGTCCTCCTCAGTCTGAAAAATATTGTATTTCCTTAGCTATGAAAGTCAGCTGGGTGACTCTCTGCCCACCCAATTCACCTCACAGGATTGTTTCTGAGGGGAAAATAGGAGGAGGAAGGTATGTTTGCCATCTTGACTTATTTGCACAAATAATAAAGGGGAGATACAAATAATTAAAATAAAAATAACTTGCAGCCCTGAGTTTTAAAATTGGCTGCCTGTCAGTCTCAAACAAATGCAAACAAAATCATCATTTAAAAGCTTCAGGACTTTCGAAGATGAAAGGGTTTCTGGCTTGGCAAGATAACTAAGCAGCAAAGAGGAAAAGTTAGCTAGGCAAGGGATCTAGTGAGAATTCACTCTTTGCCCAGGCTTATTGCCTGGGCAAAATAAAGCTTGGAAGTGCAAAGCTTTTTCTTCTGGCATGAAACTCACAGAGTTCTTGAAGCTAAGCTCAGGAAGTTCTCCCCTCTGAGTACCAAATCAAAAAAGTGGTTAAGAGGTAGCTTATGCCTGGCACAAGCTTTGTCATGCCAGAGAAGCCAGCTCTAGGCTACTTTTCTCCCTGTATATTTTATTTATTTGTTTGTTTGTATGTTTGTTTTTATTTAATATAAATAGAAAGAGGAATATATTCAAAATCCATATAAACAGTGTGCTGTCTGGTTACAATTCTTTTGAGTAATACTCATCATAGTAATAGTAATAATAATAATGTTCTCTAGTAGGAATCTCGTACTGACAGGACTTTCCCCCCATAATATTAATACATGTTAATTATTAATACTATTTTTTTCTGGATTTTTTACTAATACTTCCTAGTAGACGGTGATGCTAGCAATCAATAGTTGGGCAAAAAAACAGCTGCAGAGGGCTTCTGTCTTCCTAGGATGTCTTCAGCAGTGCAGAACATCAAATTTTCTGCCTGGAGTGGTGCTTCTCAACCCAGCACTGCGTTGAATTGCTCTGAAGTGGATCCCCTCCATACTGTGTACATCAGGTGCATAAGCAGGGGAAAGGAAGTGGTAGAATTCTTGGTAAAGGAATATACTGCATATTGCTATTGCCATCTGATACTTTGAAATATCCTGTAGAACAGGGCTCCCCAACCCCTAGTCCGCGGACCGGTGCCGGTCCGCAGCTTCATAGGAACCGGGCTGCAGGGCCAGCGAGGAGGAGGGAGCAGCCCCCTGGGCAGAGGATGGCCGAGCGCGCCTCCACCAGCTCCTTCCAACGTCCCAATGCACTTTCCGGGGCTTCCTGGAGGGGCCGGTATGTCGGCTGGGGAGGTTATCCCGCAGCGGGCGGGCGAAGGACTCAAGCTGCGGCTACCTTAAGGTACCGCCAAAGCCATCCGGGCGCCACACGCCCACCTCCCTTCCAGCCCCGTGAGGCGCCTGGACGGAGCTCGGGTCCTTCGCCCGCCCGCTGCGGGATAACTTCGGCAGCCAACATGCCAACTCCTCTGCTGCTTCCCCGGGGGGAGGGAGGGAGAGAATGACAGACACACAGAGAGGCAGACTTAGAGAGACAGAAAGAGAGAGAGAGAGAGAGAGGGAAACACACACACACACACACACACACACACACACATACAGAGTGACAGAGATGGGTGGAGGGAGGAGAGAGACAGATACAGAGAGAGAGAGACAAAAAACAGAAAGAGAAAGAAAGAAAAATAGAAAAAGAAAGATGAATGGAGGGTGGGAGGGAGGGAATGAAGGAAAGAAGGGGGAGGAAGGGAGGGGTGAAAGAAGGAAGGAAGGAAGGAAAGAAAGAAAGAAAGAAAGAAAGAAAGAAAGAAAGAAAGAAAAAGAAAGAGGGGAAAAGGGTAGGAGGGAGGGAAGGAAAGAAGGGAGGAAGGGGAGGGAGGCAATGGAAGGAAGGAAAGGAAAGGCAGAAATCTATTTTCCTATTTCCTTCCACCTCAAGCTACCTGTTTGGTTAACCAGGTTAAAGATCTATTTTCCCCCCAGTGGTTATTTCAAAGGAATCACATCCTCTGAGTCATTTCCTGGATTCAAACCAGCATCCCAAAGAGTCATGGGCTGCCTTTATATATAACGAGTGCCCATAAATCCATTTTACCATCTTCAGAAGACCAAAGACCAGCCAGAAATGGAAGAAAGAAAGAAAGAAAGAAAGAAAGAAAGGAAGGAAGGAAGGAAGGAAGGAAGGAAGGAAGGAAGGAAGGAAGGAAAGAAAGAAAGAAAGAAAGAAAGAAAGAAAGAAAGAAAGAAAGAAAGAAAGAAAGAAAGAAAGAAAGAAAGAACTTAGGACCACAATTGAGCCCAAAATTTTGGTTGCTAAGCAAGACTGTTAAGTGAGTTTCACCACATTTTCCAAGTTGGCCACGCCCACCGGGTCACATGACAAAACAAAACAGGCCACACCTTTTGGCTCTCAAAAGAAATTTCAGTAGTGGTACTGTTGATATTTGGCTCTCTTGACTAATAAGTTTGCTCACCACTGCCCTAGACGGCCAAGTGAGCCGACCCCCCCCCCCCCGCATGTGCATGCGCCGCCTGTTCCCCCTCCCCCCTCCTATAGGCCAGCCGGTCCGCAGAATTTTCTTTAAAATGAAACCGGTCCCTGGTGCAAAAAAGGTTGGGGACCCCTGCTGTAGAACATCTACAGACCATCCCAGTCTGAATATATAACCTCACAATGTGGGGTGTGGGGCAATTGCTGGTATAATTCACAACATCCTCAAATTCATTTCTTTATCTCCTTCATATTCAGCCTTCATGTGTTTAGGGTAAAGGTGCCAAATGGAGAGTCTTATGTTTAGCTGGATGAGAATAAGCCTTGCCTTCCTCTGCCACCCACTGAAATATACTTTGAAAGAAGCATTGGTTTGCTTTCATATTATGTTTTAAGAATATAATGCATCGCCTTTTGACCTCCTCTGCCTTTCCTCTTCACGCCTTCACTAGATGGAGGAGGTATTGGAAAAATATCTGAAGGATAATGCAAAAGATGCATGAAGGCTTACTGACTCCTGGAGAAACAAAATTGGCCTACAAGAAAAAAAACAAATGAAAAACAGAAATGAGGCCTGGGAAGACAAAATATTACATGATCACCACGTTAAAAAAAATAGTAGGCAAAATAGATAGCAACAAGATCTGGCAATGGCTAAGAACAGAAAAGTTGAAGAAAGAGACCGAGAGGCTAATTCTGGCTGCAGAAGGCCAAGCCTTAAGAGCAAATGCATATAAAGCCAGAATTAAGAAGGCAGCAACAGATAGCAAGTGCTGCCTCTGCAAAGCAGCTGAAGAAATGGTGGCATCCAATTAGTTGTTTCAAGAAGATCATGCAAATATATTACAAACAATGGCATGACAAAGTAGCCACAATGAATATCTGCAAGAAATAGCGCTTGTCGTCTCAGACTCTGAGATCAGAGTTTTCCTAGAAGACAGAAAACTGTTAGTCTGTAAGGAAATAGTATGAAGAAGACAAAGTAAGGGAATTAATTTCATCCTAGCCCAAATGGGATGTCATGCCATCATAAAAGAAACATGTCTTAGAGAAACAATTTCCCTTGAAGTTCCATTTATTCATCTACAAAATGGGAATAATCACAACTTCATTGATGGGACTTCAAACTGTGATGCAAGTAAAGTATATTAATAATTGCAGCCTGATCAATAGTGATTCACTCAGGCTTTCATGCTTAGTTTCAGCCTGAAGCATTATGATGTGGCTGCATAAAATAAAATACAGGTGTGTGTGTGTGTGTGTGTGTGTGTGTGTGTGTGAGAGAGAGAGAGAGAGAGAGAGAGAGAGAGAGAGAGAGAGAGAGAGCATCCTCCTTTGTTAAATCCTGCTTGTCTTTAAAGAGGATACAGATAGCCCTCAACTGAGCTCAAAATGTATGCTGTTAAGTGAGTTCTGCCCCATTTTACAACTTTTCTTGCCACATTTGTTCAGTGATATCTGCAGTTATTAGATTAGTAATATGTTTTTTACATGAATCTGTGTTCCCCAAAGTAATGTCCCGGTGTTTGGAAACCGTGCGGCTCTGGATGGGAAGTAACAAACTTCGGCTCAACCCGTCCAAGACTGAGTGGCTGTGGTTTCCGGCGTCTCGGCATAGCCAGCTCATTCCATCGCTGGTTATCGGGGGCGAGTCATTGGCCCCCGTGAAAAGGGCTCACAACTTAGGCATCCTCCTGGATTCGCGGCTGCCGCTGGATGACCATGTGGGGGCCATGACCAGGGGGGCATTCTACCAGGTTCGCCTGGTACGCCAGTTTCTTGACTGAGACGCCCTCCGCACTGTCACTCAAGCACTCGTGATGTCTCGCTTAGACTATTGTAACGCTCTCTACATGGGGCTCCCCTTGAGGTGCACCCAGAGGCTCCAGTTGGTTCAGAATGCGGCCGCGCGGGGGATTCTGGGAGCTTCTCGTTACTCCCACGTAACACCTCTCCTGCACGAGCTGCACTAGCTACCGGTGGCCTTCTGGGTGCGCTTCAAGGTGCTTCTCACCATCTTCAAATCGCTCCATGGCTCGGGGCCTAGCTACTTGTGGGACCGTCTCCTGCCACATACCTCCCTGCTTCCGATATGCTCCCACAGAGAGGGCCTACTGAGGGTACCAACTGCCAGTCAATGCCGGCTAGCAGTGCCCAGGGGTAGGGCCTTCTCTGTGGCAGGGCCGGCCCTCTGGAACGACCTACCCCCCGAACTTCGCACTATCACGGACCTTCCCCTCTTTCACAGTTCACTTAAAACATACTTTTTTCAGCAAGCTGGTCTTGCTTAATAGTTTAGACTTTTTGTAATATAACTTCTGCCAAACACATTTTATTTTATTTATTTATTTTGAATTTATACCCCGCCCTTCTCCTTATTAGGACCCAGGGCGGCATAAATGGATGTTAGATTTTTAGGGGGAATTTTAGCACAGGCTCTGATTTAATTCTTTTTACCTATTTATTGTATTTATTTATTTTTATTATTGTTGGTTTTAAATTCCTGTGCACCACCCTGGGTCCATTTCGATGGAGAAGGCACGGTATATAAATTGAAATAAATTAAATTAAATTAAAATTAAATTCCCCATTGACTTTGCTTGTCAGAAGTTCGCAAAAGGGGATTACATAATTCTAGGACACTACAACCATCATAAATGTGATTCAGTTGTCAAGCATTCAAAGGTAAATTATGTGACCATTGGATGCTAAAACGGTCCTAAGTGTGAAAAATGGTCATAAAACTTTTTTTCAGGGCCTTTGTAACTAAGAATGGTCACTAAACAAACTGTTGTAAGTCAAGGACTGTCTATATTCTTTTGAAAACCAAAGTGGGGCGGGGGGATTGCAGTTTTGCTTTTCTGGACCGGAAAAAAATAGTTATTTGCCAAGCCAGCAGGAATCCCCAAATAGACCACAAGTTTTGGAACTATTCTATCTCAAAATATAAATTCACCACTTTGATTTTCAATAGTCTACAAATGGGGACCAGACTAAAAGAAAGACCTTGTAGGCTTCCTCAGCCTTTAGGATGTTCTGAATGGACCTTTCTCTGATCATCATCAAAGTTTTGTCTTAGAGAGGACCTAAGATGAGGGTGGTAGAGTAGAGTGCTTCCCAATCTGTGTTGGGTTGGTGGTAGATGAGTGGTTTAGAAATAGAAAAAAAATATTGTTGTTGTTAGTTGTGATGTCATATCCAACCCATTGTGACCCCTTGGACATTGTTCCTCCAGGCCTTCCTGTCCTCTATATCTTCTGAGGACTACTTTGGTGACTCCATCTAGCCACCTCATACTCTGTCATCCCCTTCTTCTTTTGCCCTCAGTCTTTCCCAGCATTAGGCTCTTCTCCAGTGAGTCCTTTCTTCTCATCAGGTGGCCAAAGTATCTGAGTTTCATTTTCAGGATCTGGCCTTTTAAAGAGCAGTCAGGGATGATCTCTCTAGGACTGACCTGTTTGATCACCTTGCAGTCCAAGGGATGGATGGATAGATGGATGGATGGATGGATGGATGGATGGATGGATGGATGGATGGATGGAAACAAACAAACAAACAAACAAACAAACAAACAAACAGTCAGTATTCTGCAGCCAGTATGATTGTTGCTGAAAATTTGAGAACTGACGTCTGTAGCAACAGCACTTAGACATATACTGCTGCATACACCACTGTCTGAGTAGTTTACAGTGTCAGGATATTGCCCCATAATGATCTGGGCTCTCATTTTACCAACCTTGGAAGGATGGAAGGCTGAGTCATCTTTGAGCCCATCAGGATCAAGCTCTAGACTATGGGCAGAGTTTGCCTGCAATACTGCATTCTAACCACTGCATCATCATGGCTCCTACATCTCAAAGCTGCCCAGACTGGGAAGCACTGGTATAAATGTTATTCACAATTTTGTTGGAACTGCCTGCAAAATTACTCTAGTAGTTCCTTCTCTTTGCCATCTTTCCTCTGCCAGCAAAAAATTACTTTTATTTAAACTTTATTTCTAAGCAGTATAATGGCTTCATTTCAGGGGCGGTATGGTGGGTCAGTAGTTAAGTTGCTGGGCTTGGCAGATGGAAAGCTGGCAGCCCAGGTTTGAGACCTGAGAGTTGTGTGACGAGGTGAGCTCCTGTTACTTGCCCCAGCTCCTGCCAACATAGCAGTTTGAAAGCATGCAAATGCGAGTAGATAAATAGGTACCACTTTGGTGGGAAGGTAACATTGCTCCATGACATCATGCTGGCCATCTGACCATGGAAACATCTTTGAACAGTATTGGTGCAATGGCTTTGAAACGGAGATAAGCTCTGCCCCCTAAATTCAGCTATGATAAGAGAATTAAAATCTGCAGGAACTCCTTTCCTTTTTATTTCTAAGCACATTTTAGTAAATTAATTTTGGGGAGGGGGGGACTGAAGTCTTTTGTCGGTCTTACTCTGTGTTTTCATTATGATTCCATTATGTTTTTAATTGTACCGTAATGACACGGCATTAATTTGTTCGCTGACTTGAACACAATCCATGAAGGCAGGATATATAAATTCCACAAATAAAAGTTTAAATTATAAAGAGAATAAATTAGGCACATTGTTATGTTGTTTGTTTTAACCACTGGGATTTGAAGAGTGAATTTCCTACCACAGCCAGATATAAAATGCTCTCTGCAAGAGAATTGAATGCATTCTCAACTGCTTTCGTTAATAAGCATATATTGTACATAACTGAATAATATTTCCCTTTGCCTGAAGCAGTAACCTCCCTAACTGTATTCTTGAGGATTATTTTTGTGCTAAACAAGAAGGAAGGAAGAATTCTACTCACGCTCAGGTGAATGCCTGAAATCAGCCTGAGTGGATTCCAACAATTCTCTGAGAAAATTTGAGATGGTTCTATAATTATTTTATGATGGCCATCCTTTCCTGTCTTTGTTGACTGTCTTGCATGGTATCTTCTTCTTCTTATGTGTGGTGATTATAAAAGAGCCTATTTTCAGGTTGCTCTTGATCAAACTATCACACTGCAGCCATTCCATCAGTTCTACTTTAAAGAGACAGTAGAGGACAGCCAGAGTCTTCAGATCAATGAGCTTTTGTTTAATAAAGTTATCGAATGCAAAAGATCGCATGCCACTGACTCAGAAATATTATGCCAATCAGACCATTGATAAAGCTACAGACTCTGTAGGGTGAGGAAAGATCATCCAATGAATAACAAAAGGAATCCCAGCTGAAAGGGTTAACATAGGCAGTCTCCTGTGGTAGTACTTCATGAATTGTACTGAGGCATATTGAGAAAGTTTTTTCCTTCTATCAATCATAGCATGCCAATATCATCAAGAATCCAGTAATAATTTTCAATCTATATGTAAAATATTTCATGTACATGTTAGTGTAATTATGAATAGAGTTCAATCTCATTTATCTGAGCTTCTCCTGTTCAGAAAATATCATATGCAAGATGTATGTCTGCTTGTTTATATCGTCTCATGCCAAAATAAGAGCTAGGTAGAATAGAGAGATGAAATGTGGAATATGTAAAATGAGATGCATCTAGCATGATATGATTTAGAAGTTGGGGAAGGTAGAAAAAAGTCATATTTATCTACTTCATAATTTCTGAACTAGTGTATGAATCAAAATAGCATTCTATGCCCCACTTGTCTGTAGTTCAAAAATACGCTCAAAAAGGTATATGTTAGAGAAAAATACTGATAAAATGCATAGGTTGTAAGGAAAATATTCCCAAAGGTTATCAAATAGTAAAATAATCTTTGCCTGGAGTATGCAGGCTAGAAGAATGTGGTTATTATATTGGAAAAATGTAGATAAAAATGTGTGTGAATATTCATGTGGATTGATTAATTGATTTGTCAGATTCAAAAAGACACGAAACTGGGGAAGAAACAAATGCACAACTGAGAAAATTAAAAAAACAGCAAAGATGAAAGAGAAAGATTTGTCCATCCCTAGAAATGAGTACATTTATTATATTGGAAATTCTCAACAGGTGACAATCCTAGCTGGTCTCAGAAACAAAGCCAAATAAGCCCCGGGAAAGTTAGTTCTAGGATAGGAATAGGGAGGTTGAAGTAGGAGTGGGAAACAGATTCTTGAGGAAGATAATACATCCGAAACGCTGCTAAGGATATTCACCATACCCCCTGAGCCCTTGCAGGATGCAAACCCCTTTTCCCCATTGGCTATGCTGCCTGGGAATGCATGGGACTTGCAACATCTGGAGCAGGAGTGGTCAACTATGCAACATCTGGGGAAGGGGTGAGCAACTATCGAGCAACATCAGGAGCAGGAGTGGGCAATAATGGCCATTTTTTTTAACCTTTGGACTTCAACTCCCAGAATTCCTGGCTCAGGAATTCTGGGAGTTCAAGTTCCCAGGTTGTAAAGTTGCCATTGTTGCCCATTCCTGATCTGGAGGGTCAGAGAGTCCCTGTCCTGTTTTATCTGTCCCTTTCCTATTAAACGGGTAGCTCATTTTCTAGTGACAAATATTAATTGCCAGAAAATTCTAGATCTCTGATTCCTAACATTACAGATTATGAAACTACATTAATCAATATGTACTAAGAATTATAATCAACAAATGTTATAAACTTTCCCCTAACACTGTGATGGCAAACCTCTGGCACGTGTGCCACAGATGGCACCCAGCACCCTCTCTTTGGGCACATCACCCCAGTTCAGCTCTGCCATGCATGCATGTGAACCGCCCGCTGGCCAGCTGTTGGGTCTCTGCTGTGCATATGCGGGGAGGGTGCATGTGGGGGGGGGCCTGGGCACGCATACGGGGTGGGACACATGTATGCACTCATGGTCGAGGGGGTAGGGCACAAGTGCGGAGGTGTGTGCACATTGCCTTTTGGGGGTTCAGGTGCGCACATGTGCATTTGTGCTCACATACTTCGGGCACTTGGTCCGAAAAAGGTTAGCCATCGCTGCCCTAAAATTAAATTACCAGTGAGGAACAATTGTGCCCAGTGGCACGTTCTGTAAGTTGATTTTTTTTTCAACTGCCTCATTGGTTCTTCCTCTTACATAGCAAGAGGATGGATCATTACCTAAGAAAATTAAAGATATTGTGGTAAGATATTCATTTCCAGCCTTGTGGGGTATGCTTTAAGCAAAATCTGCCCAACTTAAAAAAATATCCCTGAAATATTTAATATCAGTTAGAATCATTGAATATTGACATTCAGTGTCTAGCACATCAAAAGTCTGAATCTTTTATCTTGGATCATGTTTATTTAGTCTGGTTGATCTTTGCCTGTGTCACTTTGGGTGATGTCTTTCATGGTACATCCAAAACCTATTTTTTTCACATAACTCTATAGCCGTTGAGTGAAATACCGAGGAAACAAAAAGTCAACTATTATCTTAGGCACAAACTCACTAAATCAGCCCACATATAACTTAGATTTCTTATCCATTAACTTTCCAACTGGTTTGTTCTGCATTTTAAAGCCATTTTTATTCAAGGTAACTTCTGACTTCAAGGAGAAGATGATTTCAGGGGCAGGATGCTGGGTTTGGGCTTTCATTAGGTATAGGATTGTATAAGTGATATGTATGACTGTCCAGTTCATTATACAGTCTGGTGTTCTGTTGCCATCTGGCCTTCCCACTCTTTCATTCAATAACGTGGGATTCAGTGAAGAGAATTTCTCACATGGTGCTTTTCCAGATCAGGCAGGAGTTTAGTTTTATTCATACTTATATTCATACTTATATCCCACACCCATCTCCCAAAGAGGGACCTAGGAGAAGCTAGGAGGGCCACAGAATGGGGGAAAACAATAATATCATCTCTGGTTTTCTTCCAACAATAAAACTCAAGACCCTACCAGAATAATTTCTGAAATTATTGTTCTCTTATGAAGAAGCTACTTGGATGAGAAGCGAAACGTCTTCAAAGAAAAACCAGAACGTCCAGTTGCCTCTTATCATATTTTTGCAAGCTGGGCAGCCATAGGTATGCTTTAAATAAATTAACAAAAAGGTTTCTGAATGGTCATTCACTGCAAACTAGAAAGAAACCAGCATAATTGTTTAAAAAAGAACATGCAACTTTGTGTTGCATCAACAGAAATATAGATTCCAAATCCTGGTTGAGTGATGGTTCTCCTTGATTCTGCTTTGTTCATTTTGAGCATTGTGGTCAATTCAGACATCACACTTTAAAAAGAAATAAAGAGAGAAAATGGTGCAGATGGAGAGGCGGGCAAGGACATGTGAATCAAACATTCAAATCTGAGACCTAAATCTGATGATCAAGACCAAAGTACTATCATTCCAGGGTTCAGGATACGGCAACGTGATTTGAAGTTCCAAAAAAAGCAGATTGTGACTATTAGGGGCGGGGAGAGCCACTGTAATGATAAGAGCAGGTTGACATTGGAATCAATGACCCTAAGGAGAAGGTTGATTCTCTTTTAGTGGCTGAATTGAGATGAAGCCAGGCAGCCTTCTGTGGGATGCTTAAATTGAATTCCTGCTCTCAGCAGGGGATTGAATGCAATGGCCTGAATGGCATCTTCCAAATACAATACAATACAATAGCAGAGTTGGAAGGGACCTTGTAGGTCTTCTAGTCCAACCCCCTGCATGGGCAGGAATCTTATACCATTTCAGACAAATGGCTGTCTAACATCTTTTTAAAGACTTCCAGGGTTGGGGCATTCACAACTGCTGGAGGCAAGCTGTTCCAGAGGTTAATTGTTCTTACTGTTAGGAAATTTCTCCTTAGTTCTAAGTTGCTTCTCTCCTTGGTTAGTTTCCACCCATTGCTCCTTGTCCTGCCCCCAGGTGTCTTGGAGAAAAGTTTGACTCCCTCTTCTTTGTGGCACCCTCTGAGATATCGGAACACTGCTATCATGTCTCCCCTGGTCCTTCTCTTCATCAAACTAGACATACCCAGTTCCTGCAGCCGTTCTTCATATGTCTTAGTCTCCAGTCCTCTAATCATCTTGGTTGCTCTTCTTTGCACTCTTTCCAGAGTCTCCACGTCTTTTCTACATCGTGGCGACCAAAACTGTATGCAGTATTCCAAGTGTGGCCTTACCAAGGCACTATACAGTGGCATTAACACTTCACGCGATCTAGATTCTATCCCTCTGTTGATGCAGCCTAGAACTGTGTTGGCTTTTTTGGCAGCTGCTGCACACTGCTGGCTCATATTTAAATGGTTGTCCACTAGGATTCCGAGATCCCTCTCACAGTTGCTACTATTGAGCAAGGTACCACCTATACTGTACTTGTGCATTTGGTTTTTCTTGCCTATATGTAGGACCTTACTTTTTTCACAATTGAATTTCATTTTATTAGACAGTGCCCAATGTTCAAGTTTGTCTAGATCCTTCTGTATCTTAAGCCTATCTTCTGGAGTGTTGGCTATTCCTGCCAGCTTGGTGTCGTCTGCGAATTTGATGAGTTCCCCATTTATCCCCTCATCCAAATCGTTGATGAAGATGTTAAAGAGTACTGGGCCTAAAACAGAGCCTTGGGGGACTCCACTGCATACTTCCTTCCATGTAGATGCAGTTCCATTGAGGACTACACGTTGAGTGCGGTTGGTCAGCCAGTTACGAATCCATTTGGTGGTGGTGCTGTCTAACCCACAATTTTCTACTTTATCTAATAGTAGGTTATGGTCTACTTTATCAAATGCCTTACTGAAGTCCAGGTAAATTATATCAACAGCATTCCTCTGGTCCACTGATTTTGTTACTTTGTCAAAGAATGCAATTAGATTCGTCTGGCATGATCTGTTTTTGACAAACCCATGTTGGCTTTTGGCTATTACTTTGTTTGCTTCTAGGTGTTCACTTATTTGTTGTTTAATTATCTTTTCCAGAATCTTTCCTGGTATTGAGGTCAGGCTGATGGGTCTATAGTTTCCTGGATCTGTTTTTTTTCCTTTTTTGAAGATGGGAACCACATCTGCTCTTTTCCAGTCTTCTGGCAGTTCCCCGGTGCTCCAGGATCTCTGAAAGATATAGTTCAGTGGTTCTGAGATCTCGTCTGCCAGTTCCTTCAGAACCCTGGGGTGTAATCCATCCGGTCCTGGTGATTTGAACTCGTCCAGGGCAGACAGGTGCTCACTTACCATTTTCTTCTCTATTTCAACTTGTGTTCCTAATCTGATATTTGTGGTGCTGTTTTTGATTGATTGGACTGTTTTATCCCTTTGTGTAAAGACAGATGCAAAGAAAGAGTTAAATAGTTCTGCTTTCTCCCTGTTGCTTATCATCTTCTTGCCATTTTCTCCCAGCAGTGGACCAATTGTTTCCTTAACTTTTTTCTTATTTTTAACATGTTGGAAGAAGCTTTTTTTGTTATTTTTTACTTTTTTGGCAAGCCTTTCTTCATTGTGAGCCTTAGCTTTCCTCACTTCATCTTTACAGGCTCGGGCTATTTGCTGATATTTTGCCTTGGTTATGTCCCCCTTTTTCCACTTTTTATATTTATCCTTTTTGTCTTTCAATTTGTCAGAGAGTTCTTTATGCAGCCATGCTGGTTTCTTTTGGGAACTGTTATTTTTCTTCTTCATTGGTATTGCGCTGGACTGGGCTTTTATAATCTCATTTTTCAAAATTTCCCAAGCTTCTTGAGTTGTTTTCCCCTTGAGGATTCTCATCCATGGAATCCTTCCCAAGCTCTCTCTGAGTTTGTTGAAATTAGCTCTCTTGAAGTCTAAGACTCTAGTTTGACTTTGTTCAACTACTTTTGTTTGCATAATGTTGAATTCCAGTATTTCATGATCGCTTGCCCCCAAAGTTCCTGTAGCTTCTACACCTTCTATCATTTCCTCTCTGTTAGTGAGAATTAAGTCCAATATTGCTGATCCCCTTGTTCCCTTCTCTACCTTTTGGGAAACAAAGTTGTCTGCTAGGTTTGTTAGGAACCTGTTGGATCTTCCACTTGGTGCAGAGTTTGTTTCCCAATTGATGTCAGGGTAGTTAAAATCTCCCATTACTATTGCAGTGTGCTTCCTACATACCTTAGTTAGCTGGTTAGCAAAAAGTACATCCACTTCCTCTGCTTGGTTGGGTGGCCTGTAGTATAGACCTATGACAATATCATTCCCCCCCCAACCTTTAATATTGACCCAAATACATTCAAGATAGTTCTCATCATTGTTGTGCTCTATTTCTGTAGAGATGTAATTATTTCTTATATATAGTGCAACTCCACCTCCTCTTTTATTTGGTCTATTTCTTTTAAATAATTTAAATCCTTCTAGCTGTATGTTCCATTTGTGGGTTTCATCCCACCAAGTTTCTGTAATGGCAACAATATCGTATCTGCCCTCATTTACTTGAATTTCTAATTCACCCTGTTTATTCCTCATACTCTGTGCATTGGTGTATAGACATTTGAGTCCATTTTGATTGACCCTGTGTTTTCTGTCTACGAAACCTGTGTTATGCCTGACTATGGTTCTCTTTGCCCCTATTTCTTTGCCACTTGTATGGTTCATGTACATGGTATGGCACCCACTGTTAATTGTTTGGTTTTGCTTGACAGCAGTGTTGATAATATTACCTGCACAATTATCTATGTTACACGCACTGATAACCCTATGAATTTTAGTTTGCTGGGGACAGAAATATTCTTTATCTATTGATTCTCTGTCCCCACTATTCAGTTTAAATGTTTAGCCAGGAAATCTGTGAATTTAGTGCCAAGTAGCTCAGTCCCTTTCTTGGATGGGTGCAAACCATCTCTTTTGTACAGTTTATCATTGGACCAGCTGCAGGCATCATGACTAATAAGACCAAAGCCTTCCTTTTTACACCACTCCTTTAGCCACACATTAAACTCTGCTATGCGCTGGCCCTTTCCTTTTTGTTCCTTGTATACTGGTATAACCTCTGAGAAGATAAGCCTACAACCTGTACTACTAAGTTCGTACCCCAAACTCTGGAAATCATTCTGCACAGAAGCTACATCTTTTTGGGACAGATCATTTGTGCCAAGATGTATAATAGCATCAACTTCACAGTCCTTACTTGCATTCGTGACTATCTTAAGAATACGCCTCTTGTCTCTGCTGGCTGTAGCACCCGGTAAACATCTGACATCTTTCAAAACCTCCATATCCTTACCTAAGTTTACATCTCTTACGATTGAGTCACCAATCAGGAGGTGACTTCTCTTTTTGGGTACCTTGCTCTTGTTGTGTGACTGATGCATGATCCCTGGTTCACACTTTTGCATTTCTGACGTAGGTTCTTCACTTTGGATCTTTGGATCTGTTTCCAAACAACCTGTATAATTGTATGATATTGCTCAGTATTAGAATCAGTGCCATTTGTGGATTATATTTTGGCAGGACCGCCGCATCTGCTCTCATAGAAATATCTGGCAAATTTCATTTCCATTGAAATGGAATGGACTGATTTGCTAACAGGTCAATTTTATTTAAAAAAAATTGCAACCACCTTTTTGATGAGATTATGATGCTGTCCCTGGGAATTTTTCCAAAACCTCCAGTCTTCTGTCACTTTCTGCTTCGCTTTGCTTTGCTTTGTAGTCAAGCTCTTGCAATATCCTTCTGCTTCCCATTTAATATAGGAATAACCACCTGCTGCCTGCTTTATAGGCATTTGACATATTTTCAAAGTGTTTCTTTTCAAAACTGGGTCAACAAATGGGTCATTCTATTACTATCTGGAATCAAAACTTCTTTTTTGGATCAATCGTTGCACAGGCAACCATTCTGTGGTCTTTTTTTTCCCTTTCTCTTTTCTAAATTCCCCTTCTCTTTCTAATCTTTATTTTATTTTATTTCAGTTAGCTAAATGGCTTAGTTTCGTTTCATTCAAGCCTTGCAAATAAAATAGAACTGCGAGTTTTATCAAATTCCTTTATTGTGATGGAACAATGTACCAAACTATGCCCAAACCACTATGGGAACTATAATTGGCTTCGCTGATATATTGCACGATCTCTGGCAAGTTGCCACTGCTTTTAGACAGGGAGAGAGAGACTGGCAAGCAGACAGTCAGAAATAATATCCTAATGTCAGGTTTTAATAACTTATTGAAATAAGGTAAATACAGACAGGATGAAATGCAGAGTGAAACAGGCGCAATTGCAAAAAAATCATACAATACAATACAATAGCAGAGTTGGAAGGGACCTTGGAGGTCATCTAGTCCAACTCCCTGCCCAGGCAGGAAGCCCTATACCATTTCAGACAAATGGCTATCTAACATCTTCTTAAAGACTTGCAGTGTTGGGGCATTCACAACTTCTGGAGGCAAGCTGTTCCACTGATTAATTGTTCTAACTGTCAGGAAATTTCTCCTCAGTTCTAAGTTGCTTCTCTCCTTGATTAGTTTCCACCCATTGCTTCTAGTCCTCCCCTCAGGTGCTTTGGAGAATAGTTTGACTCCCTCTTCTTTGTGGCAACCCCTGAGATAATAATAATAATAATAATAATAATATTTATTTTATATACCGCGTCCTCTCCCCAGGGGGCCTCGGAGTGGTGCACAGGGAAAAATTAAAACATTATAAAATATGCATACAAGAATAAATACAATAGAATAAAAACGAATTAAATTTAATTGTCCCTGCACTAAAATCCCCATATTAAAACTAGCATTCCCTAACGCCCTAAAGGTAGAGACTAACCTAGGCCGGCAAAGCAGAAAAAGTATGTTTTTAATTTTTGACGGAAGGAGCGGAGGTCCGTGGTTGTTCTAATGTCGGGGGGAAGGTCGTTCCAGAGGGCAGGGCCCGCCACAGAGAAGGCCCTTCCCCTTGGCATCGCCCGCTGACAAAGTCTAGTGGACGGCACCCGGAGAAGTCCCTCTCTGTGGGAGCGAATCGGCCGGGAGGATGTGTGGGGCAGGATCCGATCCTGCAGATAGCTAGGTCCTGTGCCATAGAGCGCTTTAAAGATGACAACTAGCACCTTGAAGCGCACCCGAAAAATGACAGGCAGCCAGTGCAGCTCGCGCAAGAGAGGTGTTATATGGGTGAATCTAGAGGTCCCCATTATTGCTCGCGCGGCTGCATTCTGGACCAGCTGAAGTCTTCGGGTGCACCTCAGGGGGAGCCCCATGTAGAGAGAGATATTGGAACACTGCTGTTAGAATTATGTTAGAATTAAAATGGATGAGGCCATGTACCATCACTAGAAAGGCCCAGCTTTGTAGAGTGCAGAGAGGAGCAACCGAGTTGATTAAGGGCTCGGAGACGAAAACATGAAAAACAGTGGCAGGAATTGGGTATGTCCAGTTTAATGAAAAGAAGGACTAGGGGCGACATGATAGCAGTTTTTCCATATTTGAGGGACTACAACAAAGAAGAGGGAGTCAAGCTATTCTCCAGTGCACCTGAAGGCAGAACAAGAAGCAGTGGATGGAAATTAACCGAGGAGGGAAGCAACCTAGAACTAAGAAGAAATGTCCTAAAGTTGAGAACAATCAACCAGTGGAACAACTTGCTTGCCTTCAGAAGTTGTGGGTACTTCATCACTGGAAGCTTTTAAGAAGAGACTGGACAATCATTTGTCTGAAATAGTATAGGGTTGGTCCCTACTTGGGTGGGGGGTTGGACTAGACTCCCAACTCTTATTATTCTGTATTCTTCTGGACTGCAAGTATCATTTTAAATATGGGATTTGTGTATTCATGTATGGAATGTGTATGGCTACCAACCTATCCTAAGCTAGATAGCTCATAACCATCAATAAAAACAGCCATGCCCTTCTCACCCAGAACCAAATCACCCCTTGCATGGCCACCCTAATTCAACCTCATCCTAGCCTAATGCTTTAGGGAAGAACCAAATCTTTGTGGCCCTTGTGAAAGCCTTAAAAGCTGGGGGAAGGCCTGGAATCTCAAGAGAGGATTGGGTTGGCTATAGAGAAGACATGCTTCTGAGATGCCACCAGATGATAACATTTAAAAGAAAACATGTGGAATATGTCCACTCTATCCAGTGCAATATGTTCAGGGAGAGGTTGGCCCACAAATAACCAGACTGTGTGCCATGTAGGGCTTTAACAGTAATAACCAGTACCTTGAATTGAAGGGATAGGGTTAGGGTAACTTGGAAAGCAACGGAGAACCAGCAAAGATCATGAAACAGCAGTGAAACAGATGCAAACTCCAGAAGTCCCAAAACAGCATGAATTGTTGCATTCTGGACCAATTGCAGCTTCTGGATGGTCCAAGGGCAGTCCCATGTAAACCACATTGCAGTAAGCCAGTTGGGAAGTGATTAAAGCATGAGTGACTACAAGCAAGACATTAACCACCTTACTCTCTCTCCACAGAGGAGGTTAGTGAAATGTATAGGGACTGATAACACAAGAAAAATAGAATTTTGGAAACTTCTGGTGAGATTGCTGAAGATTATATTACCATATTTTGTGGAAATGCGTAGACAGAAAAACAAATGCATAAGTGCATACATACAATAAGCACAAGAACATGTTATATAATTCACTGTTGCTCTTATTATTGCTATCTTTAAAAAAAACCTATCCAAACATCACATCAAAGTAGATCACCAGAATATAAAGCTAATACCCCAAGTCTTTCAAAACATTTGAAACAGTTTTGTCAGATTTGAAACAAGTATTTTGCTTTCGGCATTGCCTGACAAATATCTGAATATCTGCATGTTCTTATTTAGAATGTCCTCCTTCTTCCTTTTTCCAGTTCTGGATGGGCATTACCCTGATGTCTTGGCTATTGGCTCTACCCAGAGGTGGGTTACTACCGGTTTGCACCGGTTCAGGTGAACTGGTAGTGGCAATTGCGACTGGGTCACCGAACCGATAGGGACGGCAGGCTGCCCACACCCCCAAACTGGTTCCCCGGTCACCATTCTTTTGCTGGCATTTTTTTTTGGTCACTTTATAATGTTCTGCACATGCGCAGAACAATTTACATGCAACTGCGCATGCACAAGCAACATGCAGTGGGCAAGCCCACATGCAAGCACGCAAAGCATACGCAAAGCATGCCACAATGAATGTGCAAAGTGAACCAGCAGTAACAGTGGCAGCAACCAACCCCTGGCTCTACCCCAATCTTTCTGTCAAGCAGTGGTCTTTTAGTTGTATTCTACACTAGCAGATCAGTGAGTCTGAATAAATCTATTCTTTTTTTAATCAGTCATACAGGTAGGTTTCAGAATCAGCAAATGTTCAGTTCTTGAACTTTGGTGAGTAGGTTCTGGAGGCGTAACAGCGTTAAGCTTGCATTAGGAGATGCAACGCTGGTCAAGGGCTAAGAGATTGTTCTTCCCTGTCCTCTAACACTTCAAGACACTCAAAGCAGTGTCCTGTGAAGAGCATATTTAATCTGACGGGTTCACAACACTATAGTGATGCATAGGTTCCCTGAAAATATCCATGCATCAGTTGATGTTGATGACCTCAAGAACAGCTTCTTTCTATTCTTCTGGGCACTCCAAAACACAGGTATCTGTTACAAGCAGGTGGGTTGCTTTGCCCTCATCTGCTTCTCCTGTAGCATTGTTGATCGTCAATGAGAGCTACTTCTCTTCAGAAAAGTATATGAGAGATGTCAAAATGAGAACCGTCAGCTGGCTTTTTCCACTTCAGACACAGGCTTCACGGGCAGATGTGGCAAAGTCACAACTTGTCATAGCACATTAGCTAATCCACAGGGTCCATCATAAAAGCACTCAAACATGCAAATGTCATCTTTCCTCCCAAAGACAGTAAAACATGGAGAAATGTCTACCTTGACCTTTCTGCCCCATCTTTTTTGAGTGACTCCCAACCATAAGAGCTTCTTAAGAGTAGCAGTGAGAAGAAGAACGGGGGAAAAACAACGGGGATCTTGTATCCATGTTCATAATGATGGCAAGAATTAAAAAGTACCATGAGGCAGCAAGAAGCATATTGAGGCAAAGGACCAAGAAAGTTATTAATGATCTTTATGACTGGAACCCTGTTGAAAAATTCTTTCTCAGTCACCAGGCCTTTAAGGAAACATTCAGCAGATGTGCCAGCTGGAACATTTTAGATCTTTGTGATGAACGCATGGAGATCTAAGAGGCAGCTAAGCATAGGAAACCTACTTCATTTGCATTTGAATGCAAGTTGATACCTCTGAAGCTGTATGTAAATAGGAAGAGTCATGCACTGTGATCAAAGCAGAATTATATTCTGGCATTTACAACTTCAGAGAAATGAAACATAAGTGCCTATTCTGGCTTGACTTCCACTCTCCCTATTTGGACCAGGAAGGCCAAAAACAGAGATTGCAACCATTTGAGGATGAAAATAGTTAAAAGCATTCTTTGACACTTTCATGCCTTCCAACCAACTCTCCAGCAGAGTAGAAAACACCTAAACAGGCTACACGAAGCTGGAGGTCACCTCCACCAAATCTTCATCTATCCTTTTCCTAATTCCAATCTGCTTCTGGCTGCAATTCAAGGTGCTGATTATCATCTTTAAGATGATACGTGGTTTGGGACCAGGCTATTTGCATCTACCCAGTCAACCGGGACAGAAAAGCAGGGCATGTTTTAGGTCCTGTCTATCAGTGATGCACATCTGGTGGGATCACAAAAAAGGACCTTCTTAATGGTGGCCACTTGTCTATGGAAAGTCATTCTCTCCCCTCCCACCCCCAAAAGTACATTCACTCCCTTCACCTTGTTGCTTTTCCAAAAGGCCCCTGGTTTGCTTTTCCAAAAGGCCCCTGGCCCCTGGATCTGCGGGCCTGCAGATCCCCATGTCATGAGTAGATTGCTCTTTCACCTAGCTACTCCTTTGCTGCTGTCAATGAAATGGAGCGAATCAAGCGGTTGATCTGATTGCATTGCTGCTGCCATGGGGGCAAGGCAAGTTATGGTTTTTATACTGTGGGTTGTTTTTTCCCTGTTGTAATCTGCACAGTCACCTGTGTACGAGTTGGACAGCCATGTAAATTTGTTGAATGAATGAATGAATGAATATATATATATATGTCTCTGTGTGTGTATGTATGTAAGTATGTATTTGTATATGATCAAGGAGGAGAACCTGTGGCTTAGTGGCAAATTCAACTGCCTCATGTAATACTGCCCTGGTTCAAATCCCAGTAAGGGTATGGCTAGCTGATGAGAGCTAAATAGCTTGAAATAGATCTATACTAGTCTCCCTTAATTTATTTATCAGCACAAAACGTAACACACACACACACATACATACACATACATATATATTAGCAGCTCTAATAGAGATAGATAGATAGATAGATAGATAGATAGATAGATAGATAGATAGATAGATAGATAGATAGATAGATAGATTAGAACAGCTTTCTTCTCCTGCCATGGTAAACACTATATATCTGTGATGGTGAACCTGGGGCACACAGTGCTCTCTCTGTGGGCATGTGAGGCATCCCCCCCACTTCAGCACCACAGCGCATGCCTCCCACCAGCCAGCTAGTCATCAGGTCTCTGCCGTGTGTGCGCAGGGGGGAGGTGTATGTGCAGAGGGAATGTGCGCATGCGTAGGCTGTGTGTGTGTGGGGTCCACATATGCATGCATGGGGGCATGCAGGGGTGCACACATGCATGTGTGGGGTGCAAGCGTGGGGGGCATGGCACATGTGGGGTATGTGCACATGCATGTGGGCAGGGTGCATGTGTGGGGCTGCATGCAAATTGAATTTTGGGGGTTCGGACAAACATGCATTTGCACACATGCACGCTTTGGGCCCTCAGTCCGGAAAAGATTAGCCATCACTGCTATATGCCACAAAGGACCATAGAAACTGCATAATTTCAGTATAGATTTAAAAGGAGGCAAAGACCACCATGAATTAAGCCAAAATTAAACACCAAAGGAGCATAGCAGTCGACGGCGGGAAGCGGAAGGCGAAAGGAAGGGGGATACTCGAGTCGTTCCTCAGGAGGGCATACCAATTCAGAGGGTCGTGGGGAGGGGCAGGACCGAGGGGAGACAATTCTCATCCTCCCGGTTGGTGGCACGCAGCCGTTGTTTGCAAATGGTCGGGTGCCACAACCCCCGCAGGCTAGGTGGCCAGGGAATACAGAGCCAGGGTCTGCGGCTGATGTTTTGCAACGCCAGGTCCGTTGTCAACAAAGCCCCTCTCATTAGTGACCTTGTGTCAGAGGGGGAGCCGGACCTGGTAGGAATTGCGGAGACCTGGTTGGGCCACGAGGGAGGACATCCCCTCGTTGAAATGTGCCCACCAGGCTACCGCGCATTTCATCAGCCGCGGGCCCTAGGCAGGGGTGGTGGGGTAGCGGTCATTATTAAGGAAGGCCTTGAGCCGAGAGAGACCATTGTGCCTCAGACTTCCGGCTGTGAGTCCCTCTGCGTGAAGTGGGGCCTAGGGAGGCAGTTGGGCTTGCTGGTTGTATACCTGGCTCCCCGCTATGTAGCAGCAGCCCTGCCCGAGCTCCTGGAGGTGATCGCTACGGTGGCAGTGGAGACCCCCAGACTTATAGTCATGGGGGACTTTAATCTGCCATCGTTGGGCGAATCATCCGTGGTAGCTCGGGAGTTCATGACTTCCATGACGGCCATGGACCTGACCCAAGTAATTCAGGGCCCCACCCACGAGGGTGGACATACGCCGGACCTCATCTTTGTCTCGGGCCAATGGAAGAGTGATCTGGGTACAGGGGACATAGTCATCACACCCTTGTCATGGTCAGACCACTCACTTCTCCGGCTCGACTTTCCGACCGCTGCTCCCCTCCGCGGGGAGGCGGAACCAGAGTCACCAATCTGGTACCGCCCCAGGCGCTTGATGGACCCGGATGGGTTCCAGACAGCGCTTGGGCCATTTCCTGTATCCCTGACCCGCGCCCCGATGGAGGACCTCACGGCCGCATGGAATAGTGCGGCCGTGGGAGCCTTAGATCGGGTCACGCCCTTGCGGCCTCTCTCGCGGCGGCGAACCACCCTGGCTCCTTGGTTTACTGAGGAGCTGCGGGTGATGAAACGCCGCAAGAGATGCCTAGAGAGAAGATGGAGGGCTAGCCGCTCTGAATCTGACCGGACACAGGTAAGAGCCCATTTACGGACTTACATTGTGGCGTTGAGGGTGGCCAAACGTCATCATTGTGCCACCCTCATAGCATCCGCAGAAAACTGCCCTGCCGCCCTGTTTAGGGTGACCCGCGCCCTCCTTCAACAGAGGGAACGGGAAGCCCCGCTACAGGGTAGAGCAGAGGAATTTGTGATTTTTCTGCAGGAGAAAACCGCCCAGATACAGAGTGAGCTAGCCCCCATTCATGGCCCAGTGGGATGCCACGAGAGAGATCTTGTTTAGGAGGAGTTTGACCCCGTTACTTCCGAGGATATGGACAGGCTACGTGGGCGACTGCGAGCCACCACATGTTTATTGGACCCGTGTCCCTCCTGGCTTGTACTGGCATCCTGGGAGGTGACACGAGGCTGGCTCCAAGAGGTTGTCAACACATCCTTGAGTGAGGGTTCCTTGCCTGCCTCCCTAAAAGAGGCTATGGTGAGGCCCCTCCTCAAGAAGCCCTCTTTGGACCCAGCTCTTTTGAACAACTACCGTCCAGTCTCCAACCTTCCCTTCTTGGCGAAGGTTGTTGAGAGTGTGGTGGCACAACAGTTTCCCCGTCACCTGGAGGAAGTTGACTATCTAGATCCGCGCCAGTCTGGCTTTCGGCCCGGGCATAGCACCGAGACGGCATTGGTCGCGTTGGTAGATGATCTCTGGAGGGCCAGAGATGGGGGATGTTCCTCCATCCTAGTCCTATTAGACCTCTCGGCGGCTTTCGATACCATCGACCATGGTATCCTATTGCATCGGCTGGGGGGGTTGGGGGTGGGAGGCACCGTTTTACGGTGGTTCTCCTCCTACCTCTCTGGCCGATCGCAATTTGTGCGGGCAGGAGAGCAGAGGTCGACCCCAAGACCCCTCACATGCGGGGTGCCTCAGGGGTCGGTCCTCTCGCCTCTCCTGTTTAATGCATACATGAAGCCGCTGGGTGAGATCATCCGTGGTTTTGGGGTAGAGTACCACCTGTACGCTGATGACACCCAGCTGTACATATCTACCCCAAACCACCCCAACGATGCCGTAACGGTGATGTGCCATTGCCTGGAAGCCGTGCGGATCTGGATGGGAAGTAACGGACTTAGGCTCAACCCGACCAAGACCGAGTGGCTGTGGTTTCCGGCTGCCCGATTCAACCAGCTCTCTCCAACGCTGGCCATAGGGGGCGAACATCTTGCCCCTGTGGATGGGGTGCGCAATTTGGGTGTCCTCCTGGATACCCGGCTGTCTATGGAAGAGCAAGTGACAGCCGTGGCCAGGAGGGCGTTCTACCAGGTTCGCCTGGTTCGCCAATTGCGCCCCCTATTGGATCGGGACGCCCTTCGCACAGTCACTCATGCCCTCGTGACATCCCGACTGGACTACTGTAACTCTCTCTACATGGGGCTCCCCTTGAGGTGCACCCGGAGGCTTCAGTTAGTTCAGAATGCAGTCGCGCGAGCAATTATGGGGACCACCAGGTTCACCCACGTTACACCGCTCTTGCGCGAGCTGCACTGGCTACCTGTCGTCTTCCGGGTGCGCTTCAAGGTGTTAGTTATCATCTTCAAAGCGCTCCATGGCTCGGGACCTAGCTATCTGCGAGATCGGATCCTGCCCCACACATCCTCACGACCGATTCGCTCCCACAGAGAGGGACTTCTCCGGGTGCCGTCCACTAGACTTTGTCAGCGGGCGACGCCCAGGGGAAGGGCTCTCTCTGTGGCGGGCCCGGCCCTCTGGAACGACCTTCCCCCTGATATTAGAACGACCACTGACCTCCGCTCCTTCCGTGTAAAATTGAAGACCTATTTCTTTCGACTGGCCGGCCTTGAATAGTTCTCTCTGTCTATTGATTCCAAATATTTTAATGGGTTCTTAATCTTAATTATTTTTAGCACGGGTAACACTGTTTAATTCTATTTTAAAGTATGTATTTTGTATTGATTGTATATTGTTTTTAGCTTCTCCTGTGCACCGCCCCGGGTCCCTGTGGGGAGAGGGTGCGGTTAATAAATTTGAATTTGAATTGAATTTGAATTCATGATCTAAATTGCTTTCAAGAGATCTGGCTTACTGGGAATGAGCAAGGATTCCATTTAAAACAATGCAGTTTTAAGGACCTATCTTAATTTCCAGTATTATAAGAATTAAGATATTTTTAAAAACCAGATAGCCCCTTGGTTTTCCTCACTGTTTGGAGAACATTGTAATGTTGTCTTTAATATTACCTTTAACCACCCCCCAACACACACACACACATACACACACACACACAGAGGCTCCAACTACAGATGAATACAAAGGTGAGGCAAAGACAGCAGATTCTTGGTGCTCAGGTTTTCTTTCTATACACGATCATTTCAACAGCACTTATGCTATAGATGACCTTGAAAAGCGGTCTTGCTGGATGGAAGGCACGGCCACCGCTCCAGGAAAAGGAAAAATCAATAACAAACGATGTCATTACTTATATATCAAACACCTTGCCCATAGGGCTCCCAGCTCAAAGGAGAACAATTTCTCTGCTCTCACACGGCCCTGTACCATGGCAACCCATTCGGCCTCAGTGCTGGGCCAGGCTCAGCTTTCGTACAATTTGAAGGGATGGGACTGAAAGGTGAAAAAGCCTTTGAAGATCTTCGTGAACACCTAGGGAGAGTCTAATGCTTTCTGGAGTTGAGTTTCGCATCGTGTTTAGGTGGTGTGAAGTGGCAGGGTCAGCAAACTCCGAAACGCTCACAAGAAGCATCTAAGAACTGAGAATGTGAAAGATTTGTGGAGGATAGTTTGGGGGGGGGGGTGCAACGAGAAAAGAGTTTCGGCAACTGTGAAAATTTTGGAACAAGCCGCCTATGGAGAAATCATGTAGAAACCCTCTTAGAGTTTCGTCTCCATCCCATCCCATTCAATGAACTGCACAACCTTAACTGTGTGGCCTGCAGGTCAGGGGTGGGATTCTACTGGTTCGGACCGGTTCGAGCAAACTGGTAGCTTCAACAATCAGCTGGGAGCAATTGTTTGGGTAAGGGATCATCCTCTCCCTTGGATATGACTATTTTATGTGTTACTTATATGTGGGTATTAAAAGCCCATTTAAATTATCTTAAAATACGCAAATCCTATGATTTAATTTTCAACCCTGTCATTCTCACTTCCTGGCTTCCAAACCGTGTTCAGATGCACTTTCCTATCTCGTCATTTTGACAAATGGGGTTTGTTTCCCCCTCAAGTATGTAACTTGAGTCAATCGTTTAGCCATTCGACCAACAACTGTTTGATGAGAGAGCTACTTCCCCACCCCTGTGTTGCATTAAGTGAGTCCAGCGAGGCCTCCCAACAAAAGCCTTTGAAAGGCATTTGTTAACTGCATTAAAACCTGATTAGGTCAGTTTTGTCATTTGCTGATTGATAAAGAAATGAGGTAGAAGCTTAATTTGGATAATAGATTCAACTGGCAGCCATCCCAGATTTGCAGGTGCTGGGCTTAAAGCATGCTTCCTTCGATCTTCCACCAGCAGCCAGGTTCCTTACTTACAGTGAAGCAACGTTATACAACTGGCAGCCCGATTAAAAATGCTGAACTATTACTTTGCATCTACCTATAATCAGCATTTTAATGACCAAAAAAAAAAAAAAAAAAAATCTTCAGCAGAATGTGCACATATATCTGTAAATAGCATATCTTCTCTTTTTCGACAGATTCAGGATCCAATTAACAGGGAAGGAAACTATTAAATGGAGAAGAACTGATAACCGCCACCGCAAACATCCACTTCTAAGAATAACTCAACCGGTGTGTGTGTGTGTGTGTGTGTGTGTGTGTGTGTGTGTGTGTGTGTAAGCTTGCTTCTCATTTTTTATTTATTTAATAGTTTTATATACCGCCCTCTCTCCCGAACATGGGACTCAGGGAGAGAGGGCGGTATATAAAACTAATAAATTTAGTTTTAAATTTATAGGAGTTATAAAATATAAAAATGCAACAATCCAAAAAATTAAAACTAGTATTAAATAAGGTTAGCCCGTGCTAAAAGCATGATTTTGTATATCTATTGTATATTTATGGTTTTTTAGTTTTCCTGTGCACTGCTCCGAGTCCCTATGGGGAGAGGGAGCGGTCAAGAAATTAAATTATGATGATGATGATGATGATGATGATGATGATGATGATGATGATGATGATGATGATGATTTAAAAACCCAGTTAAAATAATAACATAGCTATACATCAGCTATAAAATAAATTTTATTTACAAACATATAAAAAAAATATAAAATACACTCACACAAAACTTAGACATACACTACATTTATACTATACAATACGAACAGGAACTTCCTGTTCTTTCTAATAGCAATTGTTAATCAAAGCCGCTCATCTTATATTGTTTCCCCTTCTGTTATATTTCATTTGGATTTCACCATTCTAAACCCTCTTATTTTACTCATAACTACTGTTTTTAAGTTTTGCTGTATTCCTTCATTGGTTCTTGTTTCTTTCCTCCATCCACCTATACCAGGGGTCTGCAAAGTCGGCTCTTTTAAGACTGGTGGACTTCAACTCCCAGAATTCCCCAGCCAGCATGGAATGGCTGGCTGGGGAATTCTGGGAGTTGAAGTCCACCAGTCTTAAAAGAACCGACTTTGCAGACCCCTGAATACCATTTATCCCATATCTGATAAAATTCTGATTCTTCTTTTCCCTGGATTTCTTTAGTTAATTTGCCCATTTCAGCACAATCCATAACCTTTCTTATTATTTCATCTTCGCTTGGAATTAGTTTATTTTTCCAATTAGTTTATCATGCCAATTTTAAAATACCTGTAACTCCCAGGGTTTCTTTACCTTCTGGATCTTGCTATTTGATAGAACTCTGTATGCGGCACCAATAGAACCTATCAAGCAAAGATAAACTTATCAGGAACTGTATAGAAAGAGAGATAGCAAAAAAATCTCTTAAGGATTTCTCTTTACAAAAAAAAAAAATGCCGTTCCACCACAGTGGACATTATCAGAGCACCAGCAATAGCTTCTGAGGTTGACGGCATCCATCCTTTCTTGCAAGCAAACGTGCTTATGCAACCCCACACAATTACAAGAGTTGTGTAACTAAGAACTAAGAAGGCTGCACAAAACAAATAAGCTAGTTATGGAAATAAAGTAAGTGTTAGGAGAAAATTTCTAGGAAAAGAGATAAATGTCCATTGGAGTTGAGCAGCTATAACAAATTTGAATACATAACAAATAAATAATCTCTCTCTATATAAAAGCCAAACATTACACACTCATCACAAAATCTCCAGAACTGTAAAACCTACAAACTTGAAATTCGGCACATATGCTCCTCTTGGCTTCTAGATGCTCACTAAGAAAGGATTTTTCGAAATGACCATCAGATCATCACTATTTCTTATACAGTATTACATTAACACATATCAATGCTAAGGAGTTAGACGTTCTACTCCCCCTCCCCACCTGAACGGAAGTCTGTTCCAACCGCCAGTTGTCTTATATGGGCATGGCCAGCACGTGATTCATCTGGCCTGCAGGCTGCCCGATCACATGGTTTCATAGTGAAGCATGAGTAGCCAACTAGTAATAAATAATTGGGTAGCTGTGAGTGAAAAACAGAGTTATGGCACTGGCTTGTATGTGAAAATGTTTTTCAAATTGAACTTACCAGCAACAGTGGCTGATTTTTTTTCAATTTAAAAAAAAGGATTTATTTAAAAAAGATACTTAAGAAATCATTTTATTGCTTCCTTTTTTGTAAAAAAATACAAATTGAAATCGAACCTAATAAAAAAAAGCAACATATAGTATATTATATTCAGTGATTCGCCCCAAACTACATATTAGGAAAACTAAATACTGAACTCGGTTTAATAAGATGTGGTATAACATACAGTAGTCTAGAATCCCTGGAGGGAATGGTCTGCATGCCAGAGGGCAAAGAGGCAGGCTGAGCTTGAAACATCTGGTAAGAGGGGAAAGGGTTGTTTGTCTCTCCCTAGTACAGGGGTCTGCAAAGTCAACTCTTTTAAGACTGGTGGACTTCAACTCCCAGAATTCCCCAGCCAGCTATGCTGGCTGGAGAATTCTGGGAATTGAAGTCCACCAGTTTTAAAAGAGCCAACTTTGCAGACCCCTGCCCTAGTAGATCACAAGGCACATATATATTTATGCAAATAGTTGCTTTCGTCTGGAAAGATTCTGTCTGTAAGTGAACAGTAATAAATAAACTACTCAGAAGTAACTTTACATATTCTTGGTTCTTGGGGCTTAACATCAATCAGATTTTCCAAGCTCCTCTACCTCTTCACCCTCTGGTAAATAGCTCCTCAAAATAGAAATTCCTTACACTTTTTATACTTCAATAGGAATGCCATCTTACCCAGAGAGCTGTCTGGGTGACATTGTTCCACCAGTAGCAAATATTACCTTCAAAATTAAAACCTAAACTTAAATCGATTGATATACGTAACTCTAACTTTTCAAAAATATTTTTTCCACATAAACTCTATTCTGTTTAATGTGTATGCTTAATGAATTAACTCTCTACATTAAAAATTATTTCCTTATAATGCTCATGCATTATTCCCAGAGAGCCACTTGTTAGAAGTATGACACTGTTTAGTTTCAAATGTTTAAAATATGGGAACAATCTTCAAATATGCTTAAAGTGTGTAATTGATCAAGCTCCAGTTTTATGGATCTAAAGGCCTGATATGATTCCAATATTTGATTTCTGGCATAAATATTTAAAGTTTTCTTTTACATCTTTTTCAAATAGTTTACAAATAAATATTTCGCTTTTCCCGTGATAAGCATCAACGATTGGCATAATTAATAAATGTTCTCAGTACAATTCCAGATAAGCCTTGCATTTTTTGGTTCTCTGTTGTTGTTTTAATAACAATTTTTATTGGTTTTTACAAATTTTATAACAGGGAAAAAGGTATGTAGGATATAGGAAAGATATTTTAGGGCTTCCATGTTGGAGGTGGTGGTCGCCTCCGGGATTCCATACAAAGAGTAAGGTTTTTTTCTTCGGCATAAGGTGGAAGGGAATACATATATATCATATCATAAATTACATGCATTCAATCATTTGTTTCTGTTGACATCCGTAAGGATTACACTATGTAAAAGAAAATCATTTTTGTGATCTGAGTCTTTTAGCTATTGTGTCTTCTTCTTCCTTCCCGCCAGTGGGCGGAGCCATGGCCCCTCAAGTTCCCCCATTTTCATCCTCCAGGGTTGAGGAGTGTTTTTTAAGAAAGGCTTCCGCCTCTTCAATTGTTTTAATTCTTACTCTCCCCTCCTCCCAGAACACCAACATTCCTTCAGGCATTAACCATTTGAACCACACCCCCTTTTTATATAATTTTTTGGATACGAAGAATACTTCCTCCGAATCTCTCGAATCTTTTTTGGGATCTGTTTCAAAATAGCAATCTCATTCTGCATATATATCAGAGCGCCATCTCTCTGTGCTCTCAGAATCTCATCCCTTGTTGACCTTCTTACAAATTTGATATGTATCTCTCTGGGTACGTCATTTATTCTGGCATATGCTGAATTAATTCTGTAAATCAGGTCAATGTTCCCCCAAATATATTCCTTACTCTTTTTAGTATAATCTGCTAAAATTGTAGACATTAAATCTTTTAAATTTTCTGAAGGTAATTCAGGAACATTTTGAAACCTTAAAAAATAAGACATTCTTTCAAAATCCATTCTAGACATATGACCAGCAAGTTCTACTATTTCTTTTTTAGAATCCCTTATCTCCCCCCTCATCTCAACCGCCCCACCCTCCAGACCATCAATTTTTTCTTTATTTTCCATTTATGTTCTTTGTGTCTCCAAAAGTTCCAATCTTGAACTCATCATATCTTTCCGAATTTCTTTTATTTCATTCATTATATCTTGTAGAGTTTTCTCTATTGTTGATAGTTGAGAAGCCTCTCCCGGTGTTTCTTTTTGCAACATTGCACTAATCTTAGGCTGCTGTGTGTTCGGACTGGCTCTTAATGAGGCTGGAGCGGAAAGAGTTTTTCCATATGGAGGCTTTTTTGATGCCATGGTAAAAGTTTTATGTTCTTGTAATTAAGATGGCGTCTGAAGAGCTGGCAGTCCGTGAGATCGAAGAAAAGGGAAAAGTCTTGTCTAAGTTCAAAATATAAATTCCATAAAGTCCAGAGAGAAAAAATTTACAATCAAGTCTAGTGAAAAAAGAAGGCACACGATAGGAGAAATCCCGAGTCACTGAGATAGCATGTGTATAAGTTTTGCAGTGCTGTAAAAATGAAGGAACGTTTAAAAAGTAAGCAAAAAAGTTTCTTACTGGGAACAAAGAAGCGCCATTTTTCCGCCTCTTTGGCGTTTGAGAAGAATTAGTGAAAGTCCATTTCTGCTGTAGCAAGATTCAGATACAAAGTATCAACCGTGAATCCACATTTAGCAAAAACTTTAATTTTCACTTGTTAGATAACCGGATGTTACTTTCTCCCTCTCCCCGTGCCTGGGGAGCATTTTAAATCGCCGCTTGTTCTGAGAGGTTTTTTTTTAACAAACTCCCCCCTCTATTCTTCTTTTTAAAAAGTTGAAAACATTCAAAAATTCAGAAACCAACTCACAAGCCACTCTGTTGCAACGGAGCCTCGGCACTTCCACCAACTCCGGCTTTTCAGCCCACTGCTTCAATTTCTGCAGTTCCAGCGATCCTTCGGCGAGGGGAACTCTTCCCCCTGCATTCTGTTCTCTGGCTCCTGGAGCGAAGTGGGAATGACCCCCCGACCGCCGTCGGGATGGGGGGTTTCACCGCAAGCCGCTCATAGGGTTGGTGCTCTCTACAAGAGCTCCGTACCCCCAAAAGGTCCACTAGAGAAAACTAGCGGCGGACGTGTCGGAAAACACGACCGTCGCCTCCGGAATGCAGAAGCAGTCTCTCATTTTTTGGTTCTCTGTTGATTTGGGGGGGAAATATAAGTTATGTCTGTTAAACTATGTGCTGAGAATCTTCTGGCAATAATGCATTAGAAAACAGAATTTCTACTAACTTTAAATTTTTCATATGTGAAGCTATCATTATTACCAGAGTCTGGTTGGAAATTGTAATTGAATCAACACAACAGATCTCATCTAGATTAGCCATTGATCAAACTATTTAAAACATTATCTTGAAAACATTCCTGCACACCAACTGCTAGGGATTGTTTGGCCCCAAGATAAGGAAAGTTCAACACACAAAGTTTTTAATGACATATTTGACCTTGGAATTGGTCCACATTTCCTTGGCAAGCTATCAATTGATTTTTCTTCTTTTTCCTAAGTCAGTCTTCTTTTAAATTCCCAATTCTTTTCTCATGTAATTCCGCAAGAATTCTTTGACTTTTAACCTTTTTTTAGTATCAGTATATTTTTCCCTAAAAGTTTATTCTGCCAGAATATTCCAAAAGCCTTCTGCTAATCCATCAAATTATAATCAAAAGCTGAACATTCATTGCATCTCTAGCTACTACAGATAGTCCTCAACTTACAACTGTTCATTTAATAACCGTTCAAAGTTACCATAGCAGTGAAAAAAGTGACATGACCATTTTTCACACTTATGACTGTGTTGCAGCATCCCCATTGACACATGGTTTACATTTTTTTAAATTTTAATTAGATTTATACCCCGCCCTTCTCCGAAGAGGACCCAGGGCGGCGCACAGGAATATAAAAACATGTACAAAATCAAAATACAAAATGTAAAACATATTAAATACCCATCCTGCGCTAAAATCCAATTAAAATCCCCAAAATTAAAACTGTCTAAAATAGTCACAGCGGAGGTTACGCTAGGCCGGCTTGGTGAAAAAAGTGTGTCTTTAGACACTGGCGGAAGAGCCGGAGGTCCGAGATGGTGCGAAGTTCAGGGGGTAGGTCATTCCAAAGGGCAGGGCCCGCCACAGAGAAGGCCCTTCCCCTAGGTGTCGCCAGTCGGCATTGCCCGGCCGACAGCACCCTGAGAAGGCCCTCTCTGTGGGAGTGGATCGGTCGAAGGGATGTATGCGGCAGGAGACGGTCTCGCATATAACTAGGTCCCGAGCCATGGAGCGCTTTAAAGATGGTCGTCAGAACCTTGAAGCGCACCCGAAAGACCACAGGAAGCCAGTGCAGCTCGCACATTCAGATGCTTGACAACTAACTCGCATTTATGATGGTTGCAGCGTCCTGGGGTCATGTGATTGCCTTTTGCAGATTTCTGACAAGCAAAGTCAATGGGGAAACCAGATTCACTTAACAACCAGGTTACTAATTTAAGAACTGCAGTGAATCACTTAACAAATGTGGCAAGAAAAATCATAAAAATGGGACAAAACTCACTTTCTCACTTAGCAACCAAAAGTTTAGGCACAGTTTTGTCATACGTTGATATTGGAATGCAATTTTGACACCCAGTCACTGCATTTAAAAAAATCACTGGTTATCTGCGAATTTTCAGCAGATGTAAGAGTGGAGAAGTGGACATTTTTTTCTCCAGAAAGTACAATTCCCATCTCAATAGCTACTTCATTAGAAGCTGGAAAAGAGACTTTTGCAAAGACAACATGTATAATGAAGGATTGTTTCTTCTAACTACAAGGCATTTTTCCTCAGTTTTTCTTTTAAAAAAACAAACAGCGGAGAACAATTTAGTTAGTAATTCTGCTTACTATTTGTTTTGACAAAGAGTCCACATGTTGTGCCTATTGAAAGTGCATTATCTTTATCTGCTAGCTGAGTGTGAGGAATTAGTTGAGATAAACAAACCATCCTGTTTCTGTAGTATAAGATCTTTTTCTTTAAATTAAGATATTAACTACCGAAATGCAGCCATTGACAACCCAGGAATAAATCTGAATTATTGTAAGATAATTCTTGGTTTTTAAGTTATTTATTATATGTACTTTTCATGCTTAGAGTACTAGAAAGTTTGCAAGATCTTATTGCAATATTTTAGATATCTGAATCTTAGAAGAACAGATAGAAACAAGAGCATATAAGCATATAAATGTTCTTGGGGAAAAGTGAACCTTTTGTTTGGATGATATATAAAGAGAGAGGTGAGACTTATTTCATTTATGGAGACTTGTCCACTTTCAGCAGTTTCAAAGGTATTTTGAGCAAGCTGTAAAATACCACAATATAAACTGAAAACAAAAATATGCAAGCATGGCAATTTGCATTGTGTTTTTGCAGTCATAAACTGCAAAACTACATATGTTAGTTTGTGTTTTTGCTTTTTTTTTAATAATGACCAATAACTAAAAATCCTCTAACATTCCTTCAGTGCAGAGAGAACGACAGATGGGATTAAAGAACTTTCCGATCTCAAACTTGACTACCTATTACACTTACCGCTTAAGGAACTGTAATGACATTTTCTCTGGGAAAAGCATTAAAACCCTTTTCAAAACCCACAAAGAAATTTGAAGAGAATAAGAGATATAGAAAAATAATGGGGGGGAAAGGAAGCTGATTTTTTGTTACTTACATTTATCATTGCCTTTTTTATCTCCATCTCCCAACTCCTAAGGAGAATTAGTAGTAAGAAGATATACTGGAGAGGAAAAAAATTTAGCCAGGAAATATTTTTTGACACTTTGATCAGGGATTCAGCCAGTCAGGCCAGTTTGGGAAGCTAGTAGCTCCTACGATCAGCTGAGAGCGAACTGATCAGGTTGCACTTTACTTACCTGTATCCTTTCAGCTGATTAGCACAGCAGAGATTGCCATGCCTCAGCTATGTTACTCCCCAAGAAGTAACGTGGAAGGTAAATTTTGGTAAAAATGCGTATATGGTTGCTAAACTAGCAGGATCCCACCACTGACTCTGATACTTTTATGTTGCTTTATACCTTTAACACTTTCCAGGTGTTTTGCAAATATAAACAACAAATAAGCAAATGGCAGAATTTATAAATCAAACCCCCCTTTTAAAATTTAATTCGTAATAATATCCCAAAATCTTATTAGACAGGACGTTAAACAAGAATGGTCATCCATCTCACAGCAATGCCTCTTGGCAGTATAAAAGGGTTACACCATGTTAGTGAAATAACAGCAAAACAATATCTACAGCCTCCTATCCCCCTTATTTCATGAAAGTGGGGAAATGGTGGTCCAAATTCTGAATTGGGCAGGTCAAAATGGGGTAGAGGAAGTGTGTGTTGAAGATACCTCCATATCAAGCTGAAGGGAAGAAACACTGACGGACAAGCTTCCCAGTTCAGCTTGGGTCATCAGTTGAAGTTTCTTTGGTCATAGTCTCCATCTGCTCATTCAGTCATATACTGAGTCTAGGAGAACACCCTCCACCCAGGAGACAGAGATGGTCCTTCAATGGCAGTGCTATCTCATCCTGAGACACAATCAGAGATGTCAGGAATCCATGATAGACAAACAGTAATTCCATTTTCCTAGGGTTCAGTTTCAGATTATGTCATTTCACCAAGACCCTTATCTCCTCCATACCCTTGGCCGAGAGACTGACAGCATCTCTTGTACAGTCTGAGCAACAACACACAGTTGAGTATCATCAGCATATTAAAGATTATGTACCTGGAACTATCAGATGACTTCTCCAGCACTTATTGCTATTATTAAGATTCCAAGAACAACACATTATAAGAGAAGAGCCGTGATAGTCTTCGGCAGCCAAAAGTGAGGAGTCTGGTAGCGCTTTTTCTGACTAACACATTTTATTAAGAGACAAGAGAGCATCTGCAAGTTGCAGCTCATTTCATCAGTTGCACAGAGTGACTCAATTGATGTAGGATTTAAATCAGAATGAGGTGGGAGGTGAAAGTGATCTGCTGATGAAACCTACCCCAGCTCCTGTTCTCCTGTCCTACAGACAATTCATCAGCCTTGTACCCCAGATTGCAGCTATGCACCAGAACACATTACAGTTGCAATTCTCCCTTCGCTTCATCTACAGGAGTTTGTTTGATCTGTGTTTCTCCTGCTGCACTTTTGAAAGGCACTCTGGTGAAATTGCAGTCTAAGACAGGCATTTAAACTTTCAGCACATCGTTTCCAATGATGGTCACATGTAGGAAGCCCATTCCCAGTTGCTCCTCTATTAGAGTGGGAGTAAATGGGTAGGAAACTCCTAGTGTAGCCACTTGGCAGTGGTTCAGTTTTTACTCTCTGCAAATGTTACGCAGGCATAGACTGAAATCAGTTGTTTCTGACATAATGTCAAATATGGGTAAGCTTAGCCTCACTGAGTTTCTGTCTTTCATGAGTGTTACATTGTAGAAAGCAATGATGGATGCTAATAAATTTCAGTCAATTATAAGCATATAAAGATAAAGATTCCCCTCGCACATATGTGCTAGTCGTTCCCAACTCTAGGGGGAGGTGCTTATCTCAGTTTCAAAGCCAAAGAGCCAGTGCTATCCAAAGACATCTTCATGATCATGTGGCTGGCACGACTAAATGCTGAAGGCTCACAGAATGCTGTTGGCTTCCCACTAAAGGTGGTCCCTATTTTTCTAGTTGCATTTTTTACGTGCTTTCGAACTGCTAGGTTGGCAGAAGCTGGGATGAGTTACGAAAGGTCACTCCATTACGTAGAACTAAGGATTCGAATCGCTGAACTGATAACCTTTCTGGTTGGCAAGCTCCATGTCTTAGTCACTGAGCCACCACATCCCTAAAAGCATATAGTAAATGTTACTATTACTTAGCAGCAGAGTTCAACAATCAGAGAATTCATAGAAAAATAATGAGTGTTTTTAATTTCTACTGGAGGACTACAGTGGAAGCTATGCATGCTGGTAATAGTAGTTATTTTTCTCAAGGTAAAAGATAGAAGTGAACTTACACCAGATCATACAATTAGTCTATCTAGATATGGTGGAAAGAAGCCCAGGGTCACAGGGAGGAGCGGGTGGGGGGGGGGGTGTCTCTGAGCAAGGAGCAAAGAGACAAAATATTTTAAAATCTTTGGTTTATAGAAAAACGGGGTGCTCCCCCCACTAGCAGTTCACAGAGTATATTGAATATGTATACAGATAAGTGCATTAGTTTGTCAAAATTCCTGTCTATAGGTGAGCAGCAATAAAGAAACTAATAAAGGCAAAGTAGCTCCTTATGTTGTTCTTGGCTCTATAGGCCTGATACCAGCTCAGGATGTCCTACTTTGATATTAGATGCTTCCACCTAAGTTCTTAGGCTAATTCTGCCGACTGTCAGCAGTTCGTTCCTGACCAGTTCAAGGTTGAGTCAGCCTTCCAGTCTTCCAAGGTCGGTAAAAGGAAGACACAGATTGTTGGGGGTAATTTTCTGACATTTGTAAACTGCATGGAAAGGTTGTAAAGCACCGCAAAGCAGTATAGAAGTCTAAGTGCTATTACTTTGGCCTGTTTCAGCTGAAGATGTCAAGGATGACATCCGGGAACTCTCTGCAGGCAAAGCAGTTCTTATACCATTTAGCCATGGTTATTGTCAGAAGGGAATGTTATTATTTATTCTCCCTTCAACTCTGCTGAGCAGACTCTGCAGTTTTTCTATTGTTTGGAAAATCTACACAGCCTGTTGGAGCAGATGGAAGAATAAACCAAAAGACGCATGTACAAAATGGGAGAAGAAGTTTCCAGGTTCATTTGCTCTCCTAAAAACTATTCCTAGCCTTCTCCAGCTTTCCTTTAATCAATACTGCCAAGATTGAACTGACTCAGGAACTGGTCAGAGCAGTATGCCAAGCCAGGAGGCAGGGAAACAGCAAAGCACCATCTGGCTTCTTCCTTTTTTTTTTTTTTTTTTTTAACAGGAAATAAATAATACCTGTCTTTTTTCATTTTATTTTCCTTCAAGTACACAACTCAGAAGAGTAAAACCATTCCTGGGATCACTCTTCACACTATTTACCAGTGGCCTGTTTCCCCCCCCCCCCTTTCTTTCAGATGTATTCTCGCTTTTCATTAATTCCCTTCTTCCACATTTGGAACTCCCCCCCCCCCCCCCCTCTCCATCTTCCTATTTAAACAGGAACAAATTGTTTTGTAAGGTGTAGTTCCCACTGAATTAATTATTGAGCTACTCTTCAAGTCATAGGCAAGCTATCTTCTGTATGTTTCCATCTGGAATGTGCACGTTAGAGATTTGGCAGCCTATAATGTAGTATTGCAGTCAGACAACAAGAAAGCAGGGATTGTGGAGAACATTTCCGGTTTCTGAAGGCGACAGACGTGCCCTTGCTGTACCGGTGGGCTCCTTTGGGAGCACAAAAGACCTCGGGGGGTCTTTTGCCGCAGGGGTGGCTCGTTGGGAGCCCCCAGCCTGGCGGCGGCCAGCTTACATGCCCCCAGCCTTGCCCTAGGAGCTGGCGAGCAAAAAAAAAAAGAGGGGGGGCGATCCTGCCTCTTCGCTGGATGGATCTCGGAAACAGAAAGCAGAATGAGAACAGCATCTGAAAGGCCGGAGGTGAAGGACACTCCCAAATCTCTTGGGCTATTGATGAAGGATAGCGATAAGACATTGTAAGTTCCAGTTCAATCTATTTTAAATGAAGATTGGAGGGGGGAGTTCTTAACCACCACCCCCTTGGACCAAGCGGCAAGCAAACAATTTCTCTCCATTGAAATGGAAAGAGGAAAGGACTAACTTGCTGTTTGAAACAGCTATGGAAAAAAATTGTATTGTATCACATTTGCAACAATTGTTTATGGAGTTCTTTTAAGAAAAGAAAGTAAATGGAACTTTCACTTTTTTTTCCTGTCAGAAGGCGGGGCAAGATGGCTTCTCTTTGTTCTCCGTTTGTAACCCCCCTGCGTGAAGTTTCTTCCCTCCATAATTAACAACGAAGGACTTGAAACTTTCTGCTTTCAATATTCTACCCAGAGGCCCCCAGATCTCTCCCAATACATGGATTCCTGGATTCGGACTGTAAGAATTCTTTCTTTCTTTTTCTTCATTTTCAAAAGTGAACTCTTAAGACTGCTCTTTCGTTCAGACTCTCTGACACCTCGGACTTGTCTTGGTTGCCTGTTTTACAGCATTATCTCTTTACTAACTGACATAATGGCTTCTAGAAAGCCACCAGTGGGAAAGTCGCTCTCTGCACCATCTTCGGCCGTCTCCAGCCCGACTACACAATCAAAGATTACACAACTCTTACCGAAACAACCTGCTGGAGAGGGATCACAGGACCAATCAGTTATGGAAATGTTTTGCGAGATAATGAAAAATGTGAATGAAATGCGGAAGGAGCTGACAGATTTAACACTTGAACTTAGGGAAATGAAAAGGGACACAATAGAAAATAAACAGAAAATTGTGAAGCTGGAGGAGGGGGCAGCTGAGATGGTGAGGGAGGTTAAAGAGATCCGGAGAGAAGGTTTAGAATTAGGAGCTCACATAACTAAAATTGAATTTGAAAGAATGTCTTTCTTCCTCAGGTTCCAGAATTTGCCACAATCAGATAATGAAGATCTTAAAGATATTATGAGTACAATATTAGCAGAATATATTTAAAAAGATAAAGACCAGCTCTGGTGGGATATGGACCTGGTTTATAGAATTAACTCAGCTTATGCTAGGATAAATAATGTACCAAGAGAAATCCATGTTAAATTTCTCAGGAGATCCACAAGGGATGGGATATTGAGGGCCCAACGGGATGGAACCTTAAAATATCAGGACAAAGAAATAACCATCCTGAAACAAATTCTGAAAAAAATTAGAGAAATAAGAAGGAAGTATTCCTTCCTGTCTAAGAAATTATATAAAAAAGGAATTTGGTTCAAGTGGTTGCTGCCAGAAGGAATGCTGATATTTTGGGAAGGGGACAGAGTAAAAATCAAAACATTAACCGAGGCGGAGGCATTTATTAAAAAACATTCCTCCCAGTTGAGAGGTGAAGATGGGGGAACAGAGGGAGCAACTGCCCCGCCTGGAGACAGGGAAGAAGAGTCAATTGCGAAAAGACTCAGGTCTCAAAAATGATTTTATTTGAAAACTTATTGTAATTGTTGATAACCGAGAAAATGGCAAAGAAAAAAAAAAGATTGAATATATGGATTGTAAGATGTAATCTTTTTATGTGCTTATCCTTTATTTTTAAAATTGTATATGCATGAAGTTTTTTGGGAAGGACACCACCAACGGCAGGGAAGATGCCAAAATGTTATTTTCACCTTGCACCTTTTTCCCTGTAAAAACTTTAAAAACCAATAAAATTCTTTAAAAAAAAAGAAAAAAAAGAAAGCAGGGATTGTTATGAGAATGGGGGAAGCTCAATCGTTTGATACACATCCCTCCAGAACACCAGGAAACTGGATTCCAGATGAGGCTGGGGGGCAGGCGCGGAATGGTTGCCGATACAACACGACGGATGGGAAACCATTTCAAATCCTTCTGTCTACAAATTACCATCGCACAAGCAATTGATATACTGTATGTCAGTAGCAAATACCAAAGTAGGAATACAGCATTCACTTTTGAATCTCTGGTTGACCCCATCTTTGCTCTTTGATGCAAATCTGCTGTAAGAATTGCTGAGATAATACAAGGGAAGTGTCCCAACTATTCAAAATTGCCAGATACAGTTGTTAATGATCTTTCCATACTCCCCAAAATTGATGGTGTGGATTGAATGGTTAATTGTGGATATGTACACAATAGGAGATTCTACTCAGCTGATGAAACTTCTCCAGATTTTAGTAAATATTTTCCTGAAATGTGCTGAGGATTCTGAAGGTTTGAATCCTCTCCCATCAACATTTAGAGGGGAAAAATAAACTTGGATGAATGTTTGAAGAAAGGAGAACATCTAGTCTGTCATTTCTTAATCTGGATACCTGGATCAACCTGGTGCAGAAGTTGTGATTTTTTTTTCACCCTACAACTTTTTGTAACCGGATTATTTCACAATTGCACAGACCCTAAAAAGAGTGAATGCATTTTAATGAAAAGTTGAAGGAACTAACTTAATGAAAACACTGGTCCAACTTGCTATCTCAGGCCTTGTGGCATCATCATACATGTGTTGAGGCTTACATCATTTGCATCAGTTCTGTGGAAACATCGTGATGCATGTAACATCTTCATGGCTCCTTAAAGACCCTTATGCTGTAACATCATCATGGGGAAACCATTTCAAACGTGAATCTTTTCAACCTTATCTTGAAAGGTTGCATGCACAGTATACTGCTGAGTTCTTAGCCACTATTATTTTTCATATATGAAGGACAGACATTGTGAAAAGAATTAAGCATTTCCCTCCCCCTCCCTTGCCCATATTTTTACAGGGCAGATATAAATTCAGTCCTCTTTGCTTAAAATATTTTGGCCTCCGTAAAATAAAGACTGCCGTCAGCCTTTTCTTACATTGTCAGCATACAATTTAAAAAAATAAATAGTTAAGTCGATGCTGCTGAAACCACACGGCTGCCTTTTTCCCCAAGTGACAAGGCAAATGACATTTCAGACAGCCCCTTATGGAGCACACATTCCCTCTGCTACCTGATAGGCAGTTCAGGCTGCAGATTAGTTTTTATGACAACCTGTATACGCAGCCAGCCAGCCGCATGCAGAAGGACAGAAAGCGGAACGCATGCTTGGCTGTGTGCCATTTTCTATTTGGTTCCTGATAGTGCTTAATCAAAGCCCTCAGTGGGGTCCCCTCTTTTCCCCCTTGCATGCATGTAGGCTGTCGCTTGTTATTTGCATCACGTCTCCCCATGCCAAGACAGGATCAGGAAAGCTGGAATATTCCGAGTTATTTTTATTTTCCTTCTGGTGAAAGGTATGATTGATACACACAGAGAGACACAAACACAAACACACACACACACACACACACACACATGCATACACATAGAAATATTGGCCTTTTGTTGAACTCTCGCACTATATAAACCCTCAGATTCCCCCCCCCCTCCTTTCCTTCTCCTGGGAGATACATATTGTAGCAACAACAAAGAAAAAGAGCTTCCTGTTTATGAAAACTGAATTTATATTTATACATGCATTGCGTGTGAGTGTGGGGTGACAGAACGAGAGAGAATTAGAGCTGTTTTAAGATCACACACCCCACACCAGGGGCTACCATTGATAAATCTGTCCTCAAGCTACAAAAGACCTAGTTTGCTTCAAAAACAAAATGGACCCAGAGAGTTATCATTTTTTATAGAAATGAAACAGATTTTTTCCTGGAAGACAGTGGGGGGCAGAAGGAAGGAAAGATGCAATTCTACTTACTAGGTACTCCAGTGTTTATAGCACCCACAGGATATCTTCTTGTTGTTCAGTCACTAAGTCGTGTCCCAGAGGTGGTATTCAGCAGGTTCTGACCAGTTCTGGAGAACCGGTAGTGGAAATTTTGAGTAGTTCAGACAATCGCTAAATACCACCTCTGACTCCCCCTGCCCCCATATATTCTCTGCCTCCCGAGTCCCAGCTGATTGGGAGTGGGGAGGGAATGGAGATTTTACAATATCCTTGCCATACCACTAAGCCATGCCCACCAAGCCACGCCCACCAAGCCATGCCCACAGAACTGATAGTAAAAAAAATTTGAATGCCACCACTGTTGTGTCCGGCTCTTTGCAACCCCATGCCAGGCTCCCTATCCTCCTTTGTCTTCCAGAATTTGCCCAAATTCATATTTCTTGCATCAATGACACTATCTGCATCAGGGTCCTTTCCAATGAGTCCTCTCTTCTCATTAGCTGGCCAAAGTATTTAATAATAATAATTTTAATAATAATTTTATTTTTAAACCGCACCCTCTCCCCACAGGGACCCGGGGCGGTGCACAGGCAGAATAAAAACAGTCAATAAATACATACATTTCTAAAAAACAATTAAACCAACCCTGTGCTAAAAATTCACTAAAAATATGCTACCCCATTAAAAACCCCAAAGACAGAGAGACTATCCTAGGCCGGCCAGACAGAAGAAGTGTGTTTTTAGCTTGAGACGGAAGGAGCGGAGGTCAGTAGTCATCCTGATATCGGGGGGAAGGTCGTTCCAGAGGGCCGGGCCCGCCACAGAGAGAGCCCTTCCCCTGGGAGTCGCCCGCTGACAGAGTCTAGTGGACGGCACCCGGAGAAGTCCCTCTCTGTGGGAGCGGATCGGCCGTGAGGATGTATGGGGCAGGATCCGATCCTGCAGATAGCTAGGTCCCGAGCCATGGAGCGCTTTGAAGATGATAACTAACACCTTGAAGCGCACCCGGAAGACAACAGGTAGCCAGTGCAGCTCGCGCAAGAGCGGTGTTATGTGGGTCGACCTAGTGGTCCCCATAATTGCTCGCGCGGCTGCATTCTGGACTAGCTGAAGCCTCCGGGTGCACCTCAAGGGGAGCCCCATGTAGAGAGAGTTGCAATAGTCCAGTCGGGATGTCACGAGAGCATGAGTGACTGTGCGAAGGGCGTCCCGATCCAATAGGGGGCGCAATTGGCGAACCAGGCGAACCTGGTAAAACGCCCTCCTGGCCACGGCTGTCACTTGATCTTCCATGGACAGCCGGGTATCCAGGAGGACACCCAAATTGCGCGCCCCATCCACAGGGGCAAGATGTTCGCCCCCTATGGCCAGCGATGGGGTGAGCTGGTTGAATCGGGCAGCCGGAAACCACAGCCACTCGGTCTTGGTCGGGTTGAGTCTGAGTCCGTTCCTTCCCATCCAGATCCGTACGGCTTCCAGGCACTGGCACATCACCGCTACGGCATCGTTGGGGTGGTTTGGGGTGGAAATGTACAGCTGTGTATCATCAGCGTACAGATGGTACTCCACCCCAAAACCACGGATGATCTCACCCAGCGGCTTCATGTATGTGTTGAACAGGAGAGGCGAGAGGACCGACCCCTGAGGCACCCCGCATGTGAGGGGTCTCGGGGTCGACCTCTGCTCCCCTGCCAACACAAATTGCGATCGGCCAGAGAGGTAGGAGGAGAACCACCGTAAAACGGTGCCTCCCACCCCCAACCCCCCCAGCCGATGCAATAGGATACCATGGTCGATGGTATCGAAAGCCGCTGAGAGGTCTAATAGGACCAGGATGGAGGAACATCCCCCATCTCTGGCCCTCCAGAGATCATCTACCAACGCGACCAATGCCGTCTCGGTGCTATGCCCGGGCCGAAAGCCGGACTGGCGCGGGTCTAGATAAGCTTCAGCTTCAGTATTTGTCCTTCCGAAGAACAGCCAAGGTTGATATCTATACAGGATATGCACTATAGATCATATTCTTCTTGCTTAGGAACTGCCAATTTACTTAACTTTCCAAGGATATTGTTCAGATCAGTGACTATCACACTATTTGAACTCCCGCAAAATCAGGTATAATGCAAGCCAAACGTGCTTATGCAACAATCACAATCAAACTTTAAAAACTTTATTGCTGTTCTGACCCAGGCTTCTTTAGAAAGCAAGAAGCAAAGTCTTGGTCCTGGCAAAACCCCTTTTATTTACATGGCTGTGAATTCCTTTCATTTATAGTCAGCAAGGCTTAATAAACTGTCTTTCAGAGGAATGTTCATCCACACGCACCTTATCTCATTTGGAGCTCTGGCACCAGTTTATTTATAGGAGAACTTTGAGGATGGAGCTGTAATGTTTGAGAAAGGTGACCAAGTATACAACAATGCCACGGAATAGAGTGGCAATTCATTTGTGGATCCTTCCTGTTGAGTCCCCAAGCCTATGTCCCAGACAGCTCGTCTGGTAACCTATGAGTCACCGCATTCCGGAGCTGAGCCAGCAGCTGCAGTGATTAACAGAGACAAGCTGTCTGGAATCTGTCTGGAAAGGAGTTACAATGTCGCAATTGCATTGCTAGGAGTTTCCTGCCTGGTAACTCTATATAAGAGGTTGCCAGAGAAGAAACCTTGCCAGTTGAATCTTGTGTGTGTTGTAAATAGTGTGAATAAACGTTCCTGTTGTTTTGACCATGCCTGAGTCGGAATCCTTTGTCTGATCTAACACTTCCCATCATGGTGGCAAATGCCTGGAACTGGCAAGTCTATCCAATTCAGTTGCACTATTTTTCCTCCCTGATTTTGCATATTTCTTTTAAAAATTGTAGGAAAACTTACACAAAACCTAATGTCACATTTTCTATTTGTTCCTCTAAATAGGTGGGTTTTGCCAAGGTTCTTAATAGTTGGTTTTTCAATTGTCCTCTGTACAATGCATGTTATTTATGCTTTCTTGAAAGGTATGCCTTTCTGTGTATATTTCTACCTAAAATATACACATTTCAATATATTATTGGGTTACGTGTTAACCTTAGAAAAGCAAGATTTTTTATGAACAGTGGTCTTCCCTTAATGACTGTAATTGGGATTAGGAACTCCATCACTAAGCAGTGTTGTCATAAAAAAAATCACCTGCCAAACTTAAGATAGCAGTTCGAACAATTGTGGTTGCAGGTGATAAGTGATTCCCACACAGTTGTTAAGCACAATGTCATGTGGCTGCAACTTGCAAATTTCTGCTAGCTTTCATGTTCACTTTGCTCATCAGAAGCCAGCATTGAAAGTTACAAATTGCCAAGCACATGGATCGTAACCACATGACCTTGAGGATGTTGCAATGGCCACAACTTCAAGGACCTGTCATAAGTCTCATTCGATGCCATCATAAAGCAAACAGTTGCTCAATGAGTAGTTGCTAAGGAACATTCTAGTTCTTTTCTAAATCTGGAAAATATAAATATATCCAAATTTAGATAAAATCATTAAATTATGTTAATCAATCAATACAAAGCCAAAGAGTGAAATCCAGACATACTTATGTGAAATTAAAACTATTGTACTCAAATAAAAAGATACATATTGCTAGAGTAACATTCCTGTGGTCACGTTCACTATTTCCTTGGAAATAAGTACCCAAAACTTGATGTGGGTTCCTTTTAAATAAATATCTGTTGTGGCCCAGCCAGCTCCGGATGAGCTACTGATGGATTCCTCTAGTGAGGAGTCCTGTGAGTCGGCTCTAGAGGAGGAAACCCAGTTTGTCCCGGATGTCAGGCTAAGGATTGAGAGGAGGCAATTAGCAGAATGACACCATCGGAGATAATCAGTATCAGCTGTCTAATTGCCTGGCCCTTCCCAAGAGGCTTTAAAAGAAATCCTCTGTGAAGAGTAGGTTTGCAGGAAACAACAGAGAAGCTACAGAGTCGGAGAATTGTGTCGTGTAATCTTTCAATCTAGTTCAGGTTAGTTCAGGCAAGCTGCCAAGTAGCAGTCCATCTAGTTAATTATCCTGTGAAGGGAGGGAGTCAGAACAGATATCTATGCCCTTCCCTTTACTTGAGTAAGTTATGTGGTGCTCAAGCTTATAATTACTACATGCGTAACTAAATTTGGATCCAACTCACTTAGTTTGAAAGTGTTTGGTCCATGTGAAGATCTACAGAGATGATCCACTACATTCATTTATAAAATTACTGTACCTTGTGTTCTATTTATGAATTACATTGTACCTGAATAAGCAGTATTTGAAGCAACACTGAAAACTTTGGCAAGTAGTTCCGGGTAGGCAATTTTAGCAATTCAGCAAAAAAGAAAAAAGAAAACCTCCAAATTAACTTCCTCCTGAGCCATGCCTTTGGAGCTTTTTCCTAATATTCATGAAAGTGAAAGAAAATGGCGGCAACTCATCCAAAATGGCTTCAAATCTCGTAAACAGGGATAGGAAGCACTTACTGCATAGTGTAGTTGTACACTATGTAGTAAGTGCATCCTATCCCTGTTCACGAGATCTGAAGCCATTCTGGACAAGTTGCCGCCATTTTAAGATGAAAGATGAAGGAGCTTTAAGCCATGGAAAATTCAGCATCCACTTCTTTCTCGGGTCTTTCCACTCTTTTCAGTAGGGATGGGCCACATAATTAGCAGGGCATGGGGGAGAATATATCTATCAAATGAGGGGATTCTTTTTCTTATAAGTTGCAAAGACAGATGAAGTCCTTACTTCCTCATATCTAGCATAGTTCTAAAATAGACTATTTTTTTGGCTGCTGCTCAATTTCTTTAATGAAGGCAGGAGAAATGTGAGTTTAGCCATATGGTAGCCAGCAACTGCAGTAGAGAGGGAGGGGGGAACCCCACATATTTTGGCATGTAGAAACAAATAAGTCAGAAAACTTAACAAGCCAGTATGAACTTCAGGCTTTTGTCTCAAACATAAGCTCCAAGGCTTCAAAAACACCAAAGGAGTAATGGGGGCATTTAGATGTCCTCTCCCTCTCTTGTCCTTTCAGCGTGTAGCTGAGTTTTGGGGGTATTTGATCTTCTTTAGCAGAGGACATCAAAAGTTGGATGGAGATAGAAGAGAATGGTTTCCAGTTAAGACTCGAATGTGGCTTTTGTCCAATGTTCAGCCAGCAGAGCAGATTTCCAACTCAAGAGCAGCTGCTACTTTAAAAAGCTAAGATCAATGGGAAAAAAGAGAAAGAAACTTGGATCTCTTTCTTCTCTTAACACCCACTGTACCTCTTCATGTATCTCTGTGATACAGAAATAGGACCTATATATTTTTTTTCAATGCAAGAGCATTAAAGCAGCAAATGAACAGATAACCAACTAATATTTGAAAGATTAGTGATTAGAAAGAGTAGAACTGTAACTCAGGTTTAAGGGTAGTAAAAGAGAATGAAGGCTGCTACACAAATATAGAGCTATAGGGTTATAGCTCCTGATATGAGTGATTGTGTCCTGATGTGAATATGTATGATTCCCCATTTGTATTTCATACAATGAAGTATGATCTACACATGCATTCATTATTTAGAACCCACTATTTATGATTCTAGAAAGCTGAGTTACAGTTATGATCAGGCAGTAAAAAAAAAAAAGATTGTTTGTTGATTGAGTTATCCGTCTCTTACTCATATCTGTATAAATATTCTGTGACAAGGCTACAATGAACATTTTCAGCTATAGTTTTGAGTAAGCATTAAGAAAATGAGGTCTTCCAAAGTCCATTGTTTCCATCCATCCAATGTGCCAATTTGGCTTCTTTGTCTCACTGAACAGGGTGGGACGCTCAAAAATGGCGTGGATCAAATCCCCATTTCATAACAAATCTCTCTGGGACACGGTTCTTCATCATCTTCTTTAGGCTAAACTATTTTGCATGTAGACCATAACTATGCATACATTTTCCTAAGGTTTTTTTCTAACAGTAACAGAGTTGGAAAGGATCTTGGAGGTCATCTAGTCCAACCCCCTGCTCACGTAGGACACCTGTACTAGGGGTTCGAATCGCCGAACTGGTGACCTTTCTAATCCACAAGCTCGGTTCATTTGCAAGCTCAGTTCATTCGCATTATCTTAGACTCTTTTTCCCTAACAAATTACCTACTGCCAAAAGCAAACTCTAAAGATTTTTGTGCTGCAGCCTAGTCTTATCTAACTGGCATTTTGTTTCTTTCAAGAGACTTTGGGTAAGGCCTATGTTTTACCTTCAATCAACAGAATGGTTCTTGTTGATAAAACAAGACTAAGAAACAATTTAGATGCAAAAGAGGGACTTAAACTGCAGGCCCCAGGGTGGGTGGGGGGGAGGGTTGTTGTTGCTGATTTTCACATCCGGATCAGATTTTCAGATAGCACAAGATAATGAGGAGAGGAAAATCATCAAAAGTATCCTTAGGCCTCTGTAGCACAATAATCACATTGATAATCTGTAATAGTACCTCTTTAGTTCATTGTAATTTTAAGAATGATGTTCAGCTGCCAGAACGTCTGGCTTATTATGTCTTTGAAAGGGTTAAACATTTGAACTTTATTACATGTCAGAGAAAGTCCAGCAGCATCAGGAAAGAGGGATTTATTTAATATTATGCAGTAAAAGAAGGTTTGACTAAAGGATTCAAGGGATTAGCTGCTCCATAGCAGCAGCTTTGTGAAAAATAATACAATATCTGAGGCTGTGATTGCATTGGTCAGAAATATCTTTTTAAGGACTCTCATAAAGGAAAGAAACAACAGCCAGGTATTAAGTTATATACCTGTGGTGTCCTCTTGAATTATCTGACTCCTCCGAAACATTTAATTAAATGTTTATATATAACCCCATCTCAGAATAAATCAAATGATTTAGCAAAAATAAAATTATGGCTAGGGTTATTTTATCAAGCATGTTTGGATTCTGCCATTGGGATTATCTGACAAAGTAATGCAAGTTCCTTGGGCCAAATCAATCATTTCTGTAGCTCCCAGAAAAAATGATTTAGGTATTTAAATTGGCCGAGAATATTTTAACAACCCGGTTATGCTGAAGCATACCAAAGTCCCTGGATAATTAATCAGCCAGATTTACTCCCATCATAATCATAAGGAAAAGATTTTTTACCCCTTTTATTTTTGCCAGGTCTACCATTTTATTTCCAAGTAAAACAAAGGCTTGTATTTTTGTTAAAGTATTTGCACTTCTAAATTCTGGAATATATTAATCTTGAGATAAAAGACTGCGGATTCCAACATAAACAACAAAGTGTCATGTAGACTGAGTAGCTCATTCAGTCAGTTGCTTGGAAATATGAGGTATCTGAAGTCTAAGGGCCTAGGCCAGAAATTTCCACTGTGTAGCTATATATATATGAGGATAAATAGACATAGTATATGCGAAGAAAAACAATTCATTATCATGCCAATTCAGAGATGGTATTCAGCAGGTTCTGACCAGTTCTGGAGATCCAGTAGTGGGAATTTTGGGTAGTTTGGAGAACCAGTAAATACCACCTCTGACTGACCACATCTATTCTCTCCTTCCCGAGTCCCAGCTGATCGGGAGGGACCTTCTCCTGGAGTGGGGTGGGAATGGAGATTTTACAGTACCCCTCCCCTGCCACGCCCAGCAAGCCATACCCACCAAGCCATGCCCACCAAGCCATGCCCACCAAGCCATGCCACAACCACTAAGCCACACCACCATCCCAAGCCACACCAACAGAACTGGTAGTAAAAAAAAATGAATTCCATCACTGTGCCAATCCTTTGTTTCTTCCTATGCCTCAGGGGTGGGTTTCTGGGGGATCGGCCAGGATCGCGCGAGCCCGATGGTAAAATTTACAGATCCTGGCCGATCCCGTTGGACGATGGACCCGGAAGTTACGGTACTTCCGGAACACGTGGCTCGCTCCGTCAAAACCTCCAGCGTGAATGCAGAGGCTTGGAGGGGCTTCGCGCCGAGCCGAGCCAAGCGCCCCCGGCTGGAGCGCACGAGCCACCCGCAAGCGCCATGGCGAGCCGGCGCGGGGCGCGCTGCTGCTGTCACTGCTCCTGCTGCTGCTGTGTGGGCCGGGGGCGCGGGGGTCCCGGGGCGCTGACAAGCAGAACAGCCTCTGCAGGGCGGCCAGCGGCGTCTACCAGGGCGCCAGTGGCCTCCTGGGCGAGGAGAACATGCGCGCCCTGCAGAAGGTGAGCGGCGCCGGAGGGTCCCGGGCAAAGGGGAGGGGGGGAAGGGGAAGAGGAAGGGTCTGGGGAGGGAGGGGGGTCTGGCCTTGTGGGGGGGAAGGGGTGCAGAAGGGGGTCCCCGACTTTGGCGTGGGCGGCCAGGAGGGAGATTGGGGAGGGAAGTAAGTAACTGTGGCCGGCGGGCAGGTAAGGAAAGTTGCTGCGGCAGTGCCCAAAAATCCTCTGGCCCGCTGGCCACGGTTGCTCGCTCGCTCGCTCGCTTGCTCACCCATCGAACGCCAGGTTCCTTCGTCCGGTGGATGGGTGAGAGAGCGAGCGAGTAAGGCTACTTCCTGGAGCTGAGGAGGTTTGTGGGGGGGGGGGAGACAGACAGACAGAGAGAGGCACAGACACATAGAGAGACAGGGAGGGAGGGGGGAACCAGAGAGTGACAGACACACACAGAGAGGAGGGACAGACACACACAGTGGGAGGGAGGGAGGGAGAGAAAGATAGACAGAGACACAGAATGAGTGATTTAAGTGCCTGAATGCGAGACAGACACACACACACACACAGAGTGACAGATGGGCAAACAAAGGAGAGAGAGACAGAGAGAGAGAAAGATAAAAAAGAAGGTGGGAGAGAGATAAAGAAAGAGAGAAAGAAAGACAGACAGAGAGAAAGAGAGAAAAAAGAAAGAGAGACAGAAAGGAAAGAAAGAGAAAAAAAAGAGAGAGAAAGAGAGAAAGAAAAGAGAAAGAGAGAAAGAGAAAGAAAGAGAAAGAGAGAGAGAAAGAAAGAAAGAGAGAGAGAGAAGGAGAGAAAGAAAGACAGAAGGAAAGAAAGAAAAAGAGAGAGAGAGAGAGAACTTATGACCACAATTAAGCCCAAAAGTTTGGTTGCTAACCAAGACCATTGTTAAGTGAGTTTCACATTTTCCAAATTGGCCACTCCCACCCGGTCACATGGCTGGCAAGCCACTCCCACACGGTCACATGGTCGGCAAGCCACTCCCACCCGGTCACATGGCCGGCAAGCCACAGCACCTGTTCCAAAAATTTTGAAACCCACCCCTGCTATGCCTGTGTTATTTTCATATACCCGAGTACAGTTGACCCCCCCCCCACATCTTGTTGCTTTATCAAAGGACCCTAAGTGATTTGGTCAACGGGGACCATGAATGGAGATGGAGCTGATGCAGTCGCTGATTTGATTGCGGTGTTGTTGCTTCCATGGGGGTGAGAGCTTGGGGGAGATTTCTTTACGGGTTTTCATTATATGCTGGAGTTTTAAAAGTCTGTAAGCCAATGCTTACAGGTATAAAGCATAATAAATAAATATAGAATCAATGGTAAGGAAGAATTCAAAACACCATGATTTGATTTGATTTGATTGTGTTGTTGCTTCCGTGGGGGTGGGGGTGGAGGGATTTTTTAATGCGTTTTTATTACATGATGAAGTTTTTCAATTATGCAAGCTGCCCAGAACCACCTATGGGCAAGTTGGGCAGCTATATAAATTTGTTTAATAAATTCAATTTATTTTAATTAAAATACATTTAGTATATTTGTTTTGTTTTATTTATTTGTTAAATTTTTATGACACCATCTCCTCTGCAAGGTAACTCGGGGCACCTTAGAGGTTATAAAACATAATTAAAAAGTATAAAATCAATGGTAAGGAAGAATATTAAAACCATTCACTGATTGCGATTGGATGAAAGATGTAATTTATGTTAAGAAATGTACTAATAAACGTTGATCTTTTCCCCTACAGAAATTCAGGGACTGCAAACACATAAAGAGGATCACAACTATGCCTTTAAAAAGAAAAAACAATGCAGTTGGAGGTAATTCAACATTTTAGTCCTACAAATTACAGGCCATAAACAGCTCTGTTTTCCTGATTTCTGAGGGCCCTGCTCCTTTAAGTCCTAGTCTTGCCATCCTTCTGTGACACAGAATATCTAACAGAGTGCTGTTTAATTTACACCTGATACGTGCTAGGAGTGCAAAAAAGCTCTATCCAACATACTGCTAAGTGCTGTATCCCCTTGAAAGTACCGCATTTATTTATTCATTTGTTTATTTATGGTATTACAATGCTACCCATCCCATAATTTCCATCCCAAGCTTTTTGGGGATCATTTTAAAAAAATATTGGGCAAATATATCCCATCCTAAATTTATCATTAGGGTACAATAAGGAAACATTCCATCTATCCTGATTATAAATCAGTATAAGTCGCCTTGCATTTCACCCCCACCCCTGGTTTGTATGTATAGGGAAGTATAGTAGTATGTTCTCAGAATGATAATAATCTATTTCTCTCCGCACACTACTGAGCTGCTGGTGACCCAGGCCGACCCAATTGAAATTGATTTTGTTGTTGAACTCCTAGCTGGTGCGAATTAATCTCAGATCCATACAAGATCAGGGAAGCAAGACAGGGAGTACAAAGACCTCAAACGCTGAGGAGAAAAATTAGTTCTGGAGAAGGTATTTTAAGTTTGGGAAAGATAAATGGTTACAATGACTTGCTTTGATAGAACATATGTAGGAGAGAAGAATGACGAGAGCTAAAAAAAAAAAAAAAGGGAGGGGGGAGAGAAAGAGAGAAGAAAAGCTGTAATTTAATAGCCTAATTTCCTGCCTGGCCCTATAGAAACACACCTCTTTTCTGACAGCTGATGAAAATATACCGCAATTTGATTTGCTCCAAAATGTGGGGCAAGTTGAGACCTATCTTCCCCAGCAGGCTCCTTGGGCTGTGGCAGGGGGAGAGAAGGAGCCACCCCTATCTTTGGTTTCTTCCACCTTCCCTTATTCACTACCACTTTATTGTTTTCTAAAGCAGGGGTCTCCAACCTTTGCAACTTTAAGTCTGAAGGACTTCGGTTCCCAGACTTCTCCAGCCAGCTTTGCTGGCTGGAGAATTCTGGGAGCTGAAGTCCTTCAGACTTAAAGTTGCAAAGGTTGGAGACCCCTGTTCTAAAGGGTACTCCTATCATTGGATTGACTTGCTTTCTTATTTCCCTTCTTGATTTAGAAGAGAGGTGGGGAACTATGGCCCTTTTATGACCTGTGGACTTCAATTCCCAGAATTCCTGAGACAACATGTCTGGCTTAGGAATTTTGGGAGCTGAAGTCCACAAGTCATAAAAGGGCTATAGTTTCTCCCCCACCCCACCCCTCTGTTTTAGAACATATCCACAGCTGCCCTTCCCATCCTAGTCAAGCCATCTTGACTTTGCAAGGACCGGAAAGATACACCTTCATACCTACATGGTCTCCTTTTCTGCTTCTGGGGGGCAAAGCAACATTATTTCAAGTGCAGAACAGGAGTAAGAAATGTCCTGACAAAAGTTTTAAAAGTATAGGATAAGGAGAAAAAAGATGCTACAATTTGCAGAGGAAGGACTGGCTCTACAGCTGAGCCAATGCTTAGTTTTACCTCTTCTGTGGTATCTTATGGGCCTCTCCTCACCTGGCTGGGGAATTCTGAGAGTTGAAGTCCACACATCTTAAAGATGCTATGATTGAGAAACACTGAGCTAGACAGATTCTATCAAACCGGTGATACTGAATACAGAAAGTAATACTAGATGTGTAGATGTGTACAGTATATCACATTTTGTTATTTGAAGCTTATTTCACAATTTTCACATTCATTTTACATAAAGGTGTCATATATCATGTAATTATTATATGTAATGTGAGAAATATACCCACAATGTATTTTTGTGTCTGGTGTATGTATCTGTAGCTGGTATCCTGTGGTGTAGCTAATATAGTTTACTGTGAACTAATCTCTTGAGTAGATTATTGAAATTAATGAGTGCAGAAGGACTCATCCTATCACCCTTATATCTTACGATTTATTCCAACTCAGTCATTAGATCTTCTAGGATTAGAAGATCTCCTTTTTTTACATTTACTAGCCGATTATAGGAGGAAAATGTCTGGACCAAATGTAATTTCTAATGTTGGATTTTTCCCCTTACCAGAGGATGTCCTCTTGTGGAGTACTGTAAAGCCATAACCATGGCAACTCCACTGCGCTGTACATTAGGCGCCTGTACGGCAGTATGGCACAACATACTGTATCTTAACATAACACACACACTCCAGGGGTCTTAGGCATCTCTTACCCCCACAGTATTTTTCTCCAGAGGATAAGTCATCTGTGTACTAGGTTTGGTTGAAATTGCTTAAAGTGTTCCAGAGTTATGCTGGAACATACACACATACACACACACATCCATTTTTATATATGTAGATTAAATTTATATGCTGCCCATCTCACCTAGAGGAACCAGACCATACTAGTGGCGGTTGAGTAGGCACACAGCCCCACTTGCAAGAGCGGTAGGTGCCAGTGCTTGCAGCTCCACTTGCACAAACAGTGGGCATGTGTGTCCGCCGCTCACACAAATGAAGCTGTGCATGCGCACACACGCACCTGCTCCTCATACAAAACCATCCCCTCTCCCCGCCTTGCACCGGGCTGCCAACCCAGTAAGGTTGGGGAACATTTCTCTAGGCGGCTTAAAACCAAGTAAAAGAAGCAAGATAAAACATTATCTTCAGGTGCACCCGAAGACTACAGCTAGTCCAGAATGCGGCCGCGCGGACAATTTTGGGAACCTCTAGGTATTCCCACGTAACACCTCTCCTGCGCGAGCTACACTGGCTACCTGTGGCCTTTCAGGTGCGCTTCAAGGTGCTGATTACCATCTTTAAAGCGCTCCATGGCATGGGACCTAGCTATCTGCGGGGTCGTATCCTACCCCATACATCCCTTCGGCCGATTCGCTCCCACAGAGAGGGACTTCTTCGGGTGCCGCCCACTAGGCAATGCCAGCGGGCGACGCCCAGGGGAAGGGCCTTCTCTGTGATGGGCCCAACCCTCTGGAACGACCTACCCCCCGAGCTTAGAACTACCTCGGACCTCCGCTCCTTCCGCCAAAAGTTAAAGACCTATTTGTTCCATCAGGCCGGCCTGGCCTAATTCTACCTCACCTAGCCTGCAGTCTGTAAGCTAAATTGTTTTAAATTGGGATTTTAAGGGATATAGTTTTTAAGTTTTTAGCACAGGGTGATAATTATTTAATTCGGGTTTTAAATATATTTATATTTGTTATGTATATATATATTTTAACTTCCTGTGCACCGCCCCGAGTCCCTTTGGGGAGAGGGTGCGGTTTACAAATTGAAATAATAAATAAATAAATTAAATAAATTAAAACAATAAATATTAACATTTAATATGAACAAGATTACTATTAATAATATTTAGTGTTAATACTTGCTACCACTTCAACCTACCATCATATCGAGGCACAACTGTTCTATTCCCCCCCAGCCTGTTTGACATAGGCTATTTGCAACTCAGAAAGTGGTTTTCTTTGAGCTTGGCTTAACTTGTTACGTCAACATAGATATTCCAAAGATAAATTGTAAATCCCAATTTATGACATTTTTTATCAAGTGAACCCCATTAGCAGCAGGTTATTTGATAAATCATGGCTGATCAAGTGAAGGCTTAGCTCAGTGGCTAAATCCAGTCATTAACTTCAAGTACTCTTAAAACAGTAGCTGTACCTGCTGTTATTATCCTGGCCTTCATCTTTCTTGAAATGCATTGCATGTTAATCATGTTTCATTGACTGTGGCTTGGAGTTACTTGTACGGCTACAGCATTAACCATCCTTCAGTAACAATATCTGCATGACTAAGAGAAACCATCTGCCAATGGAGATGTGCTGCGTAGCAAGCTCTAATGAAAGTTGATGACATCCTTTTAAAAATGAATAAGAAAAGGACAAATCCAAAATATGTTAAACCTGTACGTGGTTACATTATTCTCCCTGACAAGGTGCTGTGTGCCAGTGGCTGTTACACACGCTTCTGCCAAAGCATCTAATTGGTGGTCATAGCCTAACAGTCTGTTTATATGTTAATGAATCAGGTAGCTAAATTACATGCATGAGAACTCGCAGACTCATATTTGAGGCAGGTCAGTTGACAGCTATTACCACCGCAACACACTTTACCAGTTATTTTAGGAAATGAACTTTGCCTCCGAAGCAGTGTGTTATATGTTCCCTGTTCCTGGGGATAGACAAAGTTGGGTGAATGCTGTCTGCAAGCACCAGACAAGTTTTCTATAACTCCTTCTGGAAACTCATTAGCAATAACAACATCAGCGTATCCTTGTTCTAAACAAAGTATTGCTACAGGGTCCTCCAAGGATCTTGCAAGCACCAGCAGCTTTGGCTTATCTGCTCTGATCTCCCCCACCCCCCCAAAATAAGGGTCAGGTAGTCCTTGACTTGCAGCCATAACTGGGGTGGACGGATTCCAGGGGTGAAATCCACTTACCTTTGCTACTGGTTCGGTAGCAATATGAGCAGGACATTCCGTGCATGGGCAGAGCATCAAAAACAGACATGATGAGCTCTGAGCGGGTGGGTAGAGCCTGCCGCCAAGCACATCTGAAAAGATAAGCAAACAGCAAGGGGGGAGGGATCTGCAGTGCCACACGATTTATATTAGCTAGATCCTGCTTTCTAGCTAATATAAATTGCACCTCACCGCTGATCATCGGAAAAAGTGGTCCGCCCAACTGGTAGCATTTTTTTTACTGCTGGTTCGGGCGAACCAGTCCAAACCGGTAGTATTTTACCACTGACAGATTCATTGTTAAATAGTGTAGTTTTTAAGTGAGCCATCACATGACTGCACCTGATTTCACAACCTTTTTTTGCTACAATTGTTTTTTATTTATTTTTATTTTATTTATTTTGGATTTATATAACCGCACCCTCTCCCCAAAGGTACCCGGGGCGGTGCACAGGAAGTTAAAAAACACAACAGTATCACAATATAAATAGTTAAAATCAAATTAAATAAATTATCCCTGTGCTAAAATTTAAAGGTTAAAACATTATCCCATTCAAACCCAATTAAAACAATTTATTATACAGACTAGGCTAGGTAAATAACTTAGGCCAAGCCGGCCTGATGAAACAAGAGTGTCTTTAATTTCTGGCGGAAGGTGCGGAGGTCCGTGGTGGTTCTGAGGTCGGGGGGTAGGTCGTTCCAGAGGGTTGGGGCCCACCACAGAGAAGGCCCTTCCCCTGGGCATCACTCGCTGGCATTGCCTAGTGTAGCAGATCGGCCGCAGGGATGTATGAGGTAGGATGCGGTCTCGCAGGTAGCTAGGTCCCGTGCCATGGAGTGCTCTAAAGATGGTAATCAACACCTTGAAGCGCACCCGAAAGACCACAGGTAACCAGTGCAGCTCGCGCAGGAGAGGTGTTACATGGGAATACCTAGACGTTCCCAAGATTGCCCGCGTGGCCGCATTCTGGACCAGCTGTAGCCTTCGGGTGCACCCCAAGGGGAGCCCCATGTAGAGAGCATTGCAGTAGTCCAGCCGGGATGTCACAAGCGCGTGAGTGACTGTGCGAAGGGCATCCCGGTCCAATAAGGGACGCAACTGTCGCACCAGGCGTACCTGGTGGAAAGCCCCCCTGGCCACGGCCGTCACATGATCTTGCATAGACAGCCGGGTATCCAGGAGGACGCCTAGGTTGCGTGCCCAGTCCACGGGGGCCAGATGTTCGCCCCCTATGGCCAGTGATGGAATCAATTGGTTGTACCGGGATGCCGGAAACCACAGCCACTCAATCTTGGATGGGTTGAGTTTGAGTCTGTTGTCTCCCATCCAGATCCGTACGGCTTCCAGACATCGGGACATCACTTCAACGGCATCGTTGGGGTGGTTTGGGGTAGAAAAGTACAGCTGCGTGTCATCAGCGTAGATGTGGTACTCTACCCCAAAACCACGGATGATCTCACCCAGCGGCTTCATGTATGTGTTGAACAGGAGCGGCGAGAGGACCGACCCCTGAGGCACCCCACAAGTGAGAGGTCTTGAGGTCGACCTCTGCCCTCCTGCCAACACAAATTGCAAACGGCCGGAGAGGTAGGAGGAGAACCACCGTAAAACGGTGCCCCTCACCCCCAGCCCCTCCAGCCGATGCAATAGGATACCATGGTCGATGGTATCAAAAGCCGCCGAGAGACCTAACAGGACCAGGGTGGAGGAATAACCCCCATCTCTGGCCCTCCAGAGATCATCCACCAACGCGACCAATGCCGTTTCTGTGCTGTGCCCGGGCCGGAAGCCGGACTGGCGGGGGTCCAGATAATCAACTTCCTCCAGGTGATGGGGAAACTATTGTGCCACCACACTCTCAACAACCTTCGCTAGAAAGTGAAGGTTGGAGACTGGACGATAGTTTTCCAATAAAGCTGGGTTCAGGGAAGGCTTCTTGAGGCTTCTTGTTAAGTGAGTCATCACATGATCATGCCTTAGGACTTTCCCAACTACTTCCCAGAAGGGAAGATGGGCAGGTCACAAATGGCAATCCCATGACTGCAGGATACTGGAAACCTCGTAAATGTGCAATGGTTGCCCCAGGGCCAGATTGCGATCACATGGCTGCAATGATTATAAATGCACCAGCCATGACTCACTTTTTCCAGCACCATTGTAACTTCGAATAGTACCTGAACTAATGGCCGTAAGTCAAGAGCTTACCTCTAGGAAAAGAAGGGAAACTTGAGATGAGCTTCACTGAGGCACTCTGAAGAACACGTTGCAGAAAGATACTTTAGTGGAGATGCTATGGACCAGATACAGCACTCTAACCAACTCAATATATTCAGTTAGGTGGAAGTTCTCTCCATGTTAAGCTCATTGCAATAATCTACCTTGTTTCCCTGAAAATAAGACAGGGTCTTATTTTCTTTTGACCCCCGAAATAAGGTCTTGGCCTTATTTTTGGGGAGGACTTCTTATTTTTGAGGTGCAGGAGACAGCAAGGGTGGTTACCTCATGGCTGGTGCTGTGTTGCAATATTTTGGGGGAGGGCTTATTTTTGGTTTATTTTAGTCCATATTCTCAAAAGCCTGATTGGGCATATTATCCAGGGATGTCTTGTTTTTGGGGAAACAGGGTAGATGGGAGGTTACCAACACTTGAACAATCCCAGCTAGGCTACATCTCTGCAGGAAAGAGTGTGTCTGATATACTGATGAAAAGTGGCACTATGCACACCTGGCTGTGGAAGTCACTTAGGCCTACAACAAGAATGATCATTCTTGAAGCATCAACAAAAGCATCAAATTACATATCTTTTCTTCTAACTCATTTATATGGGCAGACACCCCAGTTACTAGATACACAACATTTCCACCTGGAAGGGATACAAGTTCAATGTATTGGATGTCCATCAGTGTGGTGCTACAGGAAGTGAATAGCCTTTTCTGATTGAGCAGTTTTGAAGAAACAGACTGGAAGGTCATTTGAATGCTAATGATTCCTAGCTCCATAACTTCCAAACAAGCCCAAGCAGTCTTATGTAACAAATGAAGTGAAGTGTTAATGCCACTGTATAGTGCCTTGGTAAGGCCACACTTGGAATACTGCATACAGTTTTGGTGGCCACGATGTAGAAAAGACGTGGAGACTCTGGAAAGAGTGCAAAGAAGAGCAACCAAGATGATTAGAGGACTGGAGACTAAGACATATGAAGAACGGCTGCAGGAGCTGGGTATGTCTAGTTTGATGAAGAGAAGGACCAGGGGAGACACGATAGCAGTGTTCCGATATCTCAGAGGGTGCCACAAAGAAGAGGGAGTCAAACTTTTCTCCAAGGCACCTGGGGGCAGGACAAGGAGCAATGGGTGGAAACTAACCAAGGAGAGAAGCAACTTAGAACTAAGGAGAAATTTCCTAACAGTAAGAACAATTAACCTCTGGAACAGCTTGCCTCCAGCAGTTGTGAATGCCCCAACCCTGGAAGTCTTTAAAAAGATGTTAGACAGCCATTTGTCTGAAATGGTATAAGGTTCCTGCCCATGCAGGGGGTTGGACTAGAAGACCTACAAGGTCCCTTCCAACTCTGCTATTGTATTGTATTAAATACCCACAGCATGGCTGCCAAGGAAAAAAGAGAGAGTAATGCAATCATCTGAGTCCATCACTAAAAGTAGGAGTAGCATTTCTACAACACAGTGGTCCAAATTTCCAACTTATAAAAATGATCCAGAATACAATGGTTAGTGATACTGAAAGATATTGAGAGATTAAGCAGATTTGATAGAATAATTAGAACTGCAGAAAAAACAATTGTTATCAACCTGCCTTCCATTGAGAGCCTGTATACTGCACAAGTCAAAAAGAGGGCTGTGAAAATATCTACAGATCCCTCACTTCCTGGACATAAATTGTTTCAACTTCTACCCTCAAAACTATGTTCTAGGACTCTGCACACCAGAACAACTACACCCAAAGACAGTTTTTCCCCCAAATGTCATCACTCTGCTAAACAACTAATTCCCAAAATACTGTCAAACTATTTACTAAGACTGTATTACAACTATTCTTCTCATCGATCCTATTACCTATCTCAGTGATGGCTAACCTTTTTTGGCTCGCATGCCAAAAGCGGGGGGAGCGCAGGGGGGTCGTGCATGGACGTGCCATATCCATAATGCTATGTGCGTGACCCCCTGCTTTTGGTGTGCTTTTTTCGCCCTCGCCAGGCTCCAGAGGCTTTCTAGGATCCTGGGGAGGGTGAAAACAGCCTCCCCCCCCACCTCCAGAGGGCAAAAAACGGCCTCAAAAGAAGGCCTAAATCAGCTAGCCAGCACGCACATGCGCGCTGGAGCTGACAGGACAACACTTCGCGTGACCTAAGAAATGGTTCCGCATGCCATCTATGGCACCCGTGCCATAGGTTCACCATCACGGACCTATCTCCTCCCACTTATGATTATAACCATGTTGCTTGTATCTTTACAATTTATATTGTTTCATTTGCTTTCTAGTATGATTTCATTGCTTATTAGTAACCTATGACTATCACTGTGTTATACCTTATGATTCTTGATGAATCTATGTTGTCTTTTTATGTACACTGAGAGCCTATGCACCAAAGACAAATTCCTTGTGTATCCAATCACAGTAAAGAATTCTATTCTATTCTATTCCATTCCATTCCATTCCATCTTTCTTCCTATAGACATGCCAAAGCAAACATAGCTGATTATGTCTCCAACCCAGGCCTCAATTCAGACTGAAAGGGATCAGGATAATTGGTGTTCTCCTTCTCCAATACCTATCCCCTCAAAAGGAGTATCTGTTACTAGGCAGTCAGTCCCTAACAAAATCTTTTACATCCAGTGAGACTTTCTTCTAGAGTTGATGACTCACTGCCTCTTTAAAGAGAATGACACTACCCCATGAATCATAGCTTGGGGCGAGGATATTTGAAGGACCAACTGTTTCCAGTTACATCTACCCAGCACATCAGGGTGGGAATTCAGGGTACGTTGCAGGTGTTGTCTATTAAGAAAATTCATTAGAAGAAGGGTTTTCTCTGAAGTGGCACCTCCCCTTTGGAAGATCATTCCTTGGGAAATAAGATTGGTCCCATTCTTGTTGCTTTTCCAGAAGTCCCTGAAGACATGTCTTTGTCAATGGGCCAGCAGACCCCAGGTTGATTCGAAACTGATCAAGTGGCTTATGTGGTTGTCTTTTTCACTGCCATGGAACGTAGGGGTTACTGAGATTTTGTTGTTGATGATTATTTTAATGCTGCACACTACTGGGAGTCACCATGTCTGAGTTGGGCTGCCACATAAATTGATTCAATATATAAATGAATGAATGAATGAATAAATAAATAAATAAATAAATAAATAAATAAATAAATAAATATGTATTCACAATTCCCTGGATCCATCCCATCAACCCTCCTCACACACATACACACAAACACCAACTTGAGAAAGCCAAGCTGGGCAGGCATCAAGAAAGCATAATCGTTTCCTCAGGCCTGTTCAATTGGGAAGCAATCCCAAACAGCCACCGGATTGGCCACTGCACTGAATACCTTAAAGATGTGCAATATTAGAATCCAGAGCAGGCAAGAACAGCTGCTTCCTAAAGGAGCCATGCTTTTTTCCTGGCTCACACAGGGGCTGCATGAATTCAGAACAATATATGTTTGAATTCAGGAGGTGACGACAGGAACATATATTGTATCAAAAGCACTGTTTGCATCGGCACAAACTGGAGAGATTTATCCTTAAAGTGAATAGAAAATCTGTAGAGGTGGGAGTTGGGAATGGAAAGGGATTTTATTTATGTGTTAGTTTTATAGCCTATAGTTATATAGTGTTATAGAATAATAACACTTTATGAACTGAGAATATTTGGCCCAGATTCCCCCAGTTATTTTCTGTAGTGGTATGTACACTTAAACGTCATTTTTCTTACTCCTAGTCCAGCCACTACATCTTGCTAACCTCTCTCTCTCTCTCTCTCTCTCTCTCTCTCTCTCTCTCTCTCTATCTCTCTCTCTCTCTCACACACACACCCAATCTGTCTGCTCGTCCTGATATTGCAGTTCCTAGAATCCTAATGCAATGTTTTAACAAACAAAGAGTTTGCATATCTCCATGTAATTCTAGATCTGGATGATTTTCATTAAACAGTTGTGAGTTTCATTCTCTTGCACTTTTGCTATTTAAAGCTATTCCCTTCTTAGGAAAGTCCTTTATTTTTAATAAAATGAAAATTGAAAATCAGCATGGGAAAATTCTGAGAGTTATGCTCTATTGATCGTTAACAATGTTTCTGTGGATTATACATAGATCCAGCCACCCCACCCCCCACCCCAAAAAGTCCTCTGAATTTCAGTATTTAAATTGTACTCCAAAACACTGGATCTCAAAAAAAATGAAAGTCTGGCTGAGATTATAAATATAATCTCAAATAATTAAAAATACTGAGAAAAATCTAAAAATAAAATTTGAACTGAAACCATACATATTTTTATTAGGTGCAATACCCAAAAATACATATAAAGAAAAAAATACAATTCACTAAGATACAAGTTAATAACTGCAAGTTTAAAATTGGTCCAATATTGGGAAAAAAGAAACTTTCTGGTGGATATAAAATTGGGAGATTGAAGTTGGAAAATATGCAGCAATGGCAAAATGACAATATATATTCCTAGCAGAAATGTAATTAAATTTATGCAGGAACTTTATACTGCATACAAGTCTATACATCAAGACAAATTTAGGAATTTAGAATACCATTTGCAGGAAAAGAATCATGAGACCAATTACAAGTAAATTATGAAATAACTAAAGCCGATACCAACATTTTAAATGCTAAAGGTTCAATATAATGAGAAAACTTTGCAAAAGTTTTTTTTGATGAAGTTTTAATCTATTTTCCCCATTATGATTTTTTTAAAAAAAATTATTCTTTCTTAACAATTTGTTCTAAAAATTATGATTATAGCAATTGCAAATATAGTATAAAAACGAAATTAAAAATATTTTCTGAGTTCTCTAATGTTGGCCTCCAAAATCTCTCTGTACTTATTATTTTTTAAAGCATATATATAATCTCTCACCTTACAGGCAATTCTTAGAGGCTCCCAATCAAATGATCAATTTGATTATCAATTACTTTGATAATTGCCTAAAGGAGACCTGAATTCACTAGATATTAATTCAGTTTTTTTATGTAGATACTCTTATGAGATCACCCCTGGCTACTGGTGGAATTTGTGGCAAATTCAAAGGCCAAGCCGGAAAGAGACAAAAGGAAAACTGAATACGTAGGTTTTGAATCAATTCTGTACCATCACTGTCCCTGATTTATGCCTGAATCAATTTCTTTCTGGCACTGTATCAATTTATAATTAGAGCAAAAAAAAAAAAAATCCCCTTAACAGGAATGGTAGGCAGGCCAATTTCCAATCTGTGGTAACTCTTCAGCACATTTCTTGGCCTCTTGGTTTCAGCATTATTCCTTTTAACACACACACACACACACAGAGAGAAGTGGGAGGGAGAATGTTTGAATCCTGGTCCCTATTTAACCTCCATCCCCATTACTCCAGCTACTATAGCAATGTGCAATCTTGCTGTAGCTATTAGGAAACATCTGCTTACAGCTCTGTGGACATGCTCTCTTCATTTTCATAACTTGCAAGAGATATTTAACAACAAAAGGAATTTGCAGTCCATTTTTCATAGCAACCATTCAGACTACGATAATTTTGCAAATAATAAGAAAAAATACACATGCCTTGTCCTGGGTGGTGGTAACCATTTATTTTATTTCTATTCTAGGTGGATTGGAGAGATGAGGGCATTTTTGTTGTTCAAAATGTTGTGGAAATAGGACATCAAATGATTCCCCCCCCCCCCCCCCGGCCCCATTCTTATCTTGCTTAGCTGGACACTGATGAGCTGGAGACAGTGCTGCACATTCTCTGCGTTTTGAGATTAACAAAAATGAGAATAAATAATAAACTGTAAATAGTTTAGATTGTCAGTCTCCACATGAAGCTTGCAAGTTGAAAGGATTAATCGGTGGTAGTTGTTGAAGATATCTGACTGAACCTTCTATTGTGGGATTAAAAAGTACCAATTTACCTTCTCTCTTCTTCCCATGCCCTTTTTTCTTCTTCAACCAGGGTACTTGCAACATTCTGCGCCCACCTATTTTCCTTGCCAAGTAGATTCTGACAATATCTCCGTATGAATGAAGGGCATCCTGTCTAGACTACTGTAACGCTCTCTACATAGGGCTCCCTTTGAGGTGCACCCGAAGACTACAGCTAGTCCAGAATGCGGCCGCGCGGGCAATTTTGGGAACCTCTAGGTATTCCCACGTAACACCACTCCTGCGCGAGCTGCACTGGCTGCCTGTGGCCTTTCGGGTGCGCTTCAAGGTGCTGATTACCATCTTTAAAGCGCTCCATGGCACAGGACCTAGTTATCTGCAGGATCGTATCCTACCCCATACATCCCTTCGGCCGATTTACTCCCACAGAGAGGGACTTCTTCGGGTGCCGTCCACTAGGCAATGCCACCGGGCGACGCCCAGGGGAAGGGCCTTCTCTGTGGTGGGCCCAACCCTCTGGAACGACATACCCCCCGAACTTAGAACTACCTTGGACCTCCGCTCCTTCCACCAAAAATTAAAGACCTATTTTTTCCATCAGGCCGGCCTGGCCTAATTCTACCTCACCTAGCCTGCAGTCTGTAGCTAAATTGTTTTAAATTGGGATTTTAAGGGATATAGTTTTAAGCTTTTAAGATTTTAGCACAGGGTGATAATTATTTAATTCGGGTTTTAAATATTTATATTTGTTATGTATATATGTTTTTTAACTTCCTGTGCACCGCCCCGAGTCCCTTCGGGGAGAGAGTGCGGTTTACAAATTGAAATAATAAATAAATAAATAAATAAACAAACAAACAAACAAACAAACAAACAAACAAACAAATAAATAAATAATGCTGATTCATTGTCATTATTTTTCTGGTCTTCCTATCCAGGGTTTTTTAGTTCTGCCTAAATCCAGGCAACTGGACTTAGCTATGTATCTAATGACTAGAATTGCCCAGATGTTAATTGCCTCAAAGGTATTTCCTCCACTGAGTTTGGACTTTAAGGTCTTTTTCAGCCTCTTGATGTATTCACCTCTAACTTTCCTCTTGACTTCTGTTTGCTTGATGTTGTCAGCTTGAAGGATGCCCAGGTATTTATAAGGATCTTTTTCATCCAGACTCTTGATGTTATTTCCATGTATTTCAAATGGTGTTTTTCCATACAGCATCAGATCATTCATGGAAGGAAGGTGGAATAGCCTGGTAGATATTTTTGATGAGTCTCCTTGAAAGATTCCTGCGTTGATATTAACCTCTCCCAATCAAACACCATTGACCAGCAACTATATCTTCCATTGTGTTGTTAATATTTGCACAAAGATTCTGATATTTCTACTGACTCCTGTTACTTTTAGGCATTTCATTATCCAATCGTGTGGCTGGGTAATCAATCCAAGCTGCATTCAGATTGGTCTTCCTTCTCTTTTGGTCTTCCCCTCTTTTGCCTCTCACTCAAGACATACTTTTTCCAGCAAGCTGGCCTAGCTTAGAGTTTAGATCTTGGACGCGACACAGCTCCTGCCAATTAGTAAATTAGTAAATGGATGTTGGGTTTTATTAAGGGAATTTTAGCACTGGTTTTTAATTTAATTCTTTTTAACTGTATTATTGTATTAGTGTTATTTATTGTGGTTTTTAATTTCCTGTGCATCGCCTGGGTCCATCTCGATGGAGATAGGCGCGGTATATAAATCGAAATAAATTGAAACTGAAAGTGAAAATTATCTGTCAATTAGGAAACAATCTTTTGCTTCTTTATTATTATCATTATGGTTAGCTGAACTGTCAGCCAAATTATTATGATTATTGATAGAATACAATATTCAAAGTATAAGAGAAATCTTCAGAATTACACCCTGGGAATCTCTAGATCAGTAGTCCCTAATCTTTGTGGCTTGGCAGCCCAGAAGGGAAGGAGAGGGAAACTGGGTCACACATCAACTTGTATGAGTGGTAGGCCGGAGCACATGCACATGCGTGCACAGCTTGACTTGCGCAAGTTGAACACGCGAATATATATGCATGCTGGCCTGCCATTTATGCAAGTTGAGATATACATGCGTATGCCAGCTTGCCACTCATGGGGACTGGTTCCCAATAGGCCATGGCCGGTAGTGGCCCGTGGGCCAGGAGTTGGAGGCCCCTGCTCTAGATCATTCCTTGGAGTGATATATGTACTTTCTCATTTTTCAGACATACCTTATCTGAAACAGTGAGTATCACACCTAGAAGAATAAAGGTGACCAATAAATCAGTAGGACTGCTTTCATTTAACTTGAATTGATTAAAAGATGAACTGTAGATTCTTGCATATTAAAATATGAGGTATTTCACTTGTTCTAAATTCTGAGATGGGTTGCTCTACTGAAATTGTGTGAAACTTTGGTACGCTTTGCATATTTCAATGTAAGAATATGTTAAACCCAGGCCTCTTGGTCTGTAATGCAAAAATCCAAAGAACTATGAGATGTTACCTTTAGTGTCTCCTTGGTGTCATCTAAGAGTTATCTGGATCTGTGTAACCCCAATCTCATTAAAAGGCAGATGATTAAGCAACTAAATTGTTTAACTGGTGAATTCCATTTCTTCAAGTGAATGCATAAATGTGTAATGTGTTTCTTTGACTGTACTACTACTCAATGGTATTAGAAACACACTTACGAATGTGTGTGTATGAAAAATTGACTTTGGTATTCATTATTCCCTTGATAAAGGTGTTGGTGGAGACTCACGGATTTAAAAGCAGTTTCCACTCAGGGTTTCTTAGAAATACTTGCTTCTCAAGACCAAGAAAATTGGGTTCTAATGTGTTTTTCTTTCACATGGATAGCTATTTTGGCATGGATGAGCTTTTGACACCGAGGGACCACTAAATACATCACCAAACAACTTTTTTTATTCATCATAGAACAGACATTGTGAAACAGAAACAACTGTTCTGTGATACGCACTAAATAACCTATTTAGAATTATTCTTACTATTTATCAAATCTCAGAAATAAATCTGCACAAATGTCTTTTTGTTTAAAGGGACATGGAACTGCACAAAACAAAGCAAAACAAAATGCCTCATTAAAATTTGAGTCACAACTCCTTTTTGCAGAAAATCTATGCACAGCCATCTGGCCCTTGTTTTAACATGATCAGGGCAAAGATGAGAAGTGGAAATTAAAAGCCTTCGAGGAAAGTTCATCTCAGGAAGCATTTTCATTTAAAGTCAATTGTGGGGTTGACTGAACCAATATTAGCAAAAAAATAGATCTGGGCAACTTACACATAATAGATTAACAGAGTTGGAAGGGACCTTGCAGGTCATCTAGTCCAACCCCCTGCCCAAGCAGGAAACCCCACATCTGCTTCTATCTAGGATTGAACTCACAACCTCCTGATTGTGAGGTGAGAGCTCTACCTCTAGGCCACAGCAGCAATTAATTGATTGTGGGCCAATGCCACTTTCCAAAGTCTTCGTGTAAAGGGACTCTTTCATCCAGTTCTTTATAGGTACCTATAATTTTTTTAAAAATGATATTAAATTAACAATTACATTTTGTTTTCTCTATACTTTTTTTGTTTTTTGTTTTTAAAAGTATTTCCAGGGCCCATCAGCTGATCAAACATATTTAGGTCAAGATAGAGGGACCAGAAATAAAACTATTTATATACAGAACACAATATTACAAGAGTGATCTGACCACAACAAAGGTGTAATTAGATTGTACTTCAGATTCAGAGGAGACACTTCTTGGTTGTGGGAATGCCTTTCCTTGGCAATGTTATTCTCTGACTTTTAGCAGCTGTTGAGAACTTTGATTTATTTATTTTTTACTCTTCCACTTGGAAATTAGTGTTAATAGCAAATTATACCTTTCGTTCTTTAATAATAATAATAATGTATGTATGTATGTATGTATGTATGTATGTATGTATGTATGTATGTATGTATGTATTGTGTCACAACACCTGGTATGCCCAAATATGGGAGGGAGCACACAGCTTCCCTTTTCTGTCTTTCGGCTCACCCTAGGAGCCATCCAGGCAGAAACTATTTCTTTATGTTGCCTTTGTTACATTTGTGCTGTGTGTGTGTGTACGTTTTTGAACTGATCAATAAATAAGTCAGGGAGACTAGTATAGATCTATTTCAAGCTTTTTAGCTCTCATCAGATAGCCATACCCTTACTGGGATTCGAACCGGGGCTGTATTCCATACCAGGCGAGAGCCTTAGCCATTAAGGCTCTGCTCCTGCTCAGCTGAGACAGGAGGATAAGTATATATAATTGTTCCACAACACCCTGTTAGGGCCCCAATTAAGGGAGGAGAAATGGCTTTAATACCTTCCAATTTTGAGCTGTGGTGGTGCAGTGGTTGGTTAATGGCTAAGGCTCTCGCCTGGCATGGAATACAGCCCCGGTTCGAATCCCAGTAAGGGTATGGCTAGCTGATGAGAGCTAAAAAGCTCGAAATAGATCTATACTAGTCTCCCTGACTTATTTATTGATCAGCTCAAAAATGTAACACACATATAAAAAAAAATCACACAATGGAACTCATGGCTTTCTGTCTAGATGGTCTCTGGGGATGAGCTGAAAGGCAGAAAAGGAAACACTATGTCTCCTCCCTTAATTGGGGCCCTAACAGGGTGTTGTGAAACAATTATATATATAATATATAATATATATTATATTTATAATATATATATATATATATATAATATAATGTGTGTGTATGTGTGTGTGTCTTCGGCAGCTCTGAAGCCAAAAACGCCAGCCTGAAGATGGCGAGTGAGACCTCGCCGAAACATTGCCAAGACAATTTCAATCTTACATGGGAAAAGACCCAAATACCACAAGACCAACACACACACAAACACACACACACACACACACACACACACACACTTATTTGCCTTTCATGTCTGCAAACCTTTATTTATGGATTGTCTACCATGAAATTGTCAGGACTGGCAATCTTTCAAATAAATAAATAAATAAATGTTTGTGTTTTGTGACTCAGTGTCAAACTCCAAAACCCAAGACAGACATACTGAGTTTCTTCTAAGCAATTTCCTTTATTGTTCTTCACATACAGACTGAAATATTTTTTGTTGTTTTGAAAAAGTTTTATTGGGTTTTTAAAAGAAATAGGAAAAGGGTATAAGGTGATACAAATACATTTTGAGAACCTCTATGTCGAAGGTGTTGGTCCCCTCCGAGGCTTCATAAATATATATATATATATATATAATACAATAAATTTTTCATTTGTTCTACAAAGTGGAAAGAGATACAGATATTTCAATTTAAAATCTATGCAATCAATCATTTATAAACATCCAATTTAAAGTTACACTAAACAAAAATAAAGTCACTTGTGAGATCTAAGTCTTTTGGCAATTGTGTCTTCCTCTCCCTGACCTCCAGTGGGCGGAGCCGTGGCCCCCTCCGTTCCCCCATTTTCATCCTCCAGGATTGAGGAATGCTTTTTGAGAAAGGCGTCCACCTCTGCAATTGTTTTAATTCTTACCCTTCCTCCCTCCCAGAACACCAACTGCATCACCCACTTGAACCACACCCCCTTTTTGAATAATCTTTTGGATAAGAAGGAATATTTCCTCCTTATCTCTCTAATCTTTTTTGGGATCTGTTTCAAGATGGCAATCTCGTTCTGTTGATAAATTAAAGGACCGTCTCTCTGTGCTCTCAGGATCCCCTCCCTTGTGGACCTTCTTACAAATTTAATATGTATCTCTCTGGGTACTTCATTTATTCTGGCATATGCTGAATTAATTCTATAAATCAGATCAATGTCCCCCCAAATATCTTCTTTACTCTTTTTTGTATAATCTGCTAATATCGTACACATTAAATCTTTCAGGTCCTCAGTGTTTGACTTAGGGACATTCTGAAATTTTAAAAAGTAAGACATTCTTTCTAAATCCATCCTAGACATATGACCAGCCAAATCCACTATTTCATTATGAGAATTTTTTAGCTCTTCCCTTGTCTCAGCCATCTCCCCCTCCAGTCCATCGATTCTTTGTTTATTTTCCATTAGTGCTTTCTGTGTCTCCAAAAGTTCTAATTTTGAGCTGACATTGTCCTTCCGGATTTCTTTAATTTCTTTCATAATGTTTTGAAGAGTTGTATCTATTGCTGCTAACTTAGCTTCCACATCTGTTTCTTTGGGTAACATTGAAGTAATCTTAGGTTGCTGTAGCTGCTTTTTTGAAGCCATAATGAAAGTTTTAAGTCCTTGTCACTAATATGGTGTCTGTTGGAGAGGCAGTCCATGAGGCAAGGAGAGAGCAAAAGCCAATGTCCAAATTCAAAATTCCATTTAGTTATAATCTAGAGAGAAAGCAAGTTCTTAAAGGCAATCAGATAAAAAACAAAACAAAGAAGGCACATCAGGGAAAGGTCCAAGTAATCAATTATATTCATCCATTTATAAAGAGAGAAGAACAGTCCCGAAAACAAGGGAGTGTCAGCAATTTTCCAAGAAAAGTATGTCTCCTGAGAACAAAGGAACACCATCTTCCCCCGCCCTCCTGGAAGCCGCCGAGAGTTAGTAGAGATCATTTCAGTTGTTGTCAGACTTCGAAACAAAGTATCCAGACATCATAAAGGAAAGACTTTCACTTATAGTTTAAGAAAATCGGATGTTGATTCCTCCGCTTCCCCAAGCCTGGGGAGCATTTCTAAACGCCGCTTCTTTTTTCCTTTCTGAGGTTTTTTTTTTACAAACTCCCCCCTCCTTCTTCTTTCAAATTTAAAGTTGAGAGCATTAGAATAAAACACTCACGATCCACTCTGCAGCCAGGAGCCTCGGTGTTGCCTTCAACCCCGGCATTTCGGTTCTTCTTTAAATAAAAAATCTGTTCCGGCTCTCCATCGGCAAAGGGGACAACCCCCCCTCCGCGACTTGTTCCTCTGCGCCTAGGTTGAAGTGGGGATCACCCCCCCGACCGCCGTCGGGATGGGGGGATTCCCCGCAAGCCGGCCGTGCAGTGGGGGCTCTTTAAAAGAGCTCCCTGCCCCCGGGGGGGGGGGGCAGAGGCAACCAAGCGGCGGACGAGCACAAAGACTCGACCGTCGCCTCCGGCCAACCGGAAGGAAAGAGAGAGAGATTTCAGACTGAAATCTTGACAAATCAAAGCAAACTACTTGCATTATTAAGGATGTACTCTGAGAATTCCTAAGGATGAGCTGTCTTGACTCTCTTCCTCCCATCCAAATGATCTAAATTTTGCTGTCTCTTACTCCTCTAGCATGCAGTCCTCCCTCCTGGAAATCCAGACTACCTTCCACCACACTCTGAGTTTATTATACTGGTTCTGTTTCTTACTTGTATTTCAATTAAAAGTGTTGATGTTCAGAATATTAGGTTGCATTAATGTTCTGTAAGATGGTTTTACAGTCCCGAATATTCTTTTTAAGGATAAGCAGGACAGAAACACTGAAAAAAATAAACACTGCAAATGTACAAATGACACTAAAAGGTATTTATTGAAACTAGCTGCAGAAAAGTTAGCATGCTTTCAGAAAAATGCATTTGTGCAAAAAAAAATTTTTTTTAATGAAAGACATAGTAAGGGGTGCAACAGTTCCTCTTCTGTATCAAGGGTCATGTTAAAAATTTCATAAGCCCATATGACATGTCACTCCACATTTTGAAAAAAAAATCCTAGTAAAAAAAAGTCATCAACCAAGATAGCCAATGACAATCTACAAAATTGATAATATTATTTCTGAATTCACTAACTGCTCTTGATATTTTTTCTAGAAAAAAATATAAATCATGGAGAAAGTGCCTGTCAAATCACTTTCTAATTAAATTCATATATGTGTTGCCGTTTTTAAAATGGCCACATTGTCCATCTGCCCAGGCAAAATGTTTAATATTTCCAGCCAAGCTCTTGAAACATAACAACACACCTCACAAGCATGTTATTTTATTACTGAAATAACATAAGACTGCATAACGAGGTATCTCTCAAGATTTTTGTTTTTAAAAAGTGCATACAACTATGATACAATTCCATTGTTTTAAATAAATTAAAGATAATTTTATATTTATAAATATGGTAAAGAAAAAAGATGCAGAAAGAAATAATCATGGAAAATATTCAGGAAAAAATGATTAATATTATCTGAAATGCATTCAAGCTTTGGTGTCTATTAGTTTATAAACCATTGGTTTATGATTATAGTCCCTTTAATGCTCCAGATTTCTTGTACAAGTAGTCTTCAACTTGAGAAACATTTGTTTAGTGACCATTTGAAGTTACAGCCATGTGGAAAAAAGTGACTTATGGCCAATTTTCACACCCATGATCAAAATTCAGGTGCTTGGAAACTGGAATGCATTTATGTCAGTTGCACATTTCATATGGTGGTATTCAAGATGTAATCTACAAGAGATGACCTATATCTTAAATTAGAAGGATTGTATGCCTCATTTTTTGAATAGCATATACAGTGGAACAGCTTGCCTCCAGAAGTTGTGAATGCTCCAACACTGGAAGTTTTAAAAAAGATGTTGGATAACCATTTGTCTGAAGTAGTGTAGGGTTTCCTGCCTAAGCAGGGGGTTGAACTAGAAGACTTCCAAGGTCCCTTCCAACTCTGTTATTCTATTCTATATTATTCTATTCTGTTCTGTTCTGTTCTATCATGAATCCCTCCAGCTATTCCAACGGAATACCAGACCAAACTATCTCAAGCATCACCAAGTCATTATAATCCACCACATTATAGAAACCTGAAGTAAGATTCACAGAATGATCCAGAAGTAACCAGGATTGGATAAAACCCTTTTTAAAATGCTGAAGTTTTAAGGATCAGATGATTGATGGGACTTAGGAGCAAGCTGAATAAAGTCCTCTGAACTGCCAATTGGTAGATTTTATTCTCATTTAAAATTCAGAGACTGTAGTATAAGGATGGGCATTTCTGTCTCAGGAATTCTGGGAGTTGAAGTCCACAAGTTATAAAGGGGTCATATTTGCCCACCTCTCACCTCTGTCTGCATCTATAAAGCGCTGCTCAGTCTACCCGATCTAGCAAAGAGTGCATGTGCCGGGTTCTCTGTATTAAACCATGTCATCTCTTTGGACTCAGGAACCATGCCTTCTCTGTGGCAGTTCTTGTCTTGTGGAACAGATTCCCCCTGGAGATCCAGATAGCCCTGATCCTGTTATCTCTTCATAAGACTCTAAGCATTTGGCAATTTCCTCAGTTGCATAGACAAGGAGGTTAAGCTAACCTTATAGTCATTTTTATAGCAATAGCAATAGCACTTAGACTTGTCAACTACTACAAGGAGAATTTGTATAAAATGTTTTATAGATGGCATATGTCACCAGAAAGATTGGCAAAAATGTTTAAAGGCAAATTAACTAAATGTTGAAAATATCACCAGACACTGGGGTTGTATTATCATATGTGGTGGACATGTGAAGAAGCAAAAAAAAAAAAAACTGGGCAAAAATCCGAAGGTGGTTGGAGAAGATGACACAGCAACATATTGATCTAAAACCTGAACCATTCTTGTTGGGTATCTTGTCAGAAAAATATAGTAAAGAAAATTTATATTTGATTATTCATGTAATAGCTGCACCTAGAATTGTATTTGCACAAAATTGGAAGGGTGAAGAGATCCCCACACATGAAAATGTGATTAAAAATATTAGAATGTGCAGAAGTGAATAGATTGACACTTACAATTAAAGAAAAGGGAGAATCTGATTATTATAATATATGGGAGCTGTGCTATCAACAGTTACAGAATAAATATGAATATAATGTATTATAAAGTTAAATAAATTAAGAAGAGAAATGTTATAGCAATAGATATGTTAAGTTTTAAGTACTAGTATTAAAATAAGAATATATATATATATATATATATATATATATATATATATATATATATATATATATATATATATATATATATATATATATATATATATATATATATATATATATATATATATATATGAAGATACTATGTTACAGCTTCCTGCTAGGCCTGTTTAAGGGAGGAGACAAACTTGTCATCCTTCTCTGCCCTTCGACTCCTCTTTGAGATCATCCAGACAGAGACCTATTAAATTACTGCTGTCTTTTTAGATATGTGTTAAATGTTTTTTAAAGGAATGATTAATAATTAATTAAGAGACCAGGATGGATCCATTTCGGACTTCTTAGTCCTCGTCAGCTGGCCATACTTTCCTACAGGGATTTGAACTGGTGCTCTCCAGCATTCGAAGCAGGCTTCTCTATGCCTTGAGCTAACCAGCTTCCCTGATTACATCATCCTTTCCACAGGACTTTATAGATGAAGATACTATGTTACAGCTTCCTGCTAGGCCTGTTTAAGGGAGGAGACAAACTTGTCATCCTTCTCTGCCCTTCGACTCCTCTTTGAGATCATCCAGACAGAGACCTATTAAATTACTGCTGTCTTTTTAGATATGTGTTAAATGTTTTTTAAAGGAATGATTAATAATATAATATATAATATTAATAATATATAAAAATATATTAAAAACATATATATATTTGTTTTCGTAGATTTTCACGGGTATAGGTATGTAGATTTTGGTTTATTCGGGTCTTTTCCCGTGTAAAATATATAATGAATATGGTGACAAGCTTTAACTATTATGTCACAAAAAAATTGTACTCAGATGACACACTGTTTAATGAATGATGAAATGTTTGTATTTAAAAGAAAATAAAAAACTTTTGGAGGAAAAAACACCTTGAGCTGGTGAGAATTGAATTGCCAAACTGCAGGCAGTCAGCAGAAGTAGCCTGCAATGCTGCATTCCAACCACTGCACCACCGCAGCTCAAAATTGGAAGGTATTATGTATCTCAAGAATCATGGGTCATAGTTTTCATTGTTGAGTTTTAATCATTGCACACTGCCTAAAATCACTATGGTGAGATGGACAGCTGTAGAAATTATTTAAATGAATAAAATAAATACTCTCCTGATGTAGAAAGCATTGAGAAAGGTATTGGAGGCCAGGAAGAAGAGCCCTCATGAAGGCAACAGCCAGATAAGAAGGGTCTGAAGCCAGGCCAAGAAAACAAACTGAGTTATTGTCTGAGTTACCTCAGGCAAGCGTCTCTCTAGTTCTCATTAAAACAAAGTGAAGGAGAAGGAAACACATTTAGATTTGCAATATTTTGTCACTATAATCATTACAATAAAAGTAGGCCTGGCCTACATGACATTGCTTTCTTAGTCTGGTCTACCTTGTAAGGTTGACACCTGCCTTCCTGAGTCTATTTTTTCTGACTTTCCAACTTTGTTGTGGCTGGTGCTGTCAATTTCCTGAAAGCAGACACATTTCTGTGATGCTCCATGATACCATGAACAGAAGTTTTGTTATTCTGCTTCTGTTCTAAAATGGCTCTAATATCAGGTTTGGGACAACTGTCCTCCCCACAACCCCTGTTTTCTCAGACCTGAAGCAATTGCATCTATGTTATGGCCCGCCAGTGTCCAGCAGAACTGGTGCAGAGTCAGACAGTGAGAAGGTTGGGGAGGAACATGGGCCAGTTCTGGAATCTGGGGAAGGCTCTGATGAGGGCTCTGAGTCAGAGGCAGAGACAGGGCCAGGGCTGTCCAACAGTTATCAGATGCCTTCGGAGTTGGAGATCAGTGGGACAGAAGAACAGCTGGAGCCTGTTCCCAATGTGCACATGTGCAGAGCTGCCAGAAAAGGAAACAGTTAAGGAACAAGGGCCGATTCGGGAGTAAAGGCACAGGTGGACAGAGAATGGCAAAGGAGCAAAAGGGGAATGGAGTTTGCAGGAGACAATTAGTTCACTTAATTAGTGTGAAGATTTGTTCATGACTCTCAAAGATCTTTGCCAAGTACTTTCTTGTATAGCATCTCTTTGCCCTTCTACCATCAGGCAGAAGATATCAAAGTATAGCCAGCCGAACGAACAGGTTTAAAGGTAGCTTCTATCCATGGGCTGTGAGACTTTTAAATTCAACCGCAATCACTCCATGCACATGCTAGTTTTTTCTTTTTTCTTTTCTCTCTTTTTTGTTTCTGTTATAATTTTGCACCAGTGAAGTTAAAACCAATTTCATTGTAATTTTTACAATGACAATAAAGATGATGATGATGATGATGATGATGATGATGATGATGATGATGATTATTATTATTATTATTATTATTATTATTATTATTATTATTATTATTATTATTATTATTATTATTGCGTTTGGAAGATATTGGCCTGGCAACTCTCCAAGCCTGGTAAGGTCTGTGGTTGTAAATTCACCCTTGAAGGACTGTTTGCCAGGACTTTGCTGAATGTGAATGAGAAGAATTCACATTAGCTTAATAAAAAGGCCTTTTGCCAGGACAAGGCGTCTGCTTCATGATTTTGTGAAGCTTAGGTCAGAACAATCTACTTGGTTCTCCCTCTACAACAAGAGAGGTCGATGATCTTGTACAAAACCAAAGAAATCAGGAGGAACTGTAGGATGGATAAACCAAGAAGAAACTGCAGGAGAAACTGAAGAGGCTCTGCATGTCCACTCTTGGTATGTATATGTGAGTGTGCATCTTTATGTGTATGTGTACATACAAGTATGTTCCTTGAAGGGTACTGTATCTACAGCTGTCCCTCCCCAGATTAACATGCAGCTCTTGGACTGAAACCATGGCTACTTGACCTGTTTTAAAGAGTTGTGGGTTTTAGTTGAGAACTCAGAAGCAGCCAGTGGCAGGATCCTGAGGAGCTGCTGTCAATTAAGAGTAAGCCTTTTGGGTTAGAAGGACTGGCATTCACACATTGCACTAAATCATGTTTTGTTTGTGGGCTTTCGGCTTAGTTCCTGCATAGTAGTAATCCATAAAGATGGCTGCCAAAACCTTAATAGCTGAGAACCCACCAATCGCACTAATCCAGAACAAAGCAAACCATATAATAGCTTAGCCTTATGCTTGAATTCAGGCACAGCCTGATCTGGCATAAGGCAGGCAGGGCCATAATTATGTGTGCAGCACCTGCCTGTGGATACAATTCCCCATCCCGCTAAATATGCGCGCACACACAAAGAAATCTGCTGCAGCTTTTGTATAGTTCTTTGTTGAATTGGGGCACATGTGGCTTGCTAGACTTAAGGAAACATAGGGCACAGCTTACCTTCAGCTAGCAATCACGTACATCTCCCAAGATGTTATGTTTACTGAACAATTATTTGTTTTGAGCATTCAACTCCCACTCTTCAACCCACAAACAGGTTTTCGGAAAAGACTCGTGAGAATTTACAATAAGAAAACACAAAACACATTAAAAATATCAGAGCAAGAGCAGATCACATTTTAAATGGCAACATTTGGTGAGGTTACTAGATGTAGCCTACAATAATCCAGGCAACTGCTTGAGAACAGCAAAGAGCAAAGTTTTCTTTATTGTAATTTATTTACTACCATGTTATGAGCTCATATCCTGAGGCCCTTGCATTTAGTAAAGCCGTTAAGGAAAGCCCTCTCAAAGTAAGAGGAAGCAATGTAATCTAAGTGCTCTATACTCCATTTCTTATGCAAAAGAAAAATGTATTTATTTAGATGAAGAAATAAAATTCAGAAAGTGGGCCAAGCTGAGTTTTATGTTTAGGCTGCTTTGTCCTCCTATCCTTCCCATTTTTTTAAAAAAAAAATATTAAGCAAATGTATATGGATGTATGAAATCATTTTCTCAAATCCAGGGATATGATGTTAATGATTTATTTAATTCCTAGAAATGGTTGATTCTCCACCTAAACAGCAGTTGGGAAGACAACATGCAGCCATATCAGAAATATAGCTAAAGATAAATGTAGGGACTATTATTGAAAGTCACAAAGATTAAAGGTAAAGGTTCCCCTTGCACATACGTGCTACTCATTCCTGACTCTAGGGGGCGGTGCCCATCTCTGTTTCTAAGCTGAAGAGCCAGCATTGTCTGAGGACGTCTCGGTGGTCATGGACTCAACACCAAAGGCACACGGAACGCTGCTACCTTCCCACCAAGGTGGTCCCTATTTTTTCTACTTGCATTTGAACTGCTAGGTTGGCAGAATCTGGGAAAAGTAATTGGAACTCACTCTGTTAGGCGGCACTAGGAATTCGAACCACTGAACTGTTGACCTTCTGATCAACAAGCTCAGCCTCTTAGCCACTGGGGAACAGCCAAAATAACACTAGCTACAACATTGTACTACATCAGGGAGGAAGAAATGAAAACGTGTGTGTGTGTGTGTGTGTGTGTGTGTGTGTGTGACAATAATCACTTGGGGAGGCATCACTGTAATGTTAGCTCACAACCTGTGGTATTGCTATGTATTTCACATTATTGTTCCGACAAATGGCCTAGCAAACATCTGTACTCAACTCAGTTTTTAGGCATCTTATATACAAAAATCAAATCATCTCTGCATCTTGGGTACCTCTAGTTCACACTATCAATTTCAAGCCTCTATACAGGTAGTCTTCATTTAGCAATCACTGTAGGGGGAAGCAGCAATTTGATTGTTAAGCAAAGTGGTTGCTAAGTGAAACTGAGATTGCGCTTGTGATCTAACTTTTGAGTTTTTTTAGTTTTATTTGATTTATATTCCGCCCTTCTCCAAAAGGACCCAGGGCGGCGCACAGGAATTTAAAATAACATATAAATACAGGTAATACAAAATACAAAAATTTTAAAACCTATTAAATACCAAGTCCTGCACTAAAACCAATTAAAAATCCCCAATTAAAACTATCTATACTAGTCACAGCGGAGGTTATGTTAGGCCAGCTTGATGAAAAAGATGTGTTTTTAAACACTGGCGGAAGAGGCGGAGGTCAGTGATGGTACGGAGTTCAGGGGGTAGGTCGTTCCACAGGGTGGGGCCCGCCACAGAGAAGGCCCTTCCCCTGGGTGTCGCCAGTCGGCATTGTCCGGCCGACGGCACCCTGAGAAGGCCCTCTCTGTGGGAGCGTATCGGTCTAAGGGATGTATGGGGCAGGAGGCGGTCTCGCAAGTAACTAGGTCCCGAGCCATGGAGCACTTTGAAGATGGTCGTCAAGACCTTAAAGCGCACCCGAAAGACCACAGGAAGCCAGTGCAGCTCGTGCAGGATCGGTGTTATATGGGAGCATCTAGAGGCTCCCGTAATCACCCGCGCGGCTGCATTCTGCACTAACTGTAGCTTTCGAGTGCACCTCAAGGGAAGCCCCATGTAGAGAGCATTGCAGTAGTCGAGTCGGGATGTCTTCAGCTTGCCTTTGCTTTACAAATCTACAAAGGTAAAAAATGCAAGGATCACCGTTGTTAACTATGAAAGCTTACTAAATGAGGCAGTTGCTACATGAGACCTGCATGTACAGGTAGCCCTTGACTTATGACGAAGTCATAAGTCAAGAACTACGAGTTCATTATAGTCATAAGCTGTGATTGTGTTAAAGCAGGTCAACATGTGACCAGATCTGTTTTGAGGGCCTTTTTTGTGGTGGTCATTAAATTAATGCTATGATTATAAAGTAACTACTGTAGCCATAAAGTGAATCAAATGTTTGCTATTGGCTGTTTTTTCTGAAAAACAGAAGTAAAAACTGATTTACAGCATAAAATATTGTCACATGATCATGCAATGCTGCAAATGGCCATAAATACAGGCAATAGCAACAGCACTTAGACTTATATACTGCTTCACAGTGCTTTACAGCCCTCTCTGAGTGGTTTGCAGTCAGCCTATTTATTATTTATTTATTTGATTTATAGACCGCACCCTCTCCCCAGAGGGACTCGAGGCGGTGCACAGGACATTAAAAGCATATTATAAATACAACAGTACAATATTTAAAATCGAATTAAATAATTACCCTGCACTAAAATTTTAAAATCTTAAAACCCCTAAAACCCTTAACACTATTTCCCTACAATCCCTATTAAAACAATTTAAATTTATACTACAGCCTAGGATAGGATAGATTAGGCCAGGCCGGCCTGATGAAAGAAGTAAGTTTTTAACTTTTGGCGGAAGGAGCGGAGGTCCGTGGTTGTTCTAAGTTCGAGGGGTAGGTCGTTCCAGAGGGTCGGGCCCACCACAGAGAAGGCCCTTCCCCTGGGCGTCGCCCGCTGGCATTGCCTAGTGGACAGCACCCGGAGAAGTCCCACTCTGTGGGAGCGAATCGGCCGCAGGGATGTATGAGGCAGAATGTGATCCCGCAAGTAACTAGGTCCCGTGCCAATAATCTGGGTCCTCATTTTACCGACCTCAGAAGGATGGAAGGATGACTAAGCCTTGAGCTGGTGAGACTCGAACTGATGGCACTGGGCAGAGTTGGCCTGTAATACTGCATTCTAACCACTGGGCCACCAGGCAGGTTGCTGAGATCCTGAAATGTGATCACATGACCATGGAGTGGGGAGCAGGACCACCCATTGGAACTTCAGAACCAGGCTGTAAGTATGCTAAGCAACCTATTGTAAATCAAGGAATTACCTGTACCGGTAGTCCTCAACCTACGACCACAAATTTCCCTTGCTAAGGAAGGGAAAGTGAGTTAAGTGAGTTTTACTCCATTTTACAACCTTTCCCCCCCCCCCCACAGTTGTGAAATGAATCACAGTCATTAAATGAATTGTGCAGTTATTTTAAGCAAATCTGGCTTCCCCATCAACTTTGCTTGTTGCAGTACATGCCAGTTGCCAAGCGCCTGAATTTTGATCATCTGGCCATGAGGATGTGCAACAGTTGTGAGTGGGAGAAACGGTCAACTGTTTTTCAATGCTGTTGTAACTTCAAATGGTCTCTAAGCAAATGGTTGTATGTAACAAATGAAGCCTCAGTTTGTTCTAACGTCAGTGCTCCAGTGGTGGATTCCTACTGGTTTGGACCGGTTCGGCCAAACTGGTAGTGGTTTGGCAGCCTTAGTTGCTGGAAATGGCAGCGACCCAGCCTTCCATCCCCCACCCTGAACCAGTTCTCTTGAGTGGCACCATAGGCGCCGCCATCTTGTTTTTTGGCTCTGCTCGTGCGCACAACCATTTTAATTGCACTGCACACACTAGTGAACCGGCAGTAGTGCCTGCCGGAACCCATCCTTACAGTACTCCCCCCAAATCATTTCATTAGTGTATAGGAATAGAAACATATTTCTTTGGGGGGGGGTTTCCTTTTGTGACACCCAACAGCCATAGTGAGATTATCCGGAGCTGCCATGTCACTGAAATAAGGAGAATAACCTTTTTCAAAAACCTTTTCTGGGACAGTTGCAGATTATTAGAAGGGAAAATAAGTGTCTCAATTCTTGCTGTGCTTTAATGCACTTTTCTTTTCTTGTAATCTACCACCCATGGGAAAAGAAAAAAAATCTGTCCTTTTGCATAGCATGTGGGGGCTGTAAGAGAGGAAATGTGCCATGATTCTGCTGAGGAAGGAAGTGCAGATGTTGGACAATAATATCGCAGGCTGCCCATCATTTGTTGAGGAATCAGCAGTCTCCCATCCAGCTATCCTTGCTCAAGATTGTGGAGAAAGGATGAAATTAAGAAATCCCAAGGGGTGGGGGGGACTCTGACAGCCAAACATAGCAAGACTGCAAATGAATATTCATTAGCCCCTCCTAATAGGTGGAAAAGACATATATTTGCACCTCTAAAGAATTCTGGAAACCAGTATGGTATACAACTGCTCCTTGACTTACCGCCATAATTGGGACGGGAATACATTCTTAGGCAGTGTGATCATTAAGGGAGTCACACCCGATTTTACAATCTATTTTGCCACAGTTGTTTGAGTGAATCATGCTGTTGTTAAGTGAATTTAGCTTCCCCCATTGATTTTGGCTGATCAAAAGTCAGCTGAGAAGGCCACAAGCAGCGATCAGGGTACCCCGGGTATGCTGCAATGATTGTAAATACATGCCAGTTGCCAAGCAACCGATCGCCACAGCACATGGCCACCAATCGCCACCTCCATGTGTCATGTTTTTGGCTTCCATTGCTTTTTGGGTCTCCACGTGTCGCATTTTTAGCCTCTGTGCGTCGCATTTTTGGCTTCCACGCATCGTGTTTTTGGTCTCCACGTATCATATTTTTGGCCTCCGCATGTCACATTTGTGGCTGATTCCAGGTGGTGGAGATCAGCAGCAATGTGTTGTGGCGATCCCTGCAGCCTGGAATGGGTCTAAAATGGGGCGTGCAGAGGCTGTAAATGCAATGCACGGAGGCCGAAAATGTGACACGCAAAGGCAGTAATAAGCTCTGATATGCTGTAGTGATTTCTGCAGCCTGGAACTGGTCTACAATGGAGCATGCAGAGGCTGTAATGTGACGCTGCGATAATGTGCTGAAGCTGACCAGGCTGTTTGCTGTTTGCTGCAAGGATGCTAGCCAGATGAATACCGATGGATGCTGGTAGACAGAGGCAGAATTTTTTTTTGTTTTCTTCCCCAAAAACCAACGTGTGTCTTATACTCTGGAGCGTCTTATACTCTGAAAAATACGTTAAGTCTAAGCGCTATTGTTGTCTTTTGGGCACAAACATCCATAAGTGAAATTTTGATTAGAATCAATAAAGAGCAGCTCAAATACCTTCTCAAAGATTAATTCCTATAAACACATTATGACTAAAATATGGTTTAAACTAAATCTTCTAGCTATTTGACTAAAGCCCAATCCTACTGCCAGCAACTCTCCAAGTTTTCCTAAAACTGTTTTTTAGATCACCTACTATCTGGTGTTTTAAAAAGTAGTTTTGAGATACCTAATCTGTGGCTTTTAGCAATAAGGCATGAATTCTGCCACTGAAGTCGAGACTGTTATGCAATTAATCCAGTCCTTTATTGGTCTGCACCTCCAGAATTCTGGGCCATCAAGGCCAACATTGGAGAATTTTGGAAGTGTTGGACCTAACATATCCATCTACAACAGTGAAATGGGAGGCATATAAATTTAATTAATAAATAAATAGCATGGTCTATAGGCTGGAAATAGAAAATATTACTCCACTTTTCCATTGCATCATAAATTTAATCTAGCACTTCCTGACAATCACCCACTTTCAAGAGTTGCAACTATGCTTATATCCACATAAGCTATAATCATCTTCTCCATGGTACAATGGTCATATCTCATCTACAGAACCTCAAGCGACCATTAAGTGGCAGCAAACAGCTACATAAAATTATAGTTCTTTGCTGCCATCTACTCCCAGTCCAGATATGACAGTTCCTTTTCCATGACTTTTAAAATTAAAAAAAGGGGAGATGATTGGCCTGGAAAGCTATTGTTGAAAGCCTGATTACAAGAAATAAGGTGGCAGACTGCAGAAGCTGTGACAGAATGAGCAACAGACTCCTCGCAGACTGTGCCAGCTGGCAGCTCCTTCGAGTGTGAAGGCAGATATTATACCAAATACTCATCCTGATGCTCAGAAACCATACGTGCCACACATATTCACCTCGGATCATTCTTCCATAGTGCTATGAACTGGCTGATGATGCAGTGTGCAATATGTGTGTGTGTGTCACATCCTCCTGTGATAATCAGCTTAATTATGCTACTTTGAAGGAAGGGCTACCTGATTCAATCATTGTTTTAAGGGAATGCTTGAATAACACATGCCATTTAATGCTACTTTAATATATAAGTGTGCTGAATTAATGGCATCAGCAGGCCAACCTTCACATTTTAATCCAGTCAAGAATTAAGATTCTCAAAGAGAAAGGGAAGTCAATAGGCAGTGTTATAGCCTTGGATGATTTGATATGGCCCGAGGCATAATGATCAGGTTACTTTTAGTACAACTGTTGCAAAGGGCTTTACAAACAGTTCAGATCACAGATATAAAATAGATATCATACATGATTTGCAAACAGCACAAGTGCATGATCAAAACTAAGGTGTTGCTATCAAAAACGACTTCGTCAGGAGACCTTTTAAGTATGAGCTCTGAAACTGGAAAAAAAGGATCCAAAGCAAAGCATGGCTGAGGCTGATGGGAGTTAGAATTCAATAATATCTGATCAAGGTTCCCTTTGACTCCAAACTACAAAAAATGATAAGAAAGTTCCATAGCATGACCTGTCTTTATAACTGAGAAAGGAAAGAAAAAGGGTGACTTCATTATCCCCAAATGGGAAATATGGAAAAAGAAAAGAAAAGATAGCAAGAAGAAAAAGGAAGGAGGTCTCAGAATATCTAGAGGAAAATTAAAATTAGTTGCAGAGAAGAGGGAGAGAGGGAAGCATGGATGCATAGATATAGATAGCTATATAGCCAGGTAGCCAATAGATAGATAGAGGGGTAAATGGACAGATAGATAGATAGATAGATAGATAGATAGATAGATAGATAGATAGATAGATAGATAGATAGATAGATAGATAGATAGATAGATAGATAGATGGTGGATGGTAGGTAGGTAGGTAGGTAGGTAGGTAGGTAGCTAGGTAAATAGATAGATAGATAGATAGATAGATAGATAGATAGATAGATAGATAGATAGATAGATAGATAGATAGATAGATAGGTAGGTAGGTAGGTAGGTAGGTAGGTAGGTAGGTAGGTAGGTAGGTAGGTATAGAGATAGAGATAGAGAGATATAGAGATATAGCTATAGCTATAGCTATAGATATAGATATAGCTATAGATATAGCTATAGCTATAGCTATAGATATAGATATAGATATAGATAAAAAAGGGAGAGAGATGTGATTCACATGTTTATAAAGGAGCACAAGAGGAGGACAGGTTAGCTGAAAGATACATAAATCACAGGCATTCCAACTTCCCACTGCAGCCAGGAATGTGCAGGTGGTATCTGTCTGTTGAATGACCCTCCTGTATGGATCATCAGACATCCGTACTCTCCCACAAAAGACTTATTATAGCAGACTCAGATCTACCATCATACACAAGACATGCTGAAAGGAAATTGGGTAGATGCTTAGTTAGACAAGAGGCAACTTGAAGAAGGAGCTGGGTCTATACATTATTGAAAGGGACTAAATTCCCTTTAGAGAATATGATTCATTCCCCAGGATTAAAATAGGGGTTCTCCATTACTCATGTAAAATGCCTAAAATGTTCCTGAAATGTCCATGCTGAGTAGGTGATCCCTGCTCTAACAATGAATAAAAAGGTGAGAGACTGAGATTGTTTGGGACTTTGACTTTTTAAAGACAAGGTACAAAACCTTTCCTGTGAAAGAGACAAAACCCCAAACTGAAAGAAAAACACTTTATGTTTAAATTATATATGTGATATGTTCTGCAGGCTGTCAATTCTAAAGTGTCTGTGGATGCATACTTTTATACATATGTGTGTGTGTGTTTGTGTTAGGTTTTTGAGATGATCATTAAATAAATCAGGGAGACTAGGATAGATCTATTTCAAGCTATTTAGCTCTCATCAGCTAGCCATATCCTTACTGGGATTCTAACCAGGGAAGTGTTACATGTGAGGCAGTTGTAATTGCCACTAGACTACTGGTTCTTATCCTGATCAGCTAGGCCAGGGGAATAAGTATGAACTTGTGTCACAACACCCTGGTAAGCCCCAATTAAGGGAGGAAGCAATCTGCTTTCCTTTTCTGCCTTTTGGCTCTTCACTAGAGACCATGCAGACAGAAAGCTATGAGTTTCGTTGTCTTTCGTTTCCATGTGTGTTAAGTTTTTGAGCTGATCAATAAATAAACAGAACCAGTAGTCTAGTGGCAATTACAACTGCCTCACATGTAACACTTCCCTGGTTCGAATCCCAGTAAGGATATGGCTAGCTGATGAGAACTAAATAGCTCAAAATAGATCTATCCTAGTCTCCTTGTTTATTTATTGATCAGCAACATACCAACATACTAGAAAGACTATATGAAGTCTTTTCTTTGCAGTTGCTCTTCTGCTACTGAAGTAAGGTGAGGCTTGAGAAAATTGTAGGAACTATTTGAGCAATTCTCTTGAACATTAGCAGCTGTTTCTGGGACCAAGAATTATCCAATGTGACTCTGTTGTTTAAAAAAAACAAGCCATATAAAGAAAAAAAAATCCAGTTAGTTTCACATTTGCTGCAGGAAATATTATGATGGAAAAAAGAAATTAACTAACAGGAAAAACAAGCTTTGATTTTAAAAAAAAGTAGCTATCATGGCTTCTATACAGGTAGGTCTTTGTCTCATTAACTTTATCTTATAAATATATGAAGAACAGGAATTGGGTATATCTAGTTTAATGAAAAGAAGGACTAGGGGTGGCATGATAGCAGTGTTCTAATATCTAAGAAGACACCACAAAGAAGAGGGGATCAACTTATTTTCCAAAGCATCAGAAGGCAAGACAAGAAACAATGGATGGAAACTAATCAAGGAGAGAAGCAACTTGGAATTAAGGTGAGAACAATTAACCAGTGGAACAGCTTGCCTTCAGAAGTTGTGGATGCTTCAACACTGAAGGTTTTTAAGAAGAGACTCGACAGCCACTTGTCTCAAATTGTGTAGGATTTCCTGCTTGAGCAGGGGGTTGGACTAGAAGACCTCCTAGGTCCCTTCCAGCTCTATTCTGATTGATTGATCTCACTAACTTTAGTCTCACTAACATTGTCTCAATAAACTAACTAGAGTTTTTAAAAAAGATTTTTAAGAACACATAGGGAAGGATGACCAATATATGGTGCATTGTTGGATTTTGAAAAAGTCCTTGGTAAAGTGTCTCATCAAAGACTCCTGAAAAAAAGTCAGCTGCCATGGGACCACAAGAGAGATGCTTTCACGGATGGACAAGTAGTTTAAAAGCAGAATTTAGTAGAAATAAAGGGGCAATTTTCACAGTGGAGAAAGATTCCCCCACCGGTGCTTTTTAAACTTCTATCTAAAGGTTAGGGCTGAGCATTGAAGGGAAAAAAAAAAGATCTAAGCTAGTAGTGACTGACCCAAAATGCAACTACGAAGTCACAGTGGACAGCTTGATGAAAATGTCAAGCCAGTGTAGAGCTGCTGTAAAAAACGACAAACTGCTGGCAGCAAATTCCACAGTTTAATTATGTGCTGGGTGAAAAAGTATTTCCTTCTGTCGGGCCTGACTTTCCCTGCGTTTAGCTGGAATGATGCCCTCCAGTCAAGGCTTGCAAACTTCCCAAATGGCCCCTGCCTGACCTGGAATGTTGGGCTATGTTGGTTTATGGCCTGATTCATAGGGCCCTTCTTAACCATGAAAATACAGGGATGAATTGGTTCTCAGATATATTACTAGACTCCAAGGGAAGCAGGATTATCAGATGGATAGAATGGAAGTAACGGTATTGCTGAGTTTTGCAGTTCTTTTCAATTCTCTTGAATACGTTTCCGAATGTATTCAATATTATAAATTAATTTTATTTGTCTTGAAAAATATCTATCTTCTCTGTTGATTGTTATTTATCGAAGACATTTTTTTCTCACAGGGTTGAAATAGGTGTAAATTTTTTTTCTTGATAAAGCTATTTGGTAAAACTACCATTTCAAAAATGGTTGTTGAATGCATGAGGGAAATACTGAAGAAATAGCAAAGACTTCTCTCTGATAAGAATTCCTGAAGTGCAGAGGAAGCCACAGAAGAAAAGACACTGTTTTGAGAGAATTATTAGTATTATTTTTTTAATCAAATGTTTTAGATAACATTGGTTACCAAGAACAGGAAAGGAGAAAAACTATTTAGCAAGTCTTTCAAAACAGATGAACAAAAATGTTGTCCAGTTGATCACAGAATCTGGTTGGCCAGCTGGGTAAGCAAGGATCAGTGGTCATGTGACTGGGTGGGCGTGGCCACAGAATCTTCGGGAGCAGTCTTTTGAAAAAGTGGAAATTTAGAAATGTTGATATGGCCTGTTAAGAACAAAGCATTTGAATGATTGTTCATTGTATGCTGTCTGGGAATGTTACACTCCATGACATTCATCATGTAAAGGATAAGAGCAAGGACCACATCATTCATTCATTCATTCATTCAATTCAATTCAATTCAAATACAGGTAAGTCCTGAAGTTACAACTGGATTTTTTACAACCATTCAAAGTTACGACAGGATCAGTGGTCATGTGACTGGGTGGGCATGGCCAACTCAACATCACTCATATCGATGGGCGCTTAGCCTTAGCTGTTATAATGGAGTAAGGGTTAACCGGAGAGGCAGTTTCTGTAAACAGGGCAATAAAGATGAGGCTAGAAACAACACCAGAATGTTTCCTTCCTGCCTTCCTTACAGGATTAGCCCTGTAAAGTGGGGAAAAAAACAAAATAAGATTTCTTCCAACAACTGGTTAACTGCTTAGAAAGTTAAGGACTCTTCCATTTCTTTTTTTCTTTCATTCTTTCTGTTTTGGAAACAACTCACATTCTGCAAAAAGTATGATAACATAACAACCATAGCAGCAGCAACAATGACAGGAATAGATTTGCACCAATAATTGCAAATGATGGCACTATGAATAGAAATATAATAGATAACTTGATAATGGCTTTTTAGTAGTTGTATATTTTTAAAATGTTTACAGGGAGACACCTGTACATTGTGATTCTTTGTGTTTAGTATGATATATTACTCCATTAATGTGACAGCATTTGACTATGTATAGAAAAATGTATGCAACCATTAATATTCAGGAAGCATCCATATTGGCACAGAAATGGAGCATATTATTCTGAGTTCCTGAAAATAAGTGGTGCTAAGCAGTATCTTGAAATGTGCATTCAGTGAAACCTTATTTTAGTGGAAATTGGGGAAAGGGGTGCCCATTCCCCCCAAAGTCCATTAAATACCTATGTATATCATTGCAGTGATGTATGTCGTTTGCATAATATACATTGTTACAAATGGTATAAATCACTGCAGAGGTTGTAAAATTAAAATAAAATCAACACAACATAGATGTGATTGCCTTGTCCATACTACATTGGATACAGCAGAATTACCTATTGTTTCAGGCAATACACAGGCAGAAATTTGGTCTATTGTATCCAGAGTTTGCTAAATGGCCCAGTCAATAAATGTTTCACTGTAGTAGCACGATACAACAACCTCTCCATTAATTTCAACATCTAAAAGCAATACAGGGACCAAGCAAATGTTGGGTGGTGGACAGACAACAAACTTTGTGAGCTGGGTGCTTAGCATCTTGAAGACTGCTTGACTAATTGACTAAGTCGAAAATGGTATCTCCTAGCTTCTCAAGCCTCCCTTGTCAATCCCCAAAACTAACCTCCTGCTGCTGTGGCCTAGAGGTGGAGCTCTTGCTTCACAAGCAGGAGGTTGTGAGTTCCATCCTAGGTAGAGGCAGATGTGGGGTCTCTTGCTGGGGCAGGCAGTTGGACTAGATGACCTGCAAGGTCCCTTCCAACTCTGTTAATGAGAAAAGATCAAGAAAAGGCCACAAACACCTGGGGAAAGATAGGCAGCAAACACATTTAATAAATAATAATAAGACCCTTCCACATGCTTCTTTTTTCTTTTTGGTTTTTTTTTTATTAAATTGATTGAAAATGAGAACAAATTAAAACAAAAGCACAAAAATAGTATGTTACGCTGGAGGATAAGGATGCATTTATGGTGTTAGGGAGAGATATAAAAGTGTATGCATCTAATATTCAACATTTCTGAGCAGAACATTTTTATTGATGGAAGTTATCTAGTTAAGAAATGGAGTTCAAGTGGGAATGACTCACACTGACCAAAAAAGGCAATATGTTTCCACTTGAAAGTAACAATAAAAAATCACATGAATTTCTTCTGTGACTCATAAAACTTGGGGAAAATGGACAATAAAACAACATTGGAACTTCCTGAGGAAGACATTATGGGTTGTTTCAGAAGACATTCCCTAAAGTCATCTCGAGCAAACTCTTTTTAAAAAAAAAATCATAATTACTGAAGGCCGTTAAAGGGGAGGAGCTGTAGATGACTGACACATTGAGTATCTCTGTGGCGGGCCCTGCCCTCTGGAACGACCTCCCCCCCGATATTAGAATTACCACGGACCTCCGTTCCTTCCGTCTGAAATTGAAGACGCACTTTTTCTGCTTGGCCAGCCTAGGGTAGCCTCTTATTACAGTATTATAGGGTTTAGGGTTTTAGTGATTGGTTTTGGGGAATTTTAGCGCAGGGTCTTATGTTTAATCTGTTTTTAACTGTTTTGTATATATTTATTGTCTTAATTTTCCCTGTGCACCGCTCCGAGTCCCCTTGGGGAGAGGGAGCGGTCTAGAAATTAAATATATTATTATTATTAAAATATATTATCCAGGTGTCCAGAACTATGCTGGATAGTCCAGATTCCTCCCATCTGCCCTCTCCTGCTCCATTGACCATTTAAAGTAGATGTTAATTTGAGTTCATTTAATTACTTCTCTTGGCTTAATCGTCTTCCTTTTAGGGGCCATTAAAAAAACATATCATTTGGGGGATGATTTGGGGAGGGTCCCTGAGGCAGCATCACTGAAGCTAGGAAGGCCTGGAGAAACTCTGCCAAGGAAGTCAGTGCATCAATCTAGAGGAATAAACTTCTTTAAAAAATGAGTTTCTCATAACACTGGCATCCTTAGAGACCAGGGAATAAGGGTGGGGGTACCAGGCTTCTTCCTGATTTCCCAAGAAATAGCTCAGAGTGGGTTTTTATGGGATCGTAAATGTAAATTTGGGTTGACTTGCCCTTGAATTGTGTTTGCGATAGCCCCTGAAAAAACATGTTATCCTCTGTTCCAAATATGTGAGAAACAAACTCTCCTGGTTTCACATTTTTAGTGCCACCTCATTTGTATGGTGTGCTGTTGATTCATCTGGTGCAGTTAAACCTTTTCTCAAAAGCCACCTGGTTGATAACAGCTACCTTTGCATCTCTCCACCAACTCAAATTTCCTGTTACTCATTATCTGATCAGGGCTATTCACCTCTCCCTTAGCCTCTGTCTCTCACGCCCTTCCCCTTCTCCTGAACTCACTGATCTTTGCTTTTGGGTTCTCAAACACACACACACACACACACACACACATGCACACACCTCTTAGTTGTCAAATACGGGTACACTCTGCCTTAGTTTCTTCTCTAGCCAACCTGTCTGCTGGATTAAAAGATGTGTTGGGGCGGGAGGAGGAGAGGGAGAAATGGAGAAGAAACTGGAGTAGGCCAGACCACCAGGCCTATATTTAGTAAGACAATAAAGAGAGGCCAAATCATCCTTGGCTTCTGATTTAGTCCTCCTTGTCACACATCTTTGGAGGAAAGCAACCTCATGAATCATGAACAAAAATCAGCCTCAGGAAATCCAAAGCAGAAGCTTTAAAGCCAGGTGCCACTGTTTGGAGAGGATGCCCTTTGGCAAAGATTTGGATAAAGAAGGGCCTCTGGAAAAAAAAATAGCCTTGTGGCTTTTGAAAAGGAAATGACCATCCCTTAACAGCAATTTGGTGAGCCCCCAGATAAATATTTCAAGAGACTCACTAGTATAGTTGAGATAGCTCTTGCTTTGGCTGTTTGTCTTCAAATCTGATATTATCTTCCCTCAACAAAGCTGTTTGACTTTCTGACTCACTGATAGCACTTAGAACCAGTGGCCTGGCCAAGGGCTGGAATCTAGATGCCAACCAAACTACTGATAGATCTTTTACTTTATTGTCATTCAGTACTCTGATGGCTTAAGAAACATAATGATGGTGGGGTTGAGATAATATAGCAAATGCAAATGTCTCTGAAGTGCAAGGAAACAGTTTGCCGGCTACTAATTTCCTTCTGGACCAAGAAATCCATCCTGCAGGATATGGAAACCTATGAGATAATGTATTGTACAAACAAGAACGCTGTAGCAGTAAACAATATAAATAATAAACCATTGTTAATAAAATATTGGTCGTTCATATTTAATAAAAAATGTAAGGGAGGCTTTAATAAATAAACCATTCAATATCAAAACCTGAAGTATATAACAAGTATTTTGATAGCTGATCTTTTTTCAATGTGATAATCAACTTTGGATGCAAACACTAAAAAAAAATATGCTTGTAATATTGCCATCCTAAATTGTAATTAACATTGAGGAATTTCCCCCCCTCTTTTTTATTCTCAACATTCTATGCTATTTCAATAATAAAATGTTATTGTTCGAATGTTAATTTTTAAACTATCAATGTTGGAAGCAACACGAAGCACTAAGATTTATAAGAATATAGCATAAAGGGGGGAAATGAATTTTAAACAATGCCCCTAGCATTAGGTTCAAGTGCAGCCAATGTGTTTATTCTGATCATTCTATCTGTTTCTTTTTATTCAGTTGATGTATTGTACTGGGTTGTGCTTATTTTACAATGGGCTTTCTTGATGTACATGTATGTATGTATGTATGTATGTATGTGTATGTGTGTGCGCGTTTCTTTTTTAAATTACAGCAGCTTTTAGGGAAAGCTTCCCTAAAGCAATTTTTAAGGTTATTTTTAAACCAATAAAATATAGAATACACATTAAAGAAGTAGCATAAAACATTTAAAGTATCAGTATTCATTTATTCAAAAGCAGCCCCATATAAAAATTGTGAGGGAAACATCTCCGCAAAGGACATGGTACAGTATAGAGACTGACAGACAAAATATACATTAATTTAATGGATTAATTAAACATATGCTATGGTTTTATAAAAGAAACAAAAAATGCAAATCTGAGTTTTTGAGAAGCCACAAGGAAAAAAAATAAAAGTGACAATAAACTACTGAGTATGCATTTCCAGCTTGTTTGTACATTGTTAAATCAACAGGGGGGAAAACTGAGACTGTAGATTTTGCATCTTGATAAAAACCAACGTTTGATCTTTGTTCAGCCCCAGATTTCCCCTCATGGAACCGATGGGGAATTTATCATGGGGATACTAGTAGTAACATAATGTCTAGATCAACTCATAACTTCATTATGATGCCTCGTAGTCCAACAAGGAGAAGTATGACACAGAAACAGCCACCAAGGGAGGAAAAACATGCAGGAAATATGAAAACAGTCCTTATGTAATATTGCTATCCTATGCACACTCATATGGAACAAACCCCGTGGACCTCATTAGACCTCTGTTTTGATGACCACTCGTATGAAGGAAAGCTGAACCAGCATTGTTTTCTCACAGCCAATTTCCAATCAGGTGCCTATTAGAAAGTACAGTTCAGGTGTACTGGAGGCAAAGATGAAGAATTAAATTTGTATGCCGCTTAACTCTCAACAACTCTGGATGGTCCACAATAATCAAACAAAAAGCCATTATAATGCAAAAGATGATGGCAAACACAATGAAGTCAGGGTCTCATCCTCCCTCATAGAAAACATGGGTGAAGAACCAATGCTGAAATTCATATTTTTTTTTGCTACCAGTTCTATGGGCATGGCTTGGTGGGTCTGATGTGGCTTGGTGGGCGTAGCTTGATGGGTGTGGCAGGGGAAGGATACTGCAAAATATCCATTTCCACCCCACTCTGGGGCCAGCCAGAGGTGGCATTTACCAGTTCTCTGAACCATTCAAAATTTCTGCTACCAGTTCTCCAGAACCTGTCAGAACCTGCTGGATTTCACCTCTATGAAGAACTCTTTCTAAACTATAGCAGGGGAGGGGTGTCATCTAGATCTTAGGGGCAACCTCATTCCAAAGGCAGGTGCTGCTACAGAGGCCTGAATAGATGACATGGTTTAATAAAATGAATCTGGAGTACATCCAAACCTGCTGGATCAGATTGTCCAGGCCACTATGAGTGACAGATGGTCTCTCTAGTAACCAGCATTATGCCATGTAGGACTTTATAGATAATGACCAACACTTTGAATCACACCCAGAAGCGAACTGGCAACCAGTGTAGCTTGCAAATCACAGGTGTTACATGGGCCTTCCAAAACATGCCAATTACTGCTCAAATATACAGTATGTTGCAATAATCAAACCAGAAGGTGACTAGGTCAAGAATAACATCTCAAGTCCCCCCTCCCCCCGACAATCCAGGGAAAGGAACAACTAGCACACCAGATGGAACTGGGCAAAAGCCTTCCTGACACATCTGGTAGCTGTTTTTCAAGCAGGAGTTGTGAGTTCAAAAAAAATCTCCATATTTTGGACCAACCTTGAAAGTGGAGGTTCTATCCCATCCAAGGTCAATGATGGAATATCCCCAAATCTGGTTACCTCAAAGAACTTCAGCACTTGATTTTAGTAGGATTGGCTCAGACAGACAAACACTTCCAGGCATTCAGATAAGAACCTTGAAAGCCTCACTTGGCTGGTCTAGGTTCAAACATATAGTGGAGGGGTCCTCAAACTTTTTAAGCAGGGGGCCAATTCACAGTTTTGCTGACTGTTGGGGGGGCAGACCAGCTGGGTGGGCATGGCTAGTTAGTCATGTGATTGGGTGGACGTGGTCAGTCCATTAGCCATTAAAGTTTAATTTATTATGCTCCTGGGGGTGGAAAGCAGGTTAGTGAAGGGATGTGGCTGCCTTGGGATGTGTGGGGGACTTGTTCAGTTGATGTATTATACTGGGTTGTGCTTATTTTACAATGTGCTTTCTTGATGTAGATGTGTGTGTGTGTGTGTGTGTGTTTCCCTCTCTCCGGCCCTCCCTCCTCTCCTTCTCTCTCTCTCTCTCACTCTGTCATCCAAAAACTGGCCTGTTTTGTGCCTCCTGAGGTCTCTGTATGTCCCCTTTTTGACCCCCTCAGACTCCATAAGGCATATGGGGGCCAGCAGGTGGGGGTGATGTGGGTGGGACAGCCTCGTGGTCTCGTGTGGGCCAGATTAATGGCCTCGACAGGTCATATCTGGCCTGCTGGCCATAGTTTGAGGACCTCTGATATAGTGGGTTTCATCAACATACTGACGACACCAAGCTCCAAACCAGTGGCTGATCTCACCCAGTGGTTTTACATAGATCAGCTGGCTGAGAAATTCTGGGAGTTGAAGTCTACAACCTTTAAAATTGCCAAGGTTGGATACCTCTGACATACATGTTGAAAAGGAGAGACAGTAGGACCCTGTGGCAGCCCACATTCTTCTTCCTAACCAACACCTACTGGAATCATCCCTGGAGAAAGGAAGAGAATCACCGCAAGACAGTGCCTCCAAGAGAGTACAGGAGGGTATCATGGGTAATGATATCAAAAACCACTGAGAGATCACGAGAGTACGAGAATGGGTGCAGCACCTCCATCAAAGTGGATGCAGCAAATCATCAAGCAGCATGACCAAGACTGCCTCAGTATTAAATCCCTCCTTGAAATCCAACTGAAATGGGTTTAGATAATCATCAGCTGCAGACCAACCACTTTCTCAACAAGGTTACTACAATGGTTTTTAATCATGATGGCTGCATTCCCAGGTTTATACACAGAGCACTTCTGAACACTAGCCACTTGGGGATATAAGCAGAAGAGAGGATGCCATTTTAAAGCTACCGGATTTGGGCTGCTAAAATTCAGCAGCTGTTGAGGGTATAAAGAATGGCCTTGAAGGACATTAGGAAAGCCCATTACCAAAACAGCAATCAAACTAGGCAGCTTGAATGCATTCCGATAAACCACCTTGAAAATATGCCTTAGGGCCTCTCTTATTCACACAAAAATAAAAGAGGGAAGAAAGGACGCACATTCAGATTTGCAAAATTCTGTTATTATATCATTGTACTAATAAAATAACTTTTAGACCTATATAGCATAACTCTGCCTGAGTTTCTTGATTAGGAGATGGGCAGCATATGCATTTAATCTATATAAATAAAAAATTAACCATAGTTTGTTCAAAACCGCTAATCTCAGAAAGTACTGCAGGGATCGCCACCAAATTTTCACACAATGTTCCTAAGAAATACAGTAACAATGATATATGTATAGATTGTGTGGATGGCACACCTGTGCCATGTACATGCTACATAAATGTAAAAGTGTGGCACTTATGAGTTTTTTACCTCCCTTTAGCTCCTCCCACCTGGCTGCTGCTTATGCTGCGTCACAAACACGTGCAGCATCGTGTGCTGATGCCCTTCCCCGCACTTTCAACGTCTTTCTTGCCGCGGCGATCCTCGTGCAGGCCAAAGGGAAAGACCTGTAGGGGGGAGGGAAGGAGGAGGAGATCTGGAGCGTGAACCCGGAGCCCTCCTGGGGAGGAGAGGGACGACCTGATGGTCGCTGGGAGGGATGGGTCCTGGAGGAGGTTGACTGGGGGGGGCGGCCTTCTGGGCAGAAAGCCTTCTCTGTGGCGGCTCCTGCCCTCTGGAATGACCTATCCACCGACCTACGCACGACCACGGACCTGCGCCTCTTCCGTCGGGCTTTGAAAACCTATTTATTTTGTGCGGCCAGCCTGGCATAATTTTTTTAATGGTTTTAGTAGGCTTTATTAATGGTTTTAGTACAGGCGTATTATTTAATACATTTTTAAATATATATTTCATGTATTTTTTATCATCGATTTTATTGCTGCCTGTACACCACCCTGAGTCCCGGAAGGGAGCAGGGCGGTATAGAAATTTAAATAATAAATAAATAAATAAATAAATAAATAAATAAATAAGTAAGTAAGTAAGTAAGTAAGTAAGTAAGTAAGTAAGTAAGTAAGTAAGTAAGTAAGTAAATAAATAAATAAATCTCATTGCTGCTGCTGCCGCCCTCCACCTTCTTCCGGGCCTCTGACCATGAGGAGAGAGCTCAGAAGGCGCCGCTGTCACCGCCTCCACTCGGCCTAGAGCACCCGCAACCAAGCCGGCCAGCACCTGCACCTGGATGGGGAGCCAAGACAGACGCCCCTTCCTCCTCTTTCTCCCCAAGGCTGGTGGCAGTGCCACAGGACACTTGGCGCTGCCACCGCCCTGGCCATGGAGGAGCTTTTGCATCTTTTTGAGCCAGCCCTTCCTTTCTTTTGGGCAGGGGGGGCATGGGGGAGGGGAGGAAGAACCTGATGGTCACTGGGAGGGAGGGGGCCTGGAGGAGGTTGACTGGGGGGGCAGTCTGAGGCGGGGAGTAGGTAGGTAGAGGGATGTAGAGAGAGGGAGAAATACAGTAGGTGGGTAGGTAGAGAGAGAGAGAGAGAGGGAGGGAGAAATACAGTAGGTAGGTAGAGAGAGGGAGAGGGAGAAATACAGTAGGTAGGTAGATAGGTACAGGGATAGAGAGAGGGAAGGAAAAATACAGTAGGTAGGTAGGTAAGTAGGTAGGGAGAGGGAGAGAGGGAAAAATACAGTAGGTAGGTAGTAGGTAGGTAGAGTAAGAGGGGGAGGGGAGGGAGAGGGAGGGGAAACCGAGGCAGAGAAGGAAGGGGGTCGCTGAGAGTGTCTATGAGGAGAAACTTTTTCATTTAACCAAACTTGGCCACAGCAATGCATGGCAGGTACAGCTAGTATATAAATAAATAAATTATAGGGCTGACAGCAGCAAAGAGATTTTTTCCTTATGTCCTTGTGCCTAGTGATTATTTGGATTTTCAGAAGTCCCCTATGCCTGGGAAATATAATTAACATGACTAGAAATCATTTAAGACATAGCTCTACAAATTAGCTTAATTTCTCTTTAAAGTTGGCCAAGTTGGCTGTGATCACAGCACTGTGAAGTGCTGGATTCTGTAGATTAACTGCAAGATAAACGGCTTTCTTTTATCTTGAACCATGTTCTTGATTCCATGCATAATTAATTTTCTCTTTCAGATCCTCACTTTTTTTTTCTAAGTAAAAACACTCTAAACTTTTTCTTCTTGGGGAGTTTCTCCAATTCTTGGTCATATTTTACATGTGCATTCTTTTAAAAGAATGCCTATGTGAAAATGTTGAGCAATGAATTGGTTATCTTGATTTTGAATATTCAAGTGAATGAAGCCTGTTTAATTTTTGAATCTAATCCACCTCTGGTGAGAATTCAATGCATTACTTCTGACTTTGCTGTAGATTTTCAGGAAATCCTAAACTTCTTCTTCAGAATCTTACCATTACATTTAAACAAAATAAAAGAAAATGGTATTACCATCTCTTCTTGGCTACTCATCATATGAAATTCAAGTTGAGCTTTTAAAAGACCTTCTGTCCTCTTGCTTACTCAGAAGCCAGCCTGTTCATCTGGATAGCCTAAATCTGCTATTTTCTAAGGAGATAACTCCCCCCTACCTAGCTCCATCAGTGGTCTCTGTGAAAATGTGAACCTGGACATCTGTTTAATTGAATGGTGAAATGAGATGTCTTAACAATAACAGAAACTAAGGGCATCCTTAAAATAAAACAAGAAAGGGTAACAGTTCCAATTAAAAATTGCTGATTAAAAACCTATGACTTTTAACCTACCGTTAATGAATTAGCCAAGCTGATTAATGAATTGACATTGTGAGGCTATACTTTCTAATCTGGCTATCTGTGGATGATGTCAGCACATTCACAGTTCAAACAGCTTCAGTCTGGTTTCTAGTTCAATAAAATGTCATCTGACTTTAGGGATGGATCGTATGATCAATTCAATATCGCATACAGCATGCTTATTCATAAATCAGATTCTCCATCCTGTTTCAACAATAAATGTGACGTTCATGAACACATTTTAGTGCATTTTCTTACAAAATGCCTAGCTATGAATGTATATTGTACACATCCCTTTATTTATTAACGTTTCAACACACTTTTGTGAATTGGTTTAAAAATGAAACTCTTGTTAAAATCAAACATATATAAAAACCAGTGGATAATTATACTTCAATCAACGTTGCAGTCCAGCCAGTGAAGAACAGGTCAATTGCCATTAAAAACCATAACATTTAATTCTTCAGGCAATTTTCATTACCAGCATAGATAATTATGGGATACAAAATATATGGAATGGATAATAATAGTGGACAGTGATGAGAGCTACGGCTTTCAGAAGTTTTCTTCCCTTAATATAACATTTTTTTATAATTAAGTTATTTATAATAATTTATTTTCACATTGATCCATAAATTCTAAAGGAATAGAAGATATGAAAATATGATGATGGGGACATTACAAATTCATGTAATGTGATCAACACCTGAATTTTAAAAATAAGTAAATTAATTCAAACTCTTAAGACATCTCAAGAGGTTTTATGTTTTCTCCCCTGACATCTCACACAATTTTTGGTAAGACTATAAAGAGTATACAGATTTTGCAAGAATTATCTGGTTTATGAATCTTTTTTTTGTTTGTTATTCAGTCATTAAGTCACATCTGACTCGTCATGACTCCATGGACCATGACACACCAATGCCCTGTCCTCCACTATCTCCCGGAGTTTGCCCAAACTTGTATTAATTGCATCGATGACACTATCTAACCATCTCATCCTCTGCTGTCCCCTTCTCCTTTTGCCCTCAACATCAGGGTCTTTTCTCACTAGGTGGCCAAAGTATTTGAGCTTCAGCTTCAGCATCTATCCTTCCAAAGAACAGTCAACAGGATTGACTGATTTGATCTCCTTGCAGTCCATGAGACTCTAAGGAGTTTTCTCCAACACCACAATTCAAAAGTGTCAACTTATCAGCCTTCCTTAGGATCCAACTTTCACAGCCATTTTTATTCTTACTCCTATGTGGGAGGGAGGAGCTACCCACTGATATTGGGATCGGATGGGGGTGGGATGGGACTTTTTCCAGCCTTCAAAATATTAAGTACTGTCAGCTCTTTGTGGTAGCCTAGACTAGAAGTACAAACTATGAGTCATGACTGAAAGAATTTCTCTCCTTACTTTTACTTTCAAGGAAACTAGAATGGATCCCTTCTGAAATGCTTTCCACATTGCTTTTCCTCCTGCAGGCTAAGATTCTTTGGCATGATGGTTGTGTAATTTGTGGCTCTGTCTCCTGTCTCTGAAGGTCATTCCTACAGGCAGCAAAATTAGATCACCATCACCTAAATGGCTTTTTATCAGATCTATGGAAATATTGAAGCAACACAGGAAAATCAGTATGTAATCAATACTGCAAACATTTCAGATAGTGGGAGGACGACTTTATTCTGTTTTAAAGCTAGACTATGATAAATAAGTTCCATATAGTTCAGAAAAAGCTCATTGCAAATATTGGCTCTGGTTTGGCCTCTGTTCCATTCAATCTTTGCCTGTGATGAATGTCTTTGAAATAGTAACACTTGGATGGACAAAGATTTCTAGAAGAGTAAGGAAGAAAAACTGCCACGTATTACAGAAATAGAATGTTGAGAAGAAGGCACAAAGTAACAACTTAAAAGTATTGAACTGGCATCCTTTTTTTTAGTATGCCACAACACCCAAGGAATTAACATTTCAAATGTTTTCTCTTAGTGATATGTTCCAACAAGAATAATCTATCATTTCCTCCCTGTTCCCCATGCTACAGAAGAAAATTAAGAACAGAGTGTGAAAAAGAGAATATTTGAAGGTGGGAATATCCATATGGGGCTCTGACAGTTTTCTATTATCAACAGATTACATTTAAGTTTTGTGGCTTTTAAAGGAGAAAAAAATTCTATTCTACATGGTCATTTGATAAAGATCTATTTTTATTAAGCTTTCCTTCTGAATTTTTCAGACCTCCTTCAATTAGAGATTGACGTTGTTAAAAAGAATTTTTGACAAGCTTTTTGTGATAATAATATAGTGTAGATTGTAATGAAAACAACTTTAAACTGAATAAAATAAGTGTTTTTTTTAAAAAAAATCTTTAATTTTCTAAAGATGGGCTGTACAATAATTTCAACCACTATACTGTGGTCTTCCACTTCAAAGGACAAAGACCAAAGTTTAAGGTTTAAATGATTATAGCTGTTATAATCAATGGGCTTAAGTTACTTTACTTGGATAATACATACCGTATTTGCATATCTATTTTGCCATAAAATAGGGGATTGGGAAGATTTACAGTTATACAAATAGACTTTATTCAGAGTAATATCAGTGGTCTAACACTAACATTCAAAAGCATCAATACTATCATCTTTGGATAAAGTCCAACTTTTGCTTCCATAAAGTGTCACATGGCGTTTACTATTCTGATCTTTGTAGATCCAATCACATGGGATCATCTGAGTATATTTTCCAAGGTCTTCATGGCTACTCTACCAGTTAGACTGCAGCATATTTTTGGACCGCTTGTTCCTTTACTGTTGGTGGAATATATTTAATTTTAGTCTCATTATTTATCTCCTTGCTCCTTGGCTTTTCTTACTAGAGCTTGCAGATTCTTTTCATTTTCAACTAAACAGAGTACTGTCATCAACCTAGTGTAGGGCCATCTTCTTCCAACACTGCTGTCCTTAATATATATTCAGTATATAGGTTGAATGAATAAAGAACCAAGCATTTAGCCCTGGGTCACTCATTTGCCAACCTGGAGCCAATTTGCTTCAACATGTTCTGCCCTGACTGTGTCTTCCTGGTTTTACATCAAGATTAAGAGGTTCTGGGATTCTTCTTTTCTTACGTGCATTCCACAGATTAGCATGATCTGCATAAAGGCCTTTCTATCATCAATGAAACACCTACTGATGTCTTAGCATTCTTTGTCTTTTTCAAGTATCCAGCATGTATCATATAATAATGGCTCATGTTTTGCAACATTCACAGGGCTAATGTGTAAAACTTCCATAGGTCTGAGGGCCATGCCAGGATTTTTGTGTATGGCATAGGCTGTGATGACCAGGGGCACAGCACAGAGGCAACACAGTCAGCTGACAATTCAAACAGCCCTTTTATTGTTCAAAATGTTTCCCAAACACTCCCACATTTCTGGCAAGTCCCAGAGCAAAATGATCTCTCTCTCTCTCTCTCTCTCTCTCTCTCTCTCTCTCTCTCTCTCTCTCTCTCTCTCTCTCTCTCTTCTCTCTCTCTCTCTCTCTCTCTCTCACACACACACACACACACACACACCTCCAGCAACTTCTGGCTGCAAGTAGTCCAGCACAATGCTGTGAGCACAATGGCTGCAAACAAGAAATCCCGCCGGGCAAGGGAATAAGTCAATTAGTCCAGGAAGTAAAGGAACAAGTCAATTAATCCAGGAAGCAAAGGAACAAAGCAAGAAATCCAAGAACGTCCAACTTCGGCAACAGCACACAACTCTCTATGAATTTAGTGTTTGTTCCTGACAAACACCCCTTCCCACAGTGTCTCCTTAAGTCTCAGTCCCCAGGCGTGCCTTGTGAAGAGGGGCAGGGCACTCTCCTCATGAGTTGTGAGGTCAATCTGCACTGTTCTTCGCTTCTCTCCACTCTTCGTGCTCAAGGATCAGGAAGGGGTGGTCCTTGCTCATTGCCTGAGCTCTGTCTCTCATGTTCACTGCTTAGCCTCTCTTGGTCATCCTGCTCCCCTTCCTCCCTGCCTACAAGCCATCCAAATCCTGAGAGGCCCTGCCTGACATTCCTCCGAACATTCCTCTGAAGCCAACAAAGCTGCCCTTTCGATCTCCGTCAGCTCCACTTCCGGCTAGTCTTCCTCCACAGATTCAGGCTCCGACGGGGGCATGACGGAGGCTATGCTGGTCAGGTATTTGAAGCTATGTCAACCTTCTTTGGAAGAAATGTGATAAAAGAAATTGGTTGGAATGTACGCTAAAAATGCAATGCTGCACTCATAATCAGGTTTGTTTGTTTCAGGGATTTTTAAAAAAAATAGAAAATTCATCTCTTTTTGGAAGCTACACCATCGTTCATTACAAAACATTAGTTTCTGCTCATTGATGTACAAGAAGACTTCAAAATTGTAATTAGGGAAGTAAGTTAGATGAAAAGGAGTACAAAAAAACTTGAGGACATTTGAGAACCTCTCAATATTTGAGATCAGTCCCGAGTTCTTCAATTCTTCACTGAGGTTTGGTGGTTGTCAAAAAGGAAATGCTCTGAATTCTTTATGAGCTGAAGGAAGAAGTCACTGTTTTTGAAATATTATGGATATGGTTAACTTTCACTGAAGGCTAGCATACCTTACAGATATTAAACCATTGAACGCATAGAACCTAAAAGGACAAGCATTTATAGCCAAACTAGAAGTTGCCATTAAAAATACATCTTCATTTTCTTGACTTGATGAAGCTGTTAAAGACAAACCTCTGCAAAATAATCTCAGATTAAAATTAAATCTTCTCCTCAAAATGAATTCAGGTGATGTTTCCCAGATGTTGGCCCTGATTATCTCATTTACAAGCTTGTGAAGGACCTTTTATCACTTGCGTTTAGTCTTTGCCAGAGAATTTCCAAGAGGAGTTTTGGAACTGCAGCTTGATTTTGCAACACTCTTTTGCCTCCCCTCTCCTGTGATTATGGCTAGAAAAATATAACAGCACTACAGGTCCGAGAATGGAAGTGCACTACATTACACTGTGTGCAGCTTCCGCACTTCACAGAATTCAGAAGCTCGTGGCAAGCAAACAGCCTCAGGATTTGGAGTCATCACAACGTAAGCAAATTATGATTAGGTTTTTTTTTAATGAAGATCAAAGTACTTTACTCTACATTTACAAATTGTCTGCTTTGGTTTTGATCATGAGATTTCATTCATTTTGAAATGGCAAATGTCATTCTTGAAGAAAGTGGGTTTGACATTTTGTTGTTGTTGTTAGTTGTGAAGTCATGTCTGACCCATCGCGACCCCATGGACACTGTTCCTCCAGGCCTTCCTGTCCTCTACCATTCTCAAGAGTCCATTTGAGGTCACGCCTACTGCTTCAATGACTCCATCTAGCTACCTCATTCTCTGTCGTCCCCTTCTTCTTTTGTCCTCAATCCCTCCCAGCATTAGGCTCTTCTCCAGTGAGTCCTTCAGTGAGACATTTTTATATTGGCCTAAATGAAAAAACTGTAAATCCTCGTGAGCAGGCCGTGAAAACTGAGAGTTTGGGAATTGACTGCTGAGTTGGGCGGCTGTGAGTTGAATCAAGCTCACAGATATAATGCAGCCTATATGGATGTTCCTGAGTATCATTTCTTAACCACTTTTGGTTGAACCCGCTTTCTCAAGGACTTCCAGGTTGAATGGCAAGAGGCATTTTTGAGAAGAAAAGGGAAACACTGCTAGATTCAGGCCTAGCATAAGGTCAACTTGACAGAACCTCTAAAGCAGTGATGGCAAACCTATGGCACGGGTGCCACAGGTGGCACGCAGAACCATTTCTTAGGGCACGGGAGGCGTTGCCCTGTCAGCACTAGTGCGCATGTGTGCGCTGGCCAGCCGATTTAGGCTTTCTTTTGAGGCTGTTTTTCACCCTCTGGAGGCTTCAGGGAAGTTCCTGAAGCCTCTGGAGGTGGGGGGGGAAGGCTGTTTTCACCCTCCCCAGGCTCCTAGAAAGGGCAAAAAAAGCGTGCCAAAAGCAGGGAGCCGCACATAGCATTATGGGTGTGGCATAACCACGCACAACGCCCCTGCGCTTCCCCTGCTTTTGGCACACTAGCCAAAAAAGGTTAGCCATCACTGCTCTAAAGATACTGTTAAGCCAAAAGAAATTATAGAATTCTATCATATTCAATATTCAACTTTTTAAAAAGAAATATTTAGTATTAGTAAAATATTCTGCTGTCTGGCATACCATTTTGATGTTCTAATCTTAAACAGAACAGCCTTGAATTCTACCCAATATTGTTTTTATACTGTTGCTTTCTCTTATTTGGCCTTTCAGAAAATACACTTATTTTATATAGCAGGCAATTGTACTTATTATTTTCTTGGCCACCCAATAAGCCTTAAGATGTGAAAAAGAGGTTTGGTTCCCATTTCTTTCCGGGTTGGTGTTTAATGGGAGGCTTCAAAATTATTTAATTTTTTTTAAACCGCAAGAACTTAATTTTGTGTTTCTGACAGATTATGATGGCAATTGATTGATTGATTGGATTGTTTGATTGATTCAGAATATATAGTAGAATTGTTATAATCACTAAACAGTCCAATTGTCAGGGTTCCAAATAACACCCAAAGATAAATCAGAGTCCAAGGCAAAATATTGTTCAAAGTTCCAATTTATTAAGAGAGCCATATTGGCACATCTGGGAAAACCCGAATCTGAAGGCTTCCCAGTTTTTCCACCCAGTTGAAAGTTCAAGATCTTGCCCCCACATCCACAAGTCCATCACCTGGTCCAATCTTCTACTGCCATGCTGGCAGCTTCCACCCATCCAGTTCCGGTCAGGTGCAGAGACAAAGGATGATCTTGGCTTTCTAGAAAGAACTGTGTTATGGCTACATACCATCTAATGCCATACAATCCCCCCTCCCATTTTCCCACAATAGAAAATGCATGGTAGAATAATAGAAAGTGTAGCAGGCTTACGATCCACAAGAAAATATGGCTGCAGGCCTGACACCTATAATATATTCTTCACTTTTCAAATGTTCCAAACTTTGTACACAAGACGAAGTCCCTTAAAGTAGCACAAAACCAACTTAACAAGGGTAACTGAGATGTCAGGATGGTGGGTGGCAATTCTATAAAGATGCAATTTTTTAACTGTATTTTGAAAATTATTTTATACAAATTAAACCTGTAAATCACATCTTTTACCTACATAACACTCAGGAATGCATATTTATCGATTCAAATTTATAGATGCAGACGCATGCAGAGGTAGCTATAATGCAACCTAATAACACAATAGTAAAACATTTGTTTAAAAAATCAAAGCAACGTTATACAAAAAACAACAACAAAAAATTATTAGACTTATCTCAAAAATCAGATTAGTTCTTACGTGGTTTGACTTGATTCTAGTCAGAAAGAAGGAAATGGAAAAAATGGTTTGTATCTTTCTCAATCTTATATCATCAAATACATCATTAACTGTGCTCTTTCAGAGGCAATCGTAATACGATTTCAGTGAAACAGACCTCATTTTTTTAATAATGAAAATATGCAAGTCCCAGCTTCCCAATGTATTAAGTCTTATAATTAACATGACAATATTAAAAATATCAATGCACTCCTAGATTCATGAATCCCTTGTCATGATTCAAAACATATTCTCTTGTCACTATCTTCATCTTTTGCATGTGCTAGATGATTCATCTAACCAAATCCATTTGCAGTCATTAATTTACGAATACAAAGAACTACTGGGAGAATATGTAGCATTAGCTCTATTGCCTTAATGACAGCAATTTTCTCGAGTTAATATGCAAGAGGCTTGGAACCTGAAGGCTAGTAGTTCAGATACAGGCTTTTCCACATGGTTTAGAGATTCCTGGCCAACCATGATTCCTATTATTCCATTCCTAGAGAATAATAAGCTAGTCCCCCAGATCCTTCAGATCTTCATGAAGAATGTTTCAGTTGGAGTCTGTTTCTGGCTTCTTCTGAAATGCAGGCAGAAAACTGAGCATTTACGAATGTAGAGTGCAGAGGTAAAATTAAGTTATGGCACGGTGGCAGGACTATCTTAGTAAAACTGCTCTTTCTTCCGAATGAATAATGTGAGCAGTGGTGGGTTCCTACCAGTTCAGACTGGTTCGGACCGGTTCTGCTGAACTGGTAGTAGCTTGGCGGCCTGGGTCGCTGGAACCAGCAGCGACCCAGGTCTGCCACGCCCCCAAACCAGTTCTCCTGGCACTGCCATAGGCGCCGCCATCTTGTTTTTTGCTTCTGCGCATGCACAGAGAAATTTTAGTTGTACTGTGCATCAACATGGCACCCCCTGAGTGAACTGGCAGTAGTCTCTGCCAAAACCCACCAGTGAATGTGAGTCTTAAATTATGTGCATGCACACACACACACACACACACACACACACACACACCAAAACCTACCAAGGCAGTACAAATACTTTCAAAAGAACTTCTATGCAATGTAGGAGAGCATGGTAGTCCTTGACTTACAACCATTCATTTAGTGACAATTCAAAGGTACAATAGCAATTGAAAAAGGAACGTATGACTGTTTTTCCACAGTTAGCACTGTTGCAGCATCCTCATGGTCAAAATAAGAACTGTTGGCAACTGGTTCATATTTATGAACAATTGCAGTGTCCTGGGGTCATGTGCTCACCTTTTGTGACCTTCTGTCAATGGGGAAGCTTGAAAGACATCTAAGACACATTTCATTGTTATCACCGCCCATTATGCTTCTTCTATCAGCTGACATTATTTTCTTAAGGCTTCTAAATATAGTTGGCATTTACTGGCAGGAAACTTAGAGCCCATTCCAAAGGCCTGGCCATGTGGAGTGAGGTCACTGCCTGTGTTAACATATTCTGGAGAGACATCTGAGAAAATTAAGCTAATCAACTAATCCACCTCAGAGAAGGCATCCAACAGGAACTGAGAGCTGCTGCTCCAAAACAGTGGGAAGAGCTGCCTTAAAATGCCTGCAAGCTACTCCTTTAATTGCAACCTGGATAGCCATGTCCTAGATGTGTAAATGTTTTCAGGACAGGCATTGTTTCATTTCAATCAATCCCTCTGGTACGTGAGCCAATGAAAACAGAGCAATCGTGTCAATGGCAGAAAGTCATCCCTTTTTTGGGGGGGGTGAATTGATTAAATAGAATGATGAGTAGAGTAGAGTAGCATAGCATAAGTTAGAGTAGGTTAGAGTAGGATAGGATAGGATGGGATGGGATGGGATGGGATGGGATGGGATGGGATGGGATGGGATAGAATAGAATAGAATAGAATAGAATAGAATAGAATAGAATAGAATAGAATAGAATAGTTTATTGGCCAAGTGAGATAGGACACACAAGGAATTTGTCTTTGGTGCATGTGCCCTCAGTGTACATAAAAAGACAACACTTACTGATAGTCATAGGTTACTAATAAGCAATCAAATCATACTAGAAAACAAACAGAACAATATACATCATAAAAATACAAGCAACGTGGTTATAATCATAAGTTGGAAGAGATAGTTACTAGAAAGGATGAGAAGAATAATAGTAATACAGTCTTAGTAAATAATAATGAAACATAATTCACTGAATTATACGCCTCAGATATTATATGATCTGATTAGCGTTCATGGCAGTCATAGCTGCACCTGAAAATTAGCAAATTTACAGGAACATGGAATAGATCCAGAAGAGTTTATCATGTTTGACAATCATGGTGCTTTTCCTTGAACTGTTTTCTTGGTGATCTGTCTATGAGTGAATTCCCAGTGATACAAAAAATGTCCCCATTTACATCTCCATTTACTACAAACAATGACCACCCCTCAAACAAAGCACAGAAGTGTATCTGAATCTCAGATACTGCCTGGACAAGTCCCTGCGGTTTTCTTGGCACGATTATCAGAAGTGGTTTGCATTTGCCTCCTTCCTAGAGCTGAGAGAAAGTGACTGGCCCAAGGTCATCTAGTTGGCTTTGTGTCAAAGGTAGGATTAGAACTCACAGTCTCCAGATTCTGGGCACTATAGGGCAGAACTGTCAAACTCCCAGCCCGCAGGCCGGATGCATCACGCGCTGGCCATGCACACCCTCATTTTAGCGAAGGGAGGGGAAGTCCCCATATGTCACGTGATGTCGCCATGACAACATGAGTTTGCCACCCCTGCTGTAGGGTGAAGAGACCACGTCGTTGTGTGTTGTTTTCCGCATGCAAAGTCATAGGAAATGGACCGTCATCTGATATTCATCATGTCCGGTGGCAATTTAGAGACGATTTTTAGAGCTAATTTTTTTGGGGGAGGGGCTACAAAATGAAGGTAATTGTTGCTGCCTTAGCCTATCAGCTATGGGTTGAGATAAACAGATTCATGTGATTTTTGCTCTTGTCATCTGATAGCTTGGCTATTTGAAGCTTCCAGGATGAGGCAGACTTGTAATTTTTTTTTATCCCACATGTATTGCTTTATAATTAACTTAAGATGGTGAACATACCTAACATTCCTTCTTCCTCCTATTTTTTCCACAACAACAGTCCTGTGTGGTGGGTCAAACTGAGACAGAGTGACTGGTCCAAAGTCTCCTAAGGCAGGATTAGAACTCAAAGTCTCCTGGTTTCCAGGCCAACTACATAACCACTACACAAATGTTTTTCACCAAAAAAATTTCCCAGAAACAGTAGGCCGCAATAGGACAAACGCTTGACTGTGTCAGATTATCTTGAACTTTTCACTAGAAATGGGCAGATACTAGGGAGCACAATCCTTACACTTCATATAGAAGAAAAAATAGCCAATTTGGTTTAGTGGTTAAGGTGCTGAGCCTAGAAAACAGGAGACAGTGAATTCTAGTCCTGACTTAGGCATGAAAGCTGGCTGGGTGATTCTGGATCCAACACTCTCTTTGTCCAAGCCCAACCCATTTCATTGGGTGTTGTTGTGGGGAAAAGGGGGGGAGAGAAAGGAGTTTTATGTGTATTTGCTGTCTTGAGTTACTTATAAAATAATAGTGTGATAAAAATGGATGGATGGATGGATGGATGGATGGATGGATGGATGGATGGACGGACTGAAAGGCAGACATGTTTCTCTGAAAATTAGATGGGGTTTTATTTTCTTTTGACCCCCAAAATAAGTACTTGGCCTTATTTTCAGGGAGGTTTTATTATTTTTGAGGTGCACAAGGCGGCGAGCATCGTCACCTCATGGCTGCTGCTGTGTTGCAATATTTTCAGGGATGGCTTATTTTTGGGCTTATTTTAGCACATGCTCTCAAAGATTAGGCTTATTATCCAGGGTGGTCTTATTTTCCGGGAAACAGGATAGATAGATGGATGGATGGATGGATGGATGGATGGATGGACGGATGGAGACAGACAGACACACACCTATTTCCTCATATGGCAGGATATTCCACTTGGAATATCATTTAGAAAATGTGTTTCTTCTAAGTTTTCATACAGCATAGAAAGCCAAATCAAGAGCCCCAACCCCAATATTTTCCTATACTTTCCTATATTTTCCTATAGCCCCTGTTTCTGCTTTTAAACTGGGAGAAAATGAAGGCAGAGAATTTGGATGCAACCATTTAGGCCTCCCAGTAAGATGTCAATATTGCATTGTCTTCCCCACATGCCACTACTTAAGAAGCAGGAAGGAGACCTGGGAGGCTAGTTCAATTCCAAACCTCAAGAAAATGAGTACAGCTGTTACAGAGGGCAGTCCCAAAAATGTGGACTGCAGCCATCCAGAATTTCCTTCTGCCACGAATCTAGTAGGTGGCAAGCCACTGCCTCAGTATCTCCACCACCACCACCACCACCACCACCACCACCACATTCCAAACTCCAGAATTTATATAAAATGGTTTCTTTTACAGGCTTTTAACATATCAGTGATGGCTTGCATAAGGTAAGGTTACTCAAGGCAAAAAAAAACAAAAAAAAAAACCCAACCCAACCCTAAAACCTGGCATGAGCAATATAATGTTGTAGCCATGAATTTCTGTGCAAATCTGCTTACATTTTCTCTCCTTCACTTGGAAGAGCTTTGGTCACATATGGAGATGGTGCCCACATTTGTTCCTTCAAAGACGAGTCATCAGAATCACCAGCTAAGCATGAGACAGATGATGTAAACGATAAGTAGAAGAGAGGAGAAAAATCAAAGCCATGCTCTAAAAAAATGCATTTCTCCTTCTCAAACTGTGGAACTGATGTTCAAGGGCTCTCTAGTACGTTCCATTTCCCTCGGCTTTTATCATCCTGCTGTTGCAATTCACTACCCAGTCCTGAGCGATAGCTTTCCTGTCATCTCTCTTACCATCTTCCTGATACTTGACCCCCCTGGAATAATGTATCTCAAAGTGTCATCTTTTATTTTCTATCTGAGGTTTAAATAACTAACTCCCGGATGGACTTCTGTGAAAGACAACTGTGGTGGATAATTCTTTCTGAAAGCTCTCCCCGAGTGGTGTGAGATACTTGGAGAGCCACATTTTGGGATATTTTGATTGGGAGCCATGGCATTGTTCTGGAATTGCAAAGGCCACTTGTCCAATGGCATGGAAAAGCTAAAAATTCATCGTGAGCCCCCTTCTCTTCCCCCACCCCAAAACGATGAAGAAAGCAGTCAAAAATCCAACCCTTTGGTTTTGGTGGCAGGGATGAATCTATGAAATGTGATGGTCTTCTGGGATCCAATTGGAATGAAAATGTCCAATATTCCTAGGTCATAATCATACTTCCAGAGGTATATTTTACTCAAGCAAAACCAAAACTGAATGTGCAGAACCAAATTGGAAAGCTAAGTTGCACTTTTGAATATACCAGCAGCTTGCCACTTGTTTTTTTTATTTTAAGGAATGTAAAATTCTTGACACAAATCAGACAGACAAGCAGACGCATCACTGCTTGTCCTTTTGGCAGACAACGGACACAATCTGTTCGAGAATTCACGGCAAGCCTTGCAGAATGGACTGGAATGCACAAATAAGCTGCCTCAGAAATGGCAGCAATGCCTGTAATAGTTAGAATTCCATTGCATTCTGTGCTTCTCTCCTGAAGAAACCCTCCAATAAACTTGAACCTCTGAATAGGATAGGGATAAGGCTCAGTTAGGCCATCTTGTGCTGTCTTCATGTTGTGTTCTTGGGCTTCCATCAGCCCTACCAACATGGCCAATTGTGGAAATTCTGTCCAGGATCATAAGTGGAGCCATCTGGACCCAATTTCAATTTATTATGATTGGCCAAAACCATCTGGGCCCCAAGGCAAACCTTTCCAGGGAGGACATATATAGCAAAATGAGTTACTACTATAGGAAAGAAGTTAGTGGCTACAAACATGCTACTCTTTGAATTGAATAATGCAGCAGGAATTTGAGGCTGCTCTTTAAGTGACAAAGTAAGGTTATCCTATTGTAGCAGAGGAGGAGGAGGAGGATTGATGAGACAGACAGATAGACAGATAGCTTACTAAACACTAGTAGTCACCCTAGTCCATAGACTTTGAGGCCCTCTCTCACTTCAACCCCAGCCATAGTGCCACCTTAAGCAAAGGTGTAGCTTCTTCTCTGTACACTGTACATTGTCTAGCAGCAAATCTGGTTGGTTGGTTTCAAATATTGAAGGCTTATGGGCCCCAAGACAGGCATTACAGACAGACATTAGCCCTGTCCTGATTATATTGATGCCATCACTGTAGACCAAAACAATTGGAGTTGCTAAGTTGTCTCCTCCTGAGGATTAATAGACTTAGAGAAACTAGATCAGTTGATTAATATAATACACCCCTTGTTGGGCAAGAAATGTGGGAAGAGAGTATGAATGCAACCTCCCCATATCCTTTTTCTTTTCCTTACAAAATAGCTTTTCAGTCAAATTGGTTGCTGAGCTGGAACTCATCTCTCTCTCCAAACTGAACATAAATCTCTTGCCCTATAATGGATGAGTGACTATAAAGCTTTTTTACCACCATGAGCTAACCGCATTCCAGAATGTGTCCTATGGGAATTTCACAGACTAAAATGCTTTGTGAAACGTTATGATGTATGGAAGCAAGCCTACCTCAGAAGCTGAAGCAACCACACATGAGTCAGCTTTCCGGTTTTATGATGCAGGAATCGTAAGTATTGAACCCTCTAGCCTTGGGAAAGAGGTTTCAGGTCATATGCCCTCTACACAGCTGAGATATACAGTATCTAGTCAGTTTTTCTTGCATACAAAATAAATCAGAATCGGAAATACAAATAAAACATTTGGTCAGAATGAAAATGATGCAAATGGGAAACAACTGAGAATGAGAAGGGTAATTCTATCCTTCAAAGAAAAGAACCTATAGCATTAGACAAGATAATAAAATGTACAACCAACTTTAAAAACAATAAAGAGAACATAATACATAATTCAAATAAAAACAAATACCTAACTGGAGTGTTATATTTAAACGCCAGTCTTGATATTTGTAGAGTTCCTTCTTATTGGAGAATCTGTGTCCCTCCTTACATTTAGGTAGTCCCTGTGCATTTGTGTATAAGCAGTGATATCTAATCCAAAGGAAAGGGGCATTCATGCAACAACAGACCTCCATCTTCTTGAAGTCTCTAGTATACTTGCTCAAAGTCTCTCAAGAAGGTTGGGCAGGAGCGGACCAGGGGTGAAATGTTACCGGTTTGGAACAGTTCACCCAAACTGGTAGTAAAACTGCTATTAATTCACCCGAACCGATAGTAAAAAAATGCTACTGGTTCGGGCGAACCAGTATTTCCGACAATGAGCTGTGATGCGCGACTTATATTAACTAGAATCGTCGGATTTCCTGATTTCTAGCTAATCTAAATCCGCGGCACAGCAGATTCTCCCCCCACCCCTCACTGTTTTACTTACCTTTGCAAGGCATGCTTGGTAGCAAGCTCCACCCACCCACCCGGACGACATCACGTCCCACTCTGTGCATTCGTGGAAGGTCCTGCGTGCTCACATTTGTGAACTGATAGCAAAGGTCAGTTGATTTCACCCCTGGAGCTGTAAAGGACAGAGGGGACGGCCTTGAAGGACCTTTACAAAGGCAGCAATCAGATATGTGTGCCTTGAGCCTGAGCCAAGAAAATACTTTGTGAAAATGTCTCAGACAAACTCCTTCCTTCTTCACACAGAGATAAATGGAGGGAGGGTGGAAGCATATTTGGACTTGTAAGATTCTGTTACTGTAACTGTTACAATAAAAGTAGTCCTCCTGACCTATGAGGCAGTGACTTTCCTATAGGACTTCTGGGCTTGATATAATCTTAACATTGTTAGAAAACTGCATGGAAAGGGAATTGGAAAATGGCCTTGCACCATATTATGTAGTTGTGATTATGTAATATTCAGTTGATCTCTGCAGCCTCCTTGAGAGGCCTTTAGAAGGATGTTACATGGGATGGACATCAAATTAATGTTTCTTTCCATTCCTGGGGACTTGGTGGACACACAGCCATGCGTTTTTCTTGACAACAATAGTAACAAAATGACTTGGCACTGCTTTCTTCCAGAATGCTTTCTGACATCTCAGGGATTCTCAGTGGATCTCCCCATCAAGTACTATACATTCCCATCATGCTCAGCTTCCAAGTACAAAGAAAGTTGGCCAAAGGCTCCTTTGTTAGAATTATATGTGCTGCATTTTAATAATCGCTTTGAGACAAACACGGCCTAAGGATAGGTTAAAAATAATCATCATTAATACTCAGCAAGTATGTGGTTGCTTCTTTGTTAGGTGCTGAGATAGAGATGCATCCTGTCCCTACTACTTTTACTCTTTTGCCTTTACAAACATGACATGGACAGCTTGCTCTATTCTCCCCTTCCCCGAAAGCTACGGTAAATAAATGGCAATATTTGCACAAAATGACACTGGTGTAAAAAATAACATCCGTGCTTGCTTCCTTTCTGTGTTTTTCTAGCTAGATACAGCTTAGTCCTAGCTGTTAAAATGCATAACTCCCACCAGAACTGTAGCCCAAAGGCGGGCTTAAGAAAACAAAACCTCATCATTAATTGATCTCCCTAGCTTATAATTTCCACTGGACAACTATCCTACTCAGTGTCTTTGGAAAATTTTGCTCGCAATGCCAGCCTTCCCTGCCTGCCTCTGAACAGGCCAGCCAAGTGGCCAGAATCAATGTTTGTCTAAATAAAAACACAGAGCTTTCAATGCAAGGAGGCACTCTGGAGATCAAGGTAGATTACCTTTTAAGGCAGGAGAAAACATTGAGTATTTGGAAGGGAAAGCTCGAGGCCTTTCTAAACACTCGTTCCTTTATGGCCCTCCGTGTGACAGAGTGTGCTGCACAAGGACTGCTCAGCTAGTCTACTGGGAGCTAATCTTAAATAGAATCAAATTGAACAGGCTGTTAATTTTATGAAAACTTTTAAAAAATCATATGTGGCCCAGGAGCAGGGAGACTGCTTCTCTAGCAAGAGTTTGGGAATTGCTTTGTCCTGTCTTAATAGCCTCATTCCAGTTCATGGAGCCCTGAACAGCCGCAGCAAACCAGGATCCTTGGTGACTAAACCTTTCAGCTTTCTTGATCCAAACATTCTTCCTCAAGGACTTCTGTCCACAGCTGGAGATGCCCAGCAGCAGTGAGAAGGAGGGAGGGAAGTGGGATGGAAGAGTGGACGAGTCTTCTTGAGATGGCTAAAGTCAGAACTTTTATTTATTTTATTTAGTTAGTTTGTCAAACATGTAAAAGATAACAGGTATAAGTATAAGCATAAATATGAACACAGTAAATGCGTACGAATAAATGGAGACAGTAGGACAGGGACGGTAGGCATGCTGGTGCGCTTTATGCATGCCCCTTACAGACATCTTAGGAATGGGGTGAGGTCAACAGAAGACATGCATGTCTTGTTAAACTAAACACTAACAAATCACCAGGACCAGATGGCATCCATCCACGAGTTCTCAAGGAACTTAAAGATGAAATTGCTGATGTCCTTGCCAAAATATATAATCTTTCTCTCAAATCAGGCCTTGTGCCGGATGACTGGAAGGTAGTGAATATAACACCTATCTTCAAAAAAGAATCCAGAGGTGATCCAGGAAATTACCGACCGGTCAGCTTGACAAGTGTCCCAGGTAAAGTGATGGAAACCATCTTAAAAGATAAAATTAATAGGCACGTAGAAGAGAAGGCGCTGCTGAAGCATGGCTTTTTCAAGGGCAAATCATGCCTCACTAATCTGCTGGAATTTTTTGAGAGTGTCAACAAGCACGTGGACAAGGGAGATCCAGTTGACATTGTTTATCTGGACTTTCAGAAGGCCTTTGACAAGGTCCCCCACCAAAGGCTCTTAAATAAACTTGCCAGTCATGGAATAAAGGGACAGGCCTTGTCCTGGATTAGCAACTGGCTAAGGAACAGGAAACAGAGAGTAGCATTAAATGGACACTTCTCCAGGTGGAAGGAGGTAAAGAGTGGGGTCCCCCAAGGTTCAGTACTGGGACCCCTGCTTTTCAACCTTTTCATAAATGATCTAGAAGTAGGAGTAAACAGCAAGGTAGCCAAATTCGCCGACGACACTAAATTATACAGGGTAGTAAAAACTGAGAGAGTGTGTGAGGAGCTCCAGAGGGACCTCTTGACACTGGGGTAGTGGGCAAACCAGTGGCAAATGAGGTTCAACATTAGTAAGTGCAGAGTGATGCACGTTGGGACAAAAAACCCCAACTACATCTATAAACTGATGGGGTCTGGACTCCTTGCAACTAACCAGGAAAGGGACCTTGGTGTCCTGGTGGACAGCTCAATGAAAGTGTCAACCCAGTGTGCCGCAGCAGTGAAAAAAGCAAACTCATTGCTATTGATCATTAGGAAGGGTATAGAAAATAAGTCAGCAAGTGTCATTTTGCCTCTTTATAAATCTATGGTGAGGCCCCATCTGGAGTATTGTGTACAGTTCTGGTCACCATACCTTCAGAAGGATATTATGGAAATGGAAAAGGTGCAGAGGAGGGCAACCAGAATGATTAGGGGGCTGGAACACCTTCCTTACCATCTGAGGCTGCAACGGCTGGGCCTCTTCCCTCTATAACGACGGCGCCTGAGAGGTGACCTGATTGAAGTCTATAAAATCATGCATGGTGTGGACAAAGTAGAAAAGGAAAAACTTGTTTTCCCTATCGCACAACACTAGAACTAGAGGGCACTCCATGAAACTTTTGGAAGCTAGACCTCAAACAAATAAGAGGAAGTACTTTTTCACCCAGAGGATCACTGGTCTATGGAACTCCCTGCCAGAAGAAGTGGTGACAGCGGTCAGCCTCGACACCTTTAAGAAAGGATTAGACGAGTTCATGGAGAACAAGGCTATCATTATGGATGCCTAAGGACACCCTCCGGGTTGGAGAGACAGGCAGGATATTTCTCAATGCCATTTGCAGGGAATCATAAGCAAGTGAAGACATCTGCTTGGGAATACCCTGAAGCAAATGGTGAGCCACTGTGTGAGACAGAATGCTGGACTGGATGGGCTGTGGCCTGTTCCAGCAAGGCTATTCTTATGTTCTTATGACAGTCTTAGGTTAAAATTAGGTTTTAATCTAATTTAATTTAATTTTAATTTTTAATTTAAAATTTGGTTAAATTCTTGAAAATTTGTGGTATTCTATGGGTACATGCCAGAGGTGGATTTTTACCGGTTCGCACTGGTTTGGGAAAACCTGCAGTGGTAATTTAGCCTGGTTCGTAGAACCGGCAGCAACCCAGGCTGGGCACACCCCCAAACCGGTTCCCTGGTCACCACTGCCATTGCTGGCATGTTTTTTATTAGCTTTTTATGGTCTTCGCTCATGTGCAGAACAGTTTACAGTGAACTGCGCATATGCGTGCAATGAAGTGCATGTGAAACGAACCGGTACCAACGCCGGTAGGAACCCACCCCTGGTACATGCCCACATTGGAATTTGTGATGGGTTCACAGTCCCATAAATGTTGAAAGAAACAACTTATCTCTCATTAAGGAACTCTTACCCCTATTAAGTTGGTTATATTCAGGAACACTGTCTGCCTTTCTTCCTGAAAATGTGTCAACAGAATTGTGAAAAGGCCTAAACAGTTAGAAGCTGTTTTCTGTTCTCAGATCATTGATTTCAACAGCTTCATCCTGTCCAAATCAGAGGTACAAAATCTGAGTCTTTCTTTTCTATGTTTACTCCATGTCTGTAGTTCACATTTAGCAGCTATTCTACAAGCTCAGTACACACTGAATTGCTTTTCATTATCTCTTCTAAGATTTTTCATTATCTCTTTCTTTCACCCTCTCACATTTATATGGGTATTCAAGATGGCATTAAACAAAATAAAGATGGCAGTCACAATTATTATAGGCTTCTTTGCCTATATGAATATGTAATACACACATACACACACACAAACATATACTGGTAGACCTTGATTTATGAATAAATGATGGTTCAAAGTTATGATGGCCTTGAAAAAAGTGACTTATGACCTGTATTTGCATTTGCAACCATCACCTTACCCCTGAAGGCACACGTTTTGTGACCTGTTTTGACAATTTCCTGGAAAAAATGACCCCAAAATCCATCGAAGAATGGGCTTTGCCTAACAACACAGTGGATCACTTAATGACCATCATGAAAATTGTTGTAAAAATTAGGTTCAACTCAACTTATGAAAACAAACTATAATTGAAATTCCAGTCCCATTCCCCATTGTGGTTATGTTGGTAACGTGTCTCCCTGAAAATAAGGCATGTTCTTATTTTCTTTTGACCCCCAAAATAAAGCATTTGGCCTCCTTTTGGGGGAGGTCCAGGGGTGAAATTCAGCAGGTTGTGACAGATTCTGGAGAACCGGTAGCAGAAATTTTGAATAGTTCAGAGAACTGGCAAATACCACCTCTGACTGGCTCCAGAGTGGGAATGGAGATTTGGCAGTATCCTTCCTCGGTCACACCCACCAAGCCACGCCCACAGAACTGGTAGTAAAAAAAATTGAATTTCACCACTGGGGAGGTCTTATTATTTCTGAGGTGCAGGAGGCAGCGAGCATGGTCACCTCATGGCTGCTGCTGTTTTGCAATATTTTTGGGGAGGCCTTGTTTTTGGGAGAGGTCTTATTTTTTGGGAGTTCTTATATTAGCATATACGCTCAAAAGCCTGATTGAGCTTATTATGCGGAGAGGTCTTATTTTCAGGGAAACAGGGTAATGTATTGTATTGCATTCTATTACATTGTATTGCATTGCATTGCATCACATTGTATTGTAGTGTATTGTATTATGTTATTTTGTGTTGTTATGTTACATTACATTACATTGCATTGCATTGCATTGCATTGCATTGCATTGCATTACATTATATTACGTTACATTACATGTTTTCCTGTGCACAGATAAATACATAAATTTCAGATTCACCTGAGCCTGCTAAAAGCTTTCCGATATGTGCTGATTTATACAACTCTCAGAGATGCTGCCTTATTATGGGCAGGATGATAATTATACAAAAGCCACAGCCATGGCTGATAATCCATATGATAGCAAAACCAAATGATACAAGTTTCGTCTTGTGTCTGAGCTAGTTAGTGCCTTGCAAGTTGCCTTTCATTCTTAGCCTGACTTTTAGTTGCTCACCTTTGCCAGGTGACCACAGCACAGCATTCCTGCTGAGGGGGGGTTGGGGGGTAGAGGATGAAGTACCCCTCCTCCTCCTCTGCTCTCTGTGTCAGAGAGACCAATAGCTAGATTGGTGTTGGTGGCCTCCTTTTCCCATGCATGGACTTTCATGTTAAAAGGTAGTTGTGCAAGGGAAAAGGAAGCATTTCTCTTCGTTTTTGATCTCTTTCTTTCTCATTCTCCAGAAGCAGAACACCATGTCCTAGCCCAAATAAACTAAAGGTATTTGAGAAGGGGCATGGGAAGAGAGAGAGGAAGGGGAGGGAGAGTTGGGCTTGAGATCTGATTGTCAATGAAAAGGGCAATTTTCGAAAGAGCACCAAGATCATCTGAACCTCTGGGGACTTGATTATGTGAAGCATCTCTTTTATAGCCTGTTCTTACCCACCGCCTGTCTGCTAGTGCCCCTGATTGTGACAATAACTGTTCCACTGACATTACTCTAATTAGGACTAAACTCTACCCAGTGAGATTACCTGTCTCTCTGGTGAGACAGCCGAGGAAAAACATGCTTAAATTACTGTTATCTGTTTCTTCCTGCCCCCATCTGTTTGCTTCACTCACCATTATGTCATTGCTGAAGTGATAGCATGATATATGAGCTTACAAACACTTGCAATTTTGATGAAGCTTGTGTTTAATATGTATTTTAGGAAAAACAGGAGAATTGGAGGTTCATCCTGCTTGTAAATTCTACATTGTGAGCCAGGGTTCAATCAAATTATTCCCAGACTCTTCTCCTTTCACAGCCTCTTACAAGGAGTCTTATTCAACTTACTAGAACAATGAATCACCGCAAATTATAAATTATTAAATTATAAATACCAAACTGCTGTAATAGCAGAGTATTTATCTTCAATGTACATATAAAGTAAAGTTCCAGCTATTCGTGTCATTGTTTTACACAACACGCTGCAGCCTTTTTCTACAGCCAGGAGTTGCCATTTTAAATTTCCCACAAGCACATTGTTTATTTATTTTATTTTCAGTCTGCTATATAGTTGGAGACAGGGGTGAAATCAACTTACTTTTGCTACCGGTTTGCAAATGTGAGTGCGCACATGTGCAGGACCTTCCTTCCTACATCCACATATGCACAGGACCTTCCTTCCGCGCATGCACAGAGTGTCAAAAGCAGGGCATTATGATGTCTGGGTGGGGTGGAGCCTCCCACCGCCGCCGCTACCAGTTCACCCAAACTGGATAGAACCGGCTGAATAGCACCATTGGTTGGAGACCCATAAAACAAGCAAATAACCAGCAATTAATAGATCAGATAACAACTACTGACAATAGTCAGTTTGTTCTAGTGGTTAAAGGCACCAGGTTAGAAAGCAGGAGACAGTGAATTCAAAGCCCCCTGGATGACCTTAATCCAGTTGTCCAATCCACCTTACCTTGCTGGGGAGAAAATTGGAGGAGGAAGGTGTATTGGAGATGTTTGTTGCCTTGAGTCATTTGTAAAAAAATAAATAAAGGTGGAAGATAAATACACCAATAAAATAAACGATAGATAGATAGATAGATAGATAGATAGATAGATAGATAGATAGATAGATAGATAGATAGATAGATAGATAGATAGGCAGGCAGGCAGGCAGGCAGGCAGGCAGGCAGGCAGGCAGGCAGGCAGGCAGGCAGGCAGGCAGGCAGGCAGGCAGGCAGGCAGGCAGGCTGACATATACATAGATAAGAGGTAAATAATGTATATGATTCATTAAGAATCCATCAAAATGGAATAGAACCGAAACCATTCATGTTACATCTTTAATGGCAGAGAATTATGCCACATTAACAGTGAAAAAAGCATCAAATCAGATTGAGAGCTATCCAAGCATCTGCTGATAAGGGGCAGATTAGAACTCTGAGCGCCAGGTGGGGCAGCTCAGATGCAACAGCCTCACCCTGAAACCATGGTGGGAAAGGGGTGCTATTAGATGTCCTCACCATGCATTTTGAAGGTCGAGTGTCGAAGCTCAGCAGGGTGAATGCCCTTCTATGTGGGGCAGAGAGATTTTGGAATAGTATCTTGAGTGAGTGTTGGGGAAAACAATGCAGACTGGTGTGAGGCTCTGTCCCACTGTAGGATTGAATTAAATACACTTGGCTTGGCTTCAGCCATGGCTTGCGGTAATCCCATCATAAACAGAAGGTGCAGTGAGCATTCAGCAATCATTTGCCTCTTCCAAGGGGAGGTGAATTTGTCAGCCAGGATAAGCTGAGCTAAGCACCCTCCTCTTCTCCCCCCCCCCCCCAACTTGTTTCAGCAGTATTTCAGCCAGTGATGCACAGAGCAGGGCTCTCAGAAATTAGATTGAATTGAATTTAATGCGGATAGGTCTTCACATGTGTGCGGCCAAGCACTATAAAGAAGAGAGATACACATTTTGACTTGAAAGCCTTACTGTTCTGCTGGAAACAGTTGGGATCTCCTAGCTTGCAGATTCAGTGATTACTTTGGTGGGTTTTTGCCGTTGAATGGAGAGTGGCTAATTTAGGATTTGCACCAAGTGGAAGAGGATGCCTAGATAGTTCAAGGCCTGTACAATTTGGTCGCTATTCATTTTCCAACTTTGTGGGCTTGTATTTTAACACTTGGAAAACGCAGCCACTTTTGTTTTGAAATAATTGATTTCCAATTCTAAAACTCGCATCTGGAATCGAGCCCAGAAGAAACGGGCAACCAATGCAGTTCATGGAGCAGAAATGTAATATGTATCATCCTTGGGACACCCATAACTGTCTGTGGCGCTGCATTTTGCATCAGCTGGATGTTCTTCAAGGGCAGGATGAAGCGTGTTATAGTAGTCCAAATGTGGGAATTGTTTTGTGTGCCAGAGTCAGGGATGAAATGCCCATGTGGTGAAGATCTGTACAATGTCATTGATATGAAAATTAAATACAAAGAGAGTCAGAAGGAAGCCTGCTTGATTCTTTTGCATGTAGGAATAGAGGTCCTCAGCCTGCCATTTTGTGTATATTTAGAGTATATTTTCTCTATTCTTACTCTAAAATATATTTAAAGGTAAAGGTCCCCCTCACACATGTGCTACTCGTTCCTGACTCTAGGGGGTGGTTCTCATCTTTATTTCAAAGCCGAAGAGCCAGCGCTGTCTGAAGACGTCTCCATGGTCATGTGGCCAGCATGACTAAATGCCAAAGGCTCACGGAACGCTGTTACCTTCCCACCAAAGGTGGTCCCTATTTTTCTACTTGCATTTTTATGTGCTTTCAAACTGGTAGATTGGCAGAATCTGGGACAAGTAATGGATGCTTACTCCGTTACATGGTGCTCGGGATTTGAACCGCCGAACTGCTGACCTTTCTGATTGACAAGCTCGATGTCTTAGCCACTGAGCCACCACATCCCTAAAATATATTTAGAGTATATTTAATGTGCACAGAGTTGCCTTCGTAGATAATCATTATCAGGTAAAGGACAGGTGACCTGAAGATAAAGGAATGAGGTCTGAGGCTTCCTTCACATTGACTAAGATCCCTTAAGTATTTCTTTTTTAAATTTTATTTATTTATTTTAATTTTAAACACAACACAAAAATCCTCCATCTTACATGCTGTAGAAAGTGTATCAGTTGGTTACAAAATATTTTCATGCATCTCTTCCATAGTCATATTATTTCCAAGGTTCATATTATTCATATTATTTCAAGTATATTGAATCAAATATATTTATACATATTACCCTCATCATACCTTCATTCTTATTTAACTATAATTGTTTACATGTCCTTCATCATAAAACATACCAAAACTTAAAACATAACCACGAGATGAGAAGCCAGCGAACATAAGTATTTCTTGATCAGGCGGAATAGATTTTAACACTAGTCCGCCTTTGAATAGCCTGATCTAAAGCCAGCTAAAAGTTTCTGTTGGACCATCCAATCCAGAAGTTTGTAACAAAAATGTTTGACCTATAATTTGTTGAGCAACAATTGTTGGGTTGAACTTATTGCCTTACGGAGCAGCTCAACTCTTTGAGCTTGAGGAAGCAACTATCATTCTAAATAATGGGGAGGAGGCTCTACCATTATGCAGAAGCTGGCCAACATGGTTTCTGAGATACAATAAATATGGACTTCACAAGGTAATTGTGAAACCTTCTAGAATTCCTTATACTGGTTTTCACAAATACAATTCCTTAAAACTAATCCGCTTACAAATTCAACTCTGGCAAATGTACAATTTTAGCTTCTTTTCATAACTGTGGGCATCCTGTGTCTTCCAGATCTGAGATGCAGCCCATTGTGTATATCCACAACATCTTCTGCATCTGATGTTGGTTGGTTATTTTGGCTGTGGATAATATATCTGCTGTCATTATGCTTTCTACACATCTTTCCTCATTTTTCTGCTCCTCCCTATTTGCCTCTGCAGGCTTCCACCACCACCACCGATGGTCTAGTAAAATTCACTTTCAATGGTGAAATTCACTTACCTTCCCTACCGGTTTGCAAATGTGAGCGTGTCTGCGTATGCGCTCCGCCTTCTGCGCATGCACAGTGCTCAGGCATTACATCGGGGCGGGTGAGCAGAGCATCCCACAGCCGCCGCTACCGGTTCACTTGAACCGGAGAGAACCAGCTGAATACCACCTCTGTTTACTTGACAAATTGACATATTCTTAATATTCAAATTCAGAATGAGCACCTTTGTTTTCACTATAAAGTGTACATCATCACCAGAGTTAAACCAGCTGGGCTGAGAGAGGGTGACTGACCCAAAGTCACCCAGCCAACTTTCATCCCAATGGGAGGCCTAGAACTCATTGTCTCCTGGTTTCTAGGCCAGCACCTTCATCACTACCCCAAATAACCTCTTTGATAGATGTCATTTCATAATGCAAATTTTATATTTAAACTGAATGCTGACCATCTTTGTCTTTCTCCTCTTGGTGCCAAACATGAGTTTCTTCCCATATCTGCTTCAGCTCTATTTCTCTTGGTTCTTACATTTATCCTTAACACTGCCCACAGTAGCATATACCAAGGTGGGGGCATGGGGAGAATCAAAGATGATAATATGGTCATGATTTCCATGTTACATTTTTTACTCTCCTAGTGCAGACAATGTTCCTATGCACTGTGGCATGTCTTTAAAAAAATCAACACTCAGTCATACATATCCTGCTATGTTCCCCAACTAGACCAACATGAAACCAATATGACTATATATGTATATAAATCCATATCTAAAGATACATGACAGCATTTTATTCCTTGATAATAATGATTATGAGGCTCTGATTCACATTAAACTGAAAACATCCTGTGTCAGTTGTTGTTGTTGTTGTTGTTGTAGTAGTTATTATTATTATTATTATTATTATTATTATTATTATTATTATTATTATTATTATTATTATTATTATTTTCATACTTATATCCCGCACCCATCTCCCACAGAGGCAAACTAAAACTCAGTCGGTATAGGCCGGCTTGGTGGAAAAAGTGCATTTTCAAGTGCTGGCGGAAAAGGCGGAGGTCTGAGGTGACACGGAGTTCGGGAGGCAGGTCATTCCAGAGGGTTGGGCCCACCACAGAGAAGGCCCTTCCCCTGGGCATCGCCAACCGGCATCGCCCGGCCGACGGCACCTGGAGAAGACCCTCTCTATGGGAGTAGATCGGTCGAAGGGATGTATTGGGCAGTAGACGGTCTCGCACATAACTAGGCCCCGTGCCATGGAGCACTTTAAAGATGGTCATCAGCACCTTGAAACGCACCTGAAAGGTCACAGGTAGCCAGTGCAGCTCGCGCAGGAGAGGTGTTATATGGGACTGCCTTGAGGCTCCCATGATCACCCGCGCGGCCGCATTCTGAACTAACTGTAACCTTCGAGTGCATCTCAAGCAGAGCCCCATGTAGAGAGCGTTACAGTAGTCTAGATGGGATGTCACAAGTGCTTGAATGAGTTATATTTAATTTACAGGATTATTTATTTAATTTGTAGAATCTGGAGATTCTACAGCTGGATCTGAAAGAAACACAGATGCAATCTGACGACCCAAGCCAAAAGAAAAAAGAAAAAACCACCCCACTTTGTACAAAATGCATCTCCTGCTTCCTATCTTTTCCCCCTGGCCATTGAAAAAAGAGGGGGAAAATGACGTATTTCGTAATAACCCCTCCTTTAATGATATATAAATAATTAAGAAGTAATAGACATCTGTCTGCATTTGGGAACAACATCAAATTAAGCAATAAACTAGTGTGCAAAAGTAGAATTGCTTGTGTCGGGGCAGGCAAACGCTTCTGTTTTCAGACACCTAAAAATGGTAAATGAAAGATTAGAAGAAGCAGAAATATTGATACAGTTAACATTTCAGATTCAGAAAACGAGACAGAATCAAGTTGTGGTCTTTTTATTTTCCCTGCACAGATCTATAAAATTGCTACTTAAATCCTGCCTGGCTGGAGAGTGGGCATATCTTCAAGCACCATGTTGTGAACAAATCCAAACTGAAATATTAAAGATTTAAAAAGTAGGTCAGATGTAACAAATGCATTTTAAGACATCCAGACTTTAAAATTAAATCATAACACAAAATGGATAGATTTTCTGCTCTGTGCCGGTAACCACAGATTTACTTGTGTGCTTTTATTATGTAAAAATTCTTGTTCACACAGAAAAAGGTTTATGGACATTTACATAAAAAAGGACAAGAGAGGATCAGCAAAATTAAACCACCTCTTCAATATGGAATGTGCATAAAGAAACCTAGGAAGCAAGCTGAGATTCATCAGAGCAATAAACACTTATCTGGGTTGTGCACAATTTCAGACTGTCAACAGTCTTGTCAAAGTGGATGTGTTCAAATGGCGGCTAGCTAGGCAGTCATCTATCAGAGGTGCTTTGACTGAGGTTCCTATGCTGAGCCGAAAGCTGGACTTAATTGCTCATTCCAACTCTTTAATGCAATGATTCTAATATCAGCTGCTCATATTGTTTTATCAAGAGATGCTAAAACAATATGGCCTCCTTTAATTTGCTAGTGGACTGGATGTGTTAGTGGCTCATCCCATACACTACCCTACATGCACAAGAAAAGAGATCTGATCAGAGCAAAAAATGTATTATTTACCTGATCTAAAGGTCAACATGATTTGAAGCTATAATATATGCAATATAAGATCTACAACATGCCTGCTTGAATGGCATCTGTCATTAAAAATCCTTTATCTTCATCTCCTTAACAAAGTGGGGTACTCGTGGGTCTCTGTGGCATCCTTGGTGTTATCTTGCCTTTTTATGTACACTGAGAGCATATGCACCAAAGACAAACTCCTTGTGTGTCCAATAACACTTGGCCAATAAAGAATTCTATTCTATTCTATTCTATTCTATTCCCATCCCTATCCCATCCCTATCCCATTCCCATTCGGTCCATTCCCATTCTTTCCCTTTCCATTCCCATTCCTATTCCCATTCCTATTCTATTCCATTCCTATTCCATATACAAGGACAGTTTTTCCCCAATGCCATCACTCTGCTAAACAACTAATCCCCACACTGTCAAATTATCTACTAAGACTGTATTACTATTATTCTTCTCTTCCTTCCTAGTACCCATCTCTTTCCACTTATGACTACAACCATGTTGCTTGCATCTTTAAAATTTATATTGTTTTATTTGTTTCTAGTATAATTTGATTGCTTATTAGTAACCTATGTCTATCACTAAGTGTTGTATCTTATGATTCTTGATGAATGTATTCTATTTTACTTTTCTTCGCGTACATTGAGAGCATATGTACCAAAGACAAACTCCTTGTGTGTCCAATCACACTTGGCCAATAAAAAGTTATATCTATCTATCTACCCTGAGCTTGGTTATTTTCTTGCAGATGTTTTATTATCTGAACAGGTAACATCATCAGTACTAAAAGGAAGTAGGATTGCTTTCTTTCTATGCAATTTACTAATGGCTTGCCCTGTCAGTGTTGGTGGAAGTATTCTTGATGGTTTGTTGAGGTGTAACTCTCAGAAACATCTGTCAATATGGACAACACTAAGGAGTTGGTGTTCTACAGAGGCATACATTCATCTTTCTTACTCTGTAGAGTGGTTCTTTTGATCTTTCTCTTTTCCACAAAGTTATCTTGCCATTATCTATTGTCTGGGCTAAATTATCAGCTGGATGTTTTGTAAATAGATCAAAATCTTACCTCCTGCAACCAGAGAATTGTACCCGGATACTGTTTGGGAAAAGAGATAAGGCAATTCAAAAGGTAAAAACTGTTCAAACACTTCGGATCATTTTATTTGCTGTGGGTTCTTTTCTCAGCAATTATGAGAATCTTCTGGAGATGGTAACCATTGATAGGGCTATCATTAAGCAAATTTGACTTTCAGCCACATCCAGAATATGAAATGGTAGGTGCTGGGTAAGTCAAAGTTTACAACTGTGCTGTGCTTAAGTTCACATCGCATGGTGTTATCAGGTGATACACAAGGCTAGTTAGATGGTATGAGAAGTATTAGAAGTATCACAATGAGCTCAGAAAGTACAGCTGCCATTCAAAGAATCATTAGTCACAAAGGAGTGTTAGAGGAACATCTTGTGTTGTCATCACACTGCAAGGCTGGCTGCAGTTCAAATTAGCTTCCTTACAGAGTGTGAATCAAAATGACATGTAATCTGAATGTTAATGAATTTTTCCCACTCTTGCTTAAAGCTTCATACCCCACCTAGAAAGTTGTCATCTGGAGGACAATATCTTTCTTTTCTGGGATTAGGAATACAAGGAATATCAGCAAGTTTGTGCAGAATTCACCTGTCCAAGACATTGGCAAAAGTGATTGATTTAATTAATTCCATGATGTCAGAGAACTGGGTTTCCCATCAGGATACACAGTCACATATGAAATGGTTTGTGATACTAGCAGCTATGGATTCAGCAGATCTTAGTGTAACATTTATGAATAAGCAAACTGAACACAGGCTCTTAAATATATATCAAGTGTTACTATATATTTATATATAGAAATAAATAGGGGGAAAAGGTGGGACAATAGCTACATGATTAAAATATTGCTTGTAAACTAGAGTTCTTTTACAATAAATGTCAGGAAAAGGTTAGCTGAAAGTTAAAAGGGAATGTGCTGTATAAACAAGAAGCTGGGCACAAAAAGGTAAAGGTAAAAGTGTCCCTGGGGATTTTACCCCGCTAGTCATGACTGACAGGGGCAGTGCTTGTTTCCATTTCTTAAACCAAAGAGCCAGCGTTGCTGGGAGATGTTTGTGCAGTCATGTGGCCAGGATGACATCATGCCATGACCCCCCTGCTCCCCTGTTCATGCATGCATAACCCCTCTTTCCTGTGCCCCATTATGGTTGTGGGGGGTGCCACACATCCTTGCGCTCCCCATGCCTCCACACATGCATGTGCAACTCCCTCATCCCCCCCATGCATGCCTGTGCGACACTCCCCCCATGCATGCACACACGTCTCTTGGATGCACCCTGCATGTGCAGGGCAACAACGGCAAAGACACAAAACTCAGCTGGCTGGTGGGATACAGCTGAGCTGAGTTGTTGGCTCTCTTGCCCGCAGAGTGGCCTCTGCATGCCACCTGTGGCATGCATGTCATAGGTTCAGCATCATGGGTCTAATCTCTTCTTTAAAACCTCCTACAACTTCTGGTGGCCAGCTGTTCAATTGGCTAGTTGTCCTCACTGTTATGAAGTTTCTCTTTAATTCCAGGTTGCTTCTCTCTTTGTTTAGTTTCTATCCTTTGTGTCTTGTCTTGCCTTCTGGTGCAAGTATAAATTGACCCCCTCCTCTTTGTGGCAGCCCCCCAAATATTGGAATACCACGGTCATGTAACCCCTAATCCTTCTTTTCTCTAGACTAGCCATACCCAATTCCTGCAAGTATTTTTCATATGTTTTAGTCTCTAGGTCTTTAATCATGTGTGTGTGTGTGTGTGTTTATCTGTTTGTTCAGTAGCTGCAGAAAGTGAGCATAGAAAACAAAACAATACTTTGGAAGATGTTCCAAAGGTTGGGACCATTGTAGTGGCAGACATCTCCAAGTCTACATCTCTGATCTGATGTAAGAAGCAAATTTCCATTGGAGATGGTTCTCCCAAGCATTTAAGTCAAAACCTCAACTTTAAATTGGATTTGGAAACCTATCAGTAGTCAATAAACCACAAGACTACTATCCTGGGGACTGGTTTTGCACCAATTCTTCCTCATTTTCGAAGGCAACCCTTTGTATTGCTCTCTTGCTCCGTTTGTTTGCATTGCAAAATGACACGTCTGTCCAGTGTGGTACATCTAGCCACGAATCACTGGCAGTTGGAAAAGAAAAGAAGGAGGGAAGGGGGAAATTTTGCCCCTTTCCCTGATACCCCTAGGGAATCCGGATTTGCAAATTATGGGCCAACCTAACAGCTAGCAAAGGAGTGTACGCAATTATAACTCACTTCAGACTTGGGCAAAATGTCACAGCAGAAATATTGAAAAGCCTTTGGAAACCAAATTGGCCACATCAACTGTCAAACAAGAGAATTAGTTAAACTTTAAAGGCTAAAAAGCAGGTACAGTTGTCCTCTTAATAGCAATCGTCTTCTCTCGCCTCTCATTTTTCTTCTTTCCATTCAGCGCTGAATGAAAATAAATGTTCCATTTATTTTCCAGACAAGAATCAGTGGGAATAGATTAACTCACAGCGTTGGAGCCTTCATTTATGAAGAACTGAATACAGATGTTTTAATTTATAATTTAGTCAAGCAACTCGGCAGTAATCTTTTCAGGAAGCAGATTGGCAGATTCTGGCATTGAGGGAAAGAATAAATCTTTAACACAAGTATACACATTACCTTTAAAAATGCAGGCTGAGCTGCCCTCCCAAAGCAGAACGAGGCCTGCTATCAGTGGGAAACAATTAAAGCATTTGTCACAATTATACTACATTGTAAACATTACAAACAGGCTCTTTGGAAGGCTTCTAATTTGTGTAATTGTGCATTTTCAGAAAGAGTAATTTGGAGAGAGAGAGAGAGAGAGTTAGACATGAGATACATGTTTGTAACAGTTAAACTAGAGGAATTTTTTCTGTTTCCCCCCCTCTGATACTTGGTTACTATTAGGCTGCACAAAAGGTAGTGCACACCTATAGATTATTCCCTATTTCAGCTTCAGATTGTTTGCCACCTGGTTTTGAAGGAGCTTCCTCTTGTTCCCAGCCCATAACAAAGGCCAGATGATTTTGGTTTTTCCAAATTTAAGAGGAAAAAACCCAACTTATACTGGTGGAAATCCGGTTAATTGCACGATGATGCAACAGTACTGGCAATTGAACAGATGATGCAACAATGGGTGATTTGAAGTTTGCAAACACCCCTATCCCTTTCTTCTACAGCAGTTAGTGAGCAACGTTAGCAGGTTACTCAGTGTGAGAGAGCATGACTGCATGAAGTCATTTAACAGATTAACAGAGTTGGAAGGGACTTGCAGGTCATCTAGTCCAACCCCCTACCCAATTTTGTTGTTCTCTCTCTGATTCTCCCCAAAGCAGGCCAGAGAACTCTCATGTTTTAGTTAGGTATCCCCTAACAGCCAGCTAATCCACCATGAGACCTTCTCCTGCTTCTTGAAGTGGTGTCACTGCAGGCAAAAGATTGTAGACTTGATTGACATGCCACAACTTCGCACCATCTCTGACCTCCACCTCTTCCGCAAGTGTCTAAAGACACATTTGTTCCATCTAGCCGGCCTAGCGTAGCCCCCAAACTGACTTTTAGATAGTTTTTAAATTTGGGGATTTTAATCTGGTTTTAGCACAGGATCCATTGAATTAGTTTTTTAAATTTTTATATGATGTTTTGTATGTATTTTTAATTTTCCTGTGCACCGCCCTGAGTCCGCTTGGAGAAGGGCGGGGTATAAATTGAATAAATATAAATATAAATATATATACAAGGGAGATTCCCAGGGTAGGAGCATTCTAGGAAAGTAAAAGGGGAAGAGTTGTAGAGATCGAGCACTGGAAGATAAAACAAAAGTAGAAAGTCCTCTCCCACCTTGCAGGTCTGGTTCTGACAGAGCGTTAAACCTACCACTTCAGGATCTGCCCCATCTCCATACTGTCAAATCCTCTCTTAGAGCAGTAAGCGCTGTCCAGTCATTTCCACATCATTTTTCTTCTGTGAGGCAGCATTAAGCAAAAACAGGCTCTGTTCCAGATGGTGCCTTTTACCCCTGCTGAGTCTTAAATCACTTTTGCATCATCAATATGGGCATTTTCCCCATCTATAAATCAAATTTAAAGGCTACAAAGACTAGAACATACTCTCTTTTTTTGGAAAATCAATGTTTACATGGATAATTGTACATGGTACAGTCTACCAATGGGCACCACAGCATCAAGTAATTCCATGAAACAAAATTTTGCAGATCATTTGGAATTGAGTTTTCATACAATGAGCTTCCATAATTGAAGCATTATTTCAACTGAATTACCCATCAAACCTACAGCTTATAGTGAGAGAGAGATAGAGATAGAGAGAGTTAACACAGAGAGAAACACACACAGAGAGAGAAACAGAGAGAAACAGAAAGAGGGGGGAGAAACACACAGAGAGAAACAGAAACACACAGAGAGATAAACACACAGACAGACACAGAGAGAGAGAGAGAAACACACACAGAGAGAGGGAGAGAAACACACACAGAGAGAGAGGGAGAGAAACACACACACAGAGAGAGAAACACACATACACAGAGGGAGAGAAACAGAGAGAGGGGGAGAAACAGAGAGAGAGAGAGAGAGAGAGACAGCGAGAGAGAGAGAGAGAGAGAGACGGAAACACACAGAGAGGGAGAGAAACAGAGAGAGAGGGAGAAAGAGAGAGAGGGAGAAACTGTGTGTGAGAGAGAGAGGGAGAGGGAGAAACACACAGAGGAAGAGAAACAGAGAGAGGGGGAGAATCAGAGAGAGAGGGAGAAACAGAGAGAAACACAGAGAGAGAGAGAGACAGAGACAGAGACAGAGAGAGGGTGAAGGGAGAATGCAAATATGTACATGTGAATGAGCCATCAGGTGGTCCTTGTGGCCCACTTGGAACTTCCTCGAAATATAATGCCAAGGCTATGCAAGCATTTATAAAGGATGCTCTCCTCCTTTTAGTGTCAAAACTGCTACCTTTTCAGTATGGCTGAGTCAAAGGCTTTCCACAACTGCCTGAGTGTGAGTGTGAGTGTGTGTGTGTGTGTGTGTGTGTGTGTGTTAGTTTTATGAGCTGATCAATAAATTTAAATTTGAGAGACCAAGATAGATCTATTTCGAGCTTATTAGCTCTCATCAGTTGGCCACACCCCACTGGGATTCGAACTGGGGCTGCAATGCATCCAAGGCCGGTTCGAATCCCAGTAAAGGTTATGGCCAGCTGATGAGAGCTAATAAGCTCGAAATAGATCTATCCTGGTCTCTCTAATTTATTTATTGATCAGCTCATAAAACTAACACACACACACACACACACATTATGGGATTGCCAGCCCAGCCATGTCCAAGCAGCTTTCAAAGCCTCCACACAACATTTCTAGAGAAACTCCCTATTGTTACACTTTGAGAAACAATGCTATACATATAGTCCTCATTTAATAATAATAATAATAATCTTTATTGTCATTGTAATAAGATTGTAATAAAATTACAATGAGATTAGAGATTTAGTGAACACCATTGGGATCAGTAACTTAGTTGTTAAGTGAAGTGGCCACTAAGTGAAACCATGACTGGGTTACAATCTTATGTCAGCTTTCCTTTGCTTTACAGACTTGAAAAAATCCTAAATGTGAGAATTAGTTGTCCTAAAGATGTTTTTTTCAAGTGGCAACATGTCAAGTTTTTTTCCTGTTTTTCTTTGAAGACGTTTTGCTTCTCATCCAAAAAGCTTCTTCAGCTCTTCTTGGATGAGAAGTGAACCATCTTCAAGAAAGCAAAACATCTTCAAAGAAAAACCAAAGTCCAGTTGCCTCTTGAAAAAGCACCTTTGGGACAACCATGACGTGGATGACTGAGAATCTCCATAGACATTGTGAGAATTAGTTGTAAAGTTATTTTTTCATCACGTTGTAATTGCAAAGGGTTGCTAAGTGATACAGTTGCTAAACGAGAACTAGCTCTCTTCATGACTACATGATTTGCAAAGTGCCCCCAGGGAGAATTTGTCCAGCCTTGATAGCGATATTCCAAGGGAGTTCAAGAGTCCTATGAAAGGCAAAGTTTCCAAGAACTTCATGGAATTACAGCAATATCTTTTCTCGAAGTAACTGGACTCTCTTTATTTTCTTTGGGAAGCATATTCATAAATATGGCATTAGGCATAAATAGGCATTAGCAATCTCAACGCCTGCGCAAACACACAAACAATGCACTATTTTATGCAGGCAGGGATTTAATGTTTTTTTTACATTTACAAGTGTTTAACTCATATGGCTTCCTAAACAGAGTCCTGCCTAATCTAACTTACCTCTACAGTTGGTACTACTTATGTTTCATAAATGTTATTTTGGAGGCCATTTTCTGGGCCTCCAAAATGTGCCTACATTTATGAAATCTTTCCGTGTTCCTTTGCCATCTTTAAAATATCACTTTTCATCTTCTCTTAACTTTTACCACGTCCCATAGAAGGATTTTCTCCCCAAAGCCCAGTTAGATGTATTGGGTGATAGGTATGAGAAAGCGGGATTCAACAAAGCTCAGACCAACCTTGCCTCATAAGTAAATATGTCCACTTAATCAGAGCCATGAGTAAGAGTTGAAGGTCAGTTTACCCTCCAAAGCTAAGATTTACTAGCTCATAATTGCCCACTGCAGTCACTGTTCATAGGGCCTTCCAAGTGACTATATGTAAATATAAAGTTGGTAAACATTCCTCTCAGTAGATTCAAATGACTGACTTGATTGTGAGGTTATCTGCCTTCTCCTTTCCTTCTTTCCTATCCTTTCCTTTCCTTCTTTCCTTTCCTTCTTTCCTTTCTTTTCCTGTCCTCTTTTTTCCTTTACTGTCCTTTCCTTCTTTCCTATCCTTTCCTTTCCTTCTTTCCTTCCTTTTTTTGTCCTGTCCTTTTCTTTCATTCCCCTTCCTTCTTTCCTTTCATTTCCTTTCCTTCTTTCCTATCCTATCCTTCTTTCCTATCCTATCCTTTCCTTATCCTTTCCATTCCCTTCCTTTCCTCTCCTTTCCTTCTTTCCTTTCTTTTCCTGCCCTGTCCTTTTCTGCCTTGTCTTTTCCTTTCCTTCTTTCCTATTCCTTTTTCCCCTGTCCCCCCTTTCCTCTTTTCCCTTTCCTGCTCTGGTTTTAATTGTGTTCAGCTCCTTCCCCTTCTGATTGCAGCTACAGCTAAGCATACACAGTTCAGGTAAAAGGGGTCATTGGTTTAATGACAGACATATAAGCATTGCTTTATGTCAATAAGAGCCTATTGATCTAAATTCCTCTCTCTTATGCCTCAGTAGTTTAAGAGAAGCTGTGCCAGCGCTAGAATGCATGGACTTCTGTTTTAAAGCAATAAAACAAGCAGGCCCTGAAAATGACCAACTATAGATTGCTTTTTCCTTTTAATGACCTGCTCTTAAAGCAATTTCTTTTGAGAGTAAATGCATATTCTTGGCCTTTGTTTGCCTGGATCAAAAGATAACGCTTCTCACATTCTAGGAAGTCTGTTTCAAAGAATGGTTACCAGAGCTTCACACGGACTCTGCATTCTCAGTGCCAGGAGCGAGAGGCACTGGGCTCTGAAAACACAGCACTCTGTCTGTGTGAGAAGCTGCTGAATCGTGGAAGTAACACACCCAACATTTTTGCAGAGATGGAAACTTTCAGGAAATGGGGAGACAAGAGTTTGGCCTTAGTTTTGTAGGATGTGCTGCACTGAAACGGGCAGGAAGATTTATGAGTGTTTTAATCCCATCCAAAAAAAAGCTTTTACTCTTCCTCCCATTTGAGGGAATGAAGGAGCTGGTTTTGGATGTTTGTATTTCTGTTGTTGTTGTTGTTGTTGTTAATTGTGGTGGTGAAGCCTAGTGGATGTGATAGTGGGGTGGAGAAGAAGTTGCCCCCTACTTTTTCCTTAGAAAGTGTATTTTTATCACAGGTTCCCTCTTTCGGAAAATTGGAATGAATTGGGGTTAACATAATTTTTATTGTGGTTGTTGTTCTTTTATAAATGAATGAATGAATGAATGAATGAATGAATGAATGAATGGATTAGATCCTCTAATTTTTGATCCTGATCCACAGTTTTCCTTTTTCTCTATCAAGGCAGCATTTGTTGATGAGAACCATCACATCAGGGGTGAGCTTCAAAAATTTCAGCAACAAGTTCTCTGCCCAGTTGCGAGGTGGGCGTGGCCATAGTGGACGTGGCTAGTCCGCCTCCTGCACCACAGGGGAGAGGGCGTTTTCACCCTCCCCGGGCTTTGGAGGCCCTCCGGAACTTCCAGGAGGCCCGTTTTCCCCCCTCCCCAAGCCTCTGCACTGTCCCTGCACTTACTTCGCATCCAGAACTCCTGGGAGGGGCGGGGAGGGGTGGGAGGGGAGGGGTGATGTTAAATCCTCAGACTTACGACCGTGCCAGTAAGTCTGGTGAACTTTAAATTACCGCATTCCTGAATAGAGCAGACAGCCGCGTCTGATTGGCTAAGACGCGGCTGGCCGGATTTTGTCTAGTTAACTGAAACAATGTTGCTACTGCCTCGCTGAGGTTTTCCCGCCTGACAGCCTATATAAACTGCTGTCAGGCGGGAAACCTTTGCCTGCATTGATTCTTGTGTGCTTGTATATAGTTATTCAATAAATGTTGCTGTTTGACTATGCCTGAGTCGGAATCCTTCTTCAATCTAACAGGTGAAGTGGGTGGGGCCAGCCAGGGGTGGGATTTGGAGGTTCTCCAACCCGGCCATAACGTTAGCTTCAGGTTAGCTCCCAAGCCCAGGCAAACCTGTATTACATAAACACACGGCATCTACATCTCCAAATCAGCAAGAGGTATCCACTGTATCACATGTTGGAAAGCTTCATCTCATATTCAATCCCTGCCTTCTTCAGGCAATCCCTGCCTTCTTCAAAGTTTCTCAACTTGAGCAATTTGAAAATGTGTGGACTTCAGCTCCAAGAATACCCCAGACAGGGGCATTTATTTAAAAAAAAACCACACAAGTAGCAATCTATGTACTACCAAAACCTTGACCTTTAACTGGGTGAAATGGTGCATCATATTTTTGAGGTACCATTTTCACCCAAGTTTTGAATCAAGGTACCTCAAATCTACAGAATGTGTCCTAAATCCAGGACTCATGACTCCCAAGGGAATGAAAATTGGGAAAGCTGTGGCTGCTCCTGTGCTACTGGCTGCTGCAGTCATATGTCCTTCATTTTCAATGTTCCATAACAGTTTCCCAGGCAGTCTCGCAATCCTTCATCCCAGCCACTTAACTGCTTCTTGGGAAGGGTTAGGGTTAGGTTAAAGGAAAGGAAAGGGGACGGGAGGGGTGGAGGAAAGGAAGGGGAAGGGAGGGGAGGAGAAGGAAAGGAAAGGAAGATTTCTGATGCTTCCTGCCAGTTTCCACAAGGAAACTCAATAGATAAGTTGGAAATCCCTTCTGCTCCCACTGTTCCCCCCCCCCCCACCAGTGGTTATTCTATTTCTCTGTTTAGGTAAAGAAATTTTCCTGAAATGATGACTCAACAGGGCATGGGTTATCTAGCTTCCTTCTAAAGGCAAGAGCGTAGCAGACCACACAAAAAAGGGTTATAAATTGCACAGCCTGAGAATAATGCAAGAGAAGATCGTTTCTGATACACCTGACGGAGGGCCCCCTGAAAATTAGGCCTCTTTACAACAGCTTCTCCTGCAGATGCCAGGACAATTTTCAACACAGCATTGTATATATTTCCTAATTTTCTTTTCTTTCAAGTTGAGGAAAAGCAGGTGTGATTGGAGCACATACGTTTTTTTTTACAGCAACAGAATTAACAGGCTTAGATCACTCCTAATCTTGAATAAATTAGTCACCATTTCCGCCCAGTCAGCAATCAAAGGATTGAAAAGTTGGGGAAAAAATATTCTGTCTTGCAAGCAGTATGCTAGAAGTACAGAATCAGATATTGCCCTATTCTTCTTTATACCGGGTATGCTTATTTAAATGAGCTTTTTGTTCATACTCCATTCTCTGGGTTATTACACAAATATTTTATGCTTTCGTCATTTTACAAGTGCATTAGCTCTTAGGAAGTATAGTGGTTTTATTAGGATTCCATACAATGGTGATAAAGAAAGCTGCCGGAGAGGTTTAAATTTTATATTTCCAGCTGCACTAATTATTCTCCAGGGAATTAATTAGGGAAACATTTTCTAGCTTTTCAACAAGTTTATACTCACATTCAAGACTGATTTAAGAATCAGTTTGAACTGTAATTACATAGATATTCCCTTCTACACACTCAAAAAAAACCCCCAACACCCTACTCTTATTTCTATACTTGTAAACTGATGCTCAGAGAGTATAGGTATCACTTTTGAAGTTTACCTATTGGCACATAAAGAAAAGGCCCATAAAGAAATATTCTCATCCATTTCTCTAACATATTTTTTTTTAAAATGACAGGTAAGCATTTTGTGAATAAGATTAACATACTCGTGGCCAGAATTCTTTGTGAAATACTTCACTTAGGCATGCCACGTTAATTCCAGGTGATTCCAGTACAGACTTCCTTGAAGTATTTATGTACATATTTTTTTTAAAAAAATACCCGCCATGTGTTTAATTAAGTTAGGTAACTAAGTGTTGTAGAGCAGTTGTATTTCCTAGGAAAGCTGTTTTACTTACCATAACTATTTCCCTGCTAAGCCAAATTCTCAGTCTACATCACCTCTCATCTGCTGTACCCCTTCATCACCTCTGTTTCAATCTCAGTTGTACCCTTACTATACCATTAGCAATGAAATGAAATTAATTATGATCCTAAAAGCAAAGATAAATATTGTTGATCTAATCAGTTCATGAAATTGAAAACTTTGAGTGAGGAGGCCTTTGACTATCCCAGTGAGGGGACCATCTTCTTCTTCTCTGATGTTCTTACTTCAAAGTGAAGTGTATCATTCTGAAGATTTGGACTCTGCTTGCAGAATATATTTCGATTTCCATTTGCAATGTAGGCTATTTTCATATTTATCATCCCCACTGATGAACATAGAGAGACAAGCAGAAATCTAGATCAGGTGTTACATTATTTGAATGATAGACCTTCCTCTTCCCACTCAACTAGGATTTAGAGGGCCCCAAAATGAGCCAAGAACTGTAGAAGACATCTAAGAGTTATCTCTGAACCAAAAAGCAGCCCACAGATAGGATTATTTCAAACTGGACTTGAGGAAGGACAAATGCACATTTGTTTTCAAATGCTTAATAAAGTCTTGCTGCTTCAATCAACTTCCTGTGGACAAGAAATATATTTCTTCCTGCTCCTAAGAATCCAACAATCACCTTATTTTCTTCCTATAGTCAAGACAAGCTGGGTGGATGGCCAGGCAAGCTAAGCTGAGCTTCCCTCTTTGTCCCCTAATACAATACAATAGCAGAGTTGGAAGGGACCTTGGAGATCATCTAGTCCAACTCCCTGCCTAGGCAGGAACCCCTATACCGTTTCAGACAAATGGCTATCCAACATCTTCTTAAAGACTTGCAGTGTTGGAGCATTCACAACTTCTGGAGGCAAGCTGTTCATTGATTAATTGTTCTAACTGTCAGGAAATTTCTCCTCAGTTCTAAGTTGCTTCTCTCCTTGATTAGTTTCCACCCATTGCTTCTTGTTCTACCCTCAGGTGCTCTGAAGAATAGTTTGACTCCCTCTTCTTTGTAGCAACCCCTGAGATATTGGAACGCTGCTATCATGTCTCCCCTGGCCCTTCTTTTCATTAAACTAGACATACCCAGTTCCTGCAACCCTTCTTCATGTGTTTTAGTCTCCAGTCCCCTAATCATCTTGGTTGCTCTTCTCTGCACTCTTTCTAGAGTCTCCACATCTTTTCTACATTGTGGCGACCAAAACTGGATGCAGTATTCCGAGTGTGGCCTTACCAAGGCACTATAAAGTGGTATTAAGGCTTCACATGATCTTGATCCTATCCCTCTATTTATGCAGCCTAGAACTGTGTTGGCTTTTTTGGCAGCTGCTACACACAAGAGAAAAGAAAATTACCACATGGGAATCCAACCATCTGAAGGGAGGTGGATGGTATGCAAATTTGACAACAAAATACATAGATAATAATAGCACAATCAATCAGTACTGAGAAAGCAAGGACCCGGAAAAATGTGCAGGATCTTGGCTCATATGAGCTGTCCATCAGACTGAGTCAGGACCTTCTTTGGTCTAGATCAGTGTTTCTCAACCACAACTTTTCTAGAGTTGAAATCTTAGAGTTGCCAAGGTTGAGAATCCCTATGATTGATTGACAGATTTTTTTAATTTTTTTATTATTAAATTTATACCCCGCCCTTCTCCTTGTTAGGACCCAGGGCAGCGCACAGGCATTATTTAAAAACACAAAATACAATAAATATCAATTAAAATGTATTAAATTAATAAACCCGTGCTAAAACCCAATATTAAAACCCTTACCAAATTATAATTTTTTCTTTAAAAAGTCAGAAATGGGGGGCTATCCTAGGCCGACTTGTTGAAATAAATACGTCTTAAGACGTTGGCGGAAGAGGCGGAGGTCCGAGATAGTACGAAGGTCGGGGGGTAGGTCGTTCCAGAGGGCCGGGCCCGCCACAGAGAAGGCCCTTCCTCTGGGTGTCGCCAACCGGCATTGCCCCGCCGACGGCACCCGAAGAAGACCCTCTCTGTGGGAGCGGATCGGACGAAGGGATGTATGGGGCAGGAGGCGGTCTCGTATATAGCTAGGCCCCGAGCCATGGAGCGATTTAAAGATGGTCGTCAATACCTTGAAGCGCACTCGAAAGGCCACAGGCAGCCAGTGCAGCTCGCGCAGGAGAGGTGCAGGAGATTAAATCATTACATGCCATCAAGCCCACACAGAAAAAGAAGACATGTCCAAACCTGCCTAAGAAGTCAAGATACAGGGGAGAGGGACTACTTGGGCTCTACTGGCTCTACTTCCCACCTGTAATGTGGCAAGACAGATGAGAATGATTTGAAGCATACAGGAAGAAGATAGAGGGCATGAACTGGATAGCATCGGGCAGCTCCAGACAGTGCTGGGACCAGCAGAAGATCATCAGCCACGGAGGGAGAATAACTTCCTGATGTGAGGCCCATGATGCCATAGGTGGAGTGGATATCCTTTTGATAGAAGAGAGAGTGGGGGACACAAGGTGGATTAACTTCAATAAAATTGAGCTTCAGGAATAAAGTAAGAACACTGCTCTTTCATGGTTCCCCTTGCTGTAAGATGACTTCCTTCATTAATACAAGGGTGGCAGTGCAGTTCCCAAGGCTTATTTTTCTCAGGAACAGCAGTCTGCCTTGCTGAGAGACCGAATGCAGGTAGCTCAGGAGTTTATAGTGACTATGACACCTATGAAACTGTCCCAAATCATATGGGGTTGCCTTTTAAAAAAAATCCAGAAGCTCAACCTAGACGCTCAGCTTAGAAGCTCAACCTAGAAGAATGATGAGTATATTTTGGGGCACCCACTTAACACCTCTACTCTGAGAGCTATCCTGGTGGTTTCTGGATACCATTAAAGGTGGTGATTGTGATATTTAAAGCCCTTCATGAATCAGCCTGGGTACCTGTGTGGGATCATCTTCTCCCATCTACAATATTCAGTAGTGTGGGATTACTACATGTCACCTCAATTAGAGATTGTTATATGAGGAGTCCTTTTCACTTACAGAAATGAGAATTTGGCGATACAGATATACAAAGATACAGGGGTAGGATGCTGCATTCTATTTACCATCCAGTCATCCCTGCAGAAAATATTTTAGGGACAATATAAATAGAGAAGATAATTCAACATTTTTATATTGTATATAAGTTTATAGATGACACCAAATATATGTACAACTGCTAAAAAGTGAATTATTGTGAAAAATTATAAAGCACATAGAAAAGAAAGAGACCTACACTTAGTCCTTTCTTTCCCTTTCTTTCATGAGCTAATGAGGAAAACCAAGAAGCTACTTTTATTAACTCATACATAATTAAGAATCATAAAGAAAAGTTGTTTAAAAGAAACAAATATTAAAAGAAGCAATTAAAATTATAGTATAATATTATTAGTCTGGTTGCACTCTTAAAAGTTCTCGATAGAATACAAAGCACTAGTCCTACTAAACAGGGATTATATGCACCATGCAATGTGTGAAGAAAGGGAGGAGGGAGGGAGAATGAAAAAAGAAAAAGAAAGAAAGAAAGAGAAGGAAGGAAAAAGGAGGGAAAGAAAGAAAGAAAGAAAGAAAGAAAGGAGGGAGGGAGAGAGAGAGAGAGAAAGAAAGAAGAAAGGAAGAGGGAGGGGGGAGAGGGAAGAGAGAGAGAAAGAAGGAAGGAAGAGGGAGGGAGGGAAGGGAAGGAAGGAAGGAAGGAAGGAAGGAAGGAAGGAAGGAAGGAAGAAAGAAAAAAGAAAGAAAGAAAGAAAGAGAAGGGGGGAGAGAGAGAAAGAGGGAGGGAGGGAGGGAGAGGGGAGAGAGAAAGAAAGAAGGAAGTAAGAGGGAGGGAGGGAGGGAAAGGAAGGAAGGAAATACCAGCACATTGTAAAAGGAAAGGATACAATTGGTACTACAGTTCAATGCCTTATAACCACCACAAGATGAGTTTTGTACAAAGCCGAAATTTTTTATTTATTTATTTATTGTTTAAATTTCTATACCACCCTTCTCCCTTCCAGGATTCAGGGGGGTGTACAGGCAACAATAAAATCACAAGTAAAAAACTTAGAAACCTTTAAAAATACATTAAATGATAAATAGCCTGTCTTAAAACCTTGTTAAAATCCCTGCTAAAAAACCATTCAAAACTATACCATTTAAAACTATGCCAGTTAAAAACTATGCCAGGCCGGCCGCACGAAATAAATAAGTCTTCAAGGCCCGATGGAAGAGGTGCAGGTCCGTGGTTGTGCGTAGGTCAGGGGGTAGGTCATTCCAGAGGGCAGGAGCTGCCACAGAGAAGGCTCTCCCCCTAGGGGTCGCCAGCTGACATTGCCTGGCCGACGGCACCCTGAGGAGGCCCTCTCTGTGGGAGCGAACTGGACGGTGGGAGGTATTTGGTAGCAGGAGGCGGTCTTGCAAATAACCAGGTCCAGGAAAATGATTGAATGTTTTTATTTGTTTTTTATGTTGAAAATAAAAATTTATATTAAAAAAAAAGATGAATTTTGAGTGTGTTTGCTTTTTACCTTTGCCAGCATTTTGATTAAGATTGAAATTTGCATGCAAACAAGATTATCTTATGTTTGTGGGCATTTTCTTATTCCCTGGATAGATTGGTTTTCAAGCCTCTGACTTCCAGCTCCCTTTTCAGTCAGCCTGGCCAGAAAAAAACCCAAAAACCTGAATACAAATCTTGCTTAAATAATATCACAATATAGAGAAGGTTTTACCAGCTTTGCAGTCTGGATAATTGATGATAATTTCATAAAAAGATCCTTCTTGATTACACTCAGTTGTTGATTTGCAGGGAAAGCTGCCTGTCATTGTGATTGATAGAAAACGTTCACACCTTCAGTGTTACTCTGTTTATTAATGTTCTAAGAAGGGACATATTACAACTGTTCTTTCTCACTGAAGTCAATTATCAAAATTATAATTGGATGAATTGGTAACCCTAGGCATCATAATTACATTCTTTACATCTATTGTACAACTTGCTTTTTCTCTTCCAAATTCTGTATTGCTGGGGAAGATTGAAATTTATAAAGTTGGGCCTCTATATTGCTGGGAAAGGGAAGAGGAAGACCAGCAAAAAGTATATGGGCTTGAATATATCAAGGATAGCTGCATATTGAAATTCTTGAAATAGGATGGATCTTACACTAACAGAGTTAGAAGGGATCTTGGAGGTCATCTAGTCCAACCCCCTGCTCATGCAGGAGATCTATACTATGGATTCTGGTGGTTGCTAAAAGTTGGCACCAATTTAATGGTACATAATCAAGCAATCAATAATTTGCTTTGATATGATAGCAAAAATGTTGGCTATAAAATTCTTTCATATTTTGGGATAGAGCGAGATTCCTGGAGCACAACCAGCCCTGGATAGCAACTCCCATCAGTATTCAATATAATGAGAGGAAGATATATCGAGGAAGACGATCAGCATAGATAGCCCCCCAAATATTTTAGCTGACTAATTTTCTTCTGTTTAGTTCATTTGATAAGAAATCAGAGAATTCCCAACTTAGTTAAGATATTACTAAATTATGGTTCAATGATATCTTGTAGGATTGTTCATTCCTCATTCCTACTTTACCTGGAGAGCTCTGCACTGATTGTGGGATAGAACTGGTAGGCATCATATTGTGGCAAACATAATCATGTACAACAGCATTCCCCAACCTTTTCAGGTTGGCAGTCCGGCACGGGGAGGAGAGAAAAGGAGATGGTTTTGTGTGAAAGGCAGGCAATGCATGCACAGTTTCATTTGCATGAGTGGCCAATGCACGCACCCATCACTCACATGAGTGTGTTTGCGAGCACCAGTGCCCACTGCTCACATGAGTGGAGCTGTGTGCATGTGCCAGTTCGCAAATCACATGGACCAATTGCAAATAGGCCACAGCCCAGTAGTGGGACGAGGCCCACAGGTTAGGGACCCCTGATCTACAAGATATGTGCCATATATCTCAGGGGTGGGCTGCTATGGATCGCCTAGATTCGGGAGAACCCACAGCTAATGTTATGGCAGGTTCAGAGAACCTCCAAATCCCACCCCTGGCTGCCCCTCCCTGCCCCTGCAGGAGTGGCCTGTTTTGGATGCGAGGTAAGTGCAAGGCAGTGGTGGGTTTCTGCAGGCTCGCACCTACTCGCGAGAGCCGGTTGGTGAAATTTAGAGAACCGGTGAGAGGGGGTTCCACTGGCGTACCTGGAAGTAAATCTGGCCCGCCGCTGCCAGTGACCCAACGGGAAGGAAAGGAAAGGAAGGAAGGAAGGAAGGAAGGAAGGAAAGAAAGAAAGAAAGAAAGAAAGAAAGAAAGAAAGAAAGAAAGAAAGAAAGAAAGAAAGAAAGAAAGAAAGAAAGAAAGAAAGAATGAATTTATCATCACAATTGAGTCCAAAATTTTGGTTGCTAAGCAAGAGCTTTGTTAAATGAGTTTCACCACATTTTAAAAGGTGGCCACTCACACCCTGTCACATGACTGCCAAGCCACACCCACAAAATAGGCCACACCTACAGAGTAGGTTCTAAAAAATTTGAAACCCACCACTGATGCAAGGCCTGTGTGAAACCTTGGGGAGGGGAAAAAACAGGCCTCCCAGAAGGCCTCTAGAGCCTGAGGGAGGCAGTTTTTGCCCTCCCAGAGGTCAAGGAAAGCTTCCAGAGCCTGGAGAGGAGAAAACACCCTCCCTGCCGTGGTGCAGGAGGCCGACTAGGCCACACCCACCCAGTAACCAGGCAGAGAACCTGTTGCTGAAATTTTTGAAGCCCACCCTTGATATATCTTGCAACTTCTTTCAGTGAGGAGAAGCATACATTGACAGAGTATTAATGCAAAACTATATGAAGTCCTTCAAATATGTTGTACTGCAATTCCCTGAGTCGGCTGTGTAGGCTAGAAATTCACACTTGCAGATGAATTTTGGGTCTAGTGCTCCATGTTGCTGTAAGAGCCTTATGAAGTGTGGGAAATGTATATGCTTTATGCACAAAATGAAAGAACTGTGTCAGGGAAGCCCCGTGAGTAGTAGCTAATTATGAACAGTTGCTGGAATATGCCAGATTATATGTACAGCCATATAGGGAAGTATGAAAAGGAGAATTAGAAGAACGCCAAGTGCATGACTATCACTTTTGCATTGATATATCATATATCTAGATTCAAACATGATTAAATGAACACAAAAAAGTAGTTGGCAAAAATTGCAAGCCTATCCTTCTTTTCAGGAAGAAATCAATATGTTCAGATAATTGTTGGACACAAAGCACTCCAAATCAGAGGCGTAGCGTGGGGGGTGCAGGGGGTGCCGGCCGCACCGGGCGCAACATCTGGGGGGGCGCGCTCCAGAGACCCGACTCGGAAGCTCTCCTCCACGGGTCTCTGGAGTTGGCGGCGGCGGCGCCTGGGCGCTCCTGGGCCGGCGAGAGTCGGGGAGCGAACAGCGGCCAGTAGGGGCCAAACCCTCCCGGGCCATCCCCCGGCTGAAGCCAGCGCCGGATCCTCGCGGGAGGTGCGTGGGCTCGCCGCTCGACACCACAAGAAGAGCTGCCTCCCCCGAGTGCTAAAATCCACGGGTTAGGGGGTGCAAATTACTTGCCTTGCCCCAGGTGCTGACAACCCACGCTACGCCACTGCTCCAAATGCAACAGTTCCTACAGTTTGGAAACTAATAGAAAGATGGGGAAAAAATTGGCGTTTCTGATTGCAAAGAGACTGATACTACAGAATTAGAATTACATCCACTCTCTATCTTGTCTGAAAAGTTCACTTGTCTTTCATTATCGGAATGCATAGGAATTCTACTTGGGGGACTATTTAAAAATGCAGATTGCTTACACTGGGCAAAATGTTAATTTCTTCCTTTTTCTTCTTCTTCCTGGTCTTGAATGCTAATAATGTAATTGTCCAGCATAACATGAATATAGATATAGAGTAGATGGGGTTTTCTTTTCTTTTTTGCCTGGAATCTTTCTTTCTGCATATTATAAAAATAAAAATAAATTAGGAAGGCATTGTTGGTTTCTAAATGAGCACCCCAAAGAGGAAATCTTTTTTTATTCTACAATGCCCATGTGCACTTAAGAAACCTATCCTGAGAAAGGTGTATTCTAGAGCAGGGCTGCAGATTTCTGAATTCTATTAGGAAAGAAGAGACATAAAAACCACGGAGAGACCCTGAGCCATCACATCTTCGCAGTGACTGTTGTTCTCTGATTTAATAGAGTTCAAAAAAGTCTGCCTAGACACTTAATCAGAATAGTCTTACTTTAGTCCTGCCTAGTGAAACGGAATGGGAAATGTAGCTCCTTTCTAAATTGTCATAATAGGACAAGAAAAAGAACTTGAAAAGCCTACCACTCCAGCATAAGTCTCAGCAGACAGGAACATAATTGCCTAAATGGGTAATTTCAAATAATCTTCCAGTAGTTCAGCCATTCAGTTTGACTACTGAAGAGTGCCATTGCCTCTGGTCCTTTCCTTGCTCTCCCACAGTTTCCATTAATATTTTTTTTCTTATCTTCCACTGGTGACATTTTTCAAATATGAGTAGCGAAGAAAGGCCATGAACCTAGAGAGGAAAAAGAGAAAAGGTGAGGGAGAGATGAGAGGCAATGGATTTTATTAGACTAACCAGTTGTTTTAAAGCAGCAAACTTTCCAGCTTGGCATTTAAAGATTTTTGGAGTTGGGATGAACACTTCATCAAGATGTTCTTAAAACAACTTTAAGTTACCTCTCAGAGTTTCGCTGCAGTGTCTGAAAGCTGAGTCATGGCGATTAGGCTTATTTCATTGTTGGCTTGAGACACCTTGCCATGCTTACCCAGGTAGCTTCTTCATTCTGAGCAAGATGGTTAGGTTATGGTTTATTAGTTTATGGTTTATTTGATTTATATCCCGCACCTATCTCCCATGAAGGGACCCAGGGCGGCGCACAGGAAATTAATATAAAATACAGATATACAAAATACATAATAAATATCCTAAAACCAAAATTAAACTAGAAAACCTTGTGCTAAAATATTTTTTAAAATCCCTCTGATTAAAACTTTGGTAATCTAAAACTCAGTCATTTATAGGATGGTTCACGCTAGGCCAGCTTGATGGAAAAAGTGCGTCTTTAGGCGCTGGCGGAAAAGGCAGAGGTCTGAGGTGGTGCGGAGTTCGGGAGGCAGGTCGTTCCAGAGGGTTGGGCCCATCACAGAGAAGGCCCTTCCCCTGGGGGTCACCAACCAGCATTGCCCGGCCGACAGCACCTGGAGAAGACCCTCTCTATGAGAGCGGATCGGTCGAAGGGATGTGTGGGGCAGTAGACGGTCTCGCACATAACTAGGTCCCGTGCCATGGAGCGCTTTGAAGATGGTAATCAGCACCTTGAAGCGCACCCAAAAAGTCACAGGTAGCCAGTGCAGCTCGCGCAGGAGAGGTGTTATATGGGACTGCCTTGAGGCTCCCATGATCACCCGCGCGGCCGCATTCTGAACTAGCTGCAACCTTCGAGTGCACCTCAACGGGAGCCCCATGTAGAGAGGGGAAGCTGGGTAGGCAAAGATTCATTGGAATGTACCAACTCCTAAAATATTTAGAAGTATTCCCTCAGGGTTTCTTCCAGTGGTGGGATACTCTCAATTCAACAACCGGTTCGGTGAGCACGCGCATTAAGCGCTTGCATGCAGCACTGAAAAGAGAGCATTTAGAAGCTCAGCTCCTTACTTCCAAGTCATCAATGGTACCGTATTTTTCAGAGTATAAGATGCACCTTTTTTCCTCTAAAAAGAGGTTGAAAATCTGGGTGCGTCTTATACACCGAACACAGCTTTTTTTTTCCCTCCTGAAGCCCTGCCCCTTCACCAAAATGGCTGTGCAGAGCCTCATGGAGGCTTTGCAGAGAACACCTGGGGGTTGGGGAGGGCAGAAATGAGCAAACAATGGATCATTTTTTGCCCTCCAGTGCCCAGCAGCCTCCATAAGGCACCATAAGGTTATGCATGCAATTTTTTTGACCAAAAAAAGTTTTTGCTCATTTTTGGCCCCCTACCCCACAGAAGCACTCTGCAAGCCCCCAAAGCTATTCATGCCTTTTATTTGAAAAAACGGGCCCATTTTTGTGAAAAACAGACCGGTTTGGGAAGGTTTGCTGAGTGCAAAAACTTTTTTTCCCCTTTTCGGAAAGCTGTTTTGTTAGAGTGGTTGATGAGAATTACATTGATCAAGTGCTGTGCCAGCAGAAACAAAGTTTTAGGTCCTACGGCGATTTCCTTCTCCAGCACATGGGTAAATACCCTCTGGAAACATCTACCTACCTACCTACTATCTCTCTCCCTACCTATCTACTGTATTTCTCTCTATCGCTCTCTATTTCTCTCTCTATCGCTCTCCCTACCTATCTACACTCCCTACCTATCTACACTCTCTCCCTACCTACCTATATTGTATTTCTCTATGTCTCTATTTCCCTATCTATCCCTTTATCTACCTACCTACCTACCTACCTAACTACTCTCTCCTTCTCCCTACCTACCTACTGTATTTCTCTCTCTATCCCTCTCTCTCTATCCCTCTACCTACCTACCTATCTACACACTCTCAATACCTACCTACCTACCTACTGTATTTCTCTCTCTTTCTGTCCCTCTCTATCCCTCTATCTATCTACATACTTTTTTTTAAAAAAATCCTCTTCAAAACCTGGGTGCATCTTATACTCCAGTGTGTCTTATACTCCAAAAAATACGGTAAGTAAAACAACAAGAGGGGGGGAATCAGCTGTGCTGTGCATTTGAGATGAGCTAGAAAGCAAGAAATAAAGGACAGGATAGGGCAGGGCCAACTAATCATTAGAGCTATCGGTTTGCCCGAACCATTCCAAACCGGCTGAATTTCCCCTCTGGTTTCTTCCCCGAAATGCATGGCAATATGTTGAGGAACATCTACGCAAATGACTGAGAATCTTCATTAACAGTTCTTTGCAATGTTTATGTTCCTTGCAAGATTCTTAGCTCCCTTGAGGATTAACTCCCAAGTAAGAAGGCACCTGGACTGGGCTTTCTGAATAGGCAGGAATGGTCCTCTGAATTAGATTATTTTAGAGGAAAAGAGGTAGCCTATTTCCTGAATACAGATTTCAATGAAATTAGAGAAACCTCAACATGTAAACATGATTTTGACTGCCTTTCTACTAGATAGCATTGTACAGAGAATGGCTCAAATAATGACTGTGGGTGGGGGTTGCTGGATAAACATTGCTGGAAAGAAATCTTATAACAATGCTTTATTCTGTAGCATTATTTTACACTGAGAGGGATCTAACCCAGTCTTGGCCTAAAGTTTAGGCGAAGTTAAACCACTTTTGCTTGACAGCACTCCCATGTGGGAGCCAGATTAGAATGTTTACCTACCACATACATATCACCCCCTCATGTGTGGCTGAGGTCAAGCAATCCTGGAGTAGGGAGGTAGGAACATATGGTGCCACTCTGATTCAAGGGACTTTCAGGCTTACAGACAGCACCACAAAATTGTGGTGGCTTCCATATGGCCACCATAATGTATAACTTAACTATGAGATCTGCCAAAAGTCTATATAAAGAGCATTCTCCTTTTCATATTTGTGGGGTCCAGCATTAGGCCTATATATGGGGTTGCTGTTTCAAAAATTAAACACAAGCCACCAACCTCCTTAAAAAGATGATTATTATTATTATTATTATTATTATTATTATTATTATTATTATTATTATTATTATTATTATTATTATTATTATTATTATTATAATTATATTTTTCATACTTATATCCCGCACCCATCTCCCACAGAGGGACCCGGGGTGGCGCACAGGAGAATTAAAAACAGCTACAAATATACAAAATGCTATAAATTATCCTAAAAAAAAATTAAACTCAAAACCCTGGGCTAAAACATAATTAAAATCCCACTGATTAAAACTTTGGCAAACTAAAACTCAGTCGGTATAGGGTGGTTCACGCTAGGCTGGCTTGGTGGAAAAAGTGCGTTTTCAAGCGCTGGCGGAAAAGGCGGAGGTCCGAGGTGATGCGGAGTTCGGGAGGCAGGTCGTTCCAGAGGGTTGGGCCCACCACAGAGAAGGCCCTTCCCCTGGGCGTCGCCAACCGGCATTGCCTGGCCGACAGCACCCGGAGAAGACCCTTTCTATGGGAGCGGATCCTCTTTCCCCCTCCCCACCTCCTCAATTTCAATTTTACCTATCGGGGGTGGTTTTCTGCCAGCATTTCTGCCAGTTTGCTGCATGTGCATTTTGCACATGCGCCCTTGCTTTGCTCGTGCACATGCGCAGTTGAGAGTAAATTGTTTTGTGCATGTGCAGAACATTAAAAAAATGATTAAAAACCAAGCCGGCAATGGCCACAACAACAAGGGAACTGCTTCAGGGGCATGGCCAGCCTGCCATCCCTACCAGTTCGGCGAGCAAGTGTCCATTTCCACCACTGGCTCACCTGAATCGGTGCAAACCAGTAGCAACCCACCTCTGCTATATATCCCCCACATCGCCTACCACAGTCCTCCCTTTGAATATTTCAATCTTCCACTACATTTGCAATAACCCTTCTGGAGTTGCCAAAGCAGGTTCAGGTTAAGCTTTAAAATGTGTTGTCATACTTCAGAAGTGTGTATGCACACTGATACTCTCTTTTTTTAATTGAGATCACCAATGACTACATTAATCACAACAGAAATAATCTCTAAAAAGATAGAGATTTTGTAAATTAGCAACAGTGATTCTGCTATGGATCCTACTGTCAAATCAATAACTTTTGCATGGAGGGAAAATGAAGCCTATTTGTGTGTGTTGAGAGAGAGAGAGAGAGACATACAGAGAGAAGGCATGACAATTTATACACAGTTACTTCTTAGCCTTAACTTCACCCTGCAATGTGAAAATTGAGATCAGAAATTTATTTAAATGAACATTTACCCAGGGATCTGTCTTACAGAATTCTCTGACTAAATAAGGCAATAATGTTTTTATACCACATATTTTAGCTACTGATTTAACATATTATTCTGCAGTGGTTATTTGTTTTTTGTTTTAAATAGATGTGGGTTATTGGCTGGTTATAAATCCTCTCCCAACCACTCTTTGATTTCCAAGGCCTCTGGATTTGAGTTTTATTTGCACAAATTGTGGTCCGTCTCTTAGGACGCTGCTACCATCATTGTGAACAGCACTGAAACATGGGTGTTGAATGTCCACTTTTTCAAAATGACATGTATGGGGTTTTTAAAAAAGATTTTCTAGGTCAATAGATGGCGCAGACAATGTGTAGCTTAGTCCCTAGAGTTTGATGACAGTGCAACCAATGGCTGTTATGATAACTCCACATGCATGCAAAAAAGATGTCTCTCACAAATGAATGTGCATTCCATGAAGGCTGCTTATTAAATTGGTATCCAGTTCTTTCCAAAATCTCAAGATGCATAGTCCTCAACCACCACCATTCCCCCCCCCCCTGGAAATCTTAAGCCCAATGGGATTCATTGATGAACAGGGATTTTGGAGTTAACAATTAGCATTTGGTCCTACATAAATATTTTCTGGGAAATGAAATTCAGCATCCAAAGAGAAGACTGTTCTGTAATTTCACACATGGCCAGCCTTTTCATCAGTAAAGGTTGTGTGTGTGTGTGTGTGTGTGTGTGTGTGTGTGTGTGTTTTCATTCCAGCATAACTCTGGAACGTCTTGAGCAATTTCAACCAAACTTGGTACACAGAAGACTTACTCTCTGGAAAAAAAATACTGTGGGGATAACACCACTTGGTGGGGGGGGGGGGGAGTTCTGTTAAGATACATACTGTTGTGCCTTAAAACGGCTTCTACTGTCCAGCGCAGTGGAGTTGCCATGGTAATGGCTTCACAGTACTCCACAAGGGGGAGTAAGGGGTATCTGGTAAGGGGGAAAACCCAACATTAGAAATTACGTTTGATCCGGACATATTCTCCCTATAAATAAATACCCGGGAAATGCCAGGTTAAGAGCTAGTTAGTAACAAGATAGCAATGTATGAAGGAGAAATGGGAAACATAAATAAAAGTTTCATTAAAAATGTGCTTAACGCAAGTCTACGTTTCTCAGAGTTAGCTTTTTTGATTGATTTATAAGATCTAAACGGAATCTTAAAGGCATAATATTGCTTTCTAAAATCCTAAATTGTCAAGATTTTAAAACTGGGAAACAATAAGAGGACAAGGACAGCAACAACCAAACACAGCAGCACCGATTCAGTTAAAATCCTGATGTTGAACATTTGGCATCAAGCCCATTTTTGTTGAAATAATGAATTAAGGCTGCAGCCGCTTTTTGCCAGAGAGGCTCCTTGTCTTTAAAAGACGTTTGGCAAGACAACGTTGTTTTCTCCATGCTGGGAAGCATACACAAGTTTCCCTGAAAATTTCTTCAGAAACAGGACAGGAAAAAAAACCTCAGTGGTTTTTCTTTTTCTTTTTTTTTCCCAAACCCACCAAATGTAAATGTCAGCAAAGTGATGGATTTCTCCATTTTTCGTTCCCATTACTCACATATACAGCTTACCTACTAAAACCCGATTTCAATGTTTTCTTGTTCGTAAACTTGAAAATGAACTTGTGTAATAAAAAGCCTTTCCTTTTGCACTAATGGAGGAGATGCTACTGTTAAACCTCAAAGACTTTTTCAATTTAGTTATAAAATAACATCTTTAATAGCCAGACTTCACAGGAGTGAACTTCATGGCTCTGAGACAAAGCTGAGATCTACTAGATAAGCATGGCTTCGCTCATACCACTTCCACATAATCAAGCAGGAAGGCACTCTTTGTGTGTTACCCCACAAAACCTGCACATTTCACCCTTTTTTTTTTTAGATATATGGCATTTTTAAGCTGACCACAGAGAGTGCTTGCATAAAAAAAAAATACAGTCCTCTAAGACACTGTTTTTTTAAAAACTTGGCAACTTTAAGATATGTAGACGTCAACTCCCAGAATTTCCCAGACAGTCCGGATGCTCAAAGGGAGATGATGAATTTGTCAATACCTATTGAAAAGAAGATGGGAAGTCACTATATTTCCTAACTTTAGCTTTCTTTTGTTTTTTTCTCTTTCTTTTTGATCTTTTTCTTTAGATTTGTCTTTTACTTTATGTGACATCCTTAATAAACATTAAGGATGGACCGTTTGGGACCGGGGCGCAGAAGAGATGGGTGAGTGCATGCGTGCATGCAGCTCCACTTGCACAAGCAGCTGGCAAGCATGCATGCCTGCCCCTCGCCAGGCCTGAGGAGAGAGGGTGCAGCCGGTAGATTGTTTCAGAGCCCGTGGAGCTCAAAGGGGGCCAATGAAGGGGGAAACATTGTAAAAATTTTACAAAACCAAATTTTTTAAAAAGAAAAACAATATTGGATATAAACTTCATACTCTATACTTTGTGTGTATAGTAAAACCGCCTTGCAACCTTGTTTGACATAACCTTGTTTGACAAGTACCTGTCCTCTTTTTAATACATTTGCAAGTATGTTTGAATGTCATTAATAAATGTACAATTATGACATTATTGATTTATGTGTCCATGTGTAGGTGAGGGGCCCCATATCAGCCTTGTTCGAACACTTAATAATCCTCTTGGCAGCCCTGCTACTCACACATAACCATTTCCTCTCCCTTTCCCCCCTCCCACCGGTCCCCAAAGCCGGAAAGATTGGGGATCGCTGTTCTAAGACCGCGTAAGGTACCTTAAAATGTGAGGGAGAGGGAGAAGGAGAAAGAGAGGGAAAGAGAACTTAAGGCAACCAATTTGTAAAAGCTCAGTCTGGATTAGGCAAGTAGTTCCACTGATTAATTGTTCCAACCGTCAGGAAATTCTTTCTTAGTTTTAGGTTGCTTCTCTCCTTGATTAGTTTCCATCCATTGCTTCTTGTCCTACCTTTGGGTGCTTTGGAGAATAGCTTGTCTCCCTCTTCTTTGTGGCAGCCCCTGAGAGATTGGAACACTACCACTATACCTAGTCTTCCTTTCATTAAACTAGATATACCGAATTCCAGCAATCATTCTTTATGTGTTTTAGCCTCCAGTCTCTTAATCATCTTTGTTCCTCTTCTCTGTACTCTATCCTGAATCTCAACATCTTTTTTACATTGTGGCGACCAACACTGGATGCAGTATTCCAGGTGTGGCCTTACTAAGGCATTATACAGTGATATTAACACTTCAAGTGATCTTGATTCTATCCCTCTTTCTGTCACCATGAGTGCTGGGGAAGCACTGAAAAAGATTCTACATTGCTAGGTAACTACAGTTATATATCCCAACATGGCACTTAATTCAAGCTGCTACCTCACTCATGTGGCATACTGAAGCTTTTGTCCCCATTAAGACTTGTCAGTCTTCATTCTTTTGGAGTGTCATCATTCAATTGGGCTATTCCAGAGTCTGTCTGTCTGACTTATTTACTTACTTACTTACTTACTTACGCATTGTGGCATTTTCACCTTGCTTATCAAATCATTATTGTTTTCCAAAGTGCCTCACATTCCCAAAAGAGAGAGAAAAAAGAAAAAATAAAAGAAACAAACCCTTTCACAATCTAAAAACACAAGCCTCACAAAGCATGAGGGATGAAGTTAAACAAGAAAAAAGAAAAGGTGCGCAGGAAATGCTGAACAGGAAGACCTGGCATTTACATCCACTTCAACCTCACCTGGTCTTCTCTTCCTGAAGTTATTGTTTGAACTGACATTTGACCAAAGGATGAGGCCAGGGTATTCTGCCCTCCCTTGCTAGACCCAAATAAAAAGTAACGTGAAAATTAGTCCTCTTAAAAAAATCTTCTACCTCCTTCCTTAATGTGTCTCTTCTGAAATGCCCACCTCCCATTTACTCAGGGCACTCCCTTTTGTTAATCCCAAATAACATAATCAGTCTACTTGCCCATAAATTATAAGTATGATTTTCCTGGCAGGATCTTTTCTATTTCTAGCCTTTATATGATGTGATCTTCCAAGATGGCGGCGCGCTTAGGCGCAACGGCTTTGAGCTCCTGGTGTCACAGCAGACTTTTCCATCAAAAACTCGCTTTGAACCTACTGTGAATTATAGAAAAACAAACATATCAACTGATTGTGACACATCACTTAAAGAAAAAAAAAGGATTACTCGAATTTTACAAGTAAGAAAAACAAGTTTCAGGCAGAGAAATCCTCAAGAAGAAGCCTAGATCTGGGTAGTGGAGAATTTTTAAAACCCATGTTGTATCGTAAACAAAGCCTTGATGAAACAATGATTGCAGATTCTTCACAAAGTTTATGTTCTGTAACGGTGGCACCATCATCATCTCTTGGGAATATACAAGGGGCAACTGCAAGAATGGAAATGAAGAAGCGGAGAGCGCCACCCCTACCAGTAATTCCATCCTTTTCTGTTGGAAAGCTGAGAGAGAAGAAAAAATGCCAAGTGCGATTCCTCAAAGTTCATTGCAACAAGAAATAAAAAAGAAAAAGAGACGTGCTCCTCTTCCACCAACTCCTAAAATGCCAAACAGATTTGAAGAAATGGATAATAAAAGACAAAGTACAATTGATCCTTTTCAACTGTCATTTGTCGCCTATTTTGTTTCAACTGTCATTGTCGGCCTTTTTGTTTGCCTGGAGAGATTCCTGTAGTGGCTGTCACTGCTGTTGGTATTCCACCTGGTGCAGGTGTTGGCACGGCGCTCAAACCAATTTCATTGTAATTTTATTACAATATTATTACAATGACAATAAAGATTATTGTTGTTGTTGTTGTTGTTGTTGTTGTTATTATTATTATTATTATTATTATTATTATTATTATTATTATTATTATTATTATTATTTTAAAGCAGCAATTACCACCCTTTAAAAAAGGAGAAGCATTTCTCCTGTTTCTCTTTTTAAAAAAATAATTACTATATATTTATTGAAAATATCATATAATAACAAAACAAAAGGAAAAAATAACAGAAAAGTATGAGAAAAGAGAAAGAGAAAGAAAACCAGAGTTAAGAAGCATGACTTCCGACCTTCTTTTCAGATCATTACAGTTTTATTGTCTCTCTTCCCTCTTCACTCTCTTCGTAACTTCATTTGGGCATCATCTTTCTCAGTTTTCCAATACATGAATTGTTCTTTTTCTCTCTCCTTCATTCAGCAAAAAGTCCATATAAGGCTTTTAGGCTTTCAAACAAGTTTTTGCTCTTTGTTCTTTGACCAAACTGTTGTTTTTCATTATAGAAGAACAACTGGGTGGGGAAGCTTACAAAGCCATGTTATTCTGGTAGGGGGTAAGCCACTAGCCCCCTATTTCATTGGTATGAGGCTTGATTGTCTATGGTGGAATTCATGGCTTCAGTTCTGCAGACCTTATGTTTAGTGTATGCTTGCAACTGGAGGTGGGGGGTGGGGAATGGTGCTGGGTGCTCCAGTCTGGTTCTGTTCAGGTGAATGGTATTGGCCTGGATGTCCTGAATAGCAATTATACTGGAATAAAAAGTTTGAGAAGAAGGGAGCAGACAGTTGGGTGGAGGGGAGACACCCTCTGAAATGTAAATATTGCTGATGTTTATTTGCTTTGTAAGCACTCTTAAATATATACGTCATTATACCAGCCAAACTTGAAAGAGTGACTGCGTCTATTTTCAGTTTTCCCACAGAGACAGTCTTAGAAGGATAGAAAAATATGCTTCAGCAAGTAATTCTGAGATTATGCATATAATCGCATCCTTTGGTTAAAAATAAAAGGGTCAAAACTTGGTTCGGAGGATTTCAAAATGCCTATTCATGGTACAATACTTTTCTTGGGGCCTTTTTAGGGAAATTATCAGAGGTGATCTTAGAATGGAGCACCATTGTTGATCTCAAGTCAAGCTACGCCTCTGCCAGCCAACCTGCACAATCACTAAATCACTTGTCCGTAGTTTGTTTAGCATTAAGCAAGTTGTCAGGGTGCAGATTATGCTTATCTAGAACTAATCAGAAAGGTAAACATGATTTGTTTCAGGCTTGTTTATTGCTGCCTTCTCTGGCAATCCCTGGTAGAAAATGGCCTCAGCCCACATTCCAGGTTTACTCTTCATAAAGTCAGCTGTTTGCCAGTCGTGTCATTCAGGGGGAGGAAACTAGGACTTACAAGCAAGTATAATCACATTAATCAAGACACAGGGTTCAGCATAGTTCTTCCTAACCTGGATACCTGTAAATAACTAGGAGGAGGTAAGAAGGACAGAGACATCATCTACACAATGACATCTTCTTGCACATGGCATTATGGTGAGCACGCATGGGACACCAAGGGGGGAGGGGGAGCTCCATATAGGTGGACTTCTCCAAATCCTAACATTGATGATTGATGTCTGCATTTTCCACTCCACCAAGGCAGAAAAAATAAGCCCTCAAATTTCCCCCACTTCTATCCACTACATTTGATTTTGATTTTATTTGATTTTTATACCGCGCCTATCTCCCCAAAGGGACTCAGGGCGGTGCACAGGAAGTTAAAAAGTAAAAGTACAACATATAAATAAATACGAACATATAAATAAATACAACTACAAACAGTAAAATCTAATTAAATTTGAGGTGGCCTGTGCTAAAAATATCCTAGGAAAATTACCAACAAATTAAAATCCATTTAAAACAATTTAAAACTCAGTCTCTAGGGGTGGTCTCCGGAACTAGGCTAGGCAGGCTAGATGAAAGAAATAGGTCTTCAGACGTTGGTGGAAGAGGTGGAGGTCCGTGGTGGTCCGGAGTTCGGGGGGTAGGTCGTTCCAGAGGGCTGGGCCCGCCACAGAGAAGGCCCTTCCCCTGGGGGTAACCAACCGGCATTGCCCGGCAGACGGCACCTGGAGAAGGCCCTCTCTATGGGAGCGAATCGGTCGAAGGGATGTATGAGGTAGGAGATGGTCTCGCAAATAACTAGGCCCCATGCCATGGAGTGTTTTAAAGATGGTTATCAGCACCTTGAAGCGCACCCGAAAAACCACAGCTAGCCAGTGCAGCTCGCGCAGGAGAGGTGTTACATGGGAATGCTGTGAGGCTCCCAAAATCCCCCGTGCGGCCTCATTCTGCACTAGCTGCAGTCTTCGGGTGCACCTCAAGGGGAGCCCCATGTAGAGACTGTTGCAGTAGTCTAGATGGGACCTCATGAGTGCTTGAGTGACTGTGTGGAGGGCATCCTGGTCAAGAAAGGGGCGCAACTGGCGTACCAGGCGAACCTGGTAAAAAGCCCCCCTGGCCACGGCCGTCACATGGTCCTCCATGGACAGCCGGGAGTCCAGGAGGACGCCTAGGTTGCGGGCCCTTTCCACGGGGGCTAACAGTGGATTGCCTATAGCCATGATGCAGAACCTATGACACCCGTGCCCAAAGTGGCATGCTAAGCCATGTCACTCGGTACATGCAGTCTTGCCTGTTTGTCTTCTGTATTTCTGCCATGCATGCACACACGACGATCTGCTGTCCTTCGTGTGCACGGCAGTGCTGAAAACTGGTGTGCGCATGCATGCCAGGTACACATGTGCACCAGAACCTAGAGGTTTGACTCTGAAGCATGATCCCTTCATGCACATGGCAATGCTGGCAACTGGCCTGCGTATGTATGCTGGCCAGCTGATTGTTGGATCGCTTGTGTGGTAGAGCCCGGAAGTTCAGCTTTTCCGGAGCATGGTTCCGATGAGCATGCATGATATTTCTACCACTGGAAATGGTGCCGGTTCAGCATCACTGGCCCATAGCACCTACTGCCTGGAGTTAGAATGGTGGAGCTGATGGTAGATGATAGTAAGTGAAGCTTGCAGTGAATGGAAGCTGACAGTCAGCATGCACAGCCAGTTTTTGGCAGTAGAGCTACTTCTCAATTACTCTGCCTTCCTAGGGGATCTGAGAAGGAAGGGCGGGACAATTAGAAGATATATGAACTCTGTCCTTTCAGGCCCCTGCAGATTAATAAATGGGAGTGTAAAGATGGTTCCAAACCAGTGGTGGGTTCCTACCAGTTTGGACCAGCTTGGCCGAACTGGTAGCGGTTTGGTGGCCTGGGTCGCTGGAACAGGCAGCGACACCGGCCTGCCTTACTCCCAAAACAATTCTCTTGTTTTTGGCTTCTGCGCATGCGCAGAAGCATCTTTATAGCACTGTACATGCACATGCAGTGCACGTCAAGCATGTCTGTGCTGTGTGACCATGAGCGAATGGGCAGTAGTGGCTACTGGAACTCACCCCTGCTCCAAACCCTCATATTCTTCCCTCTATATCCACACAGTGTGCCAGAGGGTAAGATGGGACAATACAGTTAGTCCTTGACTTAGAATAGTTCATTTATGACTGTTCAACGTTACGATGGCACCAAAAAATGTTATTTATAAATATTTTTCACATTTGCGACTGTTGCAGCACCCTCGTGGTCTTGTGATCAAAATTCAGATGCTTAGCAACTGACTCATATTGATGATAGTTGCAGCTTCCCGGGGTCATGTGATCATCTTCTGCAAAGTTCTAACAAGGAAAATGAATGGGGAAACCAGATTCCCTTAAGAACCATGTTACTAACTTAAGAACTGCAGTGATTCACTTAACAACTATGACAAGGAAGGTCATCAAATAGGGCAAAATTTACTTAGCAACTCTCACTTAGCAACAGAAATCTTGGGCTCAATTGTGGTTGTAAATTGAAGTCTACCTATAGTAGCTGAAGCAAGAGCACCAATAGTCTCCAACAGATCTGGTCAGTGCTCCTATCAATAGGAAGCATACCATTGGGATGGGACAGAAAACTGCAGAGAGATGATGACGTGATATTCTATAATAATAAAACTTTATTGTGGTCATGGACCAGAAAACAAGATAAACAAATTTCATTGGGATATATAGCCGAGCCCCACTGAAGGGTGGGAGACAACAGGCAAAATCGATGGCAAAGACCATGCTGTCGACCGTACCCTCTAACCGTTATGGAAATTTCGTTATGGAAAATCCGTTATGGACATGATATTCTTTCACATAGAGGCTGAAAGAAGTAAACTTATTATCGAATATAGTACACACAAAGATCTGACATGGGAGAATAAACATGACTTCAAAGATACTCAAGTTATTTGAAATAATGTTGTCTAGTACATGTCCTATAAGGAGTCATGGGCAGTGGTGGGATGCAACCGTATGACAAATGGTTCGGTGAGTGCACATGTGCAGCATTGAAAAAAACGTTTTAAGCTTCAAAACTTACCTTCTATGTCAGCGGCTCTGAGTAAAACCGCTGACTCATGGCAATCCGCTCTGGCGCGCGAATCAGCTGAGCTAAGAAACAGGGAAATATAGGACAGCAAAGCACAGGGGCAGGGGGATGGGGCCAAATGCTCATTGGAACTACTGGTTCATCCGAACCAGTATGAACTGGCTGAATCCAACCCCTGGTCAGGGGATTCCTCAGAATCTACCATTACTTGCAGATGAAGAGGGGGGAAGGGCCAACTGGGTGCGGCCGCGCGGGTGATTATGGGTGCCTCAAGGCAATCCCACATAACACCTCTTCTGTGCGAGCTGCACTGGCTACCTGTGGCCTTTCGGGTGCGCTTCAAGGTGCTGACGACCATCTTTAAATCTCTCCATGGCTCGGGGCCTAGCTACATTTGAGACCGCCTCCTGCCCCATACATCCCTTCGTCCGATCCGCTCCCACAGAGAGGGCCTTCTCCGGGTACCGTTGGCTGGGCAATGCCAGTTGGCGACGCCCAGGGGAAGGGCCTTCTCTGTGGCGGGCCCAGCCCTCTGGAATGACCTACCCCCCGATCTACACACCACCTCGGACCTCCGCCTCTTCCGCCAGCGTCTCAAAACATATTTATTCCAACAAGCCGGCCTAGCATAACCTCCCGTTTCTGACTTTTATCTGTATAAATTTTAATTCTTAGGGTTTTATAAGGGTTTTTAGCACGGGATATAATTTAATAGTTTTTTAATAATGTATTTTGTAATTTTGTATGGTTTTTAATATTGCCTGTGTGCCGCCCTGGGTCCTTGCAAGGAGAAGGGCGGGGTATAAATTTGAAAAAAAAAAAAACCAACAGCGACTCCAGGTCTTGCTTCATTAACTTCATCTTTGCTGAAGCACTTTGTGCAATTAGCATCCTTGTGGTGGGAAGTACCTGAAAAACATTACTTCCACTTTGATCAGATAAATCAAGTGTTAGCTGAGCTTGGCTATATACCAGGGAGGAAAACATGAATGACAAGCAAGACATTTTTATCCCAAAAATGGTCTAAGACAGGGATGTCAATCTCAAGGCTTGCGGGCCAGATCCGGCCTATGGGGTGCTTAGATCTGGCCCATGCGGCCAACCTGGAAACAGCGAAGGACCAGCCCACCGTGCCTCTGCCAGCAAAAAGGGAGCTCCATTTTTACTGGCAGAGGGTTGCAAGAAGATGTCGCAGCCGAAAAACGGAGCTCAAGAGCCTGTTTTCACTCGCAGAGCAAGTGAAATTAATTCCATTGTTTTGGAGACAGAGGATATTTTTTTCCCACCAATTCAAAACTTATACCTTGGTTTGGAAGATCTGCATGACAACGGCTGAAAAAGAAGAGATCAGGACACAGAAGAATGCATCGTTAGCTCAGGATTTTGGCATCAGGTTGAACTGAGGAGGTGAACACAATTTAAAAGTGCATTCGAAGATTTATTTTTAAAAAAAGAAAAAGTTGAATGAGCAAGCTATTTCCTGCATTAATTTCCCAACTAATGTAATTATACAGCCACAAGCTTTGGCGCCTGATCAGTTAAAAGAACAGCCAGAAACAAAAAGCAAAGGGGGAAAAAGGAGTCTGAGCATACCACATTAATGCCATATTAATCATCACATCTGATAGGAGTAAATGAGCTTTATTGTGGTTCCTGCTTTGCAAATCAAATTTGTAGCCACAGCTGATGCAGCTACAGTCTTGGTCCTTAAAATATACATATTTTATTGGCATTTCTGTATTGCAGTCATTGCATGGAGATATTTGATATTTGCAGAAGGAACCTAGTTAGATTGATTGATTGATTTCCCTCCCTCTCCCTCCACCTACCTCTGCATTTAAGTAGCATTATTCTCCGTTTCTGCTCTTGTTTCCAACTGTCGTTTTATACAGACTGAAAACCACCCAGCTTATGGGACTGGCCTCCTTTTGAATAGTTTAGTGTTGGTTTCCTTTTTTTGCCTCATAAGAAAATCAGTGTAATTGGTTTTTTCCCCCAGCTAGCTTCAAACAAGCTTAGCTGTTTTGTACCTGTGATACCATGAAGGGCAGGTTTTTCAAACAATCGTCCCTTGTATTCATGCAAGAAATTACAAGTCCGCATATTGTACTCTTTATACAGTTTAAGGATAAGTGTCTACTCAAGGAAATGAGACCAATGATAAGAAAAAAATTGGTTGAGATATCTTGAAAAAGGTATGGATTGATTTGCAACAAGAATGGATTACTTCAATAGATGCAGTAATTCAATCTCCACACTCTTAGTATAAATATACACTAAGAAGCTGTGGTCTAGAGGTGGAGCTCTTACCTCACAAGCAGGAGGCTGTGAGTTCAATCCTAGGTAGAGGCAGATGTAGGGTCTCCTGCTTGGGTAGGGGGTTGGACTAGATGGCCTGCAAGGTCCCTTCCAGCGCTGTTAATCTGTTAATAGATAGAGAAAGAACCAAGATATATTCACGCATGCAGACTAAAACATATGAAGAACGTTTGCGGGATTTGTGTTTGGCTAGTCTAGAGAAAAGAAGGACTCGGGGTGACATGATAGCACTATTCCAGTATTGTATTTGAGAAGCTGCCAGAAAGAGAAGGGGATCAATTTATTTTCCAAAACACCAGATGAGAAACAATAGATGGAAACTAATCAAGGAGAGAAGCAACCTGGAATTAAGGAGAAACTTCCAAACAGTGAGGACAAATAGCCAATGGAACAACTTGCTTTCAGAACGTGTGGGTGTTTCATCACTGGGTTGTTGTTTTTAATGACTGGGTAGTCACTTGTCTGAAATGGTATGGGGTCTCCTGTTTGAGCAAAGTCACTGTCCAAGGTCCCTCCAGCTCTATTTTGATTTATTGACTCTTAGACAAAGGGGTGGAGTACTGTCATGACAGTTATCATTCATACTTTCAAGGCTTTACATTAGAAGTTTAATTATCCAGTCAGTAGTAGAAGCTTACAAGGTACTGATGATCATCTTTAAATCGCTCCATGGCTCGGGGCCTAGCTATATACGAGGCCCCCTCCTGCCCCATACATCCCTTCGTCCGATCCGCTCCCACAGAGAGGGTCTTCTTCGGGTGCCGTCAGCCGGGCAATGCCGGTTGGCGACACCCAGAGGAAGGGCCTTCTCTGTGGCGGGCCCGGCCCTCTGGAACGACCTACCCCCCGACCTTCGCACAATCTTGGACCTCCGCCTCTTCCGCCAACGTCTTAAGACGTACTTATTCCAACAAGCCAGCCTAGGATAGCCCCCCGTTTCTGACGTTTTAAGGAAATTTGTAATTTGGTAGGGTTTTCAATATTGGGTTTTTAGCACGGGTTAATGAATTTAATTACATTTTAATTGATATTTATTGTATTTTTGTGTTTTTAAGATGCCTGTGCGCCGCCCTGGGTCCTAACAAGGAGAAGGGCGGGGTATAAATTTAATAAAATAAAAATAAATAAATACAAAAGCAATGGTCCTATAACTACCTAAACAGGCCTTACTTTATTTATATAGAATAGAATAGAATAGAATAGAAGAGAAGAGAAGAGAAGAGAAGAGAAGAGAAGAGAAGAGAAGAGAAGAGAAGAGAAGAGAAGAGAAGAGAAGAGAAGAGAAGAGAAGAGAAGAGAAGAGAAGAGAAGAGAATTCTTTATTGGTCAAGTGTGATTGGGCACACAAGGAATTTCTCTTTGGTTCATATGCTCTAAGTGTACATAAAAGGGAAAAAAATACATTCATCAAGAATCATACGATACAATACTTAGTGATGATTATAGGTTACTACTCTATACTAAGCAATCAAATCATACTAGAAAACAAACAGAACAATATAAATTGTAAAAATACAAGCAACATGGTTATAGTCATAAGGGGGAGGAGATAGGCAATAGGAAGGATCAGAAGAATAAGCGTAATATAGTCTTAGTAAATAGTTTGACAGTGTTGTGAGAATTAGTTGTTTAGCAGAGTGTTTAGCAGGGAAAATTGTCCTTGTGTCTAGTTGTTCTGGTGTGCACAGCCTTATAGCATCACTTTGAGGGTAGAAGTTGAAACAATTTATATCCAGGATGTGAGGGGTCTGTAGATATTTTCATGGCCCTTTTTTTGACTCATGCAGTATAAAGAGACTCAATGGAAGGCAGGTTGGTAGCAATTGTTTTTTCTGCAGTTCTAATTATCCATTGAAGTTTCTGTCTTGTTTGGTTGCAGAGCCAAACCAGACAGTTAATATAACCAGGTAGGTAATAATTTAAAAACTCCAAAAAATCATCCAGCCAAAACTGAAATTCCTTTAAGTCAGAAATTTGCCCTAAGCAACAACTATGAAAAAGAAACTTGCCCTGATACATTACAGGTAGTCCTTCACAACAGCACTCAAAAAAGTGACTTATTTTCCACATTTACAACCATTGTGATATCCCCATGGTCATGTGATCAAAATTCAGATGCTTGGCAACTGACTCACATTTACGATGTTTGCAGTGTCCCAGGGTCATGTGATCATCTTTTGCGACTTTCTGACAAGCAAAGTCCATCAGGAAGCCAGATTCACTTGACCGTTATCTTACAAATGTAACACTTGCAGTGATTTACTTAACTGTGGCAAGAAAGGTCCTAAAATTCACTTAACAAATGTCTCACTTAGCAACAGAAACGACGGGCTCAGTTGTGGTCATAAGTCAAGGGCCAGCTGTATTTTAACGGATTTTAGTACAATCACAGATCTGTTGAACAAGAAACTTATATAGGTCAGTGCTCCAAGAAATATATATTCATATTGACTATTTGATTGAAACTCATCACTTTTATGTTCAACTAGCCAATAGCCCGGCATTGCACAGGTATTTATTTATAGGCGGGAAATGTCCAGACCAAATATAATTTCTAATGTTGGGTTTTCCCCCTTACGAGAGGGAGCCCCCTTGTGGAATATTGTGAAGATGTTACCATGGCAACTCTACTGCGCTGTACAGTAGAAGCCTTTTTACGGCAGTACAGTAGAATCCATTTAAAGGTACACCAGGCTGCATCTTAACCGAATACACACCCCGAGGTATTAGGGGTGTCTTACCCCCACAGTATTTTATTCCAGAGTAAGTCATCTTGCTCAAGGCATTCAAGAGTTATGCTGAAACACACACACACACACACACACAGCCATTTATATATAGATAGATTAATTACACAAGTAAAAAAATCAGTTCTTGCTCTGAAATAACCTTCTCCAACATTCCAGATTTGTCAGAACCACATCTCCCAAAATTGTTGAGTCAGTGACTAAGAATTCTGGGAACTGCTAACATATTCCTGGGGAACACAAAATTGGAAGAAGTTTGCATTATTATGCGTGTAGGATAGTCTTCAGGGGAAAAAATGGCTTCGTGGTTATTTGTAAGATGTATAAAAGATGATCCTCCATAGTTCTGCCCCTTTCATATTAAAATGTTTATTTTAATAAGGTCTAGGATTTAAAGAGCAACTCCCACATGATATTTTCTGACTTTTGAAAGTCTGGAAAACAGATCCCTGAGGCACGCGACATTTTTTAAAAATGCCTTGGAAATCCTTTCCTGTTCAAAAGCAGCAGGCTTTGTAAGATGGAGATACTTCCAGACTAGTTTGCTGCCTTTATTCAATGAAATCATGTGAATACAACTTCAAAATTTACAAAGCTATAAGCAATGTTAGGCAAAAATCTGGTAGGTGGCAGGAGTTAGAATTCCCTGCATTTCTTTGCTGACATTTGGTGAATGCCCGGACTTCTCTAATCTAGATTTGATCGCCCTAAACACTAAATATTAAACCAGCCTTCCTCAATCTAAGTGGTGGCCAAATATATGGATTTCAAATTCCAGAATCAGTCAGCCAGCATAGATATCCAGAATGCTGGAAGTCCTCACAAATGGAAAGCTAGGTTAGGGGAAACCGTTTTAAACATGCCTATTAATCATCTGTGTCTTCTTGTCTTTGTATAAAGCACTACAGATAGTCCTCGACTTACGACTACAAATGAGCCCAAAGTTTATGTTGTAAAGTAAGACAGTTGTTACGTGAGTTTTGCCCCATTTTATGACCTTTCTTGCCTCAGTTATTAAGTGAATCGTTGCAGTTGATCAGTTAATAACCCGGTTGTTAAATGAATCTGACTTCCCCATTGACTTTGCTTGTCAGAAGGTTGCAAAAGGGGATCGCATGACTTTGGGACACAGCAAGGGTCATAAATATGAACCAGTTGCTAAGCACCTGAAGTTTAATCGCATGATCATAGGGATGCTGCAAAGGTCGTAACTGTGAAAAACAGTCATAAGTCACTTTTTTCAATGCCATTGTAACTTTGAACAGTCATTAAATGAACGGTTGCAAGACTACTGGTATTACTGCAGTTAATTTTTTTTTTAAATGCATTGATCGGTACCACTCCAATTCATTTGTAGGTTTAAACAGTTGCCATACAGAGCTGAGACTAAGGGTAGAAGGCAAAACAGAACAAAACAGTATCATAAATTAGAGTATGAAAATTATCACTAATTTTTTAAAACTTCATGCACTCTATGTTAAAGAAATGGGGATGCAATGGCTCAGTGGTGAAGACAATGAGCTTGTTGATCAGAAAGATAGGCAGTTTGGCGGTTCGAATCCCTAGCGCCACATTACTTGTCCCAGCTTCTGCCAACCTAGCAGTTTGAAAGCATGTAAAAATGCAAGTAGAAAAGTAGGAACCACCCTTGGTGGGAAGCTAACAGCGTTCCGTGCACCTTCAGTGTTTAATCATGCCGGCCACATGACCACGGAGACGTCTTCGGACAGCGCTGGCTCTTCGGCTTCGTAACAGAGATGAGCACTGCCCCCTAGAGTCAGGAAAGACTTGCACATATGTGCCGGGGAAACCTTTACCTTATGTTAAGGAAAATTAACCTCTTGAATGCCACAAATAAAGTCACTGATGATGAAGAATACATCAACATTAATCTGTGTTCAATGAAGACACAGTGTATAAATTACTTGGGCATTTGTCCAATGTTGAGTTGGAAAATGTATTTATTGTTGAGTTGCAAAATGTATTTATTGATTAAATTGTACACCACCCAGAGTCCTTCTCCGAGAGAGATGGATGGTTAAGAAGAAAGAAAGAAAGAAAGAAAGAAAGGAAGGAAGGAAGGAAGGAAGGAAGAAAGAAAGAAAGAAAGAAAGAAAGAAAGAAAGAAAGAAAGAAAGAAAGAAAGAAAGAAAGAAAGAAAGAAAGAAAGAAAGATCAATTTCAAGAGTAGAATGTAACTAAAGAAGTCCATGACTTACTCTGTAGTAGTTTTTCCATGCTGGCATATAAACCTGACCCCAAAGATCTTGAAAGGCAAGAACAGTGTCTGCCCCATCCCCTTCATCGCCCCCTCCCACTCAGCTTTCTTTCTGTCTTGCTCTGGCAAACCATTTTGGAGACCCTCTTCTTTAAATGAGTCAAACAATAATCTCATTAACATATGAAAAATTAACGTAAAGCAGATACAGATTTCCCCCCCTCTGGTGGCCATGCATACACTCTATGAAACCAAAGGTTTTCTTGACTGTCCCCTTTGCTTCTGTGCCAATTCAATGCAAGCAAGCATCATTTCCATAAGCAGTAATCACACGATCTTGTTATGCCCACACCCTAGCTACCAAAAAGGCACTGGAATAAAGGCACATATCTAATATGGCAAGCTAAGTATGCCGGGCACGGACTCTTGGTCTTAATTTCACTAGGTCCTACTAAAAGATGAACAGTTAATTTTGCAAAACAGGCCCAGAGATTTCAGAATCAGGAACTTTCTAACTGCCAATTGGGGGTCCAATGACCTAGATCAGGGGTCTGCAAAGTCGGCTCTTTTAAGACTGGTGGACTTCAACTCCCAGAGTTCCCCAGCCAGCTATGCTGGCTGGGGAACTCTGGGAGTTGAAGTCCACCAGTCTTAAAAGAGCCGACTTTGCAGACCCCTGATCTAGATCAATTTAAAAAGACCTTCAGCTCAATCACTCTGAACTTAGATGATGTGTGAAAAAAGCACAGTTCAGCCATGCCTGAAAGTAATTTTCGTCTAAGTCTGGGTGCCATCCATTATATTTTAAAGGTTTTAATTTCTATCCAGGAACTGTGGGTGGGATGGGGTGGGGATGAAATCTTCAGGGGGAAAAACTGTACGAGCCCAGGATTTTTTTTTTAAAAAAAATAGTTCTGACTCAGATTTTGGCTTATGCTCCTTCATAATTGCCATAAATCCTAGCTCTGAAAGAACACTAATTTGAACATAATTTGCCTCTTCATCTTATAGAGTGCATGGCTTCTAAATGCAGATGTTACATTTGACAACTGAATAAGCAAAATGTAATCTTTGTGCATTGTGGATCTCAACCTTCCATTGGGAAAAACAGTGGAAACTCTGAATGTTGGCTGACCATCCTTCCTTCTTCTAACCAATTCCATATGGAAAATGCTAAAGAACTGAATGAAGACTCCTTTTATCCAGCAGACAGGCCACCTCTAGGGAAAATATTTTCCTGGCTGATGATAGGTTTCAGCACAAGATCCCACTATAATACCATTACTAGGACCTGTAAGAGTTTTACAGGCAACAAGGGCAATTCTACTTAAAAAAAACAACAACCCTTTTTTTAACCAACCAACCTTATTTCTACTTTTCAAAATCCAACCATGTTATTGACAGTGTTCTAAGAAATGACCCCATTTCAAAACAGAACTCCGAAGCAGATTCTCAAAGAACAATTTTTATTTTGGAGACATCATCTCGGCATCAACTGGTAGAAAGCCAACTCTGAGCTTTCCCGGGATTTCCACCTAAATAAAGGTGAAAGTTACACTTTCTCCCAAAGCAATAAATCACATTATCCAATCCAGGCACTAGCTGGTTATCTGGCAACTCCTTCCTCCATGTATAGCCAGCCAGCAGTTGGAATGTCCTTGACCTAGGAATGGACTAGTTTGTTTTACTTACACCCCTCCCCCCCCAACTAAGCTTCAAGCTTCGTCAAGCCGAAAGAAAGAAAGAAAGAAAGAAAGAAAGAAAGAAAGAAAGAAAGAAAGAAAGAAAGAAAGAAAGAAAGAAAGAAAGAAAGGCAGACAGACAGACAGACAGACAGACAGACAGATAAGACAGACCAACAGGAAGGGAGGGAGGGAGGGAGGGAGGGAGGGAAGGAAGGAAGGAAGGAAGGAAGGAAGGAAGAAAGAAAGAAAGAAAGAAAGAAAGAAAGAAAGAAAGAAAGAAAGAAAGAAAGAAAGAAAGAAAGAAAGAAAGAAAGAAAGAAAGAAAGAAAGAAAGAGAAAACTTCAATAGCCAGAACAGCTTTGGGATTGACAGTTATTTTCTAAAAAGAGGAGATAGCATAACAAAATCAGTAACTTCCCTGCAGACATTTGGATTTTCATAAAGAAGAATAAAAACACAATGTGTGTGGAGATGAGATGAGAATAAAATCCTGAGTCTCCCAATCCTCTTGATCTCTCTCCTTACTTGTTCATTCACCTGAATGGGCTTACAAGCTGCTCTCTGATCCATCCCTTGGCCAGATCTAAGTTCTCTTCCAAGAAATGGAATTGGCCCTCTTGCCATTTGGTATTTTAATCATCAACAGAAGACCTGTCTGTTCTGCTCTGCATTGTTAGAGAACAAGTGTCCCGAGCAAGCTGGTGGCCTTCTAGACTGACATTTAATTGCCAAGAAAACTACATGGATGAGTCCATGAACTCACCAGGAGTTGACCTCAGCCCACTGAGACTCTTCACCTTTATCTTTAAATGAACTCTGTTGAAAATGGTTGTATTCCTGTTGCTTTATTGCCTTGTTTTATGGTAGTTGCTTTGTTGCCATTGCTTTTATCTTTTCACTATTATTAAAGCAATATTGTGATATCATTGGAAGGAGCCAGATGAAATTTCTCTACATGTTTCATTGTTGCTCATCTACTGTGGCTTTAATGTGAGATGCAGCCTTGAACTGCCCCAAAATTGTTCAACCTGGTGGTGTGAAGCAGGGTGGAATTCAACCGATTCGCACCGGTTCAGGCGAACCGGATGTTAATTTTGCATCTGGTTGTTGCAAGGACTGGCTGCCCTCCCCTCTCCCCCTCCCAGAAGTCTCCACATGGACCATTCATTGTGCCAGGTAAGTGCAGGGCCTACGCAGAGGATCTGGGAGGGCAAAAAATGGGCCTCCTGGAAATCTGAAAAAAGGCTATTTTCACCCTCCTGGAGGCTCGTAGAAAGTGTCTGGAGCCTGGGGAGGGCAAAAAATGGGTTTACTGGAAATCCTGGAAGTCCAAAAACAGGCCTGGGGAGGGTGAAAATGCCCTCCATCATGGTTCAAGGAGGCAGAGTAGGCTACGCCCACCATGGCCATGCCCACCCAGCAACCAGGCAGAGAACCAGTTGCTAACATTTTTCAATCCCGCCCCAGTATTAGCCTACTCTATTGATTTAGATGGATCAATGCCCTGCTCAATTCCTGCTGCACACACCCTGCAAAAGGCAGGATTGGGTTAGATTTCATGTATTTCACTTACCAGATGGTTCTTAGCTAGATTCTTGCAACAACCTCAGTCCCTCAGAAGGCTGCTTTAATTTAAGTTCTCCACAGAAATAGGAGTTGAGGTTTACATTCCACGGCAAAACTGCTGTTGAAATGAAGGCTACTCTCAAAAGCAGAAGGGGAAGAAGAAGCTGTTGAGCTAGTCTGACGTTAGTCAGGTTTTTCAGTACGTCCAAAATAGCTAGTTTTATTCTTCCCAGTGCAGTCCCTGGTTAGATGAACACAAGTGATTTGAGTGACAGAGTGTGATTTTCCTTAGCAACAAAATGAGACGTAGCATTAGAAGAGAGGCCTGCCCGTTTCAGTTTGTTATACATAAAATGAACTGCTTCATCATTAATGGCCTTGGTCGCAACATGCCGCCCCAAGAATGGAAAAATCAGTCTCTTAATTCCCAATGGCAAAATTCCAATCAGTGGGCTGTAAAACCAGGGAATACGGTCGGTTTTTATTTATTTATTTCGTAAACACAGTTCTAAATGAGATGATTCCTGGGGGACAATTAGAAACCGGCCATATGACTTTTCTTCCTATGGAAAGGCTATTAAGCTTATTACACAAATTCCTTCCAGGCTTTAGGAACAGAGGCTATACTTGACAGAGTCAGGAACTTTCCTCCCAAAGCTGTTTACTCTGTTTTAATGAGGCTTGTGTACTGGGAGAGTTTGATTCGCCTGACGGGAGTTTTTTTTCCCCCAACGCTTTCCTATTAGCAATTTTATCAAGAGACAAGAGTTACTGGTCATAGAGTAGCCGAAACATTGACAAGTAGAGAAGCCAGCAAAAGATTGGGAATTTGGATGGAAGACCATTATTTCTAGCAGAGAGAAAGTAATTCCTGGCCGAATATCCTCCAATTTGTAGCTCTAATTTTTACTTGTGTTATGGGGAACACAGAAGGAGAAATGAGTATATGTTTGCCTCCTTGCGTTGAATATGGAAAAACAATAAAGGCAGGATGTAAAATGCATATCCAATCCTCCATTTCACAAAGCCTAGATGGAGAAAGCTCCCAAGAGAAGGTGGTAACTAATGAAAAGAATCAACAACAAATCTTGGTTTCTTGACTAAAGCAAATAAAGTTCTGAACTGTGACCTAAGCCACCTGCTCTCTAGATCCAGGGCCCTCCTGGTTTGTGAAGACCCCCGTGTCTTGTGAGTGGGTTCTAATGGTGGTTAATTCTTCTTTGAGTGGGGGGATTATTTCTTTATCTCTTCAAGACGACTTATTTTACCCCTTCTTCAAGAAGCCACCATTGGATGCCACCCTACTGGACAATTTTCATCTAATATCTAACCTCCCCTTTTTGGATAAGATGGTTGAGAAAGCCCGATGAATAAGCAACTGATTCATTGGGCTTTGAATGAAGTGGTTTATCTGGATCCTTTGTAATCATGATTCAGACTCAGGTATGGGGCAGGAACAACATTCATTACATTTTTCGATGATCTGTGGCATGGGTGGGATGGACATTGTGCATCCATCCTGCCCGATTTCACCTTTCATCAGTTTTCAATCCCATTGACCATGCTATCCATCTACTCGCACTGTTATGTTTAGTTTGTCCACTTTCCCAGGGTCAATTCCAGTCAGGGGCTATTGGAAAGGGAAGATTCTGCCCTTGGCCCCTACTATCTGGTGCCACAAAGTTAATTCTCCTATTTCATGTCTACATAAAGCCACTGGGGAAGCACATTCATCACCATAGGATGAGGTATCATTAGTACACTGATGACAACCACTGTATATCTCTGTCCCTAGCACATTAAGCAATCCCGTGAATGGAATTCCTGGAGACTGGATGTGGAACAATAGGGTTCACCTGGCAAGATTGAGTGGCTTTAAATTTTGGGTCCTGTCAGTTGTAGCACTATTCTGGATTAGGTAGCCTTGCCCCAGACAGACCCAGTGTGCAATATGGAGGGCTTCAACTCAACTCCTTCTAGAAGATCAGGTGGCAGTTGTAATAGGAGGGCTTTTGAACAGCTTTGAGTTGAACTCCAGCTCCTTCCTGAATTGGGAGGTTCTTCTCATAGTCATTCATGCTCTGGTAACATCCAGATTGGACTATTACAATACGCTCTATACAGAGGTGGGTTCCCAATTTTTTTGCTACCTGTTCGGGCGTGCAATGCTTTTGCGCATGCGCTGAAGCATCCAGGTGGGTGGGTGGAGACTCCCGCCGCTGCTACTACCAATTTGGCTAACATGGGCTGAACCGGCAGCAACCCACCTCTGGCTCTATATGAGGATGCCCTTGAAGAGTATCTGGAAGCTTGAATAGGTACAGCATGAGCAGTTATGTGTGCTCCTAGAAAAACACATATTACACTTCTGCCCTGCAAATTATATCGGTTGCCAATCTGCTTCTAGGTCCAATTCAAGATGCTGGTAGTTTGATCTTTAAAGCTTTCCCAAATTATATCCTAATAAATCTGTCTCAGGAAGGATGTTATGAATTTTATGAACAAAGAACTTGCATTCGGTGGGACCCAAGAGACAGGACCTCTCCACATAGATGGGTTCCTCCTAGATCAGCCTGGATCAGTCAAACTGGTAGTGGTGGTGGCGGGAGGCTCTGTCCACCAGCCGGGATGTTTCTGCACAGACGCGGCCTACGCGTGTGCTCAAGCACAACCAAACCAGTAGTGTTGGGATTTGAAACCCATCTCTGCCTTTCCGTCATGGTACCCAACATTCTCCCTTCTGAAGTTAGGCTCGCTTCTTCCATGCTATTGTTTAAGAAAGTCCCTCAAGACTAGGTTAGGTGCTCCGGCCTTAGGGTCTTTGAGAACTGTAGACATTCTTAGAGGCTCAACTGTGATTGATATTCTCCCTCTCTCCGTGGTGTTTACATAGTTCTTATTTTAATCATCACTTGTTAGTCTTTTATAATTTTTTTTAAATCTACTTGCTGTTTATTCAATTATTGTATATTTATTTATTGTTGGATTTATATAACCGCACCCTCTCCCCAAAGGGACCTGGGGCGGTGCCCAGGAAATTAAAACACATAATATCACAAATATAAATAATTAATACCAAATTGAATAAATTATCCCTGTGCTAAAAATTTAAAAATATTAAAACATAACCCCATCTAAAACCCAATTAAAACAATTTATGGTACAGACTGTAGGCTAGGTAAATAGCTTAGGCCAAACCGGCCTGATGAAACAAGAGTGTCTTTAATTTCTGGCGGAAGGTGCGGAGGTCCGTGGTTGTTCTAAGGTCGGGGGGTAGGTCGTTCCAGAGGGTTGGGCCCACCACAGAGAAGGCCCTTCCCCTGGGCGTCGCCCGCTGGCATTGCCTAGTGGACGGCACCCGAAGAAGTCCCTCTCTGTGGGAGCGAATCGGCCGAAGGGATGTATATTGCCCAGAGCCACTTTGTGTGAGATGGGTGGCCATATAAATATGATTAATGAATTAGATGAATAATGCTTTTATACGTCTAGTTATAAAACAAAACATTTTGCAGGGTGGGGTTTTTTTTTTTTTTTAGAAAATGTGAAATAAATTTTTTAAAAGCAAAGAAACAAATTATTTGCCTAAATTGCCTGGTTTTTTTCTTATCTTTTCAAATACGCACACAGTACCAGTTATGTGACTCTGTAGCTAGGATTTGTCACATATATTAACACACATTTTATGACACATTTATAACCAATCCCAAGCTGCAGTTAAGACGTCTTTTGTGGCCTGGATGAATTGTAATATAATAGGAATTCAGAATGTGTGAATTTCCTGCTAATCATTGCATAAATGGGACCCAATTGCAGCCAGAAATTATGTTCAAAATTACATGGCAGAAATGTACAGCTTTTCACACCAAAGCAATACCCTTAAAATGGCTTTTGTACAATTATCTCAAAGAGCTTGTCTCTCCTTCCTGTAGGGCACCATTCAGAGGCTGTCTTCTTTCTCTTAAATAAAAAAGCAAGAACAGAGGGAGGGAGAGAAGGAAGGGGCAAAAAAATATATTCTGGCTCAGAACAGCTGAATAGGTTTGAAAGGCCACTGTAGCTGGCCAGTGATAGCTATTCCCTTACTGAGCTCAGAGACAAAGACATTAGCCACAGGTATTCTCCTTTTCAAGATTTTTTTTTTCCAGATGAGAAAGCATGGGATATGACAGCATCACATTGGATTTACTCGGGCAAGCAGGCAGGCAGGGAAATGATCCAGACAAAAGCAAAAGAAAGTAACAATACGGTAACTTTTTCAAACGCTCACCCTTAACCACAGGAGTTTCGATGGGGTGAGAAACAAAGGAGCTAATCAGAAATGTATACATCTATTTCTTGGAAGATAGAGAGCAAGCATTAAAGAATGGATAAATTTAATGAATTTCTGGAAATAGGGGTATCTTTACACAGATAAGAAATGCCACCCAGCTGGCTTCCGGAAGAGAGACGTGGCTTTCTGATTCCATTCGATGAATAACTTAATCGCTACAAATAATATTTTAAAAGTACTAATACAACAATGGCTATTTTTTATTTTAATTTAATTAAAATAGGCAAAAATTAACGTTTCTTGCGGATCACATAAGTAGATAATACCTTTCAGCACCTCTTTTGCGACGTGAGTATGTCACATCACCATGGTCATCATGATGGAGCTGTGAATTTTGAGAATAAATCTTAAAGTGAATCGGTATCAACTTGTGTCCAATTACAATTCACTGACTAGGATATATTCTAGGGCAGGGGTCTGCAAAGTTGGCTCTTTTAAGACTGGTGGATTTCAACTCCCAGAGTTCCCTTCCCAGTTATGCTGGCTGGGGAACTCTGGGAGTTGTAGTCCACCAGTCTTAAAAGAGCCAACTTTTGTTGGCTCCAGTTGTAGTCCACCAGTCTTAAAAGAGCCAACTTTGCAGACCCCTGTTCTAGGGGGGACATCATCACTACCTTTTATTCACTTTCTCATTGTGTTTCTGCCCTTTTTCCCGACTTGTAGGTCATTTTTCTTTGTGCCCTCTTGCACAAAGTATTTTGGGGAGCTTGAATTAGCTGGTTTCTAAGATTCACTATTACATTTCATGTTTTTCCAGGTTCTATAGCAACCCTAATTATTTCAGTGACCATAATGGTATCTTACCCAATGCCAAAGGATAAAATGAACCACATTAATAATAAGTGCCAGGTGAAGATCTTATCATTTGTCTGAGCTTTTAATGAATAGCAAGTCTTACCTTATTTTCATGATTGCTTGCTTATTTGATCTTTATACCTATTGCTTTATGCAGTTTTTCTGCCATTCAATTCTTTTATCTGCTATTGTACTATTTTATCTTATGATGGTTTCTCCTAATACTGTTGTTTGTCGCTATTCTTGCTTACACTTTTTCTGTTTAATTTTCTAGAATGTGTTAAAAATGAAAAAGGGTTGACATTCTTTATATAAACGTAATTAATGTTGGAGATGGCTTGAAGACAAAAGATACTGCTGAATACAGAAAAAAGAAAGTGGCTGTTTAATCTGGTGCAGGTTTTTCTTTCTCGCCTCAATGCACAAACCATCCTGATCTCTTCGACTATCATTTAAAAGTTTAACTTTATTTCTGCTCTTTGACAACAGAATAGATAACAAGAGACATGAGTGAATGACCTGGCCTTACAGCTAAAATATTAGCTATTTTGCCCAACAATGCCGAGTGTAATGTAATATTTGCAATACTTTTTTACTGGCAAATGCATTTTGGAACCAACTCTAAGCTGGAATAATTACACAATGATAATTTTGGGACATCTGTTTCTTCTTCATTACTATGATTGTTGTTATCATTGTCATCATCATCATCATCATCCTATCCCAATTATCTTAATATAGTGAGTCGTAGAGAACCCAAAAGTTTGCACATCCTGTCATGTCATGTTGAGTATTCTGAACAAGGGAACACTCCAGCCATGTTTTTAAAAGTCTTTTTTATTGTTGTTCAGTGTGGATCAAAGATTCAACAAGTATATGCAAAAGAGCTGGATGACGCTGATACTTCAGGCCAGTGGTGGGTTTCTACAGGCTCGCACCTACTCGCGAGAGCCAGTTGGTGAAATTTAGAGAACCGGTGAGAGGGGGTTCCACCGGCGTACCTGGATGTAAATCTGGCCCACCGCTGCCAGTGACCCAACGGGAGAGAGAAAGAAAGAAAGAAAGAAAGAAAGAAAGAAAGGAAGAAAGAAAGAAAGAAAGAAAGAAAGAAAGAAAGAAAGAAAGAAAGAAAGAATTTATCATCACAATTGAGTTCAAAATTTTGGTTGCTAAGCAAGAGCGTTGTTAAATGAGTTTCACCACATTTTAAAAGGTGGCCACTCCCACCCTGTCACATGACTGCCAAGCCACGCCCACAAAATAGGCCAAACCTACAGAGTAGGTTCTAAAAAAATTGAAACCCACCACTGCTTCAGGCCTAGTTTTGAGAGCTAAAAAAGAAAAAAAAAGTCAGGTACTATAACTTTCTCTGTAGAGCTTGATCCACCAGAGAAGAGGTGAGGCAAATCTGAACCTTGTTATGGGAAAGAAATATCCGAGGATGCACCTTGCTCTACCCTCAACTGGAACAAATGAAAATGGCAGCGGAGATTTTGGAAGGCTTTATTTTGCTATCTCTGGTCCTCTTATATGCTTGCAATTGTCCAATAAAGTTTGGCTACCTGATCTTCCAATGGAGGGTTCAGAAAAACTCTAGGACTATAAACTGAAGAGCATGTGCCAGGTTCCAAGTAACACCCCCAACTATATATCTCCCATGCTCATATAATTCCCCCTCCCATTTTCCCACAGCACTAAATGTGGCAAGCCAGAAGGACCAATGCAAAAGATGGCTTCCAGGCCTGACAGCATGCTTCGGCTAGAATCCTGCTCAAGTCTTTTTCTTGTTGGGCACTTAGGTAGGAAAGGAGGTTATCTAAGAAATTGATTGTGAGTATTGCACACTGAATGACAGTGCTAGAAATGAAAAGTCAATCTTGCAAAGTAAAGGCAGAGTGAACAATTGTTTCCCAATGTTTGACTGAGAGCTAAAAGGCTCATAGAAATTTGTACCTTTATGGGAAAAGAGAGATCATGTTCCAGGAAAAAGCTTGCACAATTATGAATCAGATTGTTGTACTGGGAAAATAATCAAAAATGGAAGAAATTTGTTCTTGCCAATGGGTTATATCTAAGTAACAGCAAAATAATCTGACTGGTCAGTTTTGAAGAGCTCTCATCAATCTTATTGCTTCAATCTTCCCAATCTGGCATCTTTCAAAAGAAGATCCGGCTGCCAGAGAATTTCGAAAGTGTGGAAACAGTGATTGGGAGGTAAGAATCTCAGATATAAAACAAATTACAAACTGAAGGATTATTCCTAAAAAAACTTTAGTTTTTATTGAAAAGAAATAATGTGGCACACCTTAAAAGCAGAATGGGACAATTTGCCACCACCAACTGGCTGCAGTGAACTCACCATGACCAGCTTGCCACAGAACAACTCGCTGCAGGACAATTTAACAATTGTATTTAATTATTTAAAATAAATTTAAAAATATTTTAATTTTCAATATTCCCATTTCATTCTGTCCCACCTTTTACATCCTTTTTAAAATGATTCTTTCCCACCATTTCTTTGATATTAGTGTAACTCTTGTCCCCCAGCGAGTTGTTCTGTTGTTGGCTGTGGTGAGTTATCCTGCAGCAATTTGGCCACAACAGGTTGGCTTCGGCGAATTGTCATAGACTCCCTTAAAAGACTGCATCTGAGTTAACATCTGAAGTCATCAATTCAAAGATCACCAATGCCTTTTTTTTTCAAAGTTTTATTCTATAATCTTTATTCTATGTCTAAAACCTACACAACATAATAATTAAGTTAATTATATCATGCTTTGGAAACGTTTGTTTATTGTTTGTTTCTAGTTCCTCTTCAATAGTTTTTTAAAACTTCTTTCTGTGGTTGCTTTTTTTTTTCTTTACGGTTTGTTTATGATACGTTTGTTCATACAATAATGTTTACTAACTTGGCTGAACATGCTTAGTTAAGGATAGTTGTATTAGATGAAGGTCTTTGTTTTGTGGATTATTATTATTATTATTATTATTATTATTATTATTATTATTATTATTATTATTATTATTATTATTATTATTATTATTAAATTTGTATACCGCCCTTCTCCCTTACGGAACTCAGGGAGGTGAACAGGCATCAATAAAAACATACAAAAGACAACGATACATAAAATACTATAAAATAATATTAAATTGGGGCCCGTTGTAAAATCCAGATAAAAACTCTTAAATAAAACCAATTAAACCAATTAAAAGCTACTACGCCACACGGAATAAATGCGTTTTCAAAGCCCGACGGAAGAGGCGCAGGTCATTGGTCGTACGTAGGTTGGGGGGTAGGTCGTTCTAGAGGGCAGGGGCTGCCACAGAGAAGGCTCTCCCCCTGGGGGTTGCCAGGCGGCATTGTTTGGCCGACGGTACCCTGAGGAGGCCTAGCCTGTGGGAGCGAACTGGTCGGTGGGAGGTATTTGGTAGCAGGAGGCGGTCTTGCAAATAACCAGGACCCGTGCCATGGAGTGCTTTGAAGATGGTTACTAGCACCTTGAAGCGCACCCGGAAAGCCACAGGCAGCCAGTGCAGCTCGCGCAGGAGAGGTGTCACGTGGGAGCACCTTGAGGCTCTCAGAATCCCCCGCGCGGCCGCATTCTGCACTAACTGGAGCCTCCGGGTGGACCTCAAGGGCAGCCCCATGTAGAGAGCATTGCAATAGTCCAGGCGGGAAATGACAAGGGCTTGAGTGACCCTGCGTAGAGCGTCACGATCCAGAAAGCGACGCAACTGGCGAATCAAGCGAACCTGATAAAAAGCCCCCCTGGCCACGGCTGTCATGTGTTTGTCTAATGACAGCCGAGAGTCCAGGAGGACACCCAAGTTGCGAGCCCTCTCTGGATGTTATTTTACCCTTTGAAGGCACATAATATTTACTACAATATTATTCCATGCTGCTTGGGATCACTTTCGTGATGTTTTTTCACACATCCAATCTGTTGAAGCAGAGAAATGGAATATAGTGATAAAGAAGAAATAACACAGAACTAACAAACATCTCCCATTTGGGGTATTATCTAAGCTAGTTACTACATAATGTCCTTATGAAAGAATTATAATGGATTGGGAAAGACTAATCATTGTGAGATTGGATTAGCAAAACCGGGAATGCAGATTCATGCTCTGTTAAACTTGAGAGAGCGGTTTTATGAAAAAGCAGGCAAGCATCAGGGAAGATTTTCAAAATAATAAACAGGAATGGATGTGAAGGGCTTTCCTATTCCTGCTGCTATTGATTGCGTGGTGAATGGATTGGATAGCTCTGGCTCTCAAGAGTTTTGCCCTGGCAAAAATATTTCACTACTAGTGTTATTAGTGGAGACGGTTGGATAAAATTGCAGACAGGTAATTCCAAAATTCAGGTAGAGAATAGGCCTGATCTTCCAGACCCAAATTCTGGCCCATCAGTTATACCAGCTGGCATAGACAATTTCCCCCTCTACTTTCAGTGAGATGGAAAAGTAGAGGAATAAAATACTATAAGTCACCAATACACACTTCTTTCTTAACATGTAATAGGAATTCTCCACTTTCTTAGCTCCACTGAGAATTGCTCTCGCTACTAGTATTAAGTCATCTGAAAGAAGAATCTTGTTCAGATTTGTGCTGAATGTTTGAATGTTTATAAATAGAGCTACATTTATAATATAAGGTTTTTCAATGCGGAAGTAATGCACTTCTTGCATATTTTAATTGCTTGTCTCCTAACAGAATTTTGGAGCTAACTTCCTGAATTTAACTAACAATCTAAAACAATATTGGCACGTAATCTTAGAGAAGATTGAAAAGGCTAATCTTGAAAGTGTTTGTGTTCATAGACACCAGATTATGCAAGTGGCCAAATGCATTAATGTTTAGATCTCTCAACAGAAAAGTAGAATTTAAAATATTGTGATCTTATAAAAAATAACTGTATAAATTATCAAGGAGCCACCAATGATATAAGGTTTTATTGAAACACAGACTTCCTTTGCAATATTTTGGAGCAGCAAATATCTGGACAATACTTGATCGTATGCCTTCCTTGTTATATTTTTCTCTTGCAATTGATTTAGGTTCTCTCATTTTCCGTGAAAAAATGGGCTCCCCGCAGCTATTGTGTGCCTGTTTTTGCATATATGTAATTATTTTTATATTACTATAAATATATATGAAAATGCAAACAATCCGCACCAAAAGGTGTGCTAGACTATGTCTACTTTCTTGCATGGCTGTGCAGAGTCCATTTATAGCTAGGCTTTCATTGTGAGCCCTCTGGTTACCAAAGATTGTGAAAAGATCAATAATGTAGTTTAGTTCAGTGATGCAGCTAAATCATCTTTGCTCAGTCATTGTATGAGTTTATAAGGAAGGGACAAAGCAGAGTCATCAAGGTGAATCCGCTCCATGAGACAGAAATCTGAAAGTGCTTTAGACCTGACTGCAGGTATATTTATCCACTTTCTCCATGACTGCACGAGTGTGGAAGATCAAAGATCCGAACTCTTTTCTGTGTCCTGATAATATGGATATTGGAATGCAAATTTTCTAGCCAAAAATAAAGGCTAAATCTGATGGGAAAACAATTATTGACTCAGATTCAAAATGACAAAGATTGCAGGAGCATTCTTTAGGTAAAGGTAAAGGTCCCCCTCGCACATATGTGCTAGTTGTTCCCGACTCTAGGGGGCAGTGCTCATCTCCATTTCAAAGTCGAAGAGCCAGAGCTGTCCAAAGACGTCTCCGTGGTCATGTGGCCAGCATGACTAAATGCCGAGAGTGGTTCCTAGTTTTCTACTTGCATTTTTCCATGCTTTCAAACTGCTAGGTTGATAGAAGCTGGGACAAGTAACGGGAGCTCACTCTGTTATGCGGTGCTAGGGATTCGAATCGCTGAACTGCTGACCTTTCTGATCGACAGGCTCAACATCTTAGCCACTGAGCCACCGCATCCCTTTTGGGAGCATTCTTTAGGGTGGAACTAAAGATGATAGAGAAGTCCATCACATATTTATTTTCAGTAAAAGTGGAAGTCATTGTGGTGAAAGTAGAGAAATACCATATAGATCCCTAGCATTTGCCTAAAAAGAAAATGAGTATTTTTTCCATCCTCCAAAAAGTATTTGTTTGATCATCACTTTTAGAACAGTAGGAATATCAGATAGGGGTTGCAAAAGTTCAGATGAGACCACTTGATAGGACTAGAGATATTTTATATATCTTTCCCACTGTCCAGTGATTATCTATATTTATAAATATTCTGGGTGTCCTAATCTAGAAATTAAAATATATCATGTAAAGAAGTATCAAAAATGAGATCCATCTGAATTAATCTTCATTCTCAGAAGCCATTGAAATGTTATGTTAGTACAACACACTAATTTTCTTGTTTCTATGGTTGAACTTATGTTACATACCATGATGATGTAAGGATGAACTACAGCTTTTGTTATTGCAGACGTGGCTGTTGCCATAATCACTTATACCCAGCTGTTATACCTCTTGTCTCTCGGTCCATCTTTTATTCATAGGGGAATAAATTATTATGGAATTAGTTAATCAATCTTGACACTTATCTGAAAGAATTAATCAATCAGTTCCAGGCCTGTTTACCAGGATGTTCTCTCCAAGGGACCAATAAATTATACATAAATACCTGACAGCAATTATTGGGAAGAGGTAGAGTTACCAGACTCAACAGAGGACAGACTTCTGTGCCTTTAATTGTCCTGTTCTGTATTGGACCTGGCAAGAAACAATACTCTGCTTGGAATTAAATCTACCTGACTTACCAAGTCAAGGTGCCAGGTTCTCCAAGGAAGTGTATTCTGGGCATGGACACATATGCAGATTTCAAAAGGACCACAAACCAGATGCTCTGTGCCTTCAACATTTAAAAAAATGCACCTGGTCATACTTTATAACACCTGGTGAACAGAAGGATCATGTGCAAACTGCTTCTTATATAATTAAGGGTTATTAAAATTCAGATATAAGGAATTAAAGTACCCTGCTCCATTAGACAAGTCCCTGTTTGCCTTCATTTACTTGCAAGTGATATGGAAACCCCTGTTGCAGGCCTGCATTAAGATCATAAAATTATGACTTCAGCTTCATTGTAGGCATACACAGTAGGTGAATAAGTATTTCATCATCCAAAACATTTAATGAAATCATGATGACTCATATAGTTCTACTTAGAACTTACTATTAGGCTGTCTTCCAAAATGAATTGCTTGGACCTGATACTCTAGGGCAGTATTTTTCCACATTGACAATTTGAAGAGGCATAGTCATGCTGGCTGAGGAATTCTGGGAGTTGAAGTCCACACCTTTTCAAACAGCCAAGATTGAGAAACACTACAAATAGACTGTCAACAAAAGTGTGTATAGTCAAGGCTACGGTTTTCCCAGTTGCAATGTGTGGCTGTGAAAGTTGGACCATAAGGAAGGCTGAGTGCCAAATAATTGAGGCCTTTGAACTATGGTGCTGGAGAAGACTCCTGCAAGTCCCTTGGACTGCAAGGTGATCAAACCGGTCAGTCCTAGAGGAGATGAACCCTGACTGCTCTTTAGAAGGCCAGATCCTGAAGATGAAACTCAAATACTTTGGCCACCTAACGAGAAGGAAGGACTCACTGGGGAAGAGCCTAATGCTGGGAAAGACTGAGGGCAAAGGAAGAAAGGGACCACAGAGAATGAGGTGGCTAGATGGGAGTCACTGAAGCACTAGGCGTGATCTTAAATGGACTCCAGGGGATGGTAGAAGACAGGAAGGCTTGGAGGAACGTTATCCATGGGGTTGCGATGGGTCGGACACGACTTCAACAACTAACAACAACAAATAGACTAGCTCGTAGCCCCCCCCCACCTCCCCAAAAGAAGCCACACCAAGTTTTTGAAAGCTTTAGACTGTGTTCATTTAATCTTTTCTAAATAGAAATGAGAAACACATTACAATCTTATTTTAAATGCTTGGCTATTTAATGTAATGTTTAATGTTAGGTTATCTATGTTAAACAAAAATAAATGGACAATATTTCTATTTCATGAAAAGGACACATTTATCCATTTGTTATGACTCTATTTATTGTAAGTAGAGATTTCTATCTATTTCATAAAATGCCTTATTCACTTCCTTCCATCTCCAGAAACGGAGGCCACGATCCCTCTCTCTCTCATACTGGAGGATCTGGAAGGTGCTTGAAAGTAAGTGATGCTACTTTATTTTCCTTCCTCATCATAAATTATGGTTCTGGGGTTTTGTTCAATACTAATATTAATTTCAAGGTAAAGATTTTTTTTTAGAAATGTGTCTTCTGATCTGGTAAACTATTGTAACAGAACCACTGTAATAATTTATACCTTGAAATAGTCTTTAAGGTTTTTTTTTTCCTATTGCGATTGGAAAATCTTAGATGTTTTCAAACCCAAGGATAACAGAAAACATCTCATTTGGGGATATTTGTACTCTTATTATAAATTTACCTGAAAGCACAGTCCTTTAAAAAATCTTCTGTACCTATATAATCTATGCCTATAAATAAGTAACATACCAGCTTGCCTGCTTTGCCTGTCTTCTGCATCTACATTCTACAAATCACAGATAAGGAAGAAAGAGACTTACCATATAATTTGTTATGATAATGAAGGCAGAGACTAGTCAGTTATTACTGGTAAATAAGTAGTGATCCTTTCATCTGCTGTCAAGCATAGTGGCATGAATTATGGCCCAGAAAGCTGCTATCAGCTCGATCATTTCCTGCCTCAGACAATTTTTTTTAAAAGTGTGTAGGGCGTGTATGTGGGGAAAAGATGCCTCCTGGAACTGATAGGTGTCTGATCAAAGAGCCCAAAGCTGTCAAAAGCCAGCAAGACTTACCAGCCCAATTACCTTTGATCTCTGCCTAGCCTAGGCCAAATACTCTATTTGTCTAAAAGCATGAATGAACTGACGTCGCAATCTGTGAGGGACAAAAAATAGTTTTTTCAGATGGGCCTGTTTTGGGGGGAAGCTTAATTCTTGCTGAGCACAATGAAAATAAATTCTGGGAAATGTATTAAACATGATTTCCATAAATATCCTTGCGCAGGCTCCACCTGGAAAAGTTTGTTTTCTCCCACCTCAGAGGAGACAAGTAAACAAGAATTAAAAACAAGTTCAGAAATGCAGCCGTTGAACTAAATAGCTGCAATAGAGTGCACTTTTTTTAAAAGGAGAAATGTAATGTTTCTAGGAAAAATATATTGAGAACATTTGCCATGCTTGTATGACTTTATGTTTCTGTGAAAAGGACAATGGAATTTTATTTTTAGGGTGTTTTTTTTTGAAAATATTAAGCTAGATACAGTTCTAAATAAATACAAACATACATACCCTTCCAACATGATTAAGTGTTTCAGGCTGAATGTTTTCACAAGACTAATATGTTCTATTTTGTTCCTGTTGTTACGGAAACGCCAACTTTATTATATGATCAAAATGATGAAAAAATGTAGAGACACATAGATTTTTTAAGAACCAAAAACCTATTCCAGGAAATCTATTAAGATTGTTAAGGAACATTATAGAGTCTTTGAACTTCAGTTTGGTGCTGCAAATGTCTTATCAAAACTTTTCCATCAATGAATTGATTCTGATAAGTGTTCTCCAGACATAATCAGAGGTGCCAGGGTTATATCCTGGGAACTGCATGCAGAATATTCCACTGCATTGGGGAAAAAGCAGTTGCCAGTTTTCTGTCAACCAAAATGCTACCAAATGCATCTTATATTTTTTAAACTACCCTTCCTTCCTTCCTTCCTTCCCCCTTTGTATTGTTCATGCAATAAATACATCTATTAAAGTACATTTAATAAATAAATAAATATACTAAAGGAAGTAGACTCTTACTTTTGCCCATGAAGACAAAATAATCCAGTTAGACCATTAAATTAGAAGGTGGTTAGTAGATAAAACTGTGCTCAAGATTTCCTTATTCTTAAAGAAAATATTCCAAGGTGGTTGTCTCACATGTAAAGGCTGCTCTACACATAGCACAAAACCAGATTATGGTTATATTGGTTTGGGTTTACTCTTTCATATAAAGCCAGAAAAGCTTGGCTTGTGAACCGTGGATTATTGTTGAATCCATGAGTGAACCCAGGCATTGTGGCTGATCCGGGATTAAAGCAAATTATGGCTTGGTGTGATTTAATGCATCCAGCCACAGAATCAGGAGTGAAAGAATCCAACAAAAACTGTAACATATGATTCTGCTGAGTCTGTATTTCAATCTCTTATTTCTATTTTCTATCCTTCTGATGCCCAAACTATCATGTTCACTTACTATACATGAATATAATATCCATTTTCCCCACAAATTATATTATATACAAATGTATGTGTAAATAGATGTGATCAGATTACGAATTATTAATTTTATTGCATCCATCAGCTGGTCAGCTCGGGGTATAGAATTTGTAGTTTTCACAGAAAGATTCCCATATTAATCAATATTATTATTGCCTCCCATATATCATATTTCCTTGCCAACAGTTGTACAGTTTCTTTCAATATTTTAGTTACTTTGGGATCCAACTGATAGTTTATCATAACGATAACTGTACTTTTTCTTTATGCCTCAACTATAGAATGTATAGAAAAATACACAAAAGAAGGAAAAGCAATTATGTTTAGTTATCAACACACATTTTATTTTATTTATATATCAAATTTAGAGACTGCCCATCTCACTCACAGAGCAAGTTATTAAGTGAGAAAGTGGGTATTACAAGTTTCCATGTAAACCTTCTTATCTCATCCTGCCACAGAAAAATGTTATTCAATATCTTTAAGAATAAATTATGAGTCATGACAAATTTGAAGAAAATTACTGTCTGCATCTTATATTTGGATTCCCACAAATTTTAATTGAGGCAGAGGGGTTAGTTTAGACCCATTTCTTTCTTCCTTCTAAAAGGAACACTATTTTCAATCCTTGTATTAGACTATTGTCCACTTGAAATCTAGTCTTAAAAAGTGATTCAAAGAAAGTTAGAGGTTGTTAAGTCCTCAGGTATACGACCGAGTCAGCAAGTCTGGTAAACTCTGAGTCACCGCATTCCGGAACGGAGCCGGCAGCTGCGTCTGATTGGCTAAGACGCAGCTGGCCGGATTCTGTCTAGAAAATAGATACGATGTTGCAGCTTGCTTGCTAAAAGGTTCCCCGCCTTAAAGCTGTATATAAGCAGCTGTCAGACAGGGAAACCTTGCCAGTAATGATCCTAGTGTATTGTAAATAGTTGTGAATAAATGTTCCTGTTGTTTGACCATGCCTGAGTCGGAATCCTTTGTCTAATCCAACAGAGGTAATTAAAGCAGAAGAGAAATTCTACTTCAAAATGGAGATAGTAGCTTGTTCTTCGTTTGCTATGTTCACCAAAATGGCCTGGCAGGTTTTTGAAAAAAATAATAACGAAACCTCTGGAACCGTTTTAACAACTAAATAGTAAGAATGAATCGATACAAATCAATTCAAAAGCTTTTTCTTTTTAAAAAAAAAATCATTGTCAGGGTTTTGTTTTGTTTTCAATAAAAAGATAGGATTCAGCTTACCCATTCTAGGGATTAGAACTATTTTGGAGATATGGTACAGAAGCCCAGCCGCATTCCATGTTCCAACATGTCCCAAAGCCTCTGAGGTTTTTCACATGTTGGGCAGGATTGTCTTCAAGAATTGTGAACATACATAGCTGAACTCCCTCACAAGCATTTGCAAGCTTTTACAATCAGCATGTGAAGTTATCAAGATAAAGATTATACAAGTGGATGCAAATAAATAAATAGCAGGCCTATGAGGATGTAATATTATAGGAGTGGGCTATGCAGATTGCTCACAAGTGTGCAACTTAATCACTTGAACAAAGCTTTTGTCTTCAGCCAAAACAAATGTTATTGATTTCTAATAGAAAATAAAAGTCTACCTTTTTTACCGTTTGGAACCATAATTTACATATCTTACCCTGAGTTTTGCACATTATTTTCAGATAATGTGAAAGCATTTTTCTATTATTATTATTTCATCTCTATTATTAAAAGATGCAAAAAGGAAGAAGAGCAACAGACTAACAATATGATTTCACAGATGTCTCATCAGAAGTCAGTCCTACTGAGACCAGTGAGTTTTGCTCTCAGGAAAGTGGGTGTACAATTGCAGCTTAAGAAAAAAAAAGGTTGTGTTTTTTTTAAAAAAAAAAATCCAAGCATGGAACAGATGAGGTTGATGTGATTATTCATGGAATAATTGACCTCGAGATAACTCATTCCAGAACTGACTCTTAAATTAAAAGATAAAATCAACCGTACTCGGTAACTAAACTCAACATTCATGGCCAAATTACTGGATTCTATCCCAGCCAAGAGACATCCATGGTCACCCAGGCAGTGCCAGGACCAGAAATGACTGATGGAGACTTAACATCTGGCCAAAATAGTCAGGGGGTTGGATCAGCATACTGTATAAGGCCAAATGAAAAGGTTTCTCTGTGTGTGGCAGGACACACAGGCATGAACAGCTGGTTAATGAAGGACTAAAACAGGAAATTACTTGATGGTGCAATGATGGTGCCACCTAGAGGACTGCCGAAACTTTTGGTCTTCTGTGCCAGGTTCTGTACAGGGATACCTTAAAACCACATACAGAGTTCATCAGGTGAAAGAGGAAAAAAAAAACCCAACCAACTGAGTTGCCTGAATGTATGTGAAATTTCCACTATAAATTAAAGAGTTTCGATCACAAAAAAATAGCCCTTCTATTCTAGATTAACATCACTGGCTCACTCGCTTTTTCAGAATTTCCATTGAGGCAGCCTAATTCACAGAACAACATTTCATATTCACCGGATACTGTAGTTTTGCAGCAAAAAGCTGTTTTGAGTTGGGTTGCTGAGATCTTACGCAGGAGACATATCAAGGAGAAGGGTCAAATGTAGTGGAAGGTGTTGGCTGCTAAACGGCATGATCTCACCTTTCTAATCAGACCAAGATGTAGCTGCTTCATTCCACTGTTCCTGCTATGTTGAACTGATGCTGTTATAAAATGGTTCACCCTAGGATTCATAAAAAATAACCTGCATCCGTCACTTGCATATAGGAGTTTTGAAGGCAATCTCATCTAATAGGCATGCTTTGTGCTTTTTACGGCAAATTTCCCTAAGCGGTATGTACATAAATTTATCCAACATTTTTCGAAAACATATATTTTCTAAACTACAGTATATGCTTTTACAAAACTCTTCCAAATACATATTTCCCCTCATTTTTCATAAACAAATAGGGACTCCTTGATGCCAATTCTGATTAGAGTAGCGTTTGTTCAGTGCTGTGTTTTCAATCCATTTTGGTAACACTTACAAATGTATTCCCAGAGAGATTTCTTTTTCATTATCTTTAATGTAGACTGTACAGATGCACAAGCCAGTTATATAGAAACCGTTACGCACGATCTATATTTTCACAATGGGCAAATAAGGTATGTGAGGTTTTTTCATTTGCAGCCTGACCAGAAGTGGTCACAACAGATCCTTTTGGTTTTCTTTTCTGCCACTGCCACCCCCTTACAGTATTATCATTGCTCTGATGCAGGGGTGGGTTCCGGTGCTGGTTTGCTACTGGCCGCGTGCACTTGATGCATGCTGTGCACGCATGATGAGTACCGAGCACGCATGCGCAGTGCAATAAAACTTGCTCTGCACATACACAGAAGCAAAAACAAGATGGCAGCGCCCACAGTGCCGCCACGAGAACCAGTTCGGGGGCGCAGCAGGCCTAGGTCACTGCCAGTTCCAGCAACCCAGGCCACCAAATCACTACCAGTTTGACCGAACCGGTCCGAACCAGTTGGAACTCACCACTGCTCTGATGCCACAATCATCATTCCTGCATTCAGGATGTAGTGAGTGACCTGCAATGGGGATAGGCCGAACAGATCCGTCCTAAGGTAGATCCCAGCCCAGGTCTGGAAAGATTGAATATGCCACTTTATAGAAAAAGCCAAATACATGCATTTTAGTTTGCTGAAATTGTTTGTCACCAAAATCATATAGATATGATGGTGATGGAGCATCTGCTTCCTTTGAAATACTGTGAATACAATTCTCCAGAAAATTACTACAGCAAATTTTAATAAGCATATCAGAATATAATTTGGCCTAATGAACATTTAGAAGAATATGAGCTTCTTGTGCCTGAAGGTGAATGCTAAATAGTAGATAGACCTTTCTGCTGAATTTCTGTGCATGTACTACTTTGTGCTATGCTTTATGCTTTTGTGCTAACTAAATCCTTGAGCCTAAGAACATGTGTATGTGTGTGTGTACACACACACATACACACGTACACACACATACACACCATGTCTTTAATTTTCAAAGAAAAACGCAGGGGGAGAGGGGGAGACTGTATTTCAGTGTGCACAGGTGTGCTCAGACCAACTAGAAAATTGAAATCCAATTTTAAAAGGCAATATTGGAAACAATTTGAACAGGTTCTGATGCTGCTACGGCTGAAATAGCACAAGAAATGACTTGAAGAGCTATCTGCATTTTCACTTCAATCTGTTCAGCTCAAACTATCAATATGGACTGAAGTGGGGGGGGAAAACAAACTCATGGGTTGTGTCATTTCAGTCCTAACAAATGCTAAGATTATTTCCAACCATGCTATTTAAATAAAACATTATTTTCTAAGGGAGAAAGAGAGAGAGAAGCAGATAGCAGAAGCAGACTTACTATATTCATTTATGCCATGTCTCAGCTGTGGCTGTCCATGTAATGGCTAATACTGTTTAATCACATCAGGTTTGCAAAGTGCCAGAGTCTAAAAACCAGCCTGGGGTTTATCAAATATTCGGAAGAGGATAAAGGCATCAGATTTAGTCAGTAAACCAGAATTGGTTTCCAAACTCGGTCTGGAGGTTTATGAAACAATATTTTAGCAGGTCAGTTGAAAGGCACAAGCCAGCCCAGATATGCTAGTATAGAGCAGGGGTGTCAAACTCACAGCCCACAAACCAGATGCATCACACATTGGAAATGCCCACCCCCATTTTAGCAAATTGAGAGCCGGCATGGAAAGATTGCTATTTTATCTCAGGCCTTTAAAAAGAGGCCAATGAAATATATTTCTGGTGAAATAAGAATGTAGGAAGATAAGGCAGTGGTGGTGGGCTGCTGCCGGTTCAGACCGGTTTGGGTAAACCGGTAATTGCGACCTGCAATTCTGTCTTATATCGCTGTGTTTTGTGATGACACACGAATGTGCGGACAGCGAGAGAGAGAGAATTGCTGTGTTTTGTGATGCCGCACCTCTATGATAAAGTACTTAAATATTGTTATTTTTTTTATTAATTTGTCAGAGGAAGAGCATTAACGGTACAAGTAGACCTTGGTTAATGACAATAATTTAGACCAGGAACTCTGTTGCGAGGGGAATGCCACCTTAAAGCTCACTATTACATGACCACGCCAATTTAGAACTGCATGTTTGGCAATTCCAGTTGTGGTTGTTAGGCTAATCTCACACGGTTGTTAGGTGCCACGTCACATGATCACTCTTTGCAACCTTCACTTTTTGCTTGTCAGAAGCTGGCACAAATGACAATCACATCACCTCAGGATGCTGCAACAACCGCAATTTCAAGGACCAGCTATAAGTCTCCTCTTGAAGTGCTGTTGTAACTTTGAACAGTTGCTGAATGAATGGTTGCTAATTTGAGGACTACCTATGGTGTCAAAGGAGTAGCCCTTCTGTACACTGCGGACAGTGGTGGGTTCCTAACCAGTTTACTATCAGTTTGCTGAGAGGGTGTTTTACGCAGAAACATGCCTGTGACGGCAGAAGAGACCGGAGAACCAGTTTGGGGGAGTGGCAAGCCTGGGTCATTGCTGGTTCCAACGATCCAGGCCGCCATACCACTACTAGTTCGGTGGAACTGGTCTGAACCAATAGGAACCCACCACTGACTGAGGACAAGTAAGAGGCCTGATCCTTTCGATTTCCATTTCTAAAACAAATTAAAACATTTCAAAGCAGATTCAATTAGTAAATTTAAATTACACCTTTAATAAGTATGCCAACCTTGATCACTGTCTGAGTTGATATACATTGGATGTTCTTAAAATATCATAGTGATTAATAAAGAGTAGTAGCAGAATAAATACTGTATGTATTCCAGTTGTAGGTTCCCTGCCCACCCCCTTCCTGATTTTTTTTTTTCAAATCTTCAATATTTCTGGAAATTTTACCTTTCTACACTTATGACATCATTTGGAAGACCTTTTTTTTCTTGCGAGTAGAGCCTTACTTGTTAGTAACCATTTATACAAGAGAAATTTTGAATTTAGAGTATTTATTAATTAGGCATTCCAACTCCCATTTCCTCTGTTTCTTGGGTCTTAGGGAAATTTAATTCTCTCTGTTTGACTAAAGTGAGAGTTATGACAATTTACCCTCATCTGAGTCACCTCCGGTGAGCGGAGATAAGACAGTTTAGCACAGAAATCAGACAGCTCAGTTCACTGTTATCCTTGCAGAAAAGTCCTTCCATGTTCAAAGAATTTACACAGTAAGACTTAAAACTAGTATTATAGATTAGATATATTTCTCTTGCACATCGGGTATCCTGAAGCGTATTTTTTTTTCTGTCACATATTTTTCTACAGTGATTCACAGATATCCCCCAGACGTCTCTTCAATGCACAAGCTATGAAAATGCTTGAGGAAAGGCTCCATCTAAGACTTAAAGAGCTTGTATAAAGATAGTCCTCAATGTTCAACAACTGAGCCCAAATTTTCTATTGCTAAGCGAAACAATTGTTAATGAGTTTTGACCTTTCGTGCCACAGTTGTTGCACTGCAGTTAAGTTAGCAATGAGGTTGTTAATGGAACCTGGCTTCCCCCTTGACTTTCCTGGTCAGAAGGTTACAAAAGGTGATCACAGGACACTGAAACCGTCCTAACTACGAGTCAGTTGCCCAGTGTCTGCAATTTTGATCATGTGACCATGGGGATGCTGCAATGGTCATAAGTCACTTTATTCAGTGCTGTGGTAACTTCAGCCCCATACATCCCTGTGGCCGATTCGCTCCCACCGAGAGGTACTTCCCCGGGTGCCATCCACTAGGCTATGCCAGCGGGCGACGCCCAGGGGAAGGGCCTTCTCTGTGGCAGGCCCGACCCTCTGGAATGACCTTCCCCCCGAAATTAGAACAACTACGGACCTCCGCTACTTCCATCAAAAACTAAAAACTCATTTTTTCTGCCTGGCCGGCTTGGGGTAACTGAATTGCTCTATTAGGGTTTTTTAGGGGTCTAATTTTAGTTGGTCTGGGATTTTAGCGCAGGGTTAAGTTTAATCCGTTTTAAATTGTATTTATGCTTGTGTTTTTATATATGTATTTTTAAATCCTCTGTGCACCGCCTCGAGTCCCTTCGGGGAGAGACAGCGGTCCATAAATTAAAATAATAATAATAATAATAATAATAATAATAATAATAATAATAATAATAATAATAATAATAATAATAATAATAATAATAATAATAATAATAATAATAATAATAATAATAATAATAATAATAATATTAATAAGTGGTCACTAAATGAAACTGTTGTAAGTCAAGGACTACCTGTAGGCTCTTTCACCACCTTCTCATCTTTCTACAACCACCATTGCTAGAAAGTCACTGAACACTTATATTGAACTCTCAAGTGTGGAGATATTGAAGATAAAAGGACTACCATCAATGGCAGGGCACATATTCCTCTATTTTGGTTCGTTCCAATTGCATCTGCATTTTAACGCATTCGTTGTTTTCTTTATTATAATATGAATAGCCATTTTATATCAAAAGATCATATGGCATATCAAAAGATTATATAGGATATACCGGTAATCCTTCCAATCAACAAAACAACTGAACAAATGAAGTCATTAAAAAAGCCAAAAATTATTTTCACTAAAATTCAAAAGTCCAATGTTATCCTTGATTTGATCTTTACTGAAGGTAACATTCCACATCGGTTTTCCTCAACATTTTTTCACATGTTACTTCCATGAGTCAGAGGTACCACAATATGAATATCGAAAACAGTAAAAAAAAATCTGGCATGTTTTAAACCCTGCCCTGTTTGCCAGGCAATATTCAAATCGCTACATTTTTTTTTTAATGTAGAAAATTTTGTAATTGTTAATCTTTGTAACAGTTCCTAATATATGGCACCTACTATTTAACTTCATCAAATGCATACAACCATCAGTGTAAAATTTAAAAGAATACATATTAACCTGTTTTTTGATAAGACAGATTAATTTCCTGGTAGTCTTCTTTAATATAAATCTTCCCGATTAAGTTTGTGTATGCATACGTATGTATTTGTCTGTTTGTGTATGATTTGATTGGGGTAAGGTAAAGGTTCTCCTCACACCTATGTGCAAGTCGTTCCCGACTCTAGGGGACGATACTCATCTCCGTTTTAAAGCTGAAGAGCCAGCTCTGTACAAAGATGTCTCCGTGGTCATGTGGCCGGCATGACTAAATGCTGAAGGCGCACAGAACGCTGTTATCGTCCCACCAAAGTGATCCCTATATTTCCTACTTGCATTTTTACATGTTTTCGAACCTCTAGGTTGGCAGAAGCTGGGACAAGTAATGTGAGCTCACTCCATTACTCGGTATAGGGATTTGAACCGCCGAACTGCTGACCTTTCTGATGGTTCAGCAAGTTCAGCATCTTAGCCACTGAACCATTGAATCCCAATTGATTGTGGTAGAAAGGTCAATATCAAATTTTGCTTTGAAGTTACCATCCGTGTTGCTGCAAAACCCATTATGAAGCTGTATGAAATCCACTTCCAATGGAATCTATGGCAAAAACATCTTTTACATTCCTAAGCATAAATCTTTCTATTATTAAAAAAAAACTTTCAAAAATAAAGCAGTCATTTCAAGTTTAAGTGTATACATACTTTATTTCTAGTTATTAAAGCATATGCATTCAATTATGAGGTGCCAAAAGAGGAATGTTCCCCTTGGTTCATTCCTTTAATTCCTGCCTGGATTGCAATCCACAATCAGTACTTTTCTGCACAGCATTAGCCTCAACTTTTAAAAGAAAGCTCCAAACATAATACAGAATTGGAGGAGAAAGTGTTTTACTACTTTTGAGGGAGTCTGTCTAACAGTCCTTTTCCCCAGCCTAGGGGTCTCTAATGGGATTGGTCCCAACAGCCTTGTCAATTGGAAATTCTAAAAATTGATACTCTACCTGTACCTGTACCTGTATACTCTAATACAGGGCTGTCAATCTCACGGTCTGCAGGCCAGATGCATCATACACTGACCACGCCCCTGCCCTGTTTAAGGAAGGAGAAAAAAGTCCCCATATGTCATGTGATGCCACTGTGATGATGTGGGTTTGACACCCCTGCTCTAATACATCTGGAAGACTGGCTTTGTGACATAGAGTGTGTGTGTGTGTGTGTGTGTGTGTATATATATATACAGTGTGTGTGTGTGTGTGTGTGTGTGTATATATATATAATTGTTCCACAACACCCTGTTAGGGCCCCAATTAAGGGAGGAGACATACTGTTTCCTTTTCTGCCTTTTGGCTCATCACCAGAGACCATCTAGACAGAAAGCCATGAGTTCCGTTGTGTAATATTTTTTTAATATGTGTGTTAGTTTAGATCAGCTCATAAAACTAACACACAAACACACACACACACACATATATATGAATATGATACTAGAGGGATGACAGATTTTCTAGTGCAAATCTTTTGTAGTACAGATAATATGGGAAACAAAGCAAAAGGACATATTCTCTTCATTAATAGAGCGTAGTATGTCAGAGAAGTCAAGTGGTGCCATTTCTGCTTAAATATACCCAAACTCTAGGCCAGGTGTGACTTTCTGCTTTGGCAAAACTAAACCACACAATAAAAATGAGGGGTGAGCAGGAGATGAACCAAGACTTATGTGGCCTGATTCTTTTCTAAAGTTTAATTCAGCGGGAAAGGTTATATTTGATGCAACACTGAAAACAGCGGCACTTTTAGCCGACCAGGCAGTTCCTGTCAATTGAAGGATTATATTCTGGTTCTGCAGATTTTGCAGTGCCAAAACCGAGTCTTTCCAGGAATTCTGCAAGCTTTTAAAAAATTGAATCATGAAGTAACAGGCGGGGGATGGGAAGGAACATCCGCAAAGGAGGAAAGAAAGAATATGCTTCCCACTATCTTCTTTCTGAGTGTGAAATATGCTTGAATTAAGATGACAAGCATAATATTGCTTTCTTATCTATCAGCAAAACAGTATTAGACTGCAAGTTTTATTTGAGAGGATGGATGCAGGCTTGTAGCATAGATAGAACAGAATAAAAACCAGCCTCTTAACAGCGCAAGTAAGAAGCCTATTCTTTCTCATATTTAGTTGACTAAAGTTAAAAAGTTAAAGGTAAAAATACCCCTCGCATGTATGTGCTAGTCGTTCTCGACTCTAGGGGGCGGTGCACATCTCCATTACAAAACCGAAGAGCCAGCGCTGTCCGCAGACATCTCTGTGGTCATGTAGCCAGTATGACTCAACGCCAAAGGCGCACATAATGCTGTTACCTTCCCACCAAAGGTGGTCCCTATTTTTTCTACTTGCAGTTTTACATGCTTTCGAACTGCTAGGTTGGCAGAAGCTGTGACAAGTAACAGGAGCTCACTCTGTTACGCTAAGGATTCAAACCGCTGAACTGCCGACCTTTCTGATCAACAAGCACAGTGTCTTAACCACTGAGCCACCGCATCCATTTTTGACTAAAGTTATAGCAAGATAGAAACTATGTAAGTACGCATGCTTACACGTGGGTGGGGTGGGAGAGAATCTTGGGGAAGTTTTGATATACCTACAGAGCAATGACAAACTCTCTGATAATTTTGTGAGAAAACCATACATTTCATTCAAACATGTCACATTTCTAAACAAATGTTATTTGTGTAAAATGCGACAGGAATGAAATATTTAAATGCTATATATTTATTTATTTACTATTATATTTATATACTGACAGATTCAGCAGAAAACATTCCTAATGGATGACACTATTTAAAAAAAGAATAAAACAGGAAATCAAATTAAGTCTCTACATTGACTAAAAAGGAAAGCGAATGTGGTGGGTGAGAGAGTCCTTCTTATGGCAAATAACAGAGTGACTCTGTAAGAAGACTCCAAGAATGATTCATATAGCCAACGAAGAATCTAAATCATGTCAGTAGTTCATTTATACTGAGGTAAATTATGACTCTCAAAAGAAATAACTAAAATGTAGATAACTATAACCTACAGATCAGATTTCACTCGTAACTTGTATCATCACTGTAAATCTTTAAAGCTCATTTTCAAAAAAAAACCCTTTCATTCAGCGAATGCAAATGCTGAAATCTTCAAATCGCATAGACACAGGAACAAATATGGAAGTCTGGTCTTCTTTAAAAACATGGCATGGAATCTTCCATTTTTCTCTGATTTCAACTGGATAAAACCTTTTAATCTTGTAGAGCAATACGCTCAGGAGAGGCAGGTTTTGATTGGAAACTTTATCATTTTAAAGTTAGCAAGATTGTATATACAGCCTCTATGTGTGTGTGTGGGTGGGTGGGTGTGGGTGTGGGTAGGTGTTACGTTTTGTGCTGATAAATAAATAAAGGGAGACTAGTATAGATCTATTTCAAGATATTTAGCTCTCATCAGCTAGCCATACTCTTAATGGGATTTGAACCTGGGAAGTATTACATGTGAGGCAGTTGTAATTGCCACTAAGGCACTAGCCCACACGTTCTCCTCCTATGTATGTATGTATGTATGTATGTATGTATGCATGCATGCATGCATGCATGCATACATACATACATACATACATACATACATACATACATACATACATACATTGAGCTTAATACTTCAGCAAACCATCAAAATCATTATTTTAGAAGCAATCAGCAATCCTTCTGCTACTGACCATGCTAAGTGGGAATTGTGGGATAGGTAGTACAAGACATAGGGTACATCAGATAAATGTTCCTTGACCCAAAGCATTTGGTTACTGATTTAGTTCTTGTGGAAATGATGCTCCTACTTATGAACTAACACAGGATATGCATCAGTGGGGGGATTCAAAAAAATTTACTACTGATTTTGTGACCATGGCTTGGTGGCCTTGGCATGGCTTGGTGGGCATAGCAGGGGAAGGTTACTGCAAAATCCCCATTTCCTCCTGATCAGCTGGGACTCGGGAGGCAGAGAATAGATGGGTGTGGGGCCAGTCAGAGGTGGTATTTACCGGTTCTCTGAACTACTCAAAATTTCCGCTACCAGTTCTCCAGAACTGGTCAGAACCTGCTGAATACCACCTCTGATATGCATGGATCAAAACTTAGCTAAACCAATCTTTGCTAAGGCCTAGCTAGCAGAAGTGTGAACAATTTGGTGTAGTTCATTAGAACAGCAATGTGAATTAGCACAAAGGAGGCTAAAACATGCAATTGATTCCTTAGTGCTACATTGCATACAATTCTCCTTTAGAACTTTAACAATGTCCAAGAAATTAGAATTTCAACTATCATGGACTACTGCATGATCAATCTGCCCTTTCTCTCTCTTTTTTTAAAACAAATAATAGGCTTCTTGCTACATCTCTACTGGCACAGACACATTTAGAATAAATACAGTATCCTTGTCAACACCTCAGTTTGCAAAAAAGCCAGCTTGATGAGATGAAATGTCCTAGTGCCAACTCCCTAGTGTCATTTTAGTTGTGTGGAGTTAGCAATGTGGGGAACCAAATCGTAAAACACAGAAGGGGGCATTTGGCCCAACATCTGCTAGATGAACACCATTAAACCACGGCATGTGATGCATTCATCAAGAGCACTGTTAATAGCATGGGATCTGAATCGTGGGCCTTCTGTACTGACCCATATCGCCCCCCCCCCAAAAAAGATCAATTTATAAGTTTGAATAAGTGAATAATCAACATTCAAATCCTCTTTTAAAATATTTACCTCGTTAGGAGATAAAGAAATGGGCAACGCAGCTAACAAAGGAAAGAAACAAAAGCACTGTGAAAAAGTGATCCCATAACTTCAGTGATTACCTGCCATGAGAAATTTACAACACCACTAATAACACTAAAGCAGACACTTTAACCTTGCTTGCTTCAGAGTGACAATTCATAGCACCATCAACTGCATTTCTCTTTGCATCAGGCTGAGAGTCGATATCCTGCATTTAGAAATCCCACTGAAATAAATCGGATGAACACACAGACCAAACATTTGTACTCTAGCGTAAATATGAATATATGGAGTTGTCATCCAGTGTTAGATACACATTTATACATTGCATGCTTCTTTTTACTTCTGATTTATTTAGTTCCTTCTGTTTATATCTCAACTTTCATAAAAATCCAAGGATAGTCAACCATTTGAAGACATCCAAGACAAAATATCATTTAAAAATCAATAAAAAGTATAGAGTAGAGAAAAATAATACAATCATAAACATTGCAAGGTCATTACAGCTGGGTTCCTCCTTATACGGTCAGGTATGCCAGAAGAGGTAGTGAAAATCTGGCGTACCGGATAGAACCGGTAGTAAAAATGGTGACTTGGCCACACCCCCAAACCTGTACTCTCGTCAGAAGCTTTATAGCTTCATTAGTAGGGGTTTTTAACAGGGGTTTTAAGGACAGGCTAATTAATATAATATATTTTAATATATTTTATGTTTTGTATTATTGATTTTTATTGCTGCCTGTACACCGCCCTGAGTCTCGAAAGAGAGAAGGTGCGGTATACAAATCTAATAAATACTAATACTAATACTAATCAGAAGCTTTTTTTTAAAAAGGTTTTTTTCCCCTGCTGGTTCAGACAAGAGGGAAAAAAGCTTTAAAAAGTGAGAGTGGGGGAGGGAGAGAGGGAGGAAAGAAGGGAAGGGAGAAAGAAAGAGAACGAAAAGAAAGAAACTCACTTTTCTGCTAGGAGATTCAGCAAAGGAGAAAAACAAATGCTGTCGCTTTAAATCGGAACTGAACATGTCTGGCTGTGGAATTCTGGGAGTTGACATCTGCAAATCTTAAAGCTGCAAACTTTGGAGTCCTGCTTTAAATTGAAAAGCTGCTCAGTTTGCAAAGTGACATTGAACAGTTATTTGGGGGGGGGGGGTTGGTTCACACAGAGACAAGGGAGAAGGAAGTAAGTAGAGAAAGAGAGAGAGCGAGAGAAAGAGAAAGAAAGAAAGAAAGAAAGAAAGAAAGAAAGAAAGAAAGAAAGAAAGAAAGAAAGAAAGCAGAGCAGAGCAGAGCAGAGCAATTTAGGGCTAGAAGGCTACTCAGAGGTCATCTAGTCCAACACCCTGCTGCAGCAGGAAACCTTACATTGTCTGGATTATTTTGGTGCCTCTAAGAGAGAGGAAAATTGCCAGAAAGGAGAAGGAGTTTACTAAGACAAGGCTGCCATGCAGAGGAAGGCAGAGATAGTCTTTGACTTATGACTACAATTGAGCCCAAAGTTTTGGTTGCTAAGCAAGAGCATTGTTAAGTGAGCTTCGCCACAATTTACCCAATCCATGACATCTCCTGGTGAGTGACATCAAGTTAGCCACGCCCACCCAGTCACATGACTGCCATGCCATGCCCACAAAATAGACCACGCCCACAGAAAAGGTAGTAAAAAGTTTTGAAACCCACCCCTGGATGGAATGGAATATTCTTTATTTGCCAAGTGTGATTGGACACCCAAGAAATTAGTCTCTGGTGCATAAGCTCTCAGTGTACATGCAAACAATAGAGTAATATAATCATAAGATACCAATAGGAGAAGGCAATAGGAAAAATGAGGATAATAGAAATATAACCACACAACATAGATAAATATACTTAGGTATAAGACAGTACTGTGGTAATTAGGTGTTCAGCAGAGTGATGGCAGAAGGGAAGAAATTGTCCCTGTGTCTAGTTGTTTTCGCATGCAATGACATATAGTGATGTCCTGAAGGGAGGAGTTTATGTCCAGGATGTGAGGGGTCTGTAGATATTTTCTCAGCTCTCTTTCTGACTTGTGCCATATACACTCCTCAATGGAAGGCAGGCTGGCTGCAATTGTTTTTCTTGCAGTCCTAACTATCTGTTGAAGTCTGAACCTGTTCTGTTTGGTTGCTGTACCAACCCAGACAGATATAGATATACAGACAGACTCAATAATTCCTCTGCAGAACTGAATCTGTTGGATAAATAGGGTTTAAGCCAGTACCGAAATGTGTGTGTGTGTTAGGTTTTTTGAGCTGATCAATAAATAAATCAGGGAGACTATTATAGATCTATTTCGAGCTTTTTAGCTCTCATCAGCTAGCCATACCCTTACTGGGATTCGAACCGGGGCTGTATTACATGATAGGCAAATGCCTTAGCCACTTGAGCCACCAGGTTCTCTTCCTGCTCAGCTGAGACAGGAGGATAAAGTATATACTTGTTCCACAACACCCTGTTAGGGCCCCAATTAAGGGAGGAGACATACTGTTTCCTTTTTTTGCCTTTTGGCTCATCACCAGAGACCATCTAGACAGAAAGCCATGAGTTCCAGTGTGTTGTGGAACAAATATATATATACACAAATATAAAATAACAACAAAAAAAGAGGGACTAGCAGTCATCTGGATGGAACAAATTCTAGGGTCAGGATTTGTAGGCCCTGATTTATATATTGCACTAACTCAAATTATAGCCCTCAACAGAGGGATAATGAGATGGGTCTCTTTACAAGAATCTGCTGAGAATTTTCCTTCACATACAGGAGACTAATATGAAATTAGTAATTAAAGTGAATTATGAGGGAGGAGAACCAGGGTGCTTAGCTATGGAAGCTCACTGGCTTACCATGGGCTCTCTCAATCCACCCTACCTCACAGGGTTTGTTGGTGGAGAGTGTTACATACACCAATTTGAGTTCCTAGGAAAAAAAAGCAGTACATTATTTTTCATTATTTGTCAATTAGTGTTTTGGTAATGATCAAACATGAAAAAGCATTTCAACAATCGATCACATTTTCCTCTAGTACACTTTCATCCAGTTCCTCTGGACCCAGAGCACTAAATAGGCCTTCTTGAGAACTTGAATGACAGGTGGAATGCATGTGTGTGTTGTCTCTCTCTCTATCTATATCAGGGGTGAAATCCAGCAGGTTCTGACAGGTTCTGGAGAACTTCTAGTGGAAATTTTGAGTAGTTCGGAGAACCAGCAAATGCCACCTCTGTCTGGCCCTAGAGTGGGGTGGGAATGGAAATTTTGCAGTATCCTTCCCCTGCCACACCCACCAAGCCACACCACACCCACCAAGCCACACCCACAGAACCGGTAGTAAACAAAAATTGAATTTCACCACTGATCTATATCTATACCTAACCAGTGTGACACCACGGCTCTGTATCTTTCTGTCTTTATGTCTGTCTATCTATCCTATCTCCATCTCTATTGAGAGAGAGACACACAGAGACAGAGAGACAGAGAGACACAGAGAGAGAGAGGAAGTGGGGGAGGTTTGGAATACTCCTGCCTTATTGATACAGAGAAATAAGTGAAAAAAGAACACAGTCGAAAGCACACCATTTAACTTGCAGCAGCCAAGCCTGAAACTTTTTTTTCATTGAAATCACAAGATAAATTATGCCTGATGAATTATTCATGCTGCTATTTGTGTCCTATTCTCTGGATGAAAGCAAGGCTGTTCACACCCTGCTTTGGCTATTCCTTGCCTTACTTCAGGAGGCACCTTTGGATGACACATCTTTCGCAAATCTGACAAGCCATATTTCATTCAAATAAAATTCAAAAAGCAGACCAGTTGCTTTTCCAGCCCATCCTTGACAACCAGATGAATTAACAAATGTTCTGATCTTCGTGATGATGGGAATGGGATTTGTGTTGGCATTTCATATTGTATCATTTATTATACTTACCAACAGGGGAAAAAAATAACACTGATCAGGGGGGAAAAAACTCTAAGAGACAAAGAGAAAAGGAATCCAAATAAGTGTTTGGATGTGTGCCTGTGTGTGTGTTACAAAAAGAAAAGTAGTAGTAGAAGTAAGATTGATGAAGTACAGCAATGAAAAGAAGATACCTGCTGAATCTCTACCTTCTATGCAGCTGTTTAAAGATGGGAACTCAACACCTACTTGGAATACTGTTATATAGTGATTTTATAACTAGATACCAGTTTGCCCATTGAGAAATAATACAATATGCTGCAAATCACACATTGTTTGTCACAGGGAAAGAAACCCACTAGTGATTTTTACATTTAGCACTGCTCTTTCAATAGCATTTATCTTACATTTTGCAGTGTCCTAGTGGTACATGAGAAAACTGTTGAAATCTTCCTATATGAGACCTGTATTTTGGATTGTTTCTAAAATGTATAATTCACTTTCCCCTGCTGACTGAATCCCAAAGAAATCCCATTCATCTCTAGCTTAATTTGTCTATGGAGATTCTCAGTCATCCAGGTTCTGGTTGTCCCAAAGGTGCTTTCTTTCCAGAAAGTCCAGTTGCCTTTTGAAAGAAAGCACCTTTGGGTCTGGCATAATTTGTTGTCAAAGTAGGTTCAAAACAAAGCAAAACAAATCAACTGGTCTTTCTACTCTCACTATTAATCTTTTCTACACAATCAGAATGCTAGTGAGAACCATAACATTCTCTTAGCCAAGTAGCTGATGTGTGAAAGGTGGGTTAGATATATGTTCCTCCCTAGGAAACAAGAAACGGTCTTACCCCAGTCACTTTAGCCCTTCTGCCAAACAGTATTTGGCTGAACAAAGGCCTCCTGGTTCTGAAGAAGATCAGATTTCACACATGCAACTTTTCCCTCTGTGTAGATAAAGAGATATGCTCCACCCACCCACCCCCCAGTTTTCAGAAAAACTCCATGAGATGAAATGGCAGAAGAGATGCCTAGAGGGCCAGAGGAGGAGGACAAAGAGATAACCTGGGGAGACACAGGTAAGTCTTTCTTAAGGATTCACCTCATGGCAATAAAAGCAGCAAAACATTGTTATCTTTCCACTCTTACATTGTCTGAAGATTGGCAGTCACCTTCTTCAAGGTGACCTGGTCACTCCTAAGCAGGAAAGTAGTCTACATGGCTGCCGTGAGGGCTGTCTGAGAAATCTACCAAATAAAGTTGCTCAGATGTGCTCTGAGTTGGTCAAATGGAGCTGACTGAGGAAGAGTCTGTTTTGTTTATCTGGGAGGAGTTCGAGGCTGTTGGTTCAGAGAACATGCAATTCATCCTGCAAAGGCAGGAATAGAACCAGAAATGTGGCCAGCATTGATGTGGTGTGGTGTGGTGTGGTATGGTATAGTACAGGGGTCTGCAAAGTCGGCTCTTTTAAGACTGGTGGACTTCAACTCCCAGAATTCCCCAGCCAGCTATGCTGGCTGGGGAATTCTGGGAGTTGAAGTCCACCAGTCTTAAAAGAGCCGACTTTGCAGACCCCTGGTATAGTATAATGTACCGTGTTTCCCAAAAAATAAGGCAGGATCTTTTTTTCTTTTGACCCCCAAAATAAGCACTTGGCCTTATTTTCAGAGAGATCTTATTATTTTTGAGGTGCAGGAGGCAGCAAGTGTGGTCAACTCATGGCTGCTGCTGTGTTGCAATATTTTTGGGAGGGCTTATTTTCAGGGGAGGGCTTATTTTAGAGCATGTGTTCAAAAGCCTGATTGCGCTTATATCCGGGGAGGTCTTATTTTCAGGAAAACAGGGTAGCGTAGCATAGCGTAGCATAGCATAGCATACGACAAAATTGGTTTTAGCCACTGGTGCAATCCATGACAAAAAATACAAAACAACATAAATAGTATAAAGAATAATCCCTATGCAAGTAATTAGGAAGGAAAAAGAAAGAAAAAGAAAAACTAGTCATACGTTTTTGTCATTGGACCACTGTTATTCATTACTTTTCTTCTCCCGTGACGGAAGAACCAAAGTGGATACTTTTTTTCAATAAGAACAGAGCTTCTTATTAGAAAGATGATAATATTGCTAGCATGGAGCGCGTGTTCACATTGGCCACCACTAATAGAAAAGCAGCGCTCCAACACTCGTTTCACCTCTCAGGATCAGGGAGATTGTACATAGGCATCATGCTGTTACTTTACTTTACTTTACTTTTATTAGATTTCTATCCCACCCTATCTCCCAATATGGGACTCAGGGCGGGGCACAGGAATTTAAAAATCTAAAAATACAAACAATACAAAATTCTACAAAAGTTAAAACTAAAATTAAATAATTTAGCCCGTGCTAAAAAAGAAAACAATTAATTTAAAACCCAACTCTAATAATGACATAGCTGTAGCAGCTATGCCAGGCTGGCCATATGGAAGAAATATGTTTTTAGTGTCCGGCGGAAGAGGCAAAGGTCGGTGATAGTATGAAGGTCTGGGGGGAGGTCATTCCAAAGGGCGGGGCCTGCCACAGAGAAGGCTCTTCCCCTGAGTGTCGCCAGCCGGCATTGTCCGGCGGATGGCACCCTAAGGAGGCCCTCCCTGTGGGAGCGGACAGGTCGAATGGAGGTATATGGTAGTAGGCGGTCCTGCAAATAGCTAGGCTGCTGTTCATAGCATCATTACATGGAGATCGTATCTGTATGAAACGATCCACAACCCATGGAGGCTCCCTCTGATTATAACTGGCTTTCTAGGATGGCTTTCTGCCTTCCATATGCCAAAAGCTACACTAATCAGCAACCGGGGGAGACAGAGCTTGCCTTCTCCTCCTGCTCTCCTTCCTCCTAGGCAGACTTTGCTCAGTCCTAATGACCAAATGGGCTTTCTTGTATCAATTAACTAACAAGCCAGAGTGAGAGAATCCCCTCTACCCTGAAGCTGAAAAGTGCATTACAAGGAAAGTTTGTCTCAGACAGAAGCCAGAGGAGGCGAGGCCACTGCTGTAATTGCTCAGTTAGGCCTGCACTCAAGGTCACCAACAAAACAGGCTCTATTCTGGCAAAGCCAAGGTCAAAAACGTATAATTATGCCAAGTAAAATTTAAGCCGATCCAAGGCAGTCCCGAATCCCAGTCTGGGTACATGCTGAGTCAAACACCAAAAATATCTAGGGGGAAAAAAGAGGGAGGGAATATGAGGCCAAGTAAGGTGGCTAGGATTTTCTGTATCCTCTCCCTACCCTACAAACACACACACGCACACGCACACTCACTCACTCAGATTTACTCTATGATATAGCAAGTGATACGGAACAAACCATGCATGTTTCGCATCTCTTCTTGCAGCGACACACTTTCCCACTCCCTCGACTTCGCTTTTAAATAAAAAGCCTTTACGTTTTCCTTATTTGTTTTCCTACGTTCAGCTTTGATCCAGGAAATCCCAAACACCGTTCTTTTGTTCAGGGCAATGCAGTGTTTGCATTGCATTGTACACAAATTTATTTGATCACTCCGCTGCCAATTTGCCTTCTTTCATCTGCTGTGGTTGGCTTTGTCTTTTTGGAGGAATGGTACCGCATAAGAAATAAGATCAGGAGGCGTTGTAACTGGACCATTAGTTAACTACAATATGCATTACTTTATGGCCCTTCTTGAAAGGCCTGCATTATATTAGACAGCCTCTATCAGCAATTTTGGCTTCTAGTGGCTAGGGAATCATGCAAAAGATCTTAATGGCACCCAGAAGAAGCAAACCCTGACACTGTTCTTCATTACCAAGCTGCTTAGGAGGAATACATTCAGCAACAAATCCTTGAATCAATTGAGAAACTGTTTTGCATCTAGCACACCTTGTTTTTTGGAGTATAAGATGCATCTTTTTTCCTCAAAAAAAGAGGGTGAAAATCTGGGTGCATCCTATACACTGAATACAGCATTTTTGGCCTCTCAAAACCCTGCCCCCTTTGCAAAAATGCATAGCCTTTAGGGGGCTTCCAGAGTGCTGCTGGGGGCTGGGGAGGGCAAAAATGAGCGAAAAATGGGCCAGTTTTTTGCTTGTTTTTGCCCCCTCCCCCTGTCCCCAGGAGCACTCTGCAAGCCTCCTAAAGGCTATGCAAGTCTCCCCCCCCCCCGCTTTTTTTTCAAACAACAGGCCCCCTTTTTTAAAAATGGGCTGTTTTTGGATTGTTTTTGCCCCCACCCCACCCCAAGAACGCTCTATAAGCCTCCTAAGGGCTATGCATGCTCTTTTTTTGACAAAAACCATAAAGTTTTTGGGAGGGCTGCAGATGAATTTGCCTCTTCAAAATCTTGGTGCATCTTATACTTCGGAAAAAAAACAGTAAATACAGGGGTTTTATCGTTTTTTAGACTAGCATTTGTGGCATGATATGAAAGCAGGTAAAAGTCTAGTTTTTCAGTGAGCGTAATCTCACTTTTCTTGTTGTTTTTCCCTCATGCATCTTCATATTAATATGGTATTAAGAGGGATCAGACGAACCAACATAATATATATTGCAACCTTCCAAGTCAGTGATCAGAGGAGAGGTTGCGAGCAAAGGTTGTGCTGGAAGAAAAAAAAACAGTTCCCAAAATATATATTTTTTAAATGTTACAAACTGCAGAGGAAATCAGACGAAATTCAATGGAAGAGAAAAAACTTAAATATGCCATTTGGGCATGGAACGCAAACTGAATACTAAATGCTGAAAATATTTTTTTTAAAGTTCTTTATAATAGAACTGAACGTGCACAAACAAAATCTGGAAAATATTTTTATCAACTGATCTGTGAGATTCATATATTTATTAGATAAATATTTTATCTCATTGAAATCAAGAAAAAAAAAACCCTCTTACTGGTTTCACTAAATTCAATACATCCAAATCCAACCCACTGGCTTCAAGCATATGCAATACCCCAAAGTCAGATGATGAAAACATTGCAAGGAACAATGACCTAATGCATTGAAAATTAGACCAAACCAAAAAAAAAAGATTAATATAGTTGTTTTTAAACCATCTGTTTCAGGGGTCTGCAAAGTTGGCTCTTTTAAGACTGGTGGCCTTCAACTCCCAGAATTCCTTAGCCAGCTATTCCTGGCTGGGGAATTCTGGGAGTTGAAGGCCACCAGTCTTAAAAGAGCCAACTTTGCAGACCCCTTGTTTAGGTCAACAAAATAAATACCTTAAAATTAATTTCAGAGGAACATTCATCAGCCAAGGCAATCTTCACATCACCGGTGGAGAAATGTTATTGATTCTAATTTAATACCCATTTAGGAAGTCCAAACCCCAATTCCTTGTTTCCTTTTTTCCCCTCCGCCTTTTTTTCTGCAGAGTTACAAAGCACATATTCCTCCATCTTTTTCAGTTCCAGGCAATGTTATAATATAAATTCATAATAAATCATAATAAAAGTTTCATTGTCATATACCACTTTCTCACATTTTAAATGTATAAGAGCCATTTTGGCCCACTGGTTAAAATACCATGAGACGGTGAATTCTACTCCTGTCTGAGACCTTCACCTATATAGCTTCCTGATTTTCATGGGACTATCCTGGAGAACATGCTCATCATTGTAAAGATCTTGGTTTCGGTCTCCAGCGGAGACAATCTCCAATTTTTAAAAAAAAAAATTTAACCAGTATACAGCTGCCTATCTCCTCAAAGTGACACTGGGTGGCATACAGAGAGTTAAAAACCTACTTCTACCACTATCACCACCATCTCTGCTACAATATAATACCGTTTAGGCAACAGCCAGCTATATATTTATACATACTTTAATGTAGTTGACTGCAAAACTTTATATGGAGATAACCCACAATTGATTCACAGAGAAAGCGGTATGGATTCATCAGCTGAATATTTTTCCCCTTTAAGGAATGTGCTGCACTATCTCTGCTGATTCCTACCTAAAAACTAAGCTATCATTCTGAACAAGGATTCTTACATGATATCCCAGATTTTTTTTTAAGTTTGAACCTTCTGTTTTCCAGCCTCTCTGCAACCAAGCAAACACATCCGTTGCATCACGCTCACAAATCCCTTCCTTTGTGACAAGGTAATAGGATATTTCCCTCAGGTCCAAAGTATTCCAATATCAGAAGTGGTAAACAAAAAACCAGCAGGCCAAGGTAAATTTTCACTGTGATCCACTGGGAGTGAAGCAGACAACTCATTATTTACAAGCCCGGCACCCTTTTCCCAATGCACTGATCTAAAAACATAGCCACATGTTCTCTTGCGCAAGGGCAACTTGCCAAAAGCCAGAAGTTAATGCTTTCCAGCAGCTCAGCAAGCTCTAAGATGGAAGACTATATGCCTATGTGATTGGCAAGTGAAAGATCCATTCCCTCCCCCAAAGTTTTAGCTCCACTAAATTTGAAAGAAGAACCAATGGGAAGAAAAAAATTGTTTGTACTTGGGGTCTACGTGTGTGTATGAGGGTATAATTGAGCAAGAAAAAAATGTGAGAAAAATATGGGCATCTGCAACTATATTACACCTGAATTAAGGGAGAGGAGTTAAGAACTTCAGACTGGTTTTGCTTTGGTGAATGTTTCTGGATGCATGAAATAGTGAAACCTTTACTTCATGTGAAGTGCAATGCAATCCTTAAAGGCGATATACATATTTGGCAGCTCCACCTCCCAAACTATCCAAACATGATACATTTCAGGTTCAATTCCTTTCTGCCAACATATCACAATCTGTTTTGATAGAAAAAGGATCCCAAAAATAATATACAAAAACAAAACATTCTTAAAACTAAATTAAATTAACCCACCCTGCGCTAAAACCCATATTAAAACCCCTGAATTAAAACTTTGGTAACTAAAAGCAGTACGGTGTTCGAGTAAGATCATGCCAGGCCGGCTTGTTGGAAGAAATGCGTTTTTAACCGCTGGCGGAACAGGCGGAGGTCTGAGATGACACGGAGGTTGGGGGGAAGAGCGTTCCAGAGGGTTGGGCCCATCACAGAGAAGGCTCTTCCCCTGGGCGTCGCCAACTGGCATTGCCCGGTGGATGGCACCCGGAGCAGACCCTCTCTGTGAGAGCGTATTGGTCGTAGGGACGTATGGGGCAGCAGATGGTCTCGTAGGTAGCTAGGCCCCGTGCCATGGAGCACCTTGAAGATGGTCATCAAAACCTTGTAACGCACCCGGAAGGTCACAGGCAGCCAGTGCAGCTCGCGCAGGAGCGGTGTTATGTGGGATTGCCTTGAAGCACCCATAATCACCCACGCGGCCGCATTCTGGACCAACTGCAACCTCCGAGTGCATCTCAAGGGGAGTCCCATGTAGAGAGCGTTACAGTAGTCCAGGCGAGAAGTCACGAGTGCTTGAGTGACTGTGCGAAGGGCCTCCCGGTCAAGTAAGGGGCGCAATTGACGGACCAGACAGACCTGGTAAAACGCCCCCCTGGCCAGAGCTGCCACCTGATCCTCCAGGGACAGCCGGGAATCCAAGAGGACTCCTAAATTGTGCGCCCTCTCCACAGGGGCCAGTACTTCGTCCCCCCCATGGCCAGTGATGGAGTCAACTGGCTAAACCGGGAGGCCGGAAACCACAGCCACTCGGTCTTGGACGGGTTGAGTTTGAGTTTGTTGCTGCCCATCCAGATCTGTACGGCCTCCATACACCGGGACATCGCCTCAACGGCATCGTTGGGGTGGTTTGGGGTAGAGATGTACAGCTGAGTGTCTGAGATAGATAGATAGACAGACAGATAGACACTGTGGTGGCACAGTGGTTAGAGTTCAGTACTGCAGGTAGAAAATAAATTATATCATTACTGATGTATTACGGTAATAATTTACCTTATGTCGAATTCACAGTATAATAGTAAGTAATGCTGTCACTTTTGGGGTAATTTCCTTGACAATTTACTAGCAAAACCTACTCAAGAAATACAGTTCACAGAGAAAAAATGACTGACCCAGCTGATTATACAACTAAGGCAGAGCTAGAACTCACAGTCACTCAGTTTCTAGCCCAATGCCTTAACCATTAAATCAAACTAGCTCTCAATTTTTATTATTATTTTTAATTTTTATACTAACTGATTAATATTAAGTATGGCCGTTTGTTAATATTGTTTAAATTATTACAACCTGCTCAGAGGTGGGTTCTCACCAGTTCCACCGAGTAGGTAGTAACTCGGCTGGCCACACCCCTGAACTGATTTTATCAGTGGTGCCGTACAGTGGCGCCATACACGCCGCCATCTTTTTTTTCCATTTTCCGCATGCTCAGTATTTTTTACCTACTGTGCATGCGCACATAGTGTGCATCAAGTGTGCACATGCAAAGAAGAAGCTGGAACTTACCCCTCTAAGGAGCCACCTTTCAATACCATTTGGATGATTTAGGTCAGTGATGGTGAACCTTTTCGGCACCCAGTGCCGAAAAGGGAGCATGCATACTAGTCTGGGTTGTGACCAGGAAGAGAAGCTGCCCAGGGAGCATTGTGTGCCGGAAATGAATTTCCAGTTTCCGGCGCACACATGCACGCTGAGCAGCAAGTCTTCCAGTTACTGCTATGCTGATCAGCTGGCTGGCACGCATGCTCACACCGGAAAATGGAAGACCAGCTCTTCCGGTTTCCGGCACTGCCACATTCACCTGCACAAAGGCCAGCTGATCATTGTGTGTGCATGCACGCCAGAAAACCAGAAGAGAAATAGGTGATGCATGCCATCATGGATTTAGGTGGTCTGATATGGAGCAGCCCGGTTATTTTCTGGCGATTGATGGTGGGAGCACATAACACCTTTGCTAGAGGCCCAGAAATGGCTTCCAGTAAGCTTCCATGTGCAACTGAAGATGCTGGTTTTCACCTACAAAGCCCTTTGGAACTGTGTCTGCTCTGTATAATTGACCTGATCATTTCAATCTTGCTGGGGAAAACAAATAGGGTGCCCCACTTTAATGAGGTGCCTTTTGGAACTCAGACCTAGTTTTGACCTCAGCTTCCTTCTAGCAGCAGCTGAAAACAGAGTTCAGGAAGGCTTTTGAGAAGAAATAGGGTCTGGTTTTTGAAGTCTGGGTTTTGCTGAGGCTCTTACTAATTTTTCAGCGGATTGTGCTTTGTATACTTTTGTAAAAAAAAGTGTTCTGGTGTTCTGTGGAATTGTTACAAGAAATAAATGACCATCACAGGAAGAAGTTATTTATAAAATTATGGAATGTGCAGAGATGAGTAAGTTAACGTTTGAAATTAGAGAGCAAGACAGCGAACAATTCTATGAAATATGGAATAAATTTTATCAATGGCTGGAAAAAAGGGGGAATTAAGGGATATAACAATACACATTATATTATTATATAACTTGAAGAAATTTTTGTCTTTAGAAGGATAAAATAATTTATTTTAGTACGATAAAATTACCTCTAGAAAACAATGGTATAACATGTGAAGATTTTCTGTTCTTATTCTGTTGGGTTTTTTTTTCTATTTAATATCTTGTTTATATATTGAAGAGTTAGGGGATAAAGATTTATTTCATAAATGAAAATGTTAATATATGATGCAAAAGTGATATATATACAGATTAATATCTTTGTGAGATTAAGCACTGGCGCGCAGAGCGTTTGTCTGAACGACATGTTGTACAAAACACAAAATGAATGATGTTTCTTTTTATTTATTTTCAATAATAAAAAATAAAAAACTTTTTAAAAAAAGAAATAAATGACCAAGGAAGCATTCTCCTGGAATCTTCTAGAAAGGGTGGCAGGGACCAAGCTTATCACAGATCAGATAATCCATGCTTAACAACCACAATTAGATATAGTAACTCTGTCTCTAAATAACCCAGTCATTAAGTGAGACATTGTGTGACCACAATTTGCTGTTTTATTGCCAGCTTTCTAAATGGATTTTGCTTGCTGGCTGAAGAGCATGCAAATCAGAGGTGGGTCCCTACCAGCATGGTACAGTTCGGCCAAATAGGTAATAACTCCGGCTGACACATGATCATGCCAGTTCTATCCTTGGGGTCGCCATCTTGATTTTCTCTTCTGCCCATGCACAAAACAATCTTCATTGAAAAAAAATTATTTTCCCCCTTTTTTAATGTTGTGTGCATGTGCAGACTGTTTTAAGTGCAAATACACATGCGTGGGGAGCGCAAACTTTTTCGGGCGCCGAACCGGTAGTAATGGCCGCAGGAACCCACCCCTGATGCACATAATGATCACTTGATTGGGGAATCACTTCATTGGATTACTTGATTGGGGAATGTTTTAAGTATGGAGACCAGCTATAAAGTTACTTTTTTAGCATCATCGTAATTTTGAATACGGGCAGTCATTAGCAACTGCATCATTTAGCAACTGTTGAAAGTTATGATAATAATAATAATTTAATTTATAACCCGCTCTCTCTCCCCGAAGGGACTTGAGGCGGTGATGATGATGGTGATGAAAAAGTAATTTTATAACAAATCCTCACATTTACGACCTTTGCAGGTCTGTGAAGCGAAGGAAAGCTGAAGTAAAATAATAAACTTGTGGTCTCACTTAGCAACTGCTTTACTTAACTACTCAGTTGCCAGTCCCATTTGTGTCACTAAACGCAGACTATCCATACCTATTTTTGAAAGGAACCCATATAATCTGCTCTCAAAATTTCCAAAAGCTGCTTTCTTGTGACCTAATCGCTAGGTTTTCTTTTTTTTTAACCTGGGAATGGAAGCTGGTTGCGTGTCTAAATGCTCTGCCTTTTCCCTAGCTGGAAGTGTTTATTTTCACAAGCTGTTTACATGGTTCATTCCAGAGATTGGAGAGAGGTTTTCTAGCTACCAGGAACTAAAAATTCATGTCATTGGTCCTGACTGATAAATATTAGCCAATTAATTCCACCTTAATATAGAATACTAAAGAAAACCAATCAATCAGAATAGAACTGGAAGGGGCCTTGGAGGTCTTCTAATCCAGCCCCTGCTCAAGCAGGAGACCCCATAACATTTCAGACAACGGACTGCCCAGTCTTTTCTTAAAACCTTCCAGTGATGATGAACCCACAACTTCTGAAAGCAAGTTGTTCCACTGGTTATTTGTCTTCACTGTTAGAATGTTTCTCCTTAATTCCAAGTTGCTTCTCTCCTTGATTAGTTTCCATCCATTGTTTCTTGTCTTGCCTTCTGATGCTTTGGAAAATAAATTGATCCCCCTCCTCTTTGTGGAAGCCTCTCAAATACAGCACTGGAATATTGCTATCATGTCCTTCTGTTCACTAGACCAGGGGTCTGCAAAGTCGGCTCTTTTAAGACTGGTGGACTTCAACTCCCAGAGTTCCCCAGCCAGCATAGCTGGCTGGGGAATTCTGGGAGTTGAAGTCCACCAGTCTTAAAAGAGCCGACTTTGCAGACCCCTGCACTAGACTAACCATACCCAATTTCTGCAACTGTTCTTCATATGTTTTTTTCTCCAGGCCTTTAATCATCTAGTTGCTCTTCTTTGCATTTTTTCCAAAGTCTCAACATCTTTTTTGTAATGTGGTGACCAAAACTGGATGCTGTATTCCAGGTGTGGCCTTACTAAGGCTTTATAAAGTGGTACTAATAGTTCATGTGAGTTTAATTCTATGCTTCTGTTTATACAACCAAGGATTGTATTACTGTATGTCTCCAGTCTCTTGTTTCAAGCAGTGCGAGTAGCAAAGTTTTTTAAAAAAACATTCTAGAGGAAACTATAAAGGAGAGAATGCCAGAACAACCTTATAGAAACACAACTAGGACATTTTTTTAAAAAAACTTTTTTTAAAGTCAGTTAATCAAAGAAACAAACAAAATGGAAGAAAATCAAGCATGGCCCTTGTGAGACTGACTCTCACAGCTGTGAAATAGTTGGAAACAACCAAAGATCTTTGCATGCTAGTGCAAAACGTAGCCTTAAAACCCTCCTCTTTCCAAACTTGTGTAAGAATGGCGCTATTATTCCTATTGCACTTCTCATTTTCAAATGGACAATCATCTTTTTGGAACAAATTTGTAATTAGGAATGAGATTGTGAGAGTTAGGTCCCCGAGGTTAGGCCCCAGGAAAGGAAACACCATCTTGATCCTCAGGCCCACCTGTGCTCCAGGGCACCCAACTAAAAAGAAGAGGAGGAGGAGGTGTGATATGTTGCCAGTTTCAAAAAAAAGATGTGTGGCCCTTTAAACATCTCCCAAGAAGGGAATGGGGGCTGAAATATGAGTTCACTTCCTGCAGTCCTGTTCCTCAATGGATTTTTCTTTGCTATCTCTAGATTTTTGTTCAGTCCTTCTGATTTGAGAGTTAGTCCCAGTTCAAGGGATGCAGTGGCTCAGTGGCTGAGATGCTGAGCTTGTCAATCAGAAGGTCAACAGTTCAGCGGTTCAAATCCCTAGTGCAGGGATGTCCAAACTTGGGAACTTTAAGACTTGTGGACTTCAACTCCCAGCATAGCTGGCTGGGGAATTCTGGGAGTTGAAGTCCACAAGTCTTAAAGTTCCCAAGTTTGGACATCCCTGCCCTAGTGCCACATAACGGAGTGAGCTCCCGTTACTGGTCTCAGCTTCTGCCAACCTACAGCAGTTCGAAAGCATGTAAAAATGCAAGTAGAAAAATTAGGGAACACCTTTGGTGGGAAGGTAACAGTGCTCCGTGCACCTTCAGCATTTAGTCATGCCAACCACATGACCCAGGAGATGTCTTCGGACAGTGCTGGCTCTTCGGCTTTGAAACGGAGATAACCACCGCCCCTTACAGTTGGGAACAACTAGCACATGTGTGCAAAAGGAACCTTTACTTTTACCCAGCTCATCTTTCTGCTCCAGATTTCTGCTTGGTTTGTCCCTTTCAGACTGCTTCTCAGCTCTTATTAATTTACAGAGGAAAACTGATCCCCCCCCCTCTCTCTCTTCCCCTCCCTCTCTCCTCCCTCCTTCCCCCCTCTCTGAACTAAAGCACCCTTCCCCATGAAAAAATAGCTGTAATCTAAATAAAATTTAACCCAAACTTTTAAATGATTCTATTTATTTTCTTACATATCGTGAATTTTCATTTTCAAACTTTTGGCCACTTCCACAGTGCAACATTAGATGAAATTAAAAGCTAACTCTGAAGAAAATGAACACAGGCACACGCATATATTGGTGAAGATATCTTGATTTTTTAAGTATACTGTATACTGAAAGAATATGCACCGAAGACTAATTCTTTGTGTGTCCAATCACACTTGGCCAATAAAGAATATTCTATTCTATTCTGTCTGTCTGTCTCTATATACATGTGTGTGTGTGTGTGTGTGTACATGTGTGCGCACACGCACACACACACACACACACAAAATACTATAACTCCCATGTATTAACATTCTAATAATACATCAACTGAGATAAAAGCATTCCACAAGTTACAATGTTTATTTGATATAACTGAAGTGATTTAAGGTGCAAAATTTATAAACCACCATCATCACCACATCTTAGTTTTCTCAGAAATCATTTCTCTCTCATTCTCTCTCTCTCTTTTTTTTTTCTTTCTCTCCATTATTCCCCAGGATATGTTAGATATGTCAGCAAATTAAGCCAGAATCAAAATGATGTCAATGATTAAGAGCGATCCCCTTTTCCTGAAAGGATAAGGATCCAGCGCCACTTAGCCATCAAGTCCCTGAACAACAGCACCACCTGCTGGGCAAACAGCTAACAACTAAAAATTGATTCTAACATGGGTCTTTCTGAGTTGATGGAGAACTCAATTGCCTGTTTAAAGCCATAAATACCACCCACATTTATTTATTTATTTATTGACAAAAATGCTGCAGTAATAAAAAATGTTTCCAACTTACTTTTCTTTTTAAAAAGACTGGATACAATCCGTTAAATCTTTGGAATTCCTAGGGGTAAATAGAGTAAAGCTTTGAATGATCTTCATTTCTAAAGGTAAAAAGAATTCTTAAAAGCAACTCAAGATTTTTAATTACAGAATTGAAGAAAAAATGAATATAAAAGTTAGTTACTGAGATTTTTGTTTCTTGCATCAATTTGTCTCCTGCACTTCTCAGATTATTTTATGAAATGAAGTGATTTGCAAGCTTGAATCAAGAGCCAATTTCACCTATTTTTTATGAATAAAACTAAAGTAAAGCAGAAAGGTTTACCAATCTTAGCAATCTGATACAATCACAAACAGAGAAAACAAAACCAAGCCATTTTTCTGACAAATTCTTTGCTCACAAACAAATGAAATGACATCAATCAATTTATATTTTCTGTCACTTCTAAAGATCTTTTAAACAGCTTTATTATATGATGGATCTTTTAATTTTTTAAAATGTTATAAGCTGCCTGGAGTCAACTAGGTGTGAGTTGGGAAGCTATATAAATGTGTTTAATAAATAAATAATTATCACTTCAGGAAGGGAAGATCAATGGTACTCTAAAACCATATCCAGATAATCACATTTAACAAATGTGAATTTATTAATGTTTTCAACCACATTTCAGGGTGCTTTCCATAGTTTCAGTATCAACATCAGTAAATTGTCTTAATTTCTGAAAAGCTGAAATATGCCCTTTATTAATATAAATGTATACCTCCAGCCACACCTTGGGGGAAGATATAATACCAACATCATGTATTTTAAAGAATTGGCAGAAGCACATTATTACCTAGACATTTTAACAACCAATGTGATTCCCTCTCCCCCTCCTTTCTTTGCTTATTTGATTGGTTGATTGATTGATTGATTGATTGACTGACTGACTGACTGACTGACTGAGCAACTTATGGCAAAAAATGTAATAAAACCATACAACCATTAAAAACATAGAAACCATGTATGTCCAAAAGACACAGTTTCTCACTAAAATAAAGACACAGTTTCTCACTAAAATAAAATAAATAAATAAAATCCTATAAGGATTCACCAGTCAACCTACTGAAGCCCTTGAGAACAGTCAAGTTCTTAAGGCCTTCGAGATGAGCATCATAATAAGTAAAAGTAAAGGTTCCTTTGCACATGTCTCTGGCCAATGGAAGAGTGATCTGGGTATAGGGGATATAGTCATCACGCCCTTGTCATGGTCAGACCACTCACTTCTCCGGCTCGACTTTCCAACCGCTACTCCCCACCGCGGGGAGGCGGAACCAGAGTCACCGATCTGGTTCCGCCCCAGGCGCCTTATGGACCCTGATGGGTTCCAGACGGCGCTTGGGCCACTTCCTGTACCCCTGACCCGCGCCCCGATGGAGGACCTCATGGCCGCATGGAATACTGCGGCCACGGGAGCCTTGGATCGGGTCGCGCCCTTGCGGCCTCTCTTGCGGCGGCGAACCACCCTGGCCCCTTGGTTTACCGAGGAGCTGAGGGTGATGAAACGCCGCAAGAGATGCCTAGAGAGAAGATGGAGGTCTTCTCGATCTGAATCTGACCGGACACAGGTAAGAGCCCATTTACGGACTTACATTGTGGCGCTGAGAGTGGCCAAACGCCATCATTGTGCTACTCTCATAGCATCCACAGACAACCGCCCTGCCGCCCTGTTTAGGGTGACCTGCTCCCTCCTTCAACAGAGGGTGCGGGAAGCCCCGCTACAGGGTAGAGCAGAGGAATTTGTGACTTTTCTGCAGGAGAAAATCGCTCAGATACAGAACGAGCTAGCCCCCATTGATGGCCCAGTGGGATGCCGCGAGGCAGATCTTGTCTGGGAGGAGTTTGACTCCGTTTCTTCCGAGGATATGGACAGGTTACGTGGGCGACTGCGAGCCACCACATTTTTATTGGACCCGTGTCCCTCCTGGCTTGTACTGGCATCCTGGGAGGTGACACGAGGCTGGCTCCAAGAGGTTGTCAACGCATCCTTAAGTGAGGGTTCCTTGCCTGCTTCCCTAAAAGAGGCTATGGTGAGGCCCCTCCTTAAGAAGCCCTCTTTGGATCCAGCTCTTTTAACTAACTATCATCCCGTCTCCAACCTTCCCTTTTTGGCGAAGGTTGTTGAGAGTGTGGTGGCACAACAGTTTCCCCGTCACCTGGAGGAAGTTGATTATCTAGACCCGCGCCAGTCCGGCTTCCAGCCCGGGCATAGCACCGAGACGGCATTGGTCGCGTTGGTGGATGATCTCTGGAGGGCCAGAGATGGGGGTTGCTCCTCCATCCTGGTCCTATTAGACCTCTCGGCGGCTTTCGATACCATCGACCATGGTATCCTATTGCATCGGCTGGGGGGGTTGGGGGTGGGAGGCACCGTTTTACGGTGGTTCTCCTCCTACCTCTCTGGCCGATCGCAATTTGTGTTGGCAGGAGAGCAGAGGTCGACCTCGAGACCCCTCACTTGTGGGGTGCCTCAGGGGTCGGTCCTCTCGCCTCTCCTGTTCAACACATATATGAAGCCGCTGGGTGAGATCATCCGTGGTTTGGGGGTAGAGTACCATCTTTACGCTGATGACACTCAGCTGTATATATCTACCCCAAACCACCCCAACGATGCCGTAGCGGTGATGTGCCAGTGCCTGGAAGCCGTGCGGATCTGGATGGGAAGTAACGGACTCAGACTCAACCCGACCAAGACCGAGTGGCTGTGGTTTCCGGCTGCCCGATTCAACCAGCTAACTCCATCGCTGGCCATAGGGGGCGAACATCTTGCCCCTGTGGATGGGGTGCGCAATTTGGGTGTCCTCCTGGATGCCCGGCTGTCCATGGAAGATCAAGTGACAGCCGTGGCCAGGAGGGCGTTTTACCAGGTTCGCCTGGTTCGCCAATTGCGCCCCCTATTGGATCGGGACGCCCTTCGCACAGTCACTCGTGCTCTCGTGACATCCCGACTGGACTATTGTAACTCTCTCTACATGGGGCTCCCCTTGAGGTGCACCCGGAGACTTCAGTTAGTCCAGAATGCAGCCGCGCGGGCAATTATGGGTGCTTCTAGATCCACCCACGTAACACCGCTCTTGCGCGAGCTGCACTGGCTGCCTGTCGTCTTCCGGGTGCGCTTCAAGGTGTTAGTTGTCATCTTCAAAGCACTCCATGGCTCGGGACCTAGCTACCTGCGGGATCGGATCCTGCCCCATACATCCTCACGGCCGATTCGCTCCCACAGAGAGGGACTTCTCCAGGTGCCGTCCACTAGACTTTGTCAGCGGGCGACGCCCAGGGGAAGGGCCTTCTCTGTGGCGGGCCCAGCCCTCTGGAACGACCTTCCCCCCGATATTAGAACTACCACGGACCTCCGCTCCTTCCGTCTGAAATTAAAAACACATCTTTTTCGCTTGGCCGGCCTAGGATAGTCTCTTCTGATTGTTTAGGGATTTTTAGTAATATTTGGGAATTTTAGTGCAGGGTTTTCTGTTTAATATGCCTTTTAGTTATTATTTATGTACGTTTATTGTCTTAAATTTTGTATTCTTTTTAACTGTTTTTAATTCCCTGTGCCCCGCCTCGAGTCCCTTCGGGGAGAGAGAGCGGGTTATAAATAAAATTCGATTCGATTCGATTCGACATGCGTGCTAGTCTTTTCTGGCTCTAGGGGACAATGCTCAACTCCGTTTCAAAGCTGAAGAGCCAGCGCTGTCCAAAGACATCTCTGTGGTCATGTGGCCAGCATGACTAAACACCAAAGGTGCTCAGAGAGCTGTTATCTTTCCACCAAAGGTGGTCCCTATTTTTCTACTTGCATTTTTTATGTGTTTTCAAACTGCTAGGTTGGCAGAAGCTGAGACAAGTAACGGGAGCTCACTCCATTACGTGGCACTAGGAATTTGAACCGCCAAACTGCCGACCTTTCTGATTGACAAGCTCAGTGTCTTAGCCACTGAGCCACTGCTCATAATAGGAGCCACATGAAAATCTCTGCAAGATCGATACATGTTTCATTTATGGCCTGATAACCATTTTAGACTTGGTAACAAAAGTTAGAAAAGTGTTTTGTTTTTTAAGTCATGGGGAATAAATATAATTGTTCTCCCTCCCAATTCTACAGACACCAAGTTCATGAGGTCTGGACCCCTCCCTGCCAACTGCAGCATACTACGTACTTCTTTTCTAAACAACATGGGGTGTAATTTAGTAATCTGCAGTAGGTTAAAGTCAAATCAGATGAATTACATAGTTCTATCTCTTAGATGATGGAATTAAGCCTCAAAAAACTCAGTCCCTCTTTATATAGTCTAAAATCATTTTTTTTAGAATAGATTCCATCCTGGGATTGCTCTGCAGTCAATCCATTGATACCATCTTGGACAGACTTAAAATTACACATCTTGCAACTATTTTTAAATTTTCATTTTCTACATGCTGGTTTTTCAATATCTTTCTGGACAATTCAAAAGCCTAAAACCCTACCCTGTTAATCATACTGTTCCTAATAAAAGTATGATCCAGCTATGAATTTCTATTATTTTTCTCAAAAGCCAATATAACTACAGTTCTTTTATACTATATAGATTAAAACTATTTATGTTGTCTAATAGGAAGAACACAAATCCCCAAAGCTGAAGTATATAGAGGGACTTTCTCAGTAGATTGCCAATCATTTAGATGGAGACGTTCAATTACAGTGGGTTAAAAATAAATACATAAATGTAGAAAAACCTTAAAAGCAGCTGTTTAGAAGGGTACTTATTTACAACCTGTCATGAATACACCAATTATTATTGTATACCACCCACAATCACTTGCTTGTGAGATGGTCAACTGTATAAATTAGATGATAGATAGATAGATAGATAGATAGATAGATAGATAGATAGATAGATAGATAGATAGATAGATAGATAGATAGATAGATAGATAGATAGATAGATGATTTTGTTACAGCAATTTCTGATATGGGTTAATGCAGATAGATAGATAGATAGATAGATAGATAGGTAGGTAGGTAGGTAGGTAGGTAGGTAGGTAGGTAGGTAGGTAGGTAGATAGATAATTTTGTTACAGGAATTTCTGATATGGTTTAATGCTGATGGATGGATGGATGGATGGATGGATGGATGGATAGATGATTTTGTTACAGTAATTTCTGATATGGTTTAATGCTTTTAAACATAATTAGTTTTGTATTATTTTCATACAACTCTTATTTTTATTTTGATCTACTTGATAGTACCATGAGACTATTTGATAGGTAGATATGGATGGATGGATGGATGGATGGATGGATGGATGGATGGATGGATGGCTAGATGATAGATAGCTAGATTGATAGATAGCTAGATAGCTAGATAGCTACATGCATGCATGCATGCATACATACATGCATCATGCATGCATGCATGCATACATGCATGCATACATGCATATATGCATGCATGCATGCATACATACATACATACATACATACATACATACATACATACATACATAAACACACATCCAAATTCCAGAAAACCTGTTCAATAGCCATTTCCTATTGATCCATCAATCATAGGCCAACACATCTAGATAGCAACTGGTTGGAGAACGATCATTTTAGAGTCCATCAGCAATCTAGATGAAGAGAAATAAAAGATCAAGAATGGTGTATTAGTTAAGAGTATCAGGCTAATTCTGCCATGTCCAACTTAGCAAGAAAGTTTAAAAAGTAATCCTGGCTATAAGTTGAACTAAGGATGAAAAGGGGGAAAACTAAGTAATTGAACGAAGGATCAAATGAGGGAGGGGGAATAAGCCATGCATGTATTTATAAACAGTTGTTTATATATTTAAAGTTAAAGTTAACTTTATATATTATAAAGTTAAAGTTATATGACACCCTCATGATTTTACAACACATAGATCATGGAATTAATCCTACAATGATATTAAATATCATTAATGCAAAGCTCAAATGGATTTTGGCTACATTCACGAGCAAAATATGTTGGGGCTTTTAGGACTATAATGAGATTAATGCATTCATTAAGATACATACTACACTCAGAAAGAACACGACTCTCTATCCCCTTCCTCTCACCACCACATGCTTCTCTCTGCGTGCTTCTCTTTCCATCGCAAAAGATCCTCAGATCAAGAGAACTTATCATTCATGCAAATAAATTTATAGATTATGAGAGCATGCTGTCACTAGGTGGCGCTGTCATTTATTTGGGTTTGGGCTTGGCTGATAATGCTCTTATCTGGTTATAAGGACCTGCACAACTATGAAAATTCATCCAAAATCTGATTTAAACCTCCTCCCCCTTTTTTTCTTCAATTTTTTCTTCTCTTTTCCCCTGTTAAATTTAGTTTGTATTAAATTTTAACTATTAAAATCAAAGTTACACACACACACACATACATTTTAGCCCACACCAGTGTCTCATTTCCTCAGATAGCCTTTCTGTTCTATGCAGTTTTTCTGCAAAGTATTTCAAGAGTTTCTTGTCTAGAAAATAAAGGTTACCATCATATAGATTTCTTATGCATTTCTCGGTAATATGTTTGTAATGTAATTTATATCACTAGCCAAATCTTTTTCGTAATATAATCACGATGCATCAATCTGCATGCTTTTACTGGATAGATTTCCCTAATATAAGCTCTTGTTTGATATATTTCCACACTGGCTTTTAAACAGAAATTCTATTAATGTATTTTACAAGTTATACTGTGCTTATTTTTTGAATGTATATTTAATTTTTGTACTGCAGCAGAGTCTATCTTGTGACGATTTTTGAAGGGAAAGCAAATGATAAAAGGTTTATTTTATATCCTTATTTTAAGGGGGTGACATTCTAATATTTTGCGACAATTGTCACCTTATACTTCGGTCATTTGCAGCTTTCTTCTTATGGTATTCTCTAACATAGGCAATACACTAGCTGCCAACGCAAATGCGTAGACTGGCTATGTGATTTGCCCCTTCATTAGCTGGTACAGAAGGCACTAAAGGGTTGAAAATAAAGTTCCGATTTTGTGCCAATTATTTTGTAACACCCCTTCAATATAATCACCGCTACTCATCAGTAGTATGGGGGGGGGGAATGTGGAGAGGGAAGTAGAACTCAATTTATCAGCAGTCCATGAAGTGGCTTTTTAGCCTACTGTCATTAAATCCATTTCCAGCACCATCTTATGAGCCTAGAGCACAGTTTACTGAGTAGATATTATATATTATGAAAATGGAACAATTAATGATCCTCTGCTATTTTTTTTAAATTAATCAGACTTTAAATTATAGGGATTTAAAAATAACATTGAACATTTCTGATATAAAACATTACCAAGGCAGCAATAGAATAAAATACCTGAATTCCAGATGGTATTAAAAGTACATTTCATGATAAAGGAAGCTACTGGAGAGGTTAACGTTTGTTTTAAATAATTTATTTTTAAATCCTAGTACAGTGCTGAAATCTATCTCTGTCCCATTACAATGTTTATCTTGCCACACACAATGACCATGGATCTATAAGAAGTCACTGTCTTATCTGACCAAGCCACATTTGACCTTCCAGTCAAGGTGGATGAAAAATTAAGTCAAACAGCACTCACTGAAATCAGAGGTGGCAACTGTGTTTTTCCTGAAAAATTCAAAATTGCAACATTATATAAATTAAATAAACCATGGTTTGATTTATCCCAAACTCCAGATTAGAAAATGCATACATTCTACTCTTTATATTATACTTAAATAAATTACTATTAGGAAAAAAATAGAACTTTCTGAAAGGGTCTGCATGAATTGTGTAATCATATGAACCAACATATTAAAAGAGTATTTGCTAAACATTTTATATGTTTACCCTAATAGAAGCATGGGAGGGGGAGGATTCTTTGGAAAATGTGAAAAAATTGGAATGAGATTGTAGCGAGATCATGATTACTATCCACTCTAAAATGCTTTAGGGTTTATGCATCCAAAATATATAGAGTCCTTATGATTTGGCCCATAGAAACCAGAAAGATGAAACGCCGCAAGAGACGCCTAGAGAGTAGGTGGAGATCCTCTCGATCCGAAGCTGACCGAACACTAGTGAGAGACCATATTAGGACTTACTTAGTGGCGCTAAGAGTGGCCAAACGTAAGTATTGTGCCACCCTTATCGTGTCCGTGGAAAACCGTCCTGCCGCCCTGTTTGGGGTGACCCACTCCCTCCTTCATCTGAGACCGCGGGAAGCCCCTTTGCAGGGTCGTAATTTGCAGGGTTTTAAATGGGTTTTTAGCACGGGTTTAATAATTTAATATGTTTTTAATGATGTATATTGTTTTTTGTTATGGTTTTAATAATGCCTGTGCGCCGCCCTGGGTCCTAACAAGGAGAAGGGCGGGGTATAAATCCGAAAAATAAGTAAATAAATAAATAAAGGTTTAAATCATTCCAAATTTTGTCTTTTGAAAAATGTATACCCTTCCTCGGCCAACATCTATTGTACTTCATAGACATCTAACTGGTAGATTTTTGAAGAAGGTTTAGCAGAGTTATGAGTGACCCATGAATGAAGGCCTCTTTGCAGTTTTATACCCACTTCAGATGTATGCGCAAAAGGAGAATGAATTTTAAAAGCTTGGTTTTGAACTTCAATAACATAAACTACATCCAATTACTTATATGCCTCGGGGTATCCTTAAGCTGTTACATGGGCAGTCTGACACATTAAATGCTCTGAGTGTTCCTTTCTTCCTTTCTTGGGGTTGTTAGTCCATAAATCCCTAAATACATAATATCTTGATGGCAGCTAAAGGCTATAGCCATTCAGCCAGATAATTTGCAGGAATTATTTATTTATTTGATTCATCCCCCACCACAGTAAAAATAGTCTCATATTGGTCTGTTTGGGGACAATTTGTCCAGCAATTTCAAATAGATATTAGTGTGATTTTGTATAACAGAACATTATGGGGAGCACAACAGAGTTCCTAGAAGACCCAAAGTTGTGTGATCTCTCTTTCAAGAAACCCTAATTCACTTACAGTTGTTCCTACACAAGATCAAAAGGCCAAGAACACAAATCAACCATGTTGTTGAGAAAACTACAACTGAGAGGCAAAGAAGTAAGAGAAGGACCAGTCTAGAGGTCTTGAAACCAATTTTCTAAGGGAATTCAGAAAACTCACATGACATCATATGTGCCCCTTGGGACTTCCCATCAGCAGTGTGGAATTCACTTACCTTCCCTACCAGTTTGTAAATGTGAGCGCACATGACGCATCTGCATACATGCACACCGCCTTCAGTGCATGCACAGTGCTCGCGCATTATGTCGGGGCAGGTGGGTGGAGCCTCCCGCAGCTCCCGCTGCCAGTTTGCCCGAACCGGAGAGAACTGGCTGAATACCACCTCTGCTTCCCATCCATACCACCTCATCTTTCCAGTTCCAGAGTTATCTTCATTAGCAGGACTCCATTAACACATTAATGATGGAAATCCTTGAAAACAACAAAAGAACGTGAAAACAATTCAGGTCAAAAACAGAAAATGGACCCCCCAACAAATCATGGATTGCTGATCTTTGCTGAAAAATGAGTCCTAAAATATTTCCTTTACTTTTCTTCCACACCAGTGCTAATACAAAACAAGAAGATATATGCCTCTGCATTATAACCAATCTTTTGGAATCACAAACTAGGCAAAACAGGAGCTCCTGAGTCTAGAGAAAAAATTGAGACTCATTGATTTTGGATTTGAACTGCCTCCACAAAAATCTATGTTATGTTGTCATTGAGGAGTGCTCAGTTTCAGAATTACATTTACCTTGGGCAGGAGACCTTGAAAGAAATGGGGTTTCTTGTTATAAATTTTTGTGTTTCTATTTTCATTTCATAGTATTCTCCCCCCCCCCAATCTAAAATAAAAGGCTATAAACTTATATTCTGAGAGGACAAACCTTTAGTGCCCCCCTCCTTTGGACTTCCAAGGAATATTTGAAATCACAGATGGCCCCATAGCTGGGTTGCAACTATTTGTAGGCAGAACCAGCGAGGTAGAAAATAAAGTCTTCTAACTCTTTTCCAGATGAACAGACCGTGAGGTTTCTGCAGCACCTCGAAGGAAATAAATTCCTATTTCCCAGCTTCAGTTCATTTCAAGTTATGTTGTTGACATAGGAAAGTTCAGAATGGTTCCGAAGGGTTAGCTACATAGCTCAGCAAAAAAAAACCTAGAATTTACCTTTTAGATGATCACATGTTGATAAAGACATATTTCATCAAGGTCTGCAACAGGGCATTGTGGGAAATTAGCAATAGCAATAGCACTTAGACTTATATGCCGCTTCAGTGCTTTACAGCCCTCTCTAAGCGGTTTACAGAGTCAGCCTATTGCCCCCAAAAATCTGGGTCCTCATTTTACCGACCTCGGAAGGATGGAAGGATGAGTCAACCTTGAGCCTAGTGAGATTTGAACTGCCAAATTGCAGACAGCCGGCAGTCAGCAGAAGTAGTTGAAGTCCTGCATTCTAACCACTGCGCCATCAAGGGTCAGCGATGAAGTCATAAAGGGTACTGGGTCTAAAGCAATGTTTCTCAACCTTGGTGACTTGAAGTCCTGTGGACTTCAACTCCTAGAATTCCCCAGCCAATTATGCTGGCTGGGGGATTCTGGGAGTTGAAGTCCACAGGGCTTCAAGTCGCCAAGGTTGAGAAACACTGGTCTAAAGGATGCTGATTAATATATGTGCATCTGAGCAAGAATTCAGCCTAGGTGTAATGTGGTAGCATCAAGGACTTATGTAGAGCTGATGTTTGGACTTCTGCAAAAACACATTCTCTGAATATGTCACCCTCGCAATGTCATGAAATCCTTCCTTTCTACCTTCATACCTGAATATCTTGGTTTTCAAACTATATGTTGTTTATCCATGAGTATATATGGTAATACTTTTTGAAAGTACTTGAATGCCCTGTAGATACTTGTGCATAAGCCCATCTGCAGATAAACTGACCTTCGAATGTTTAACCAAAATACCATTCAATATACTGCCTGCAATTAAGCCATCCATGAATATTAAAACAAGCCGGGCATCAGCAGAAGTAGCCTGCAGTTCTGCACTCTAACCACTGCCCCACCATGGCTCTTAATTAAGCAGATAGATGATGAATAAAAGTCTATAACAGCGTTATATGAGAAAGAGAAATTACAAATAGATAATCTGCAGTAAAATTGTTGTACCAGTCTACAAAATCAAGTCTAGCACTCACAAGGAAAACAAGCATCGTAGCTCCTAAATTACTCCAGCTGAGCTGGAGCCAAAGAGAATAATTCTTGCGATTGTAGTAAACTATTGTAATTATTTGAAAGAAGTGAATAATAGTGGATGGTAGGTTTAAGTAGTTAGATCCAGCTGATCATAGGAGGATGTCTAGGCTGGGTCTGTCTAACCATTTCTCTGTCTGGAACAAGCTATACAACTTTATTTCTATGATTGGGGGCATATATCAGTTGTTGTTTGTTTGTGTTAAAGGTATTGTCCCAGGAGGTAATGCTGCTAGAATTAATTCCTCTTTCTCTTTCTTCAACTTTCCTGTTCTTAGTCATTGACAAGTCTTGTTCTTATCTGCCTTGCCTGTTATTTTTTTAATGTACTGGTCATGTAATGCTTAATCTTTCTATGTCTCTTTTCTATTCTTCCTTTGGTCTTTGTAGACCAGTTTGGTCTCTCTAATACTTTTCATGATGTTTTTAGTTTCAGTGTGTCTTTTTCACTGTCCTTCAGATATTCTTTCAATGTCCTTTCTTCTTCTTCAACTGTTTGGTATACTTGCAAATTCATGCCCGCTATTTTTCTTGGTAAGCAGAGTCTATCAACATCACTCGTTGAAGGGCATAACTTATTGTCGTTATTAATTTTCTGATCTTCATACACAGTGCTTTTAGTTCGGCATGAGTCCAGTCTACTATTCCAGCTGTGTATCTAATGACTGGAATTGCCCATGTGTTAATTGCCTCCACGGTATTTCCTTCACAGAGCTTAAACTTTAAGATCTTCACGCTCATATGTTCACTTCTTCTTGACTTCAGTGTGCTTGCTTTTGTCTGCTTGAAGGATACACAAGTGTTTATAGTGATTTTTATCCAAATTCTTGGATGTTATTACCATCAGTTTTCACTACTTTCCCTGTTAAAGATGAAGGTGGCATATTTGTCCAGTCTAAACTCCTTGCATTATCTTAGCTGAATATAAGGATAGCCATGAGCAGCAATTCTATTTCAGATGGTGCTTCCTCATACAGCTTCAGATAGCCCATGTAAAGAAGGTGGGATAGCCTGGCAGATGTTTTTGATGTTTGATAGCCATGACCTGACTTGTTCAGTACTGTTGACAGAGGAATCAATGCAGTGGCAAACAATAGTGGTGATAGTAAATCTCCTTGAAGTATTCCTCTTTTGATATTAGCATCTCCTAGTCTGTCACCATTGACCACCATTGACCAGCAGCCACGTTTTCCATTGTGCCACTGATTTTTACACAAACATCTGGGGACAACTGCATTACAGGACTCAGGAATGATGGCTGAGCAACCAGGGGCAGCAACTGCAGGACTACTGGAAGAAATGTTGTTTACCTGTCACAAACATTATTGTTTATCATTGTCATTATTACCATTATAATTATTTATTTTACTATTTACTGTAAACCTGATTACCAAAATGCATCGAGGACAACTTAAAAAATAAATGGTAAACCAGGCCTCAGTTCATAATAAACAATTCAGAATAAAAAGGAGATATCAACCAACTTCTGTAAGCTGCTTAGCTATAACTAAACACTTGGCAACATCCTTGAAGGGTAAGACATTTCAAAGTAAGAAGCAATCCAAGTAGCAATTGTTTCTCCTGCAATCACATTCATTATCCAAGTCTTATCCACCTCAGATAGGTTCACTTAAGGACATCATTTATTTTGTACTGTGAATATGTAACATAATGGTTATTCTGTGCAACTACTGAATCTTTCATTCAAGTTCCTTAATTCTTTCTCTGTCTGATTCTTTTTGTTATTCATTTGAAAAAGGTGTTTATTCCTCTTATTTTAATCACTGCAGGATGGAATTTGGTTTTTTTTCTATAAAAGTAAACTTTTTAACTTTTAACTGGAAAAAATGTGTGTGTGAAAGAGAAAGCAAGTATGTGTGTGTGTGTTTGTGTGTGTGTGTGTGTGAAAGAGAGAGAGAGAGAGATGGAGAGAGAGAGATAGGCAGACTTAGAATTAACAGAACTCAGCCTATAAATATACAGTATGTAAAATTCCTCTCTAAAATTCACCACAGCAATGCCAAGTATTTTAAAGACTTCTTAGTTTTATATTTTTCTATGTAAAAGTGGAAAAAATCACACTGAAGATCCCTAGGAATATATAAAAAGTGTATTTGTAATTTAAGTGTTCATCCATAAAATTAATGTATGGCTTTATCAGAGCTTATTCCCTCCAGCCAACTGTTATTAACTATCATTAATAGTACCCTTTATAGGGGACAAGTATTACTCAGTGACAAATTACCTAATTTACAAGAGTCTCCAGAAGTTTTTTCAACTATAAAATACACAAATTCTACCAATTACTCATCTTGGTCTTATAACACCTTCATGATACACAACATAAAATTGTTCTCCACCCCCACCCCCCAAAAGGTTTTGTTCAGCAAAGCCACAGCAATATGGGGTGGGGGGATGTGAAATGTGGTTGCTCAAAATATTCAGGCATAACAGTTTAGAATCAGATGCTTAGTGGTCTACAATAGCTCAAGTATACTCATTGCAACAAAAGCATGGCACTGCCAAGATCATGAGTAACCAGCCTTCTCTTTAAAGCACGGGTGTCAAACTCAATCATGTCATGTGGCATATCAGGACATATCGTGACTTTTCTGCCTCTGTGGAGCCGGGGTGGACATGACTTACATATGACACATCTGGCCCACCATTTTGACAGGCCTGCTAAAACTACAAAAATGGATTGCTTCCAAGTTCTTCCCCCTCAAAATTGGGAGAAAAGATGGACAGTTGTTTTTCAAGTAGAGCGTAAGAGTTGTAGTCAAGCAAGCCAAAGGAAACACCCATTTCTCCTTGTTGGATTGTCTTTATTAAAAACATAAAAGTGCCCCATGAATCATTGGGAAACAAGAATTTGTTCTCCATATTTGACATTCTCCAGGAAAGAATGAAGCCCTGAGCATGGCCAACTAAAGATGTCCTGATCATACATACTGCTTCCCCAACTTTTATTTCAAAAGAACAAGTAGTGGAGGTGGTCCCTTAGCACATATTTCCCCATAACCATTTGTCTATATTTTTTTACAATAGTACTCAATAATTCTCACTCCCTACTCCGTCCATTGCCTGGCTTCATTCCTCAAAGCACTGAGGGAAAGATAATTGAGTAGAGAAAAGAATTGCAGCTGCGACTTTAGATGTCTTCATATTTGAATTTAACTGAAGAATAATCTATTTGAGATCTCAATATATCAAACTAACACAGCAAAATGCTGAAATACGACTTAGACTTTTTTATAACGTATTAATCTTTTGAGTGCCAAATTGGAAAAGTAGTTTTTGGTTAAATTGCTAGCCAGCGGTATCTTATATTTGATTTACCATGAGTTCAAAATTGAGGTGACAATGGAAATGAAAGTTTTCTCCCCCATTTGAGGAAAAGCAACCTATTGAGACAGGTATCTGGTCACCTGTATTGGTGAGATCTTTTTTTTTAAACAGGTGGGAATCAAACTGAGCTTCTGACCACTTCAAAACACCATTCCTATGATACCAGTGGTGGGATTCAATTTTTTTTTACTACCGGTTCTGTGGGCTTGGCTTGGTGGGCATGGTACGGCTTGGTGGGCGTGGCATGGCTTGGTGGGCGTGGCATGGCTTGGTGGGCGTGGCAAGAGAAGGATACTGTAAAATCTCCATTCCCTCCATTCCCTCCTCACTCCAGGGGAAGGTTGCTGCAAAATCACCATTTTCTCCCAATCAGCTGGGACTCGGGAGGCAGAGAATAAATGGGGGCAGGACCAATCAGTGGTGGTATTTACCAGTTCTCCGAACTACTCAAAATTTTCACTACTGGTTCTCCAGAACTGATCAGAACCTTCTGAATTCCACCTCTGCATGGTACATAGGCTTTATGGGATGACTGAATTTACTCTGATAAATTTATGTAGATAAAAATCTTAATAGATGACTTCAATCAACTTAATTAACTGAATCAGAGATTTGATATTTTAGATAAAAACTACTCAACACACAGAAGAGGTGAAAAACATGGTGGTTAATTCATGTGAAGCAACAATGACTCCGCTCAAAAAGGGGTTGAGATATGCTGAGGTTATTCTCCACCCCTGGTGATCCAAGCGATGCCGTTGCTTTCCTCTTGTGGTTCCTGGAGGCTGTGTGGGACTGGATGGGCTGAAACAACAGGCTTCAGCTGAATCCTGGCAAAGCAATATATATACATACCAATTTGTGGGTTCCAAATCCCGTTGCAACTGGTACAATGCAATGGGCCCAGGCGTCTACAACATGCACATGCACAGCAAGCGCACAGTAAGCGCATGCATACTTACCACCCGTGACGCTCCAGCTGCTCGGTGGAGCATCGTGCAGGCACCTAAGGCTCCGTGCACGTGCGTGGAAAACCCGATCAGCTGAAATACAGGTAAGGAGGACAGGCGGGCGGGCGGGTGGGTGTGCGTACCGGTTGTATCCCACCACTGATACATACATACATACACACATACATACATACATACATACATACATACATACATACATACATACATACATACATACATACACACATACATATGTTGTTCCAATAAATATGTTGTTTTATATATGTATGTATGTATGTATGTATGTATGTATGTAAGTAGGTAGGTAGGTAGGTAGATATATATGTATATGTTGTTCCAATAAACTTATCTTGGCTAAAGCCATTTTCTAAATTTTCTAATGTCCCCATAGTATTATTTGAAAATAATCAAGAGTATTAAAGTTACCCTGTTCTGCAGGGTAGCTGAAGCGTCTGTTGCTTATGTATTTTCTGTTGGCTTTCTCTGCCATATTATGTCTGGCCCAGTCTCTTTTATTATTGGAGATTAAGCTAACCAATCAACCAAATCAGGTCCATTCTTCAATTAGAAAAACATATAATGAAAGAAATAGAAATTAATTGAAGTCTGTACTGCAGCCTCGGATTGGGCTTCACAAATACTGTTCAAACCCGTACCAATCAATACTCCAAGGAAGCACCTGTATTCTACAAAGGTGGCAGAAATTCTACTTGCCGCAATCCTTTTTTATTATTATTAATGGTAATATAAATCAGCTACAGGTGGCAAAATAAGAGTGGACCGTACGTTTTATGGTGCTTTCATCAGTTTGCCTTCTCTGTAGCTGTCAGAATGGAAATCAAAAGCACTAGAGGAAGGCTGATGGCTCTTCCTTAAGAAATGCTAGTTTGGCACTTATGCAGTGACAACACTGATGTCATTTTGAGATCTGTACTGAATATTAAATCTCTGCTACTATGCTAAGAATCTAAAAAAAGGCAAGATTTGAAAAGCAAAGCACCACTTATAGTGAAGCTGTAATGAATGAAAAGTAATAATGATAATAAATAATAGGAAAGTATGCAACACAGCTGTAACCATAGTAACATTATCAAATGAATAATTTACTGGGAGTAATGCATTTCATGAATCCTGGGTTATTTTTCTGTTTGAAAAATGAATGCCAGTTGAATGTGATTCCTCCATAAACCAAATGTGCAACCATTTGCACATTTGTCCAAGATGTTTTCCTGCACAACCTTCGTGAAATGAATGAAAAGAAAAATCCAGTAGATTTCTTTACAAGTTTGCTTTAATGTCCACAGTGAATTGCTGCAGGATAAAACAACGGGCAACACATTATATGGTCTTAAAAGAACGTTACACAAATTTATGACCCTTGTCAAGCACTCATCCCAAACTCAGTTCTCTGGATGCTGACTATTATTTGAACAAAAGACTGCCACCCGTTCATAAAATAAGATATTAACAAACGTGGCTTGTAGAAATGCAAAATTATTAGAGCGAAAAGGCTCTGACTAAGCAATGATCCTAATTTGGCCAGAATTACCAGAAAATTAGAGGGGCAAATTAGAGTGAAGCACAGTTGGATGACTGGAACTATGAATAGGTCGCTTTAATTCAATGTTTAATTTATGCAATATCTAATTAATTCAATGTCTAATTAATTCAATATTTTGCCCCACATTCCAGTTGGTCACCAATGATAGCTGCTGGAAGAGAGATAATATTTGGAGAATGTTTGCTTTGTACTCTCATGGTAGGCTTCTCAGAAACATCTGGCTAGTTACTGTGAGAAACAGAATACGGAACAGATAGAAATGATTTAACAAGGATTCTTAGTTCATTCTTAGTGATCCCTTTCATAAGGCTGTATACTTCAGATAACTGCTGTTCTGAAATATTGTTAGGCTAAAGAAAGATTTAAAAATTAGTTTTTCACTCTTTCCTTTCTATTTTTCGAATTCTGGAGAGAAATATATGTTTTAATAACTGCTGAAAACAACTCCTATTCTCTTACCTACTTTTGATTTCCAACCTAGAATAGGATTACTTATTGCAGTTACTTTTTACAGGGGATTACTCAGCATGCCCTTCCTGGGGTGATTGGACTTTGCGTGCATATGAATGCATTGCTTACGCATGTTTGAGTATGTATGCATATGGAATCAGTTTTATAATTCATCCTGGTTTTATAGGATCACAATTCTGCATTCATTTCTTCTTCAGAAATGTGTCTCTCTATTGCCTTATTCTGTACATCTGTAAAATTCATGGTAACAATGGCATATATGAGCATGCTGCTACTGTACTCTAGTACATAAGCTTTTCCCAAAGCTTACAAAGCATTTCTCAGAGAACTCCAATAAATAATATCTGCTTGTTTAAGAACAAGAAGCCAAACATTATACAAGCTACAGTACTAAGATATCAATGTGACAGCGTTAGTTCTTCATATTGAAGCAAGGATACCATAGGACAGAATGAAAAACAGAATATTACTGCTCTAAAAATCTGGAGATAAGTACTTACAGGACTGGCCAAACTAGTGACATTAGGAAACAAGAAATTAAGTAATCCTCTAATCCCAAATTATTATATATTATCAAATGGAATAAAGCCAATTTTAACATGAAAAAACGTAGCAATACATTTGAAAAGACCTGGAATTCTGAAATGTTAACCCTTTTGTTGATTGTTTACTTTTGCCTCATAGTTGCAAAATTATTAACTCAATCTTGACAAACAGTACATATGCGCTCAGTCACGGAAGCCCAAGTCATCTCATGCTTGGACTATAGCAAATTGCTCTATGTGGAATTTCCCTTGAAGAGTATCAGGAAATTGTAGCTGGTGCAGAATGCAGCCACATGGACAGTAGTTCTTGAGGCCTCTAGGGTGGCATATGAAACACCACTTTTCCATGGAGCCAGTTTGTTTCTGGGTCCAAATCAAAGTGTTGGTTCGTACCTTTAAAGACATTTATGGCATTAGTCCAGGTTATCTGAGGAATGGTTTCATCCCAATGGAATTGGTCCACCCCATTCACACTGGCAGAAGGGGAGTACTCTGGAACCTGTCAGTCAAAGAATTCCATCTGGCAGGATCGTGGTGCCTGCCAGCTGGAACATTGTGCCTCCAAGGTGAGATCTGCACCCACCCTTCCAAAAGAGCCTGAATACCTGGATTTACCAAAGGACTTATGGTTCTAATGGGAACATGTCATTCTGGAGACGGTTAATGGACTAAGAGAAAACCCCACCTTCTGCTGCGTTTCTCCCTTCCCTCCCATCTTTGTTAATTTTAATTCAATGTTAGTGTTACTATTTATTGTTTAAATGTTTCATCTTGTTGCTTTTTAATTGTATGTAAGCCAGTTTTAGAATTGCCTTTAGGAGATCTGGGCGGCAAATAAGATAGATAGATAGATAGATAGATAGATAGATAGATAGATAGATAGATAGATAGATAGATAGATAGATAGATAGATAGATAGATAGATAGATAGATAGATAGATAGACAGACAGACAGACAGACAGACAGACAAACAAACAAACAAACAAACAAACAAACAAAAATAAATATCAGCAATCCATTGGTCCAAATCAAGGGTAGATGTTGTAGACATTTTTTTCAATCAAACCCATGCCTCAAAAATCCTCATGTTCAGTATTTTGATAATTGTCCATTGCATAAGTCAAGAATATATGGAATATGCCTTCTTGATATGCAGAGATGAATAGAGGTATAGATGGAGAGTTGAAACTGCAGCCTTGAAACCTTCCTACAGCTTCAGGGAATGTTCAACAAAATGTCTACAAAGGAAAACTCCCTAGAAAGGTACAATGCAGCTTCAAAAGGCACTCTAGAAGAGGAGATATAGTAGTACTGTAACAGAGAGACACCACTGAGAAACTGAATCTGCAACCTGTACTTCACATTCAAATCACCCATTATTTTGGAATTCCCAAATGCAACCGATGTTGGAACACTGCAACATCAGGACATAAATTGCCCATCATTCCTTCCATTAATTTCTCCTTTCACCCCCACATATGCATATTTTTGTAAAATCCGGAATAGATGGTGCTGGGTCTCAACAGATAGATTAATATATAGGAAAGGGGAGGACAATTAAACTAATTTTAAGAGTAGCAGTACGTTTACTGGCTTCATTAGCTGCTAAGACCTTGGCTTACAGGCCAGTGAAAAGGTGGATAGAGTGTTCTTGTCTAAATAGACTTCTCCTCCTCCATTGTTCCCTTGACATTCATATGCAAAAGAAGGCAACAATATGGTGCATTTTTCATTCGGCCCACTGAATTGAGATGGTAGATTGAATTAAGTGAACTGTAAATTTACTGGCTTTGCATGTGCTGGATTGCTCTGCAGCTAAAACCACTGAATAAGCCAGACATGGTAAGAAAGCACAACCCATTTATCCTACAGTGTTCTTTCTTCTAAAGCCAGAATCAATACGGAGCACAACTCCAATGCTTTTAAAAGGCCATGAGGAGGCTTCTCTGTTCATCCCCACTATTGTAGTGGAGGATAAAATGGCTGGGCAATTAGAATTGCATGAGAAGTAGGGCAGGACTAGGTTCATTAATCCAAACTCTTCAAGTCATCCCTAAAAGCATCCTTCATGCATTAAGAGGAGGGCTACGTAAGGGTTTCCCATCCTTTAGAAGTAGAAAATATGAGCCATAGATGCTATAGTGCAGGGGTGTCAGACTCAAGACTCACGGGCTGGATCCAGCCTATAGGGTGCTTAGATCTGGTCCACGGGGCTGTCCTGGAAACAGTGAAGGACCAGCCCACAGTGCCTCTGCCAGTGAAAACGTCCGGAGCTCGGGAGTCTCTTTTCACTAGCAGAGGTCTCAGGCCGCCACAGGCACCCCTGACATGAGTGACATCAAGCTGGCCATGCCCACCCTGGCCACACCCACACCACTCCTCCCCCCAAGGTCAAACACAACCCTGATGCAGCCCTCAATGAAATTGAGTTTAACACCCCTGCTATAGTGTATCTCCTTGGTAGGACTTGAACATATGGAAACTAACCATGTCTAAAAGTAAAAAATAAAGGTTCCCCTTGCTAGTCATTCCCGACTCTAGGGGGTGGTGCTCATCTCCATTTCAAAGCTGAAGAGCCAGCACTGTCTGAAGACGTCTCCATGGTCATGTGGGTGGCATGACTAAATGCCGAAGGCACATGGAGCGCTGTTACTTTCCCACCAAAGGTGGTCCCTATTTTTCTACTTGCATTTTTACATGCTTTCGAACTGCTAGGTTGGCAGAAGCTGGGACAAGTAACAGGAGCTCACTCCATTACGCGGCGCTAGAGATTCGAACTGCTGACTTTTCTGATTGAAAAGCATCTTAGCCACCACCTCACTTTTAACCATGTCTAATGAGTCTCAATAAAGATGAAACTGGATGCACTATGCCTCCTGCTGGTCGGTAACAGTTATAACATCTGAACAAAACCATATTGACCAGCTAGCACCTGGAGATCAAGGACAAATGCTAAGTGACAGAAGAATTGAACACCAATGTTTATGATGATGCAACCACCGAAGCATCATTGCAAAATAACTTAGTGAAAGCATTTTTTTAAAGGAGGTGGGTTATACCAAACATTAAAACTAATTAAAAGCTCCTATTTAAAATGAATGATAGACCAAGAAATCTTCAGGGCTGAAAATGATCATATTAGGATTTTGAACACTTTCAACCATTTCTTGAGGGTCTTTTCATACTTGAGTAGAAGATAGCCAAGTGAGGTTGGAGAATTTCTATGGATGATTTGTGGAAAGATACCAAGTAGCCACATAAAATTGATTTTAGTCAAAAATTGAATTTTAAGTTGCCATAAATTCACACCCAGAAGAAACTGGAGTTCTCAGAGTAGGCATTATTAACTATTGATTGATTGATTGTAATGCATTTATTCATAAACATGTGCTTATCATAGGTGGGTTGCTGCCAGTTTGGCCCGAATCGGCCGAACCAGTACTAGTAGTGGTCGAAGGCTCCACCCACCCGCCCGGATGCTTCTGTGCATGCACAGAATCATCACTCACATGTGCACTGGAGCACATCCAAACCGGTAGTAAAAAAATTAGCAACCCACCTCTGGTGCTTATGTGGAAAAAACTTCAGAGATGCAACATACAGTTGTTTTTAAATACAAAGAAAGGCACTCATCAGAAATTAAGAATCAAAAGGCAAGAACTTAATAGGTTTCTCCCTGGATTTCCCTCAGCAACAAACCAACTAAATCAAATTAATTAAATCAGTACCAGTGCAGCGCTTTCTATATGTAGAGGTTAAGATACAGAGTCCGTCTCTCTAATATAGGAAGCTGGAGGAAAGGGGCAGTTGATAAGGAAGAAGAGCAGAAATGACAGAATTAGTTATTTCAATCTATTTTTTTTCCCCTCAGCTGTATCTTTCCACCAGAAAGCTTAGCTATTATCTATTCTGAAAACAGTGATCTTTCAAGGCAGAACTTAATGCCTAGCTGGGTTGATACGGAGGGAGCCATTCACAAAGACTCAAATCCAAGGGTCATCTCTAGGGCAGTCCTACTGTTTCACAGTTGCCAAACTCCAGCAAGCATCAGTAATGAAATAGATCAAGTTAAAAACCCTGTAATCCACAAATGTTAGGAATTATACCTGCTAAGCACAATTTCACAAGGGTAAATTTCCCAACAGCCCTATTTCATTTCTCATGGGTGCATTGCAAATCTCCTACACACCAATATTGATCCGGTCTTTTTGTGGATGCACATTTTTTCTAATGTTTTAGCAGGTGAACACTGAAGGTGACATGATAGTAAAATCATCTATGGGTGAGGATGATTTCATTTCTCCTCCCTTTTTGGAAACAGTTTGGATTTAGGAAACGTATGTTAGTACATTGTCAGCACAACTATTTTATTTCTAACTAGATGATAATCACGCATTACCCGAGTATTTATTTATGGGGGGAAGTGTCTGGATCAAACGTATTCTCTAATGTTGGATTTTCCCCCTCACCAGAGGGAGCCCCCTTAAGGAGTACTGTGAAGCTGTTACCATGGCAACTCCACTGTGCCGTAGATAGAAGCCATTTTATCGCAGTACAGTAGACGCCATTTTAAGACACAACAGTCTGTATCTTAACAGAACAGACATCCCAAGGGGTGTTAGGTTGTCTTACCCCCACAGTATTTTTTTTTCCAGAGATTAAGTCATCTGTATACCAAGTTTAGTTGAAATTGCTCGAGGTGTAAATAGATTCTGGAAAATTATGCTCTTTTGGTGGCATCATCTTAAAGAGCTCCAGGAGTTCAAACTGACAGGGATGATGTACAACTCACAGGTCATAGGTTGTCCATGCCTGGTTTCCATTGGCTGGAACCATCTGTTCAGATTTCAGATGAGGGATTCCTCCAACACTAAAATTGGAGCTGGTCCAGATTGAATCCTACACGTTGTACCATTATGCTCTGGCCCTTCTCCAACATTCATTATAAAGTGGAAAGATTTGGATCTCCATTAGCTGCCATTCTCTGTCAAGTGCCTCACACTGACGTGATGAACACTGAGTACAGATCAAGCCCATTTTAAAATCACATGTACGCTGAGATCTTGCTTTTAGATCCTGCCCTATTGTAATTATTGTTCAGGGCTGACATTTTTAAATTTTCTGTTGAGGGAGGGCTGTTCAATTTTAACATAGATGGCCTCTTTGACTCCTTTTTCAAATCAGTGGTCCCCTCAGTCCAGAGTGTAAACTTTGCTGCCTTCAAAGGGGCAGGGATACAACACCAACTCTTTCCAGTTTACAACGGGGGTCCTTTCAGTATTCCCAAGAAGGGCACCCAATTGCACTCTGATTCAGGTGACTTTGAGGATACAGATGGCCTCAATGAGTCTCAGAGAGCTAATAACCAAATTTCAGAGTGCAAACTGAAAAGCAAAAGTATATAAATCCTTCCATTTCCTGCCAGTCAGTTAGAACTGAAGAAGTTTCTTGGATGAGAAGTGAAATGTTTTCAAAGGGGTAAAAAAAACCCAGGAAAGTCCAGTGGCCTTTTTGGAAAAAACACTGGGGACTAAATGTGTGTACAGCCAAGCCAGCATTATTCAGCAGTTATTAAGCATAGTGTAAGGTTTGTGAGAATGTTCTGGAGAGAAGGAGGAGCCAGATCAAAGGTGACAATCAGATCAGAGGTGGTATTCAGCAGGTTTCAACCAGTTTTGGAGAACCGGTAGCGGAAATTTTGAATAGTTCAGAGAACCGGTAAATACCACCTCTGACTGGCCCCACCCGCATCTATTCTCTGCCTCCCGAGTCCCAGCTGATCAGGAGGAAATGGGGATTTTGCAGTAACCTTCCCCTGGAGTGGGGAGGGAATAGAGGTTTGACAGTGTCCTTCCCCTGCCATGCCCACCAACCCATGCCCACAGAACCGATAGTAAAAAATTGTGAATCCCACCATCGAATCAGATGAGAGGGAGCTGAGCCCACAGAAGAAACGGGAGCACAGCTTACAAGGGATGCCTCCCTATGAAGGTGAGGGGTGGAGAGAGGTGTATTTTTAGACTTGTTAGATTCTGTTAATGTGAACTCACAGTAAAGGTTGTGTTAGTACTCATGGTTGGTGTGCCTTGTTTGGACTATGTCAAAGGGCTGACGTTTGGTATACACAGTAATATAACCCCTCCCTTAGGAGGGAATGACCTGAGGCTTTTAGTCATGGGGCCGAGACACAGTTAATCCTTTGGCTCTCCAGTTTGAGAGTACAAATGAATTAGAAGGAGAGTACATTATTTATAGTAGGGACAAGGTAGAAAGTGAGTTATTGGGAACCACAAATTCCACACTAATATAGCTTGTTTTTTGTTTGGGGTTGTGTTTTTTTTCAATCCTAGTTGGACAGCACTTCATCCGTCTTTGCACAGAGCCTTTTAGATGTGTGGGAGCTGGAATTCCCACCACATTTTTCCAATGTTGGGTGGGGATTCTGCAACTGTGATTCTAAAATATCAAGATATCAGATTGGGGGGGAAACCGGTTTGATTAAGATGGAATTAGGTGAAGTAAACTGAAGAGCCAATTTGGTGTAGTGATTAAGGCAACAGGCTAGAAATTGGGAGGCCATGAGTTCGAGTCCTGCCTGAGGCATAAAGGCAGCAGAGTAACCTTGGGCCAGTCGCTTTCTCTCAGCCCTGGGAAGTAGGCAATGGCAAATCATCTCTGAAATCTTGGCTTTTAAAAAAAGTGATTTATCCAAGCAGTTGCTTGGAATCGAAAACTGATTAAAAAGCACACACAGATGATCTACTGATCTGAGAAACACGTTTTTCTATAGTTATAATAATAATAATAATAATAAATTTTATTTATAACCCGCTCTCTCTCCCCAAAGGGACTCGAGGCGGGGCACAGGAAAATTAAAAGCAATAGACACAAACAGAGTACAAAATTTAAAATCACAATTAAACATATCCTGCGCTAAAAACATCTATAAAAACTAAAAACTGTCCCTAAAACCCCTTAACACTATAAATTAATTAAAATTACCCTAGGCCAGCCAAACGGAAGAAATGAGTTTTTAAAAGCTGTCGGAAGGAGCGAAGGTCTGTGGTTGTTCTGATTTCGGGGGGAAGGTCGTTCCAGAGGGTCGGGCCCGCCACAGAGAAGGCCCTTCCCCTGGACGTCGCCCGCTGGCACAGCCTAGTGGACGGCACCCGGAGAAGTCCCTCTCTGTGGGAGCGAATCGGTCGCAGGGATGTATGAGGCAGAATGCGATCCCGTTATATTAGAACAATGCTCAGGAATCCAAACCAATCGTCAACTGTTAAAATTATTCCAGTGCCAATACAATAAGGCATTTGTTATATGTCCTCTGTCAGTTCAGGAAGGTCAGATCTGATCCCCTTTAACAAGAATACTGTATTTTCCAGAGTCATATTTTTTTGGGGGGAAACTTATTTGCTGTTTGAACCTGAGGTTTAATGAAATTCTTAAGGAGCAAAATTGTTTAACGGCAGATCTTTTATGTAAAACAATTTGCTTTGGGAAGCTCTTGTTTTGTTAACGTAACTTCAACTCTATTATGCCGTAGCACTGCTGCTTTGTGCCACAATTAAGCACTGATCGCATTACATGAGAGATTATACTATCCTATTTACAGTAAATAGTTTAAAGTAGAGAGAAACAGGAAAGACTTTATTCATGAATGATTTACATTCAGCTTCTTCTCAGGCTGTTGCATTATTCAAATAAAAAAACTGTGCCTGGAATGCTAACAACCACATTTAATTTATTATATGTAGTGGGAAGCATATTGCCTTCCCAAAATGTCACTTAATATCCCAAACCATCACCAAAGAAATTATCCTGCTTGAATTGCCACTTCTTACACGTTTGTTATTATGACTATAGCAACCTGAGATACAAATGAAACAAAATATGGAATTATGCAAAGCTATTGCCCTGGATTAACAAGATTGGGGAAATGGCCAAGACATTTCATTCTTTCTAAGAGCAAAGAAAAATCAGTCCACAACTTATTCTGTGAAGAATCTCTCTCTCTCTCTCTCTCTCTCTCTCTCTCTCTCTCTCTCTCTCTCTCTCTCTCTCTCTCTCTCTCTCTCTCTCTCTCTCTCTCTCTCTCCCCCACCCCCCAATCAGTCTGTAACAACATTACATAGCACTCGCCCAGGCAGAAATGCAGTCTATAAATTGGGAAAAAAATTGGAAGTCCTTCCAAAAATATGTTTGTGAGGGGGGGGGAGGGAGGTGATTTTCAACCGCTTCTTACCGGTTCCCGCAAACTGGTAGCAGTGGCTGCTGGAGGCTCCGCCCACCCATTCCCCAACATAATGTGCAACATTCTGTGCATGTAAAGAAGACAGTGTGCATGCAAAGAAGGTAGGATACATTTGTGGGATATATTTGTGCGCTCACATTTGCGAACCAGTAGCATAGGTAATTGAATCTCACCACTGGGGGGTGGGGGTGGTAGAGAGAGAGTGAGTGAGTGAGAGAGAGAGAGAGAGAGATTTGGGATATATTTGACAGAAACAGAAATCTGCCTTTGTTCAGTAAAATATATCATTGCCTTCAAGTGGTCACCTGAATCAATTGTTGGGTAACTTCAGAAGTTTCAGTGAGGTAAGAAAACACAGGCTTTACCGGATTGCATAAACATCTACAGCATAAAATGCCTCTGTAAAGTTGTTATTAAAAATAATGAGGAACTACTTCAAGTAATTGTTCTGGGAAATATCAGGCCCTTTTCCACTTAGATCTGAAGTAGACTCCCAAGACTTTTTTTTTTTTTAGTGAATGCCTGCTCCTTGCTCTCGGGTTGAGTGGTTGTGTACAGAATAATAAAATGAGGGTGTACTTTTTATCCCTCGCTTGCTGGAGCCTTTAGCTCTACACTCATCAGTGGGAGAAAAGCAAGTGAACTTTGCTTTAAACCAGGGGTCTGCAAAGTCAGCTATGCTGGCTGGGGAACTCTGGGAGTTGAAGTCCACCAGTCTTAAAAGAGCCGACTTTGCAGACCCCTGCTTTAAACAAACCAACGACCTACATAATAGGATGGTTACAACACCCTTTGGCAAAATCATCTCTTTTTGTTGCTTCTCTAAACCTACTTTCTCTTCTTTCAGCCATCTTAAAACATTACGGTTTTCATCTGAACGTGTGAAAAACAGGTTCTACAAAAATGGAGAGAGATAGAACTAGAGAATTCACTCTAAAATTACTTTGGATAAGAGCTTTTCATGGTGACCAACACTGGTTCTGGCACCCTCAACCACAAAGATTCATGGGATGACTTTGGGTGAGTCATTTTCTCTCAGTCCAACCTATCTCACAGTGTTGTTGTTGTTGTAAGGAAGACTAAGAGGGGGGAGCCACCTGGAACTCCTGAATGAAAATGAGGTTTAAATCTAACAAATGAATAAATATCTCCCTCCCCCCCATCCACAAATAAAAATAAAATAAAAGCTGAAAATCTAATCAAAGCTAGTTGGCATAGAAGTAGTAGAGATGGACCCATCTTGTAGGAGCTGAAATAGTTTGTTTTGACTTGAAAGGTCTTTGCAGCAGATGAAGGAATCTAACTGAACTGAAAACCAATATATGGAGACTGAGAAAGGCAGAGTTGATATTATAATAGCAATAGCAATGGCACTTAGACTTATACACCATTTCATAGTGCTTTTACAGACCTCTCTAAGCAGTTTACAGAGTCAGCCTCTTGCCCCCAACAATCTGGGTCCTCATTTTACCCACTGGGAAGAATGGAAAGCTGAGTCAGCCTTGGGCCAATGAGATTTAAGCTGTCGAACTGCAGCTAGCAGTCAGCTGAATAGCCTGCAGTTCTGCATTCTAACCACTGTGCCACCTCGGCTCATAATGAGAAAGACAGACCCATAAATACTAAATTTCTATTCCTTTTTAATTCTCTAATATTCATGGTACTGTATCTTTTCAGTTCAGCTGAAATCCTTGTAGAATTTAACTTTAATTTAATACTGAATTGCCTTGGATATAGGCTACACCACTAAGCACGTTTGCAGGGGCTGTCTGTAAATAATCTTGGTTCATATATGACACAAAGACTAGGGAATTAGGGCAACTGTCTCAAAGATAATAAGTTCTCCTTGAGTTTTATGCCATAGATTTTACTTTGCATAACTATCAACATCTGATTCCTATAAACACAAAGTTACTGTCTTAGTTTCATTGTTCCAACTATCGTTATACTTGATGCAAGCCAGTCACTTGGAGCCAACCAAGTTGCGTTTCAAAAATGTTATTATGGACACAAATTTAATTGCAACGTGAAGGACATGGTTTTAGCCATGCTAGAAATGAATGTAAAAATAGCAGAATCTTCTCTTCCCAAGGATTAGTTGCACTGAAGACCTAGACAGGAAGATCTAGTATCCCTGCTTAAATCCCAGATCCTCAAACCTCCGTGCAGCCATGCAAACAGCCACCTTTGATTCTGTATCTGTTATCTGAACTGGGTCCACCAACATTTTAAGCATGTAGCCAAAAAGGAAGTATGACAGTACTCTGAATTTATGATAAAGGAGCTTTCTTGGATCCTACATATATTGTTACATTGTAGCATGAGACGGTATCTCAGAGACACCCCCTAAATCTTAAGGACTCTTCCAGGATGACATTTGAATGAGGTATTTGTTTGCATGGAACTTTTAAAACTCAGAAACCAAAGCTTGCTTGGATTTTGGACATGTTAGGCACCCTTTAAAAGAGAAAGAAAGAAAGAATGATGTCTTTATCTTATCTTTAACCTTCCTGCTCTTACGGTCACTGCTGTTTGTGCAGTGTAGCTTGTTTTGGAGTGATCGGTTTGCCTTCAACAGTTTCCCACACTGAGATAAATCATGTATTATCTTCCCGTGTTTATCTAAGGAGGTGGTAACATACACAGAACTAAAGACAAGGCTTATTTGGCAGCTAGATACCCATTAGAGATTTGCTGAATTGCAAAAGACTGGCATTCCCCAGCTTTGATAATTTTGTCATGGTGAATATTAAAATACAAGGGTATGCACAAACACACACACACACAGAAAGAGAGAGAGAGATTGTATATCATAAAAGAACATGATTTACCTTTATTCAATGCTGTTCTTCACTTCAATCTTCTTATATATTACTCAAAATATATTGAAAATCCAACCGCTAAGCCAGAAACGAAAGCCTAAGCGCTTAATGCAAAACGTTTCCTGAGATTTTAAGGCATTTAAACCAGCCATCCCTGAATTTGAAATTTTCTGAATGGATCGAAGTATATGTCTCCTAATGGGAAGCATTTGTATTTTTAATTTTATTTTATGTACAGTATTAAAAATTTTAATGTGAGATATTCAATAGGTACCTGACACGCTCAATCTGAGTACAGAGCAGTGGTGGGATTCCAAAACTTTTATTACTGGTTCTGTTGGCGTGGCTGGATGAGTGTGGCTTGGTGGGAGTGGCAAGGGATGGATACTGCAAAATCTCCATTCCCTCCCTACCCCACTAACCTGCTTTCCAGCCCCGTTCTCCTGTTCAGGGCAACAAAAGAAGATCAGTCAGGGAGGCAGCAGGGGCGGGGCCAGCCTATTTGCCCGTTCTCCGAACTACTCAAAAGTTCTGCTACCGGTTCTCCAGAACCTGTCAGAACTGACTGAATACTACCTCTGGTACAGAGGCAAGAAGAAATCAAAGGATATGCAGAACCATACAGTCTTCAAACATATTTTGTCTGTTGCATTGACACCTACCACTAAATCTGTGCACCCTGGCACCCTTGAGATGCTCTCAGCACTGCAAAAAGCTACATATTCTTGCTAAGAGCAAAGCCAGTCAACGGATTAATTGGTCAGTTTAGATTACTAATTCCTCCTTTCAGGGAATTGATCCTTATTTTGCATGAAAATATTGGCTATAGATTCTTGTTAATTCTGCAGTTAATGCAAACTTAATAGATTTAATATATGCTACCTAATATGTTATCTGTCTCATGACAAGTCAGTCTTCCTTCCTTCTTTCCTTCCTTCCTTCTTTCCTTCCTCCCTCCCTTCCTCCCTCCCTTCCATTCATTCATTGAATTTATATAACTCAATGCATTTTGCATATGTGATTCACGGTTTGTAATAATGCATTAAAAACAATACAAAAATGCTATCAGTAAAAAAGGATTTAAAAATCATATTAGGCATTCTCATAAAATACGGTTTATTTTTTTTAATGTGGTACTTTTCAATATGTCATCTTCCAAAGTTTTGCAGCATTTTTTTACTTTATTTTGAAGCTCTGTCTAAGAAGCTCTGTCCTTCATTCAAAGGAGAGAGATTCAGAAAGAAGCCTCAATTGAGGCAATCACCCAGATCTATATCAATCATTCTACATGATTTCCAGTACAAATTATGGATATCTGATTTTTCAGAGAATTCTGAGCTATTGCAATTTTTCATTTTTTTAAAAAAATACAGAAAAAAGCTTTGTTGTAGCAGAATGTGATTCAGATTGTTCCATTATTTCAAGGAAGTTACTTCTCCTGAAAGCCTTAATTAAAGAGCAAGATAAGGGTACAGGCCTTCCTTCCATATTGGTTGTATGATTTTTATGTGTGCAGTACTATGACAACATCTTCCACCGTATTCCTCTAATTCTGTACAGGTGGTTTCTTTGCGGCAATTTAAATCGATCAGATAAATTTAGAAGAAGATGTCATTTTGTTGCAGAGCAGAAGTGGATAACCTGCAATCTCTAAATCTCTCATTTTTGCAGCCTTAGGGAGCCCTCTCGGATCAGTCTTTGGAAAATTGAGCAGGTGTGGGTTGGGGGATGAATCTACAAAACTCCCCATTAACCCATTACCCACATATTAAGATATTGCTCCACTGACATCAAAGTCCTTAGCACATGCACACACTCACACAGACAGAAAGATGTTAAATGTGGTTCTTGGTTCCGGCATAAGCAGCTGTGTGTAACTCCAGCATTATATAGCCAGCACAGTTGTATATTGTGATTGGCGCGAAATTAATTTAGTTTATATTTGAATGCAACTTTGCTCAATTCTATACTTTGAAACAGATGAAGGGATTAGTTATGTTTCGAAATTTGCCGTTTTCTAAATTTCACAATCTAATTGATCAGGTTTTTTTTTTTTTAACACCCATTGAAGAACATTCCACGCAAAAATGTATAAATGCATGAAAACAATGCACTGTCATAGTATTAAAAAAAAAAACACCAGATGCTTGTTACAAATCGTTCCATTAGGCAAAGCTGCCCCCCCCAAAAAAGGAGTAAATTTGCAGAATTGATCATCCTAGGATATCCCAATGTTGGTGTAAACTTCTTTCTAAATTTCAAATGGGTGCTGTGATGAATCAAGCCCAGGGTGGACTTCAAAAATTTTAGCAAGGGATTCCCTACCCGGTTGCTGGGTGGGGGTGGTCATGGTGAGGATGGCCTAGTCAGCCTCCTGCACCATAGCAGATGAGGGGTATTTTCCTCCCAGGCTCCAGAGGCTTTCCTTGAGCCTCTGGAGGGGGAAACAGCCTCCCCAGGCTCCGGAGGCCTTCTTGAGGCTGGAATCGGGCCTGAGGTTCCAGTAGGCCCATTTTTTTGCCCTCACCAAGCCTCAACACACGCCCGGCACTTACTTGCGTCCAAAATGGGCCATGTGGGGATTCCTGGGAGGGGAAGGGAGAGGTGGGTGGGGCCAGCCAGGAGTGTGATTTGGGGGTTCTCTGAACTGCACAGAATCTTAGCTAGAGCTTCTCCCAAACCCCTGCTAACCCCCAGCAGCCCACCTCTGATCAAACCTATGCCTGAAAATATGAAAACCAGAGAGAAAAAGCCAATAGATGTATCCATTCCAATGCTACACAATGGCAAAATTAAGAAGTACAAAAATGTGCGCTCATTTATTGAAGTCGCAGTAGACCAGAAGAGGGGGGGGGAGGGGTTGTCCTTGCTCTTACAACAGATGCAAGACAAATTGGAATGGGCTGTAACAATCCTCCACACAACACTCATGATTGCAAGGCACTGCGCACCCACGCACACTCCTCTGTATTGCATTATGAGTGGGGTGAAAACAGGTTGCTCCCTGTACATGAACACAGCATCTGGATTCCACAGACTCACTAAATAAAATCTGTGCATTTCTTGTCATGAAGGAACGAAAAAATATTGTCTGGGTTAAGCCAAAGGTTAATGTTCTGCTTCAGAGAAACTTTGCCTGGGAAGTCATCCAAACACAACAAGCCATGCTTGGTGGTGACAGGCAATATATTTCAGCCAAGAAAAGCTACTTAGAATTTGCCTGTGTAACTCAAATATATTTTATATATCTTTCAGCAGTGCTTAGCCAACAAATTCTAGGCAATGCCTTCCTTATTTATATAAGGTTTATTTCCAGAGATTTTCTGTATTATATCTCTATGATGAGCTCTGGATTTTATTTTATATTTTTTAAATCAACAAATCACAAATATTTTAATTTAGGCTTAGGCACAATGGGGGGAAATCTTCCTTTTCCAGCCAAAGATGATTTCTGAATTGTGAGTCATTATCACATATCACATAGTACAGTATATTTATTACATATTTATTTAGAACATTGTATCATGTCCTTGAGCTACCAGAATGTGTTGAAGAATCAGAATCAGGGAGATTAGTGTTCTGACCTAGGCTTCCCCAAAAAGCACGAGGCAGAGTCCTGGTCCCGAAAAAAACCCTTTTATTAAACAAATGTGAATTCCTCTCATTCACATTCAGCAAGGCCTGGCAAACATTCTTTCAAAGGAATATTTACAACTACAGACCTTATCTATCTTGGAAATCTGCCATGTAAATATTTTCCAAACGAGTTGGAAATGACTGGGCGCAGAGTCTCTGAGATTCCCGGACAGATCTTCACACTCCTGAAATGAATCTAACAAATGAACGAATGGTTTCCTGCACTCCCCTTTCGCTCCCCTTTCATTTCCTATGGGAGGGGCCAATCTCCTTCCACCTGTGACTTTACTCTAAAGTCAATCCTGATTTCTGAATTGTTCTCTTCTTCTGGCAGCTCTGTGCATGTGCACACTGGGAACAGGCTCTAGCTGTTCCTCTGCCTCACTGCTGTCTAGCTCCATAGGCACCTGATCACTGTCCGACAGCCTCGGCCCCATCCTCTGACTCTGACACAGAACCCTTGTCTGAGTCTTCCCCAGCCTCCAGGACTGGCCCATGCGCCTCCCCAATCTCCTAACTACCCAGCTCTGCTGCCAGCTTTGCTGGCGAGCCACAACAATCACACAGTTCCACTTCCAAAAGATCTTGGAACAGCTTTTGTGAGGAAGAGAAGGAGGGTGTCACAAAACTTTTAAAATGCCACTATGGCTTCTTTAGTGTGCTCTATCCTAAGGTATGGTCAGCTTTCCAGTTGTTTCCCTTGCACATATCTCTCAAACTAGGTTGCAGTTTACAAACCTGTCCTTTCAGTCAGCCACTGGCAAGCCATAATGGAGGCTCGTACCCAAAGATTACACTGGAATCAGAACACACTGAAATTTTCAAGGATTGCACAATCCTTGCCTGCTTTTTGAAAAAGAGAATTAGTTGCTAGAGTCTAGATGGGGAACAACAGCCTTCAGAGTAACTTTGGGGTTGTTTCAGGACTAGTCATCTTTGGTGCTGGGTGATTTGCAATGTCTCAGACAGACCTCATGTGCAATCTGGGAGTCGTCCTGGACTCAGGACTGAGGACTGCGGGTGGAATTCATTAACTAAGAAATCCTTAGCAGTTTCATGTTGTGTAATAGTTCTGCATGTTCCCTGATTGGATAGCTCTACTCACACTCAAATATGGTACTCATTGGCACTGCCTTCAGCAGGGAGGAGGAGGAGGAGGAGGAGGAGGAGGAGGAGGAGGAGGAGGAGGAGGAGGAAGAAGAAGAAGAAGAAGAAGAAGAAGAAGAAGAAGAAGAAGAAGAAGAAGAAGAAGAAGAAGAAGAAGAAGAAGAAGAAGAAGAAGAAGAAGAAGAAGAAGAAGAAAAGAAGAAGAAAGTGCTGGCAGTGTGACAGAATTCTTTGAGATGCTCCATCCTTTGAGATGCTCCACTCAGCTAGTCTAGATTTAGTTACAAAGATCTGGAGAAGGAGCTGTTTTGTGCTAATGCTACTTTGGTTACACTGTAGTAAATAAAGAAGGAAATGAGCAGATTTGTAATCAGAAACCTGCAATAGTAAATAAAGTCTAACTAGACAACACAAGCATAGCTTTTAATAGTCTTTCTGAATTATTTCCTGTACTGCATCTGTAGATATTATACCTCAATACTAATTGCTAAATTTCTTTTCTTTATTTCAATATTTTTACTAAAATCTGCTGCTTTGTAATCATCCTATCAAATGCAGACAATCATTTTTGCTGTAATTCTGCAGTGGTAAAAATGCTTGCTACAAACAAAGTGAGCTTGCTGTGATTTTCTGTTTAGAAGCACAAAGGAGAAAAAAAAACAATATTCATAGATAAGTTTAATATTCAAAGCTACATGGCCATGTAATAGACTTAATCCCTCAGCATTAAGGTGGCAAGCTAATGAGCATATTAAACTGCTACCAGTAACACTGAAATGTTGTGAAGATTCAAAATGGAAACAGAACAAGAAAGGATTTTCAGAACGGAAAATCAGATAAGTTGAATGGGAAAATACAACCCAGAAATATGACAAATATTTAAAAACAAAGTGTTGTTATACCATGCAGTGATAACCATGTAAAAGAAATGTTTCAGAATTTCTTTTCAAATGAAATGGAACAATCTGCTCCGAAATGGCACATAGAGTGATCCCTCGTTTTTCGCGCCCTTGTTATTTGCGGCTTCAGTCCTTCGCGGATTTGTAAAAAATACAACAACAAAATTTTTTGCATTGGTAGAAGGCAAGCGCCACCTAGTGGTTGCTTTAAACATGTCCACCAATTCAAGTTTCCTAGCAAATCCTATTTCGCGGAAATCCGGTTTCCGCGGACGGGTCCGGTCCCGATTACCCGCGAAAACCGAGGGATTACTGTATTTTATAAAAATTACTAGCATCTCTCATCCTGAGATGATTTGCTTCCTGGTCAAACAAAGCCAGCTCAGCATAATGGTTTCCAGGCTGGAAAAAAGGAGCCTGTGAATTCTAGAACTGCTTCCAGGCCAAAAGCCAAGTGAGTGACCTTGAGCCAATCATTCTCTCAGCCCTAGGAAGGAGGCAAGGGCAAACCACTTCTGAAAAGCTTGCCAAGAAAGCTACAGGAGACGAGTCCAGGCAGTTGCAAAGAATCAACACTGATTCAAAGGAACTGGTAGCGGAAATTTTGAGTAGTTCAGAGAACCGGTCAACACCACCTCTGACTGGCCCTGCCTCCATCTATTCTCTGCCTCCCGAGTCCCAGCTGATTGGGAGGGAATGGGAAAAATGGGGATCTAGGAAAAAATGGGGATTTTGCAGTAACCTTCCCCTGGAGTGGGATGGGAATGGGAATTTTACAGTATCCTTCCCAGGCCATGCCCACCAAGCCACACCACACCCACCAAGCCAGGCCCAGATAACTGTAATAAAAAAAATTGAATCCCACCATCCATTGATGCATACACACATACAAAGCATGGCTACCAAGTCCAGGTTTTATTTTCCCTATGGAAAAAAAGGCAAAAGAGCATTTTCAGAGAAGAGGTAAAATGGCAATTTGGGGAGTGAAATTCTGCCATGGGCAATGAATGTGGAACAGTGAACTCACACAACCAATCTCTTCGTTTCCTGAACAAGAGCTGCAAGTTAAATAAAAGTTAAATGCTGCTGTACAATTTCCCCATCCCTTCACCCAGTGACATGGCAGGATCAGCTCGTTTTTTAGGGCCTATCTAGGCTAATGCGGATTTCAGAACAGGTCTTGTTCAAATAACCATGAATTGTTTCAGGCGCTGGCCTTGAGTGACGAAGGCCAGGCGGTTTAACTGCAGGTACTTACAGATTTCTGACATTAGTCCATTTCTGAACAGGTAATGTAACTAAGGTGATTCCTACTACCTCTCATCATTCAAGAAAGCTTTTTAATCCAGGGGAAAGGGGTTAAGAATGAAAGCTGAGGTCTCTCGTCTGTTGCAATTATGTACATAAAACCTTATTGCTTTCCATTACTTTTAATATTTATTCTTTGAAGTTATTGCATTAATCAGTTGGGCTGGAAGATGCAGAAACGGGGTCGAGTAAATGGAAGGGCTGATCTAAGCTCATTCAATTACCACAGAGAGGAAAGCTTAGTTTCAGGCCAGTGAATTTTGTATCACCAGCAACTGCATTTTCTTAGAGAAATTCAAATGCCATTGCTGCTGCCTCTGCTGCTTCTGCTGATCTGGGGGAATAACGTCACAATAGCCAAGGCATTTCATCAAATGGACTCTGTATATAGTAATCGAAAAGAAAATAACCAGTTTGATTTCCCTGTCTGCATATGTCCTTACCAGTGGCGGGTTTCTGCAGGCTCGCACCTACTCGCGAGAGCCGGTTGGTGAAATTTAGAGAACCAGCATACCTGGAAGTAAATCTGGCCCGCCGCTGCCAGTGACCCAATGGGAAGGAAAGGAAAGGAAAGGAAAGGAAGGAAGGAAAGAAAGAAAGAAAGAAAGAAAGAAAGAAAGAAAGAAAGAAAGAAAGAAAGAAAGAAAGAAAGAAAGAAAGAAAGAAAGAAAGAAAGAAAGAAAGAAAGAAAGAAAGAATTTATCATCACAATTGAGTTCAAAATTTTGGTTGCTAAGCAAGAGCGTTGTTAAATGAGTTTCACCACATTTTAAAAGGTGGCCACTCCCACTCTGTCACATGACTGCCAAGCCACGCCCACAAAATAGGCCACACCTACAGAGTAGGTTCTAAAAAAAATTGAAACCCACCACTGATGTGTGTGCACTAACTCTAGACATGGCCTTTTGAGGTCCTGCATTGTTCACAAGAAAAGCCAGTGATAAATTCACACTAAAAAGCATTTCATTTTATTCTTCTTGGTTTGAAATTGGTCAGGTTTTCCAGATGTGGCTGCACTTGCCCAGCAGTTCAGTGGCGAGGAACATGAGAAGATCTACTTCATCGATCTCCGCATGGCTGCGCTCTGTATCCTGGTGTTGATGGACTACAATTCCCAGTCTCCTTCACTGACTAATTGTAGTGATCTACATCTGGGAAAATGGTTTTGCTTAATCCTGAAAGAAGAAAACAAGGGGCAGCCGTTACATGAAGGAGATTTCTCCTGGTTTCAAAACTTTTGGACAACCATTATTTGTCTGACATGGTTGAAGGTCCCCTGCTTGGACTAGATGACCTCCAGGGTCCTTTCCAACTCTGTTATTCTTTATTCTGTTATTTCACCTTTTTGGGGTGCACACAACTCTTTTGATTCTTCAGTGGTTGGATTTGGCCAGACAGGTGTTAGACTTTGCCTGTTTATATAATACATTTGTTGTAACTGAACATCCTTTCTGCTACAGTACTATGTTGATAGATACAGCTAATGCTATTAGGCACATGGAATGCTTAACCTATATAGATATGGACTTTTATTAGCTATAAATTTTAATTAGAGGATTTTAAAATGTTTTTAGCACGGGTTAACTTAAGTTTAATTGGGTTTTAATAATGGTCTATTTATGTATGTTTTGATTTTTAATTTTCCTGTGCGCCGCCCTGGGTCCTTTTGTAGGAGAAGGGCGGGGTATAAATTTAATTTAATAAAATAAAAATAAATAAAGAGTGCAGCACTGCAGGCTACTTCAGCTGACTGCTAGCTGTAATTTGGCAGATCGAATCTCACCGGGGTCAAGGTTGACTAAGCCTTCCATCCTTCCAAGGTTAGTAAAATGAGGACCCAGATCATTGGGGTCAACATGCTGATTCTGTAAACTGCTTAGAGAGGGCTGTAAAAGCACTATGAAATGGTACACAAGTCTAAGTGCTATTGCTATATCAGAAGCACACACTTTTCAGAATAAAATCTTCTCTGCACCCTCTCTGGGACTTAGTACGTCCCAATGGAAACAACATCTAGCCTTAAAAAGAACACCTGACCCATGCACAGATCTTTCCCTAAAGAACAGTTGTTGTTTTTTCCATATCTTGTAACCCACACACTGGAATCTGCCTGGTCTTTTTGTGGATTGGGTATTTTAAGTGTGTGCATTATGAATCTAATTGGAAGCAAAATGTCACCACAACCACATTTGACTGATAAGCATCCAGTATTTCTTAGGTTCCTCGGTTTGGATCAAAAAGGGTGCCATGAGTCATCCATCTCCAGACATTGCATAATCGTAAAGGCAGCACTCTCAATTTCATTGCAATCTGGCTAATTCAGTGCCCCTTTACGCAGAGCATGTTCTGTTCTCTTCCAAGATGCTACAATTGTGCAGCATCCCTTTAATGGCCATATCAAATTAAAAAGAACAAAATGATTTGTACTCCGCTGAGACAAATTGAAAAACGATAATGAAAAATTGGATATTAGATGGGATTCCTCACTGTATGTTTCTTTTTTCCTGGAAAAATGGCATAACAGTGGGAAGAAACCTGCTTGTGGCTAATGCAAGAATGTTTATGCAGCAGCCAATCACAAGGGAAAAGTGTAGTATTGGATCACAAGTCTTCTCTTTTTTTGCCATGATATCTACATCTGATTATCATTTTTAAAATGTTGCTAAGCTAGCTATAGACACCAACCCTCTGTTTGCAACATAGAGGGAGACTAGATTATGCCAAAATGTTTATTCTCTGGCTTGCTGGTATAATTTTTCTCATCAACCCTCTTAGTAAAAGGCTTGTCCATCTGCCATTCCATCATAATTCTTTTTTTTAACAGATTCATGGAGAATTCTATCATTAGGTTGCTGGGGGGGGGGGGAGGAAATGTGAACATACCAATAATAGAGTAGAAAATAGAATCATTGAAGTCGTTTTTGCGGCAGGCAGAATGACCAGCCTGTGGAAGCTGAGCACGAAAGGCACAGTGATATGGTGAAATTTCCTCAAAATTAAATTCTTATAGGCACCTAATTCAGAATGCCATGATTGGGGGAGGGGGATGGTTTGGCAAGAGTCATTAGGGCTGATTGAGGGCTGATTTTTAAACCTATTTAAGATCTTGTTTTCACTTTCATTTTGGGTAACATAAAAACATTTATCTTTTAATATATTTGTACCAAATTGGGGCATGTTGCCTATTGTACGTAATGGCCACATTCCCATTCCTACTTATTTCAAAGTAAGCTCAGATTTATTCCTGGGAAATAAAGCAGAGGATTCTGTTGTCTGTGTTGAAGATCTCTGGGGATGATGGACACTTTTTTTTTTAAGAAAATGCATGGGCACCTTTACAAAATGGCTGCTATGGAGTCTCCTCACAATAGGGCACTGTCATTTCGCAGAAAGGCAAATTGAACAAAAAGACCATGGAGCTGGGAACACAACTGAGATGATGGAACCTTAAACTCCAAAGTTGCTGCTCATGTTTCTGCAGAACTCATGTTTTCTGCTGCAACAAATTGCTCACTTCACCAAAAGAACAAACCAGTTTGGCCTTCTGTTGCCGATGTCATTCAGTTATTTACTTAAATATACTTACCCCACTTTGCAATTTAACAATAGCTCTGAGAGGCTTTAAATTCACTCGTAAATAACAAGCAAGGTCAACATTCCCCACAGAACAAACCAGTGGTGAAATTCAAATGTTTTTACTACTAGTTCTGTGGGCATGGCTTGGTGGGCATGGCAGGGGAAGGATACTGCAAAATCTCCATTCCCACCCCGCTCCAGGGGAAGGATACTGCAAAATCTCCATTTCCACCCCACTCTGGGGCCAGTCAGAGGTGGTATTTGCCGGTTCTCCAAACTACTCAAAATTTCCGCTACCAGTTCTGAACTTTCCAGACCCTATCAGAACCTGCTGAATTTCATCCCTGGAACAAACCCAAAATAAATACATTCTCTCCAATGGTGGGATTTTTAAAAAGTTACTACTGGTTCTTTGGCTGTGGCATGGCTTGGTGAGTGTGGCTTGGTGGGCGTGGCAGGGGAAAGATATTGCAAAATCTCCATTCCCTCCTGGTCAGCTGGGACTCAGGAGGCAGAGAGTGGACAGGGGTGGGACCAGTCAGAGGTGGTATTTGCCAGTTCTCTGAACTATTCAAAATTTCTGCTACCCGTTTTCCAGAACTGGTCAGAACCTGCTGAATATCACCTCTGATTCTCTCTCTTTCTGAAACACACCACAAGCACACTTTTCTTTTCCTATTATTTTTCAGATAATAGAGGCTTAAACCCTTTACTTGAGAAAGCAACTCAAAAAAGATCAAGGGAGGGAGAGGGAAGGACATTCATACTTGCAAGATTTTGTTGCTATATTAGTTACATTAAAAGTGGTCATGGATCCCATTCTTAACCTGGTCAACCTTGCTGGGTTAACAAGAACTAGAAAGTAGATACTATTTTTCTGTAGCCACCCAAGGTAATGTTGAAAGGTTCACAGATTTCTTTAGCAATTTATTTTGTAGGTTTGAAAACAATATTGCTGCTATTTAGCCATTCCAAACTTCCCTTGTGAGGAAAAAAAAGAGACAGCAAACTTATTTTTCTTTAAAAATCATTTTAATATTTCCATTTTCAGGTGATGGATTGCTTTAATGATGCCAAAGGGGGGTGTTGTTTGTTTATTCATTTGTTTTTCTCTCTCAGCATGATAACTCTATTAGTCTTTTGAGCGAAACAAAAATCTGAAGTCTTTGATTAAAGAAATGTTACCGCACTTATAGACTTATGGACAGAAGATGAACGCTATTACTCAATTATACATTTCAATGTATGGAAGAAAATTTGTTTGAAGACTGTGAATTTGATCAATATCATAACATTAAGAGAGAAGTACAAAAGAAGGATCAAACATGTTTATGTTTATAGTGATTTTTGTTATATGTAATGAAGGAAAATTTTCCAATCTCCTTTCTCCCCTTTGATTTCCTTTTCACTCACTATGAATACAGGTAGATAAATTGTTTGTTGAAATCATTAATCTCTCCTCAGCTTTTATAATTTAAAAAAATCCATTTAGATGAGGAAACGCACTATTACAATGTTCCTCAACCTTGGTCACTTGAAGACATCTGGATTTCAACTCCCAGAATCCAGGGCTGGCTAGGGAATTCTGGGAGTTAATAATAATAATTAATAATAATAATTTTTATTTATAACCCGCTCTCTCTCCCCGAAGGGACTCGAGGCGGGGCACAGGGAATTAAAAAGTTAGAAAAAGATACAAAATATAGAACAATAAACATACATAAATACTGACTAAAAGGCATATTAAACAGAAAACCCTGCGCTAAAATTCCCAAATATTTACTAAAAATCCCTAAACAATCAGAAGAGACTATCCTAGGCCGGCCAAGCGAAAAAGATGTGTTTTTAGTTTCAGACGGAAGGAGCGGAGGTCCGTGGTTATTCTAATATCGGGGGGAAGGTCGTTCCAGAGGGCTGGGCCCGCCACAGAGAAGGCCCTTCCCCTGGGCGTCGCCCGCTGACAAAGTCTAGTGGACGGCACCCGGAGAAGTCCCTCTCTGTGCGAGCGAATCGGCCGTGAGGATGTATGGGGCAGGATCCGATCCCGCAGGTAGCTAGGTCCCGAGCCATGGAGCGCTTTGAAGATGACAACTAGCACCTTGAAGCGCACCCGGAAGACGACAGGCAGCCAGTGCAGCTCGCGCAAGAGCGGTGTTACGTGGGTGAATCTAGAAACACCCATAATTGCCCGCGCGGCTGCATTCTGGACTAACTGAAGTCTCCGGGTGCACCTCAAGGGGAGCCCCATGTAGAGAGAGTTACAATAGTCCAGTCGGGATGTCACGAGAGCATGAGTGACTGTGCGAAGGGCGTCCCGATCCAATAGGGGGCGCAATTGGCGAACCAGGCGAACCTGGTAAAACGCCCTCCTGGCCACGGCTGTCACTTGATCTTCCATGGACAGCCGGGCATCCAGGAGGACACCCAAATTGCGCACCCCATCCACAGGGGCAAGATGTTCGCCCCCTATGGCCAGCGATGGAGTTAGCTGGTTGAATCGGGTAGCCGGAAACCACAGCCACTCGGTCTTGGTCGGGTTGAGTCTGAGTCCGTTACTTCCCATCCAGATCCGCACGGCTTCCAGGCACTGGCACATCACCGCTACGGCATCGTTGGGGTGGTTTGGGGTAGATATATACAGCTGAGTATCATCAGCGTAAAGATGGTACTCTACCCCAAAACCACGGATGATCTCACCCAGCGGCTTCATATATGTGTTGAACAGGAGAGGCGAGAGGACCGACCCCTGAGGCACCCCACAGGTGAGGGGTCTCGAGGTCGACCTCTGCTCTCCTGCCAACACAAATTGCGATCGGCCAGAGAGGTAGGAGGAGAACCACCGTAAAACGGTGCCTCCCACCCCCAACCCCCCCAGCCGATGCAATAGGATACCATGGTCGATGGTATCGAAAGCCGCCGAGAGGTCTAATAGGACCAGGATGGAGGAACAACCCCCATCTCTGGCCCTCCAGAGATCATCCACCAATGCGACCAATGCCGTCTCGGTGCTATGCCCGGGCCGAAAGCCGGACTGGCGCGGGTCTAGATAATCAACTTCCTCCAGGTGACAGGGAAACTGTTGTGCCACCACACTCTCAACAACCTTCGCCAAAAAGGGAAGGTTGGAGACGGGACGATAGTTGTTTAATAAAGCTGGATCCAAAGAGGGCTTCTTAAGGAGGGGCCTCACCATAGCCTCTTTTAGGGAAGCAGGCAAGGAACCCTCACTTAAGGAAGCGTTGACAACCTCTTGGAGCCAGCCTCGTGTCACCTCCCAGGATGCCAGTACAAGCCAGGAGGGACACGGGTCCAATAAACATGTGGTGGCTCGCAGTCGCCCACGTAACCTGTCCATATCCTCGGAAGAAACGGAGTCAAACTCCTCCCAGACAAGATCTGCCTCGCGGCATCCCACTGGGAGTTGAAGTCCAGATGTCTTCAAGTAGCCAAAGTTGAGAAACAGTGCACTACTGGTGTCAGCCCTGGAGCTATTTTCGCCCTGGCACTTTCAGGGCTGCCACAGTGAAGTGAGCGAGCTGTATGAATGGGGCTGGTTAGAGTTGGGTTTCTCCAGATGTGCCAATATGATGTGTCTAATAAATTTATACTTTGAGGAATATGCCTGCCTTGGAGTTTTGATTCTATTGGGTTTGTTATTTGGAACCAGAGGTGGGTTCCTATCAGTTCGGATCGATTTGGCCAAGTAGGTAGTAACTCGGCCAGACACACCCCTGAACTGGTTTTATCCTCGGTGGCACTATCTTGATTTTCTGTTCTGCACATGTGCAGAACAATCTTCATTGAAAAAATGATTTTTTCCTTTTCTAATGTGCGCATGCACAGACCTTTTTAGGTGCAAATGGATACACACATGGAGTGTGCATCTGGCATGAACATCTGGCATGCACGTCTGGCATGCACGTCTGGCATGCACATGAACAAGCAAGCGCACACATGCAAAAGAATTTGCGCACCGAACCGGTGGTAATGCCAGCAGGAACCCACCCTTGCTTGGAACCCTGATAACTGGATGTTCAACTGCTCTTTGCAGATGTTTTATCATTCCTGGATCATTCCTGGAAAAACACTAGAGATATTTTGCTTCATTCCTAAGCCCCATTTGACATTTTGCAAAGGTGCAAACCTAGATGAAATATATCAAGACAAGCCCTTTGATTAGAAATTGAATTTCTCTGCCCTCTCAAACATAGTATAAACATTCCCGTCCTCCCTTTGGCTGAAATCACAGGGAATCCTCAACTTATTACTACAATTGGGACCAGAGTTTCTGTTGATAAGCAAGGCAGTTGTAAGTGAGTTGTGCCTGATTTTATGTCCTTTTTTGCTATTGTTGTTAATCGAATCACTGCAGTTGTTACATGAATCATGCATTCATTAAACATTTTGCTTGACTGGGAAATTGCAAATGGTAAATGCAGGATCCTGGGATTCTGCAACAGTCATTAAGCGTGAGAAGCAATTGTAAATCACTTTTTTCAGTGCCGTTATAACTCTGAACAGTCCCTAAATGAATGGTTGTAAGTTGAGGACTACCTGCATTTTTCTGTCAGTGCACACACATTACAATTATAATGTAACAAATTGAGATTAAATATTTACCTGTAAGGCGGGGGTCCCCAACCTTTCTGGCTCCATGGACTGGCAGCATTAGTGGTGGAGGGGAAGGGGAGGGGATAGTTTCGCATACACAACCTAATTCCGCATGTGTACAAATGGAATATTACGTGCTCACACTCTGCTTGCGCTGCCTGGTTCCTAATGGGCCACGGACCAGTATCAGTCTGCAGAGCAGGGGTTTGGGGACCCCAATGTAGAGTGTCCAGTTAAAATGGGCTCCAAGCATATAGTGGTGTTGGTCCCACTCACCAAAATTCTTGCTGCTTTTCCTTATTTGTGTGGCAAGTGCTGCCATGAAGCTTGTGCAGATTAATGTCATAATGCAGATTAATCAATCTAGTTCACGTGAAGTGTTAATGCCACTGTATAGTGCCTTGGTAAGGCCACACTTGGAATACTGCATACAGTTTTGGTCGCCACGATGTAGAAAAGACGTGGAGACTCTGGAAAGAGTGCAGAGAAGAGCAACCAAGATGATTAGGGAACTGGAGACTAAAACATATGAAGAACGGTTGCAGGAGCTGGGTATGTCTAGTTTGATGAAGAGAAGGACCAGGGGAGACATGATAGCAGTGTTCCGATTTCTCAGAGGGTGCCACAAAGAAGAGGGAGTCAAACTATTCTCCAAGGCACCTGGGGGTAGGACAAGAAGCAACGGGTGGAAACTAATCAAGGAGAGAAGCAACTTAGAACTAAGGAGAAATTTCCTGACAGTTAGAACAATTAACCTCTGGAACAGAAGTTGCCTCCAGAAGTTGTGAATGCCCCAACCCTGGAAGTCTTTAAAAAGATGTTAGATAGCCATTTGTCTGAAATGGTATAAGGTTCCTGCCCACGCAGGGGGTTGGACTAGAAGACCTACAAGGTCCCTTCCAACTCTGCTATTGTATTGTATTATTTAGGAGATTAATGTTTTTGACAGAGTACTGATAATACATTCCTTTTTATCTCACACTAATTCATTTCAAATTCAGCTATAATATAATCAAACCAAGTTCAGTTACCATTAAGTTAAACCCACTAGTTTAAAATACATGTTGCCGGGGGGGGGGGGGGGAGGGGGCTCTCAGTGTGCCAAATTTGAAAACATGTGAAAACGAATCAACTTTGTATTTTGGAACTATAGACATTTCAAAATGTTTCCTGTTCATCTGTTTCAGGTGGTTTTTGCATACCTCATGATTCATAGGACAGCCTGCCGTTACAAATGGGAGGGAAATTCTGTGACAGAGTTTGAGTCTGTCACTCAGGGTTTGTGTGAACGATGGATGGACACAGTGAACACAATGAATACAAACAACCACTCAACCAATCAATCAACAGCTCCCAAAAGAGGGGGGAAATCCATTCAAAGAGGATGAATTTTGCAAACTGGCAGAAGTAGGAAAATGAAGGCAAAACAGAGCATAGGGATCTAGCTACATTTCCCTATGGGGAACAATTCCCAGATTTAAATAAAATTCCTGCCTCCAAAAATACCACATGCAGCAAAGTAAAGCAGTTCTGTCAGAGCAGTTTTAATGCTGCAAATAAAATGTATGTAAAATTCCAACCGCACAGCTTCTTGGGGTAAAATCCCTAATAAAGGTACTCAAATTAGATTAGTATAGAGAAAGGCAAAGGGTTGCTGAATCCTAAAGGTGAAATACTGTAATTTTTATTAATCTCTAAAACAAGCAGGAAGCAGGAAGGGTTAATCTCTAAAACAAGCAGGAAGCAGGAAGGCCAGAAATGTATTTTAGCTGAGTTTGAGAATGTATGCATATATTCAGGAGTGTTTTCTATGCTGAAAATTGGCCCTCCCTGGATACGTAAAAATACTCTGCAGAAACGTTATCAATTCGAAATAAAAATAACCTTCCTTTTCAAATTATCTAGTAACTCACAGACCTCAGAAAAAGCTGACTTAAGGGGAAAAAAATTATGCAGCAATTTAAGTGAAACATAAAAACAGAACTGGGTAGATAAAGAGATATATTGGCATGCAGGAGAACCTCCTTTAGCACTCCAGCTGATTAATAAGCAATAAACTATGTCATAAAGCTATGTTATGTTCAAGAATTTGTCTTGAGATTTCAAGGTAAGAAAAAAAAACCCTGAATTGGAAAAGATACCTGAAGCTAAACAAAAATGTAGGAAAAGTGCCATTTAAGAAACACGGAAAGCTACCCTTCGGTTGGCGCCTTTAATAATTGGCTTAAACATTTTCAAAGCTATGCCAGCTACCCTGCAAGTAATGAATACATAATTATTTTCAGAATTGATTAAATGCATTAACAGGATGCAGAACAGCACTTTATTAATGGCAAAGGTACAGATACTTTTGTTATTCATTGTCTGTGTTGAATCCTCAGATTTGTTTGGAAAGGAATTTGCCAAAGAATAGCTATCTCCAAAGAGACGCTGTAGGTGAGAATAGATTTATAGCTATTGTAAGAAAGCAGCCAATTTCCCATTTGCCTGTTACAATAGTTTTGCGTATATAATAATTAACTCTTTTATCACTACAGTTATTCATGTTCATTTTCATCCTCACATTTTTTTTCTGAAGCAGCAATAATTCATCTTAATTCTTTAAGGAATTATTGACAGAATACAGTTTTGCTAAGCACAAATCTAAAGCAAAGAGCTGTTTACAATGCTACCATTAAATTATCATAGGCACAATGCAACATATGTTTGCACAACATATGTTGGCACAGTTTTAGGATGCTGGGCTTAACATTCAAAGTCCTCCACAGATCTGTGCCAGATTATCTAAAACAGGGGTCTACAAAGTCGGCTCTTTTAAGACTGGTGGACTTCAACTCCCAGAATTCCCCAGCCAGCTATGCTGGCTGGGGAACTCTGGGAGTTGAAGTCCACCTGTCTTAAAAGAGCCGACTTTGCAGACCCTGATCGAAAACATTGCCTTATCCATCACACCAGAGGTGGGATTCAATTTTTTTTACTACCAGTTCTGTGGGCATGGCTTGGTGGGCGTGGAAGGGGACGGATACTATAAAATCCCCATTCCCTCCCCACTCCAGGGGAAGGATACTGCAAAATCCCCATTTCCCCCCAATCAGCTGGGACTCGGGAGGCAGAGAATACATGGGGGCGGGGCCAGTCAGAGCTGGTTTATCAATTCTCTGAATTACTTAAAAGGTCCGCTAGAGGTTCTCCAGAACTGGTCAGAACCTGCTGAATACCACCTTTGCATCACACAAACCATTGGGATCTCAAGAAATGGGAAGATTTTGAAAAGATGTTCCTGTTCTCAAAAGCTCAGCTATCTGGTACATAGGAGAAGGCCCTCCCTCATGTCACTCCCAGACTATGACTTACATTCCTCAACAATTTCATTCAATGGCTTCATAAGAGAAGAAGGTCCCATCTCTTTGACTTGCCTTCTGTAATCATGAGGATTCAACCTCAGTAGAGGTCCTGCTGACAAGGAAAGTCCTACCGTATCCAGGATCAAAACCACTGCTAGTTCAATTTAAGCTCCAAAAGGCTGTTTTGGCGCTACATATAAAGTTGCTGCACCTCCTCTTCCTGCAAAGGACCTATCTGGTACTGATGTGGGAGTAGGAAAAATTGCTTCTTGGATCATCTGAGGATAGGCACACAACCCCAACAACTCCACCAAAGTAAACAAGAGGAACAAACACTTTATCATCTGCCTCGGTGAGATAACTCCTGACCCAATTTAAGATTGCTCTATAATATGCAGTGACTTCCCAGAAGCACTTATAGAATTGCAATTTATAGGTATAAGCTGGGACTTATGTGAGAGATGTTTATTTTTGTTACAGTTGACAAACTCTGCTTTTTTAAAAAAAAACTACTTGCTAAAACTTTGCAGTTTGAATCTGTGCTTCAAGATAACCTCTGCAACCAAAATCAAAGCTTCAAGATAACACTTTCAAAGGGTTACCCTAGAAAAGCAAAATATTCCTTCTTGGCCAAAATGCTGCTGTAGGTTTTCATCTTTTTCATTGTTACTGCCTTTTCATCCTCTTTTAATGTCTTGGTTGGAATATTGCTTGCTTTAGGTAGCTGGCCTTGGACTGATGTTAGTCATTTCCATATAGAGAGGACTGCCATTCCCTTCCTTTCTTCTGGTGGCTGTGAACACCGGCAAGAGATTAAATGAAACTTCAATTACTTGCTTTTGAGCGCAACCTTCTTTTGAAGAACTTATGTTTTTAATGATGTCAGTATTTGCTTTTCTGGATTTCTATAGATGTCAATAAAAAACATTTAATAGGCTTGTTTTATGTCACTTGATTGCCAGCATAATAATCATGCCCAATAAATTAAAACCCTTCTGAAGTTAAACTTATACATTTCTTCGGCTACACAAGCATCCGCACCCATTCAGGATTGCCATGACATCCTCAAGTATAGAATCATGCATCTGACCCAACTTTTTATACTAAAGAAAAGATAAAAATTATGTCACACAGAAGAATAATCATGGGAGGTCGAAACTAATAAAAATTGAGATATGAATTTGATCCTATAACATGTTTTGTGCCATCACCAATTCGTGATAGCAATTTCTGCTCAAAACATAAATTTGATTAGATACCATCTGTCAAAGAACACACTGCTAGGATCATAGGAAAGTGTCTTTCTTGGTTGATTTATCTAATTTGTAAGTCTTTGAGGAAACAGAAATAAGTTAATAGCTTTATGAATATCAGTTCAGTTTTTTGCCTGAAATTATACACACATTTTTTTTTTTTTGCAAAGAACTTATTGTGAAATGCCATTAACAGATCCTGCAGTCTTCACGCTAAGAATAAATAAATCAGCGGGCCACACATCCATCTTTTTAGAACTGAGCGCTTAGGTTTTATGACATGTAGCAGTATCTATCCATCATTTAACAGCAAAGAAGAGTCAGGTCAGGTTAGTGCTCCAATGGGAGACTATCACGTAATCCCAGAGCTATAGAAAAAGGTATACTATAGTAAACCATATCCACATCATTGCCAAGAAAACAATATGGACAAAGCCATGTAATCACCAGCAATGGAGCTTGCCTTTGCATTATCCTCTTATTGTTTAAAGCGTGTCCTAGGCAGCTGAAAGACAGAGATGTGCATTTTGGGGGATGCAAATTATATTTCAAGACAATGTAATACCCAGATCAGCAATTTTCTCCACTCCCCGGTAGGTAATACATTGAAAGGAAAGAAGGAAGGAAGGAAGGAAGGAAGGAAGGAAGGAAGGAAGGAAGGAAGGAAGACTCAGATTTATATTATCTGACTTTGTCTTGGTTGTAACTGTTCTTCCTGTTCCTCAAGGTTATTCTCACAGCCCCTTACATGGTCCAACCTGATTGGATGGGCAGGACACTCTCAGGGAGAGATGATCTTGCCTTCTTTAAGGTCAGCTTTCTTTCATCCATGTTTCAGACTGGAATGCACATGGTATTTTTCCTTTGGAAACTTTTGGTCATCTATTACCACAACAGAAACAACAACAAGAAACCTCCAGTTTCTTTGTGAAGACCTTGCAACTGGTCAGTGGCATCTTATGGTTTGACTGGAGCACTGCATGATACTTTTTTTTTCAACACAGTTTGAAGATGATGATGTTTTTGTTTTGAGGCAGCTTTGTATTTTTCTCACCCGACAGAGAATATGTGCACATCGATAGCTGAATATGTGCACATCGATCTCTGGAGGGCATGTGATAGAGGTTGTTCCTCTATCCTTGTCCTATTGGACCTCTCAGCGGCTTTTGATACCATCGACCATGGTATCTTATTGCACCGATTGGGGGGGTTGGGGCTGAGAGGCACCGTTCTACGGTGGTTCTCGTCCTACCTCTCTGGTCGGTCGCAATGGGTGTTGGCAGGAGGGCAGAGGTCGGCCCCGAGGCCACTTACATGTGGGGTCCCTCAGGGGTCGGTCCTCTCGCCACTCCTGTTTAACACCTACATGAAGCCGCTGGGCGAGATCATCCGTGGTTTTGGGGTGGAATACCATCTGTACGCTGACGACACTCAGTTGTACATATCCACCCCAAACCACCCCAACGATGCCGTCGAGGTGCTGTCCCGGTGTCTGGAGGCCGTACGGATCTGGATGGGTAGTAACAAACTCAAACTCAACCCGTCCAAGACCGAGTGGCTGTGGTTTCCGGCACCCCGGTTCAGCCAGATAAGTCCAACACTGGCCATTGGGGGCGAACAACTGGCCCCCGTGGAGAGGGCGCGCAACTTGGGCGTCCTCCTGGATTCCCGGCTGTCCATGGAGGACCATGTGACGGCCGTGGCCAGGGGGGCGTTCTATCAGGTACGCCTGATACGCCAGTTGCGCCCCTTACTGGACCGGGGAGCCCTTCGCACAGTCACTCAAGCGCTCGTGACATCCCGGCTGGATTACTGTAACGCTCTCTACATGGGGCTCCCTTTGAGGTGCACTCGAAAGCTACAGTTAGTACAGAATGCGGCCGCGCGGGTGATTATGGGTGCCTCAAGGCAAACCCACGTAACACCTCTCCTGCGCGAGCTGCACTGGCTGCCTGTGGCCTTTCGAGTGCGCTTCAAGGTGCTAACGACCATCTTTAAATCGCTCCATGGCTCGGGGCCTAGCTATATACGAGACCGCCTCCTGCCCCATACATCCCTTCGTCCGATCCGCTCCCACAGAGAGGGTCTTCTCCGGGTGCCGTCAGCGGGGCAATGCCGGTTGGCGACACCCAGGGGAAGGGCCTTCTCTGTGGCGGGCCCGGCCCTCTGGAACGACCTACCCCCCGACCTTCGCACTATCTCGGACCTCCGTCTCTTCCGCCAACGTCTTAAGACGTTTCTATTCCAACAAGCCGGCCTAGGATAGCCCCTACTTCTGACTTTTTAAAAAAATAAATTAATTTGGTATGGTTTTAATATGGGTTTTTAGCACGGGTCTAGTAATTTAATATATTTTAATTGATATTGTATTTTGTGGTTTTAATAATGCCTGTGCGCCGCCCTGGGTCCTAACAAGGAGAAGGGCGGGGTATAAATTTAATAAAATAAAAATAAAAATAAAGAAAGAAAGAAAAAATATTACATTTTATCTTCCTCTTTTAACACAGAGCAATTCTCATTATCTCTGGAGAGATTGGTCTACTCATCCTGAAGAAGAAAAGAAAGGGCCGAAATCACAAGTTTCATGCACCTCTATGCTATTTAGACAGGTGATTGCATTCTTTCATTTTTACATTCTAATCCCCAAACAGGCAACACAGATTGCAAGAATCTTATCTTTTGCATACAAAAGGGATCGGGGGAAGACACTGAGGAAGCATCCTGGGAAGATAGGTTATGGCAATGGAAATGGACAAGTCACTGTCTCAAAACAGGAAACAGGGACCAAGTACAGTAGAACCTCTGGTCACGACCATAATTCATTCCATAACTTTGGTCGCAAACCAATTTGGTTGCGACCTGAACCTAATTTTGGAAATTTGGCACTTACAAAAAAAAATGGCACGGAAGGGAAGATTGGCCGCGGAAAAAAAAAAGTGAATTTTTTGGTCGGAACCTGATTTGGTCGTGGTCCGAAACATTCATGACCATGGGTTCTACTGAATGTGGATTCTGGAAGAGAACATTTGAAACTTCTAACCTTCATAACTTAACTAAATTAAAAGAAGTATGCCTCTGCAAATTACTTTTTTTCCTACTGTGATGGTAATTCACAACAGTGATTTTAAAATAATTATTGCTTCCTATGTTCAGTTAAAGTTCAAGATGATCTTTTACCAAATTTGGGAAGAAAGGGTAATATATGCTTCATTTGTTGTGACCTTTTAAATATTTTGTGAAGAATATAAAAGCTCTGATGAAATCAAAAGCTGATTGTTGTCCAATAATTTCATACCCTTGCCTTGAGTATTTCTATTGACCTTCAGACATCTTTTATTGCATTATATCCATAAGTTTGTTTGAGTATCTCCACTTCCTCTAATTACCTGGGTTATTCTATTCAGTTCCCTAAAGGCAAATATAATGCTGGAGTTTGAGCTTTTAAATACTAATTAAAAAATCATTAGCCTGTGAATTAATTTCCACACTTTAGTATTTTCCTATTCCTCCAGATAGCTATCAGACTTTGATAAGCAATCTAGTTGTTGCCATGCTATAACCCAGAACTCCTTTAATTATGGTTAAAACAGTCCCTTACCAGTGGAAAGTGCCATGAAAAATATTCCTTTGTTCCCTGTACTCCTTTGCTCCCTGCGTCCTCAAATTACTATCTGAGGATCCAAGCGGCTTCACTTGATCCATTTTTAAAATAATAATAATAATAGTAATATTCTAACCTGAGAAGACTAGGTTAACAGGTGTTCCCAGATACCCAACTCAAGGCAATTAAGATCAAATGCCTTCTACATCCTGTGTTTCCTAGGCAGCACATAGAAGAGCCTGACCTGGAAGGTGGGGTTAAACAATTTAGAGTCATTGCATTGCCACAAAAACCCTAAGTCCAGCCCCTGTGAATTCCATTGATCCTTACCTAGCATTAATTTAGCTTTAACTGTTAGTTGACTAGATCCTTGTATTAGAAGTAGTAATAATAAATGCTTCAATGGTTTGAACACAGAGTTCAATGGTGGTGCAGTGGTTAGAATGCAATATTTCAGGATAACTCTGCCCACAGCCAGGAATTCAATTTTGACTGGCTCAAAGTTGACTCAACCCTCCATTCTTCTGAAGCTGGTAAAATGAGGACCCAGATTGCTGGGGGAAACTATGTTGCCATAGTAAATTGCTTAGACCAGTGATGACTAAACGTTTTGTCATGGCGTGCCAAAAGCATGTGCGGATGCACTCATCATGCAATGTGTGCATGACCCCCACATGCTCCACTCCCCTGTGCATGTGTGCATGTCCTCCCCACGTGTGCCATGTGCACTGCCCCAACACATGCACATGTGTGCATCTTCCCGTGTACACTCTGCCCCTCACGCATCTGTGGGTCATCCCCCATGCCTGTGCCCCACCCCTCTGTGCATCTGCATGTGACCCCTGCACACTCTCACCACCCCCTACACATGACTCTCTCACATGCGCCCCTCCCCCATGCATGCATGCATAACCTCATGCATGCCCGTGCAACTCCGCACATGCATGGCAGAGACCCAAAGACCAGCTGGCCGGCAGGAGGCACACGTGCATGCGCAGTGGAGATAAGCTGTGCCACAGGGAGGGCTCTGCATTCCACCTGTGACATTCTTGCGCTATGAAGCAGTCTATAAGTCTAAGTGCTATTGTTATTGAAGTCAGCAAATGCTCCTGGTTATTTGCACCCTGACCAGCCTACAATATTGGTTTTGTATCCTTTTTAGTGTATTCAGTTTCACAATATAGACATTGCAACAAACTGTTTTAAGGAAAACATGAAACCTGATGCTAAAGGAGCAACAAATAGAAAAATGTAATCTTAAGTTTGAATCAATTCCACGTGTCTCTTCAACTACACACTTCACTGGACAGCTTTGAGTTAATTGGTTCAAAGCAACTTCCTTCACAGATGTACTGTGAACATAACATCAGGTAAGATTTCAGCATAACCTTGTTTTCAGATAAATAGATGTAATGGAAATAATATCTGAATTGCTGACCCCCAGTTCTCATGTGCAACAATTCTGATAAAAACATCTGTTCAACTTATCTGATACTTCTATATTGCTTTTGAATCATCACTCTTTTCAGCAACAAAAGCTAATTGTCATCTCACTTTCATAAGCAGCCAGGAAAACCTATTATGCAGATTTATCCAATTCAACCCTCCTTCCAGGAGTATAAATGTTATGAATATTTGTCCTTTCCAAAAAAAAATTGATGCAATTTACTCCTCGGGAAAGGAAGTTGAAAAAGCATACAGGATTGCACACGTCCATAAAATGTGCACTGTGGTGTGCATGCTTTCCATGCAAACTTTAAACCCTACCACCATGAATATGCAGAAGCAAGAAGAAATGGATGTGAGATTAGAGAAACTGTACAATATTAAAATTAGAAACAGTACAACATAAATGCTATGGATTTGACCCTCCTGAACTCATTATTCCTTGCTGATTTCAGCAGGTTCTAACTGCTCCTTCAAATATATATATATTTTCGAATCCCAGTAAGAGTATGACTAGCTGATGAGAGCTAAAAAGCTCGAAATAGATCTATCCTAGTCTCTCTGATTTATTTATTGATCAGCTCATAAAACTAACACACATATTTAAAAAATCACACAACGAAATTCATGGCTTTCTGTCTAGATGGTCTCTGGTGATGAGCCAAAAGGCAGAAAAGGAAACAGTATGTCGCCTCCCTTGATTGGTACCCTAACAGGGTGTTGTGGAATAATTATATATATATATAATGTGTGTGAGTGTGTGTGAGTGTGTGTTAGTTTTATGAGCTGATCAATAAATAAATCAGAGAGACTAGTATAGATTTATTTCGAGCTTTTTAGCTCTCATCAGCTAGCCATACCCTTACTGGGATTCGAACCGGGGCTGTATTGCATATCAGGCAGGAGCCTATAACCATTCAGCCAGCCAGGCTCTCCCAATTGCATCAGCTGAGACAGGAGGATTAGTATCTATAATTATTCCACAACACATATATATATATGTTTTCGTAGATTTTCACGGGTATAGGTATGTAGGTTTTGGTTTATTCTGGTCTTTTCCCGTGTAAAATTAAGAGTGTTTTTGCAACGTTTCGATGGGATCAAACCCATCATCATCAGGCTGGAGTCTTTGTTTTCTTGTGATCCCATCGAAACGTTATATATATATTTAGAGAGAGAGAGAGAGAGAGAGAGAGAGAGAGAGAGAGAGAGAGAGCTAAAAAGCTCAAAATAGATCTATACTAGTCTCCCTGATTTAATTATTGATCAGCTCAAAAACCACACACACACACACACACATATATATGCTGGCATTGCTTGCTTCGGGTATTTTCCCGTGTATAAGGCATGGAAATGTAATTGCAATGTTTCGACAAGATCTCACTTGTCATCGTCAGGCTTTGGTCTGTGACTGTGACTGCGAAGGCATGGCCCTTTTTAAAATCTTGGTGGGGGGGTGGAGTGCTGACTATTGTTGTGAGTGGGTTGATTGGCTGTGCAGCTGCATCATGACTGGTATATTGATGCTGATTGGTCTCATTTGTATGTTTCGCCTTATTTTGAATTTCAACGGCTTGGGTGGAGGGTGGGGCTCGTCTGTTGGTCAGTGCTGGTTTCCAGATGTCTGGTAGGCGGGAGGTGTCATCACGTTTGTTCATACTGTTAGATTGCTTCTCTATTTCAATGGCTTCTCTGATTATTCTCCTGTTCAGTTGTTCCTTGAAAGTCAATGACATGTCCTGTAGTTTTGAAATGCTGATAAAGAGATGAGGTATTAAGTTGATTTTTTAATGCATTTTTATGCTCTGCGATACGTGCACTTATCATTCTGTTGGTTTGTCCTATATAAGTGGCAGGGCAGATTTTACATGGAATTTTGTAGACCCCCTTGGCTTTCTAGCTGGATCTTGTCTTTGGGGTTCCTTAGGATATTGGTTATTTTTTGGTCAGTGTTGAAGGCTGTCTTTATGTTGTGCTTGTGGAGAATTTTGCTGATTTTGTCTGTGGTACCTTTAATGTATGGGATGAGGGCAATGCCATTTTCCTGTTCTTTGTCTTGGTTCTTGGGGGGTGTCTCTTTTTGGATTAGTTTGGTGATTGTTTTTCTTCTGAATCCGTTGGATATTAATGTATTTGTGAAGAAGTGTAATTCGGTTTTCAGGTGGTCTTTGTCAGCTAGGCGTTTGGTTCTGTGTATGAGGGTTTTGGCTACAGAGTTTATCTGTGCAGGGTGGTGATGGGATTGTGCATTTAGGTAGCGGTTGGTGTGTGTTTTTTTCCGGTAGATGGTGTGTCCCAGGGAGCCATTAGGTTTTTTGTAGATTAGGACGTCTAGAAAAGGAAGTTGGTTGTTAGCTTCTATTTCCATGGTGAATTGTAATTTTGGGTGTAGGGAGTTGAGGTGTGTGAGGAAGTTGTCCAGTTTTTCTTTCCCATGAGGCCAAATTACGAAAGTGTCATCTACATATTTGAGCCAGAGTTTGGGTTTGTGTTCAGATTTGTCTATGGCGTTGGTTTCAAAATGTTCCATGTATAAGTTTGCGATGACCGGTGAGAGGGGTGATCCCTTCTATCTGTTTGTATCTTTGTCCATTATGGATGAAGTATGTGTTGGTTAGACAGTGGTTGGTCAGATCCAGGATGTGCTTGGGGGAGTTGTATTTGTTCTGGATGGCTGTCAAGGCTTCTTTTATAGGCACTTGGGTGAAGAGGGATATGACATCAAAACTCACGAGTAGATCACTGGGCTGTAGATTTTGTTTCTTTATTGTTTCTATGAAGTGGAATGAATTTTGTACATGTGAGTTGATGGATTCTGCATAGGGTTGTCATTCCTTTGCGAGGAACTTGGCAAGATTCTGTAGAGGTGAGCCTATGGAGCTGACTATGGGTCTCCACTAAATATATATATTTGTTTTCGTAGATTTTCACGGTTCTAGGTACAGGATGTACAAAAGAACAACGAGCACACAGCCAGCACCAATCAGCACCAATCTACCTATCATGATACATCTACACAGCCAATCAATCCACTCACAGCAACAAGGCCAGCACTCCACCCCCCACCATGATTTATAGAAAGATGGCAGCTCCGAAGCCGAAAACGCCACCCTGAAGATAGCGAGTGGGACCTCGCTGAAACGTTGCCAATACAATCACAATCTTACACAGGAAAAGACCTGAATACAACAAGACCAGCATGCATGTATGTGTGTATGGTTTTTTCCAGAGTATGAGTCTGGGAATCTGAAGATCTATACCTTTGTTCGATCCGCGTGACTATTCAGAAGCCCTGTTACAACTGCAGAACAAGTCGTACAATCACATAGCTGGAAAGTATCATTTAGAGCAGCCATTGAGCCTAAGCCACTGCTGAGTTTTTTCTCCCCCTATGACAGACAAGCTCTGCAAATGCCCAATCAAAACTTCATTGTTCGTCTTTAGAAAGGAGGAGAATGAAAACGTTCAAATTATGTACATCTGAATCAAAAAAAAGAAAAGAAAAGAAAAGAAAAGCAAGCTGTTATCAATTTTGACAAACAGATGACAGTCAATATGCTGCTCACCCCCACCTCTTGTAAGGCAATTCTGAAGTGGCCTTTGATGCATTCTTTTAATAGATTTAGTTGATTGTTGACTGTCTTTTATAATCTTGCTTGGTGAAGTGAAGTCATAATTCTTCTTCCCACACACAGCTGTTATTAATGCTCACAGGCGTCTTCCTGAATGCTAAAAGACAGCATGCATGGTTTTTCCTCCATTTGCTACAAGTTGCAAATTATCTGAAAATAAAACTTGGATTCTACTAATATAAGCATATTGTAATGATGTGGTATTCTCTCTATATTCAACAATGTAATCATACTTTTTGATTTGATATTACTGGGGTTGGGACCAAAGTTTCAGGGAGTGAAATGCAGGCAGTCCTCGGCTTACAACCACTATTGAGCCCATAATTTCTGTTGTTAAGTGAGACATTTGTTGAGTGAGCTTTTCCCCATTTTACAACCTTTCTTGCCACAGTTGTTAAGTGAACCACTGCAGTCGTTAAGTTAGTAACATGGTTGTTAAATGAATCTGGCTTTCCCATTGACTTTGCTTGTCAGAAGGTCACAAAAGGGGATCACATGACCCCGGGACACTTTTACCGTCATAAGTATGAGTTCAGTTGCAAAGTATCCGGATTCTGATCATCTGATCATGGGAATACTCTAACAGTCGTAAGTGTGAAAAATGACCATACATCACTTTTTCCCTTGCCGTTGTAACTTTGAATGGTCACTAAATGAACTGTTGTTAAATCGAGGACTACCTGTACTCCAGTTATTCAGATACATACACACACAAACACACAATTGAGAGGAACTGGTCAACGAGTAAAATTATGTAACAAAGGAAAGTTTGCCAGTGCCGATATTCATAATGGGAGCCTCTGACAGTATTGACAGTGTAATGCTTTTATGACTTTAAAGACCCAGACAACAGATAACATGATTGTTTAGGCCAGGGGTCTCCAACCTTTTCAACTTTAAGTCTGAAGGACTTCAGCTCCCAGAATTCTCCAGCCAGCAAAGCTGGCTGGTGAATTCTAGGAGCTGAAGTCCTTCAGACTTAAAGTTGCAAAGATTGGAGACCCCTGGTTTAGGCCATAATGTAAGTCATTCTGGCATAAATATCCGGCTACAACAACATTATGCACTTCCTTAATGGAGGTGCTTAGATAAACCTTTTAAATATGTTTGTTTCCACGTTCATAACATCTTTCTGCCTCATTTACGTTCATGAATTTTAAAACAACAGAAAGGGCCCTGAGATTACAATGTCAGAGTAACATCCCGCTATAAAAGGCAGTTGAAAACAGTATCTATCACAGGTTTCCTGCTAGGTATGAGAGCTATAAACAGACCATGTACTTCTTCGTGACCAAGGTCAGTCTCTTAGTTCAGTAGCTGACATCTCTAGCTTAAATTTAGTCTCCTTTCAGGTCATAAGCTAAGGGAAAATTTTATATCTCAAACCGTAATAGAGGGAGTGTCCCATGGTCCTTAAGAAGCCTTTTGTGCATTCCAAGTATTCCATTAAATTCTCTTCCCACTTAGAAAGTGGGAATTAGGCAGCAAGCAATCTTAGCATTCACATTTAGTTAAATTTGAGTTACAGGTAGAAATGATGTTTCTATGATGCCTAGACCGCCTCCAGATGAGATGGATGGCATATAAATCCCAAAAATAAATAAGCACATTCAAATAAATCCATGCCAATTTCGTGTCCTATCCGCTTCTGGCCTGCAACTCAAAGACTCAACCCAGCCTTTGATTCAAGAAAAGAGCCACAGAGAGGGGGTCTCAATCAAAGCAAATTATCTTGAAGCAGAAGACTAATGATGGGAGGTGAATTTATACTTTAAGACAGGCTAGTTCAGGAATTCTGGGAGTTGAAGTCCACAGGTCATAAAGGGCCCATAGCAGTGGTGAGTTTCAATTCATTTTACTACCAGTCTGCTGCGTGCATCCGGGCAGGTGGGTGGAGCCTCCCACCGCCACTACTGGTTCTCCCGATCCAGGGCAAACCCGGCAGAAATCCACCTCTGGCCCATAGCTCCAATCTCTGCTTTAAGACATTTCCCCATAGGTCAAGGCTGTGAGTGGGGCTGCCCCAGGTCTTTGAACCTCTCTCTATTGTTTGCAAAGTAAAATAGAAACACGGGATAAAGACCTCACCTAAAGAAGACTGGAGTCTGAGGTGAAATTGTATAAACCCAGTCTACTTTCCTTTTCAAGGCAATCCGGCACAGACCTGGAGAAACCCATGGTGAGAGGCCCTGCATTGATATGCACCTCAGATCTAAATTTCAACATATCCCAGGCTGATTCTGTCCTCTGACTCAGTTTTCTGTTAAATAAGTACCCACATAAATACGCTCAAGAAGCCTCAAGGCATTTATCTGTCATTTGAATTGCCTGGAGTTTCCCTATAGGCAACTGAAGGCTTCCAGATTAAATGCCTCCAGTGTCTGGGGTGGCCCACTTGCAAACTGATTCATTGAATCATTCTTGGGATTTATACTTGCAATAGTGAAATTTAGCTAGGTCACTTGTTTTTCTTTTGGTTTGGCTCTGTTAATAAATACACTCAACTAAAAATGAGACACGATGTCATTATTCTGACTAGTCTAGAAATTGGTCTTACTTGTGCACTGGGCTGCTTAGCATATAGATTAACTTGGTGTTTGGAGAGTTCACAGGAAGTTTCTTCCTCATTCCCTCATGTGGTAAGCCTTGATTCCTGGGAGTTCAAACTAACATACATACTTTAAACATAACACTAATGCAACTCTAAGCAATTAATGCTCTGACCTAGCTATAGAAAGGGTCCTACATCTTGTAATATTTCACTCTAATAACTACTGCAGTACTTATATCTTATTATATAGCATGACAAGAATATAGAGCAGTGGTAGTCAACCTGGTCCCTACCGCCCACTAGTGGTCGTTCCAGCTTTCATGGTGGGCGGTAGGGTTTTTGTCCGATACTGAAGCACTTTCCTTTTTTAAATTTAATTGACTTCCCTACTTTATACCATTACTGTGGGCGGTTAGAAAATTTTACTACTAACAGAGATACAAAACTGGGTGGTAGGTGTAAAAAGGTGGACTACCCCTGATATATAGGAACACATAAATATCACAAGTATGCCTTGGAAAAGTAAGAATAGTACTAGCGGGTTTGTATTGCACAGAATGGGATGGGATGGGATGGGATGGGATGGGATGGGATGGGATGGCATGGCATGGGACGGGACGGGACGGGACGGGACGGGACAGGGTAAGATAGGACAGGATAAATTCCTGTTTCTTCCTCCTCACAATTGGTAGAATATAGCATTTATCCTGTCAGTTCCAAACAAAAGTGATCTCATCTTCTCTTAAATGTAGAATGTTCTTCTGATGCTTATTATTTCCCTCTCCAAGTTGCCTTTATTTTCATAAACAAAGCAGAAAACAGGTAGTTTAATTATGTGATTGCATTGTACTTCTAGTCAGGTTCCATCCGAAGGGGGCTGGATCTGGTTTATGATTCAGCCAACTTCTTATACGAGGTGGGTAAAGACGTTTGTTTCAAAAACTTCCCAGATTACCACTGAATTCAGAATTCTTTTTAAAGATTCTCATTTTAGACTTCAGGAACATGATAAATGTTTGCCAAACATGCATCCAATATGATTAAAATTAAATTGCACCATTTATAGGATTATAGGGCTTTTTCTACCACAGAATTTGTGTTAGGAGACTTAATTCGAAAAAAGATCAGAGTTAAGAGCTTACCATCTTTGTTCATATATCTCTATATATCTATAGCAAGCATATACCTATCTGTAAATCAAAATTACATAGATGAAGCAGAAACTCCTCACCCATCTTTAACAATTACAGGGATCGCTGGTCATCATGTAAATGTGTGCATGGCATGTGAACACAACATGTCTTCATAACTTGCTAGCCACGATATCTACAGTTGGGAGAGGCTCCATATTTAAAGGCTAGATTATTTTGTTCTCTTTTGCTTACTGTTTTGTGCTTGGAAGGTAACTTTCAAAAACCATGTGTATCTTTGAAGAGGAGATGATTACAGTTGACACAAGTCAATATAACCTACAGAAATGCTTGCCTTCTTTGAGTCAAATAATATGCCTACAGTAAAACTCAATGAATGAGAAATTGATTGCCTTTTGTCTGCTCAGGCTACACGATGCTCCAGAGAAGAAAAACAGGACTTTGAAGGAATGGTTTTAACAGTGCCTCAAATAATTGCACAATCTAGGAGAAATCAATTAAGGCAGCCTTCAAGACCTGCAGCTGAATAATTTTTATTTTTAAGATTGCCATTTTGTGTGTTTGTGCATTGCACTGAATGAAAAAGATAATTGAAAACTTTAGTTAACCTCTTTGGATTTCCAAAGGTAGTAGAAAAATATTACTCAGAATCTAAGAATGTTATAGTTTGAAACCCGCTCCAGTTAACAAGTCTCCGTTCCAGATACCATCACAAATCAGAACACACTTCCCAATAAAGTATACTTTTTGAAACCAAAATCTATAAAAGATTAATAAAGGTCAACACAAGTCAACATTGAAAAGTCTGGCAATCTCTTTTCGGCCTTAGATATTGACATGTACTCTCAGGAAAAAAACATACCACGTTGTTGAATTGTCACAATGTTTTGTGCACATTTGAGACTGTCTCTTAAGTGTCTTAGTGATGTTCTACCACTCTCTTCTCTATTGGCATATACAGTAGCAATATATTGACTGAAACACTGACCACATGCCAGTTATCAAATGAATGAAGAAACGCAGGATTCGCAGCCACACTGGGTCCCTAAGCAGAGCAGCAGGCAGAATATGACTAAGGGCGAGCTGTCCAGAAGAAGCACAGCAAAGAGCTATAGCTGCTGTAGCCCTACAAAGTGCACAATTTGTGTTCATCTCAGGCCAGCAATTCCTGTAGTTTGCCCACAGGCTACCCAGCTTTATGTTAATAGATAGCAGTAAATAGATAGCACTTTTCAGTAAGCAGGTCAATTGGCCCAATGGATCATATGTGGCTCAGTTTTCACCAATGGATGAGTTGGAGGCCCACAGGAAGATTGGGTTAATGGAGGTTTTCTAGTTGGCCTGAATTTCCTTGGGCTAATAGAACTCTGCCAATCATCAATAGTTATATTTCTCAGAGAGAGACTAGCTGTCCCAGGGAGGAAGAATTACATAGGCACAAGAGGTCAAGGTTCAGCCCTCTTGAATGCCATTAAACCTTATCTGGTCTGGCCCAGGTGCAAACTGCCAGTCTTGGAAGATTCCTATGAAATAGTCATGAGCAATAAAGTAGCTAATTGAACTCTTCACTTGTGGATCTGGCTGTTCACACTTGACAATATCAGGGCATTGGGATCATTCTTCTAAGCTGGTTTTTACTCCACAAGGAATAGTGCTGTTCTGTTTCCAGATCACAGAGTCTCTTCTTCCATTTTGTAAGAATCCAGCTGTAAATTTAATCTGGGTATATGTTACAATGGGAAGCATCAAACATAGTGTTCCCTCCCTTAATCCTTTTAATGATCCTCTTTCTGAAAAATGCTAGCTGAAACATAACTGCTTCATGCCTCAAGGCCCTATCAAAGTAAACGTCCACACACCTTCCTGTCTCAATTATCCATTTTCCCAAGTCCCACTTTTTCTGAAAGAGCCATATTCTATGTTTTGTCCACATAGAGGTTTTGTGCAATTTGAACCAGAATGCTCTGAGAACCCTAAATGTCTATGGAGATTCTCAGTTGTCCAGATCATAGTTGTCCCTAAGTTGCTTTTTCAAAAGGCAACTGGACTTCCTTGTTTTACTTTGAAGACAGAGCTGAAGAACCTTCTTGGATGAGAAGCGAAACATCTTCAAAGAAAAACAAGAAAGCCCAGTTTCTTCTTGAAAAAGCACCTTTGGGACTATGAGAAGACTGTAATTTCCATGTAAGAGTAAATGATATACTTGGGCTTTCCATCTGAAACTCAGATGGTTTGTATTTGAAAGCTATATGGCAATATGTGTACCTTGCAAAATACTGATTTCTGCAGCTTTGAATATATTGTGCATGCAAAACCAAATATATATATTTTTGTGAGTGTGTTATCCATGGAGTTAGAGATATCCAGGATCACATACTTTTTTTTTCTCTAGTTCTGACAGGAATTGTTGCAACGTTTTTTCCACTTATAAAGTGTTTTGGCTACTAAGGCAAAGACAAATAGTGACAGATGAGTGGAAAGACATTTGCTAGTCTCTATTTAAGAGATATTTCTCTTTCCTTTCCCCTCTCCCTCTCTGTTCAAGATGTAGTTTAGATACCATGTTTCCCTGAAAATAAGACAGGGTCTTATTTTCTTTACCACCACCCCCGAACAAGCGCTTGGTCTTATTTTCAGGGAGTTCTTATTATTTTTGATGTGGAGGAGGTGGTCACCTCATGGCTGATGCTGTGTTGTAATATTTTCAGGGAGGGCTTATTTTCAGGGGAGGGTTTATTTTAGCATATACACTCAAAAGCCTGATTGGGCTTATTATCCAGGGAGGTCTTATTTTCAGGGAAACAGGGTAGGTATTCTAGCCCAGTGGTCCCCAACCTTTTGGCTACCAGGGACTGGTTCTGTGGAGAGAGGTTTTTTCCATGGACCAGGGGTGTGTGTTAGGATAATCATCTTGATGTTGGGTTGACAATATATATAAGCCAGGATTCTTAAAGAGTATATGTAACTTTAAGGACTATGTGGAATCTGATTGGCTGAGCTTCCCAGCTCAATCATAAAAAGGCAGCTGGGAACACAGTTCACTCCCTTTTGCTTTACTTTGCTTCCTGATTGCCACTGAGGGGGAGCTGAACCTGAAGACGAAAGAAGTATCATTGTTTTGACTGTAAGATAACTGTGTTTTGGTGAATGACTGTTTATTGTTGGAGGAATTAGTATCACTGTTTGGAAGAAGTATTTTAGTTACTACAAAAGTAAAGACTATTTATTTTTTCTACTATCAGTGTTTGATAGTTATTGCGTGTTTCAAGCAACGTATCTCTTGCTGTCCGGTATATTGCACTATTCCACCTTTATTTTCCAACGGGGGTGTTTTTTACCCCTAACAGTGTGGTTTCGCATACTGCCTGCATCCTATGAATGAGGTTTCACTTGTTTGTGCGGCCTGGTTTCTGGCATGCCACAGCTAGTCCCTGCCCTAGCATTTGTATGTATTTCTTAATACATTTCATTTTTAGTTTAAATATAAAAAAATAGTGTTGACACTCATTGTAACCGGGCAAAACCTATTCTCGGCATCAAGGAGAGCATGTTATTAACATTTTGCTCTTTTTTAATGGGATTTTCTGTTAATTGTTCTCAGGAGCACATTCTTTAACAAGGGCTCCTGCTGAATTCAAATTATGAAGACATACACAAATCCTTGCTCTTTCTAACCAAACTAACCTCACCTGTGAATTAAAGAAAGCTCTCCTCCTGCCCACACATAAAGGTCTAATACTGGCGACACCCAGGGGGAGAGCCTTCTCCGTGGGAGCACCTGCCCTCTGGAACGAATTGCTCCCGGAATTAAGAACTATCCCTGACTTACGCACCTTCCGCCACGGTCTCAAAACCTTTCTCCGGGCTGGCATAAAGCATGATTTTTAAATTTTTAAATTTAAATTTTTAAATTTAAATTTTTATTATTTTAATCAGGGTTAGTTTGGGTTTTTTCCACGTTTCAGCCAATATTTTTAGATTTAATAGATTTTTTAATTGTATTTTAATTGTCTTATATTAGTGATTTTATACTAGTTGATTTTTATTGAGGCCTGTACACCGCCCTGAGTCCCCCTGGGAGAAGGTGCAGTATAAAAATTCAAAAATAAAATAAAATAAATAAAATTTTAATTATGTCTTTTAAAAGCTTTCCTTTTAACTTTTATATATTTGTTTTTATTTTGGCTGTTCACCACCCTGAGTCCTTCGGGAGTAGGACGGTATAAAAAACCAATAAACTCTAAACTCTAAATTCTTATAATAATCTTATTAAAGGAGAAATGCTAGAATAAATGCAGCTACCATGCACAGGCCCAAGTTAAAAACAGAACTTCCATTAAAAAAATATATGCAGGGAAGCGCTGTCAAAACCTGCAACCTGATAGCTGTATTTATGGTTTATTTGAGGTGGATGGGGGAGATGATGTCTTTGTTGGGCCATGAAATAATGGACAAATGTTCCAAGTCAAGTTCAACATTATTAGGCTGGATGTTAAATAACACAGAAGAGAGAAGGAAAGAGAACTTGATGTTCAAGGACAAACATGCTAACATACATGTGTCAGATGTTGTATTTTTTATAGAATTTTCAGGACTGAGACAATGAAGAGAAAGGTGGAGAAGAAGGATGAAAGAACAAAGGAGGGAGGGAGGGAAGGGAGGAAGGGAGGGAGGAAGGAAGGAAGGAAGGAAGGAAGGAAGGAAGGAAGGAAGGGGAAGGGAGGGAGGGAGGGTGGGAGGGACTACAGACATAGCCAGTTGCTGGCTGGACTCACCACTGGATTAAGTCATAAACCCTGTTTATGGCTTGGTATTATTTATATATGACCCTGGCCAATATAGCTTGTTCAATAAACCACAGCTTAAATCCACATAAGCTGGTGAAGACATGTAGGGAAAAGTTGCATGCTTATGCTTTCTTGTTTTTATTAGAGTAAATATTTTGCAAGTTTCAGATTTCACCTAGGATGCCTCAGGAAAAGAAGTACATAATAGCTGATATTATTTTAAAATATAGAATTCTGATAATGTAGCAACTTTGAATCTCAAGGGAAAGAAATGCTTCCTTAACAGATATAATGCATTTATTTTTTTTAAAAGCAGCAAAAATTAGAAAATTCAAATTAATGTAGGTTGGTGTTTACAGATGCACAAATGAATCTATACATTAGATTTATATTCTGCCTCTTTGTCAAGGAATAACACTTAAAGTTGGCTAAACATATTTGAAGTAAAATAAAAACAAACCAGTCCAAAAAATCTATTTAAACATGATTTAATATTTTTTCAGAGAAGCCAAACATGATATCACTTTTCAGCAGTTGGTGGGAATGAAACTGAAAAAAAGAAAAGAAAAACAAAGATTTTGTCCAATTTCAAGTGTAGAAAACATTTTCTCTTGAATAAAGGGTTGTTACTAGATGACCCATGACCCATTGGGATATCATTCCAGAGATATTTCTTCACCTATGTAGAGTAACAGAATGGCCATGGTCATGGGGAACAGTAGGAGTGGGAGCAACTTCCCAATCTGTGCCAGCTTCCCCATTGCTTTTGCTTTTGCGAAACTATCAAAGAGCATTGGCAATCACAATCATGTGCGGTAATAAGATGCTGTACAGGTAGTCCTTGGCTTACTACAGTTCATTTAATGACCGTTCAAAGTTACAATGGCACTAAAAAAATGACTTATGACCATTTTTCACAGTTACAACCTTTGAAGCATCCCCATGATCGCAGGATCACAATTCAGATGCTTTGCAACTGGTTCACATTTATGACAGTCACAATGTCCCGGGATCATGTGATCACCTTTTTCATACTTCTGAGAAGCAAAGTCAATGGGGAAGCCAGATTCACTTAACAACCGGATTACTAACTAATCAAATGCACTGCTTCGCTTAGCAACTGTGGAGAGAAAGATCGTAACATAGGGCAAAACTCACTTAACAAAAGTCTCCTTTAACAACAGAAATGTATGATCACAATGTGGTCATAAATTGAGGACTACCTGTAGTGATTAAAATTTGCCTACCACTGATCTGAACATCCTGGAAATTTCAACACCACTGGATTAACAAGTCCTAGATTTTCCACACCTTCTTTACGTTACCGCATTTGAAGTATCACAGTTCCAAAATTGTTGCATTGTGATACATTTTGGCTAACTAAAGGTTACAAACAGACATGGGTTTCAGTAGTATATAGATCAGGGGCGTCAAACTCAAGGCCCGAAGGCTGGATCCAGCCCATAGGATGCTTAGATCTGGCCTGTGGGCCCACCAAGGAAATGGAACGGCAGGTCTGTGGTGCCTCTGCCAGTGAAAACAAAGCTCAGGGAGTCACACATGGCGTACCCAGGCTCTGTTTTCACTGGCAGAGGGCTGCAGGAGGCTGTCGTGGCAGAAAATGAAGCCTTGATGGCCAGGCCCCCCTGGTCATGTCCCAACCTCTCCCAAGGTCAAACATTGGCCATGGGAGAGGTCCTGATGCAGCCCTCAATGAAATCGCGTTTGACACCTCTGATATAGATTGTTCAATGACTAAATTACATTATCCCCTGGCCAAGAGCTTTCCTACTTTTTGAATACATTTATAATACTTATCATGCAAATACCGTAATTAATATACCACATAATGTACAATATACAGTATGGTAACATTGCTTCAATTCAGAGTGAGTTATTGCATCTAATCTTCAGGTTTTCATATTCATGAAAGGACGGTCTGTACTTAACACTGCAGTAATTCATATGCAGCCTGTTGAGGTGTTTCGAAGGGGGGGGGAATCCTTCCTCCATCCCTTTTGACAATAGAAATTTATCTTAAGCATTTTAAATGCTTCAGACTCTCCATGACAAATATGGCTTGCATTAAGCAGAATCTACAATGGAGCCTCATTTGTTTCTGAGGTATTGCCTTGCCTGTATTTTTCCAGTTGAGGGCATATTAATGAATGCAATGCAGTTTCTGCTATTTTTATGACATAATCTAGTTCCATTCACCAAAGCTGCAATTGAGAAATGGGTGTATGTATGTGGCTGCACGCACATACACACGTCATATATGTGTATACATATGAGAAAGATATATTGTCAAGGAATGCAGATTGTTCATTGCTGCGCAGTCCAATTAATGCAGTTTTGGTTTCTTCTCCACTGACATTGTCAATTCAGCTCACTTTTTCAAAATAAAGTCAAATAATTGCATGCATATTTCTGCCTCTATGCAAGCTAAAAGATTGTATATTTATTCACAGCTGTATAATTGTGTAGGTGTACAATAAAAAATAGCTTCAGGAAAAAGCAATCATAGACTTACAAGAAAACAAAACATGTGAGAGACCAGAAACAGGCAAAAAGTAATTTGCTCTTCATACTTATTGCAGTAGGCTTGCCATGTATATAAATCTATTTCAATTTACATTTAAAATGAGCAACAGATGTAGTTCCAACAGCAGTGATTTTAATTTCCAGTCCAACAGGGAAAGCTGTAGGATATTTCCGCAGATACATGCTTTTAAAAAAATAATAATATGTGATAATAATCAATCAGTGAACATTTTAAATAAAACATATATTCTACTGTAGTCAGCTATCATATTCTTTTATGTCCTGTTTTCAGTTCTACAAAAAGCCTAATATGTTGTATTAGTAATAACAGGCCTTTGGTCATTTCAGCTTTAACCCATGCATGTACAAAAGAAGTAGAGGTAGAATGTAGGACATCAAGTGATCCTTTCTATAGTTTGCACCACAAAGGAAACAATTTTATGGATGAGGATTGATGCAGCTAACCTTTCTTGCTACAGACAGTCCTTGTTTTATAATAGCAATTTGTAGGCCATCCAGAATCGTTTGACAGTGAGATGGCCAGCATATAAATTTAATAATTAATTGGGACCAGAATTGCTGTTTTTAAGTGAAGTGGTTGTAAAGCACAACATCATGTGAGAGTCCTGTCTAGCTAAGCAGTTCTGGCTGTCCCAGTTGCCACTGTTAAGTGGGAACCACATGGGTCATTAAGTGAGAAAGACTTCCTCATGGCCACAACTTCCAATTTCCTGGTTGCTTCCCCATGGTCTTTGCTTGTCAGAGGTCAGCAGGGAATATTGAAAACTGGGTTCATACGACCACAGCTCGTAATGATATTGTAATCATTTGTTTTGTGCAGAGCCCCCGGATTGCAATCGCATGACTACAAGTGGCAGGACTCCAAGGACTGATCTTAAGTCTCCCTTGTTCAGTGGCACTGCAAGTTCAAACAGTCAACAAATGAATTGGCCTAAGCCAAGGACTGCCTGTACTTTGATGGTAGCAGCAGCAGCCACATTCTATCCTCCTTCGTGTCAGGAGGCACACTCACTTCAGTGGATTCAATTTTTTTTACTACCAGTTCTGTGGGCATGGCATGGTAGGCGGCCATGGTGACACGGTGGACAGGAAATGGTGGGCGGGGCAGTTGAAGGATATTGTAAAATCTCAATTTCCACCCCACTCCATTCCCTCCCGATCAGCTGGGACTCGGGAGGCAGAGAATAGACGGGGGCAGGGCCAGTCAAAGGTGGTATTTGCCAGTTCTCCGAAGTACTCAAAATTTCCGCTACTGGCTCTCCAGAACTGGTCAGAACTTGCTGATTACCACCTCTGCCTCACTTCCTAGACCTTTTTTTTTTAAAAAAAAATTTTTTTAGTTATTTATTTTAATTTTAAACTCAACCCAAAAATCCTCCATCTTACATGCTGTAGAAAGTGTATCAGTTGGTTACAAAATGTTTTCATACATCTCTTCCATAGTCAACCAAGGTTCATATTATTTCAAGCATATTGAATCAAATGTCATACCTCCATTCCTATTTAACTATAATTGTTTACACGTCCTTCATCATGAAACATCATACTAGACCATTTTGTGGGGCTGGCTGACAGAAACCACAACTTCTCAAACTTGTCCTCCTTTTCCTTGGCAAATTCACAGCTCGAGAGCAAGGACAACTCTGAGCACTATAAGCCTACCCGTCTTTGCTGGGACAGGAAGAAGGAAGCCAGGCAAATGGTGCTACGTGTTCTCCCTTTTCTTGGCAGTGCTCCTGATCAGGGACTGGGGAATTTGGGGAGTTGAAGTTCACCAGGCTTAAAGTTGCCACGGTTGGAGACCCTATGCTCCTGACTACCCACAAGTTCCTACAGAGCAAAGAGACTGGAACAACCCAGACCAGCACTGGACTTCCCTCATGTACCCCAAAGAGGCCCGTTCCAGTTTCCCAGGCTGGCTAGTCACAACAGACCTAATAAGGTCTCCAATTAGGTCAGGCTGAGGCCTAAGTCGTAAATTTAATTTGAAGCGCCAAGCCTCCATGCCAGCATCATGTCCAGTCTCTTGGCTGACCTGGTCACAGTTTCCTGGCAGAGTTCTTAACAGCCCTCCTAAAGAAATGAATCCTGCCATGTTTCCAATGATTATAGATTAAGGTTCAGGGGGTTTGTGTTATTATTAAATAGCAATCCAATCAAATACTGGTCTTCTGGTTGATGAAAAAGGGTGTCTGATTAAATGGCTAAAGTGAAGTTTTGAAGGTTGCTTTGATCCACAATACTTCTAAAAATTTAATATATCTCAGTTTAACAGCATACTGCCATTGTCTTCATTTTTCTCATTCTGGATTCCCTACAGATACTTGTATCAAGAAATGAATGAAAAAGTACTAATGCTATGAACCAGGGGCTAGTTTGCATACAGTCCTCATAATGACTTAGGTTTGAGATCACTTCTCTATTATTACAATATAGATTGTAATTGGAATCGGGAACATTGAAAAATTAAAAATACGTTTTATAGATTTGTTAATCAGGCCGAGGCCAGTTCTTCCGACAAGTGAGGGATTAAATTGCTCCTGTGCTTGGAATAAAAATCCCTATGCCCTTATCCCATTTCTAGTATATTACGTGCCAGCAGTCCAAGTTTCTGTCAACAACCTTGACTTCTAATACAATCTCTTGCAAACAATTTTTACATTCCATAAATAATTCACAATCGCCAATTCTATGCAAATCAAAAGCATCTTTGGAAATCTCATTTGCACAATTTATTTCAGCCCTGAAATATTTCATCTGCCAATCTTCTGAGCTTTGTATTGAAGATTTCTCTGTAGCTGGGAAAAGCAATATCATTTATTGAATATATACATATACATGCATACATATACATGAGCACGCACACATACACACACACAAATACAACACACACACACACACACACACATACATCTATGTATACATACACATATAACACCAGAGGTGGTATTCAGCAGGTTCTGATCAGTTCTGGAGAACCAGCAGTGGAAATTTTGAGTGGTTCAGAGAACCAGTAAATACCACCTCTGACTAGCCCCTCCCCATCTATTCTTTGCCTCCTGAATCCCAGCTGATCGGGAGGGAATGGAGATTTTACAGTATCCTTCCCCTGACACTGCCACCAAACCACACCCACAGAACCAGTAGCAAAACATTTTGAATCCCACCACTGATACATACACATACATTCATACATACATATGTAAAAATTGCATTTATTTAGCATTTTGGAAGACATATTATTACTCCTTTGCCCCAAAAGCATATATCAGATTGAGTAATAAACACAGATTGAATAAAATTAATCTACAAAATATTTTCAATTTTGGCTATCTTGATTGAAGTTGTTTCCTTTTGTCCCACCCGCCACGCTGGACATCATCAATTGGAAATCTGCCTATTGATCCAGCAAGAGAGATCAGCATACATAATTTTTTAATTAATTTATTTCAGATCTGAGTGCCCTTTCATTCTATTTTCAATATCTGAAGAGAAAATAGAAGCAAGATAATGTCAGCTCTATAAGGTAGACTTGACCAAGAAGCCACTGGTGGACTATGTGAATTGGAACAAATATAGTAACAGAAACTTGAAATTTTGAATGTGCTTCTCCCTCCCTTCCTTGATCTATCTGTGAACCAAGAGAAGGGCTTATCTCACCTTACTTTCTTGGCCCAGGCTCAAGTGCCTGTTATCTGACTGTTCCTTGGTAGTTGCCCTTCCTTGTCTTTCAAAGCAATTGTCTCTGCCTTCTTCAGTTAAAAAAGAAATTTATAATGCATAGAAAAAAGTCTCAGAACATATTTTTAAAAAATCTCAGAGCCCAATTAAAATGAATGTAAATTAAATGCCATCAGTTGCTGCTAAAATTATATCACACGTTAGACTAAAAGTGTTCTTTAGTCAGTGTGCTCAAAGACCTGTTCCCCTGGATGTTAATTCACCTGGTGGGAGTACCCAGAGAAAGAACTCAACTCAATCAAGGTCACAAGGATAGATGTGAATATTCAGAAATTCCAAATCTTTAGCTATGAAACATTTTAAGGGTCAAATTCAAGGTCTTACTGGACTAGGAACCAATTCATGCAGATATGGACAAGTTAGAACTTAATTTGCACACACAAGCTGATAATCATCCAGAAGTCTGGCCTGAACTTAGTTTATGCCCTGCCCAATTAAAGAATTTCTCAATCATTGATAAATCAGTAGAAAACTATAGCAGCATTGAAGTTTGTGGTCCCACACTTCGGATCCATATTCTGCCACTATTCTCTCTGTTACAATTCCCTTAACTTCCCTTAAAAGTTATGTGTGACAAAATTTAGTCAATGTTATACACTTTGAGCATGCCCTTGGTTAATGTTGGAATCAATGAGAATATCTAACATCAGAACAGCTAAGGATGGTTTGAGTCTGTCTGACTCAAAGGCTGGAGGGAGCACCCAGTGGGAACATACTTCTATACATCCTATCAGGCGTGGGTTGCTGCCAACATTACTGCCGGTTCGGTGTGCGCACATGCGCAGTTACCCCAAAATAGATCTGTGTATGTGTTGAACCTAAAAAAAAAAAACATGTTGCCCCGACTGGAGAACCGGTTCAGCGGTGTGGCAGGCCTGGATTGCTACTGGTTCCGGAAAACCACTACCGGTTCGGCCAAACCGGTCCAAACCAATAGGAACCCACCTCTGCATACTACCTATATATTCTCTTCGCATTTTCATCTCTACCTATTGAATTATCTAAATGAAGCTTCTGTGGAACATGGAACAGCTGTTCTCTTATTGATCAGTTTTTTAGACTAGGATTCCCACCGTTCTATATTGGAACACAGAAGAATATTGCCCCATGTGTTTGTATCTGTATATGGGGGCAGGGGGCAGGGGCTACAAAAAGCTAACACAGACTAACATGGGTCCTTTATTTTTGGAATTGGGCATTTCTCAACCAAAAATGAGGGGATTAGTTCAAAGTAAGAGGAAGGGGAGAGTTCAGAAAGGTCAAAACCCTTCAGGAGTTTTGGAGGTTATTTAAAACCACCATGATAGAAGCTGACATCAACTGTATACCATTGATTAGAAAGGGCAGCGACATACCCGAAAGGATGCCAGAGTGATTAGACAAGCACTGTCAACGAAGTCAGGAAAGACACAAAGTCTTCTTTCAAAAAGTCCTCTCCAAACACAGGGTGAGGATAGAAAATGAGAGAAGGGGAGACTCTGTGACAGAACAATGCAGATTCATGATAAGGAAAGCCAACAAGGCATTTGAAGAGCAAATACCCAAAGCCATAAAATCAACATGCCAGCATTTCTTGAGATATATCAGGAATAAGGAGAGGGGAAGGGACATGTTACTAATGAAGATTTAAGTATCAAATATGTGGAACTCGTACTGAGATTACAGAATTAATTTCTTGCGCTAGGCTTTACAGTGGACATGTTGGAAAGATATATGCCCACATTGTCGTCAAACTGACTCTGTGAGGAACTAGATAAAAAGAGATAATGAAATCTTTAGCAATAGTGAACCAAATAAGAATTACTGAGGCCCAAACCTATCCTCAAATGTTTACAGAACAAGTCTGAATTTTGGAAACTAATTTTCAACTTCCCGCCCAGATAATGAGAATGGTGGAAATGATAAAAATTAAATATAGGTCAATATAAATTAAAATAGTCTTTTAGAGTCAAGTTCTGCCTCATCAATGGGCCTGCAAAAAGAAACACTACTCTAGATTTCTCAAAATGGCCCTTGAATTTCCTCAGGACATGTTCTTAAGAAAGTTAGCCTTCATGAAATACCAAAACAAATCTTCTTAAAGACTGGAGATTAACTGAGAAAAAAGGAAGCAATCCATTTGAGATTATCAGCCATCCAGGTCATGGTTACCCCAAAGGTGCTTTTTCAAGAGGCAACTAGACTTTCTGGGTTTTCTTTGAAGATGTTTTGCTTCTCATCCAAGAAGCTTCTTGGATCTCTTGAATCTCCAAGACATTTTGCTGTGTACTTTATAATGAACACCCTTCGAATGATGTGGAAGTATGAACAGATTTCAAAAAGAAAATTGCAGACTACAGGAACCATTTGCACTTCATTTTGAGGAGCAAACATAAACTCATCCTCCCAACAGCCTGCACCTGTGTTCAACAGTAAAGCAACAGTAAAGCAACACAGGGCAGAAAACTGTAGAAAGTAAGGCTCCAATTTCTCAAAGCAAGAGGAGAGCTGAAGAAGCTTCTTAGATGGGACGAGAACGAAATGTCTCAACGAAAAACCAGAAAGTCCAGTTACCTCTTTAAAAAGCACCTTTGGTGGGGGGGGGGGGGGAGGTTTCATATTTATTCTGCCTATTGCCACCCTATTTTCGCTCTGCTTTGCCTTCAAGGAGCAAAATCATCTTCCTAAGTCATGCACAACCAGATTCATTCGTGAAAGGTACAAGTCAGCAACCTTATTGTGTTCTATCTATATTATTAGAATCTCCCCAGACTGCCAGCCTTCCTCTGGGGAACAAATGGGTATAGATTCTTGGAATTGAGTGTGGGTCAGGCTTAAATGGCTCTTGTGGCTGCAAAAGGATTTGAGGCTAATTCCCCATTTGACTCCTCCTCCCTACCTGGCTGGGCATTTCCCAATATCCTAACATTAGCTTAACCAGAGAAACAGTGACAATATTCACATATCATGTTAAATCATATAGTGTAGCAAGACACATGAGCTTGATTAAAGATTAGTGAAAAATCAGTCAGTTTTATAAAAATATAAATATGATCTCTAGCTCCATTGTGTCTTTAATCACTACATAGTAAAAGTTATCAGTCAGGTCAATGTAAATAGTTTTATATCCACTGGCTGTGCTGGCTCGGGAATTCTGGGAGTTGAAATCCATAGGTCCTAAAGGGAGCCATCATTACTCATCTCTGCTCTAAGTGCAGAGGATGCTGCTTCCACCTTTTCTGAATGAGAAAGACCCTTGTTACAACTTACAGCAACACTTTATATATCTGTGATAGTAAAGTGTCCTTGTGATAAGCTATGGTTGTCTACGCTTCCTCCCCGATCTGCCAAGTGTGACAAGAGTTCAAATGCTTCAAATGTGCCATATAATTGCAAAATATGAGTATTGTTATTTACCCCACAAACTTTAAAAAAAAAAACCAACCCACCCTCTCCTTCCATTTCATTCCATGAAAAAGCATAAATCATCACGTGAAGTCACAAAGTGTTTTAAAACGATTAAAAGCATATATATGGAAAGCATCAATAGCAAATGGATTTGCAGACCAACAATTGTTAGCTGAGCATGACTAAACCACTTTTTATTCTAACCTATTAACTGGCCAGGGTAATGGCTTTACACCTTTCAAGAAATAGAAGTTTATGGAAAATGTACGGGCTGGACAAATGTTAAGAGATCTTTACTTTTGAAAAAACTAAATTGCAGCAAATTAATGTCACCACATTAAGCATTCTTCTCACCAAGTTTCTCTTAGAGAAAATAATGTATCCAAGGCCAATATTAATTTAAAATGCATGTTTCTGCAAAATAGGCTGCTCACATGGAGCCAACAATGGAGCCCGGTGAACCTCTCAACTTCTCCTTTCTCTCCTCACCAGTTTCTTTCTTCTTTTATATTTTATCAACTTTTTAAAAATACAATCCATCCTAGATGAAATAACACACCAGGTCTGACCCCAAAATGTATGCAATCATTCTAAACTGTACCTTTGAATTGGAGGGCTGAGCTTCACTGTAACTCCTGCAGTTAGAAAAATGTTTTCGGGAAATAAGAGCCATGTTTGGGGGGGGGGGGAGAGAAACACCCCCCTTTTTTTTTTCAAATTGTTGGAGCCAGTGGCCAGTTGAAGCTTCTGGGAAGGTAATAGCCTTTTGCACTCTTTTTCACCAGCGTCTGGTACTCAAAGATAAACTGCCTTTGGACATGGAGATTCCATTTAGCCACTATAGCTAATAGCTTCTGATAAATCTGTTTCCTTAAATTCATTACTTCTTCACCCTTTTAAAACCGCATAGCCCACTCGCTAACACCACATCCAGCAGCAAACAATAAAGCAGAGCTTTGTGCCACCTTGAAAGCTGACTATTGTGCCATACACTTTCAAAAGTTTCTAAGAAATGTTATTGTGAGCCGGAGATGGGTGGGTAGATGTAATTGTTAATAATTTCATCCTGTCTTTCGATTTATTTTACATTTGTTTAATGTTTTATCTTGAGCACGAATGATGGGTAGATTTCAAAAATTCCTCTTACTCAACAGTTCTGCTATTGGGAGACAGGAGAACTAAACGTGGCAGGCAATATTATTCTAAAGATACAAAGATTTCCTCTGGTCAGCTCCTGATCCATATATGGACAAACTATGTAATTTATTGGCTTTGTTATGTCATTAAGTATTTACAGGAGTTTTAATTTTATTTTTCAAGTTAACGTAATGCCCTGGGATTAATGGGTGGTTTCTTATTCAAACATCAATTACCATATTTTGGGAGTATAAGACGCACCCTTTTTCCTCTAAAAAGAGGCTGAAAATCTGGGTGCATCTTATACATCAAATACAGCATTTTTTGCCACCTGAAACCCCACCCCCTTCACCAAAATGACTGTGCCTAGCCTTATAGAGGCTTCCAGAGAGCTCCTGGGGGCTGGGGAGGGCAGAAATTAGCCTAAATCGGGCCATTTTCTGCCCCCCTCAGCCCCCAGCAGCACTCTATAAGCCTCCATAGGGCTATGCATGCAATTTATTTGACACAAAAATGGCCCATTTTTGCGATAAATGGGCCATTTTTTTGCTCATTTCTGGCCCCCACCCCCCAGGAGCACTCTGCTAGCCCTGCCCCAAGGCTAGTCATTCTTTTTATTTGAAAAAAAATGGCCCCGTTTTCATGGAGAAAGACGCCATTTTGGAGAGGTTTGCAGAGTGCAAATGGGTTGTTTTTCCCCCTGCTCTTTAACTGTTTCTGTGCCAGGAGAAACAAAGTCTTAAGGTTTGTCAGTGATTTCCTTCTCCAGGACATGGATAAATACACCTGGAAACATCAACCTACCTACCTACTGTATTTTTTCTCTCTCTCTATTTCTCTCTTTATATTCCTTTATCTACCTACCTACCTACCTACTGTATTTCTCACTCTTTCTCTCCCTCTCCATCCCTCTATCTACCTACCTACTTTAAAAAAAAAATTCCACTTCAAAACCTGGGTGAGTCTTATACTCTGAAAAATACGGTACCCTACTTTTTGGAGTATAAGATGCACACACACACACTGCCTAAAAGAGGGTGGAAATGTTGTTGCATCTTATACACTGAATACATCCATTTTTTGGGGGGGGGCTTCTGGAAACTTCACCCTGCACATCCCGTTTTTGCCAAAAACAGATTTGTTTTTCGCAAAAACAGGGCATGCAGAGGGTTTGGGAGGCCAGCAACAGTGCCGTGCAGTCAGGTGAGGCAAGTGAGGCACAGCCTCACTGCTCTCATCATGAAAAGAAAAAGAATGTAAAAGGAAAAAGGCAAGAGCTGAGGTGAGGCTAGCTAGATACTGCCTCACCGTGGATGACTCTGCCTAACTGTTTTTAAAAGCCTTTAAAAAGCGCCCTCTACTACAGAGGCGTAGCGTGGGGGGTGCAGGGGGTGCCGGCCGCACCGGGCGCAACATCTGGGGGGGCGCGCTCGGGCAGCCCCCTGCCCAATCCAAAAAGCCCCCTAGATGGCATCTCTTGGGCGGCATGAATAATACATTTAAACACTTCAAAACCCGTGTTTGATCCCCGGCGCGGCTCGACGGATGGCGCTGGGCTCGGAGCTGTCAGAGCTTCTTTTGCAACAGTTTTGGCTTTTGGGGGGGGGGGACAATGAAAAGCAAAACGCAAAAAAATCCAAATTGTTGCAAGGAGCGCCTTTCCTTTCCTTCCCGACGCAGCGATCACGCCAAAGCTAATGGAGAGTGGGGGGAAGGAGGGAGGGAAAAGAGGAGGAGGAGGAGGCGGCGGCACGGGGAGGGGGGGGGGAAGAAGAGGTGGGCGCCCGTTGGCAAAGAGAGAGAGAGAGAAAGAGAAAGAAGAAGAAAGAGAGGAAAGAAGAGATAAATTGGGGAGGGGAAGGCAGAAGGAAGTTTCTCCGCTGTTTCAAAGCGCAAATCTTTCCCCCTCGATTCGGATGGGCTCCCTTCCCCCGAGTGGGAGGGAATGAGGAGGGGCTGGGAAGGCAGACTTTCCTTCGAACTCTTGCTTTCTGAAAGAAGGGGGGGGAGGAGGGAAGAATGCGGAGAGGAAGTGCGGAGAGAAGGGGAAGGAGGGAGGGGGAGAGAGAGGAGGGGGGGAGAAGAAGAGGGAGGAGGAGGAGGAAAAAGTGGAAGGAAAAGCGGAAAGGGAAGAATGTGGAGAGAATGCCAAGAGAGGAAGATGAAGGGAGGAGGAGAGGAAGAGGTGGAAGGGAAAAAACGGTGAAGGAAACTGATATAGATGGAAAAATGTTAGTTGAAGAAATGGAAGCTTTAAAATCTATCCTTCCATCAGAATTTTTTGAAAATCCATTTAAAATGTTCAAATTTTTATCGGAAAATGACAGAGCAATCGCATTTCCAAACTTGTTTATTGCTCTCCGAATATATTTAACAATTCCAGTGAGCGTTGCTTCTGGAGAGAGATCATTTTCCAGGCTAAAACTAATAAAAAACTATCTGAGATCGACAATGACTCAGGATAGATTAAATAGTTTAGCAATTATGTCGATTGAAAGTGAAGAAGCAAGGAAATTGGATTTTCAAACTATTTTAGAAGAATTTACAGAAAAACTTAGAAATATGTAAATTCATATATTCATATTCAATGATGTAAATTTATATTCAATAAAATGTAATTGTTTTTGTATTTTGCATATTTTTATTTTTTAATGTATGTAGAAGTTTACCTATCTTATGATCCATGATATTTGATTTATATATATATTGAATTTGCATTTTATTTAAATATTTAATATATAGAGGGCCCCGCAAAAAAAATCCAATCGGGCCCCGCACTTATTGGATCCGGGCCTGCACATACACACACAAACACACACACACACGCAGAGTGACAGATGGGTGGAGGGAGGAGAGAGAGACAGATACACAGAGAGAGAGAGACAAAAAAAAGAGAGAAAGAAAAATAGAAAGAAAAACAAAGTGGGAGGGAGAGAAAGAAAGAACTTATGACCACAATTGAGCCCAAAATTTTGGTTGCTAAGCAGCACCGTCATTAAATGAGTTTCACCACATTTTCCAAGTTGGCCACGCCCACCCAGTCACACGACCGCTTAGCCACTCCCATAGAACAGGCCACACCTTTTGGCTCTCAAAAGAAATTTCAGTCGTGGTACTGTTGATATTTGGCTCTCTTGACTAATAAGTTTGCCCACCACTGCTTTAACTAATCTAGTGGAAGAGACTCGAGTGCTAAAATCCACGGGTTAGGGGGCGCAAATTACTTGCCTTGCCCCGGGTGCTGACAACCCACGCTACGCCACTGCTCTACTATGAGGCAGGAGAACTGCATGTCTCATCTAGTCTGACTTTTTAGGCGTTTTATGATCACTCGAGCACAGTTAAGCAGAGGCCCTGCAGAGTGCTCCTGGGGGCTGGGGAGGGCAAAACCCTTTTTTTTCTTGTTTACCTCTTCAAAATCTTAATGTCTTATACTCCAGTATGTCTTCTAGTCCAAAAAATATGGTAAGTTTAATCTTGCTTTGCTTTTGTAAGAGCAACTCAGATCATTTAAATGCTGCCATTTGACTCTAGACTATGTTCTCTACATTGTCCTTTTCCTATAGGTATGTGAGGTGTTTTGATTCTGGCATTATAGAACTTGCAGGCAATGCTAGATCTCTTATATTTTAATCTGATCAAACTCTGGATACCTTCAATCATGTCTGCTAATTAACATGAAATTATCATAACAAATCAGCTAGCTGTTTAAAGAGGATTTGGAATCTTTGTCCACCTAACAAGTCCTTCCCAAGGACCTAGAATAGGCAAATGCTATTTAATTATTACTATTACGTATACAACAGTGTGAAATCACAACTGCATCTGAGCAACTCGTGCCCAATTTTAGCACAGAGCAAAATTGAAAGGAATTTAAAGAATCCAAGAGGCTTTTAGCAATTGACCTTCCAGGGATCCAGAGATATTATCTGTGGTTCTAAAATGGGCAGGAAGTCCTCAATTTGTGACCCCAATTGGAACTAGAATTTCTATTGCTAAATAAGGCAGTTGTTAATTGCATCAGGGTTTTGACAGTTGTTATAGGAATCACAGGGTTGTTAAGTAAATTTGGCTTCCCTCCCATTGACTTTGCCTATTGGAAGCCAGCTGGGAAGTTTGCAAATCGTGATCATTTCATTTCATTCATTTCATTTATTCGACTTATTAACCGCCCCCTCTCCCCAAAGGGACTCGGGGCGGTGCACAGGCAAATATAAAAATATCATGTGACCATGTGACCCTGGGACACTGCAACCACCATAAATACATACCGGTTGCCTTAGCCCCCACATTTTGATTACATGACGGTTGGGATGTTGCAACAGTCGTAAGTGCAAGAAATGGTTATAAGTCACTTTTGTCAGTGCAGTAGTAACTCTAGAAACTAAGCAAATGGTTTTATGTATGTCTGTGTTCTGGAACTCCAAAGAATTCTTTGTCCTTTTGTCGTGTTTCTCCATCTATTCTGTCCGACTTTCTCCTATCTTCTAGGAGAGTTATGGTGAACCTTTTAGCCACCGAGTGCCCAAACTGCACATGCGCATTCTCAAAATAAAAGGTGCAAGCATGTGCGAATGTGGGCATCTGTGGTCATGCATGTGGGCATATGTGGACATGCATGCACATGCGTGACAGAGACCTGAAGACTAGCTGGCTGGTGTGAGGCGGGGCATCCCAACACCAGCAGTCTGGCAAGAGGTAAAATCGTTTTCTTTCCTGAGCTTCTATTTTGTTGTTTGCAAGGAAACAGAAGCTCACGAAAGAAATGCCACAGAAATCCGACCCGGGGCAATGCCACATGTGCCAGCAGAGAGAGCTCTCTATGCCACCTCTGGCACACGTGCCATAGGTTTGTCATCACAGTTCTAGAAGGATTCTTGGCTTTATTGTTCCTTCACAAGTACCTCCTGTCCAGTGGTGGGTTTCTGCAGGCTCGCACCTACTCGTGAGAGCCGGTTGGTGAAATTTAGAGAACCGGTGAGAGGGGGTTCCACCGGCGTACCTGGAAGTAAATCTGGCCCGCCGCTGCCAGTGACCCAACAGGAAGGAAAGGAAAGGAAAGGAAGGAAGGAAAGGAAGGAAAGGAAGGGAAGGGAAAGGAAAGGAAAGGAAAGGAAAGAAAGAAAGAAAGAAAGAAAGAAAGAAAGAAAGAAAGAAAGAAAGAAAGAAAGAAAGAAAGAAAGAAAGAAAGAAAGAAAGAAAGAAAGAAGGAATTTATCATCACAATTGAGTCCAAAATTTTGGTTGCTAAGCAAGAGTGTTGTTAAATGAGTTTCACCACATTTTTAAAGGTGGCCACTCCCACCCTGTCACATGACTGCCAAGCCACGCCCACAAAATAGGCCACACCTACAGAGTAGGTTCTAAAAAATTTAAAACCCACCACTGCTCCTGTCTCAAATCCAAGAATTCCTTCTTGATAAGCTGGAGTGTAGCAGATTCACCTCTCGGGCCTTCCTCTTTTCTTCCATCTCAACCAGCCCTCATTTTCAGCATGTGTCATTTTTGTTGCTTTCAAGGAAGAAAACAAACATGGCCCAGGCTTACAGGTCATGTAGGTCCCATGAGCTTCACGTTCCAAAAGAAGAAAACAAAAGAAGAAAAAAGAAAAATAACATTCCCTGTCTTGACCTTCTCCAATGAACGCCTATTTACCAGTTCAGTAAGCATATTCTTTGAGATTCAGCTTCCTTATACATTCCCTAAAGCTGCTCCAACCATCTCAGCAAGAAGCAATGCAACAGTGACACACAATGTGCAATCAGTAGCCTTAAGGCTTAATCAGCAGCCCTCAGGAATCATTCAATAGCAGTCAATCAGCCGTCTGTCCCCCTCCTTGTTTTTTTCTTCTTTTCTGAGTCTCCCCTTCCCTAAAATCCCTGGACTAAATTTCCATTTGGTCTCTTTGTCCGCTCACTGAAGAGTCACCTTGATGAATCATAGTTAGAGCTATTTAATCCTGGGATCTATCATGGTAGGTGCTTTACTCCAGGATGCTCTCTCAAGTCAGAAAGTGCCCTGGGAGCAGCCCCCCCCCAAAAAATAATACCTCCATTGATTTTGAAGAGTTATGATGTCCACCTGCTTTTTGGCACAGAATCTACTTCAGGGTTTCTCAACCGTGGCAACTTTAAGATATGTGGACTTCAACTCCCAGAATTCTGTTGGCATTTGATAGGCGTTTTTAGACTGCCACCTCACTTTATTATTTTTATTGGATCCTAAAGTCAGTTGCCATGATTCATAGTTCTGTATATCAGCTAGCTATTTGATCATTTGAAAAATTCACTCAGAGGCCATAAATGATTGCTTATGGGTGGAATTTTTAATGATATCTACATTCTATGGATAACACAGGAGGTGCTATTGCCATTCTAATGATCTGTTTTGTCTTCGTATTTTTTTTCCAGGTTTTATTAAAATGTTAGCACCAGTATTTCCATTGTAGGATTTTTTTTTCAGGGCCGCTATGCTCTTAATTTAAAGCTTCCTGTTTACTGGCTCTATATTTATTTACAGGATAATATACGGTAATAACAGAGTTGGAAGGGACCTTGGAGTTCTAGTCCAACCACCTGCAGGAAATGCCTGTCTGTCTGTCAAATGTATTGGCCACCCATCTTACCACAGGGTAACTGTGGGTGACTTAAAATTTTTAAAGGGATAAAACTGCACAAAATTTGTAAGTAACATGGATAAAATAGTCTGAAAATACAAATACGCAACCCTAACAAAATATTTAATCCCATTCTTTTAAATATAATTGGTATATTATTATTATTATTCCATTGGCTTTCCTTGATAAGGTAAAAAGCATTTCACTAATATCATACCCTGTTAATCCCATGTGGAACATTAGTTTAATTTCACTTCAAGTTAATTAAAGGTGGGAAAGGAAGCTGCAGCAAAAGTTTCAAGGAGAGAGAGTTATTGAAGAGAGCTCACTTATGACATGGTGTAGATAATTTTTTATTATTTATTACATTGCTATGCCATCCATTTCACTGATAAGGCAACTGTGACAGATACCTTTCTCAGTGTATCAAGAAATTAATCAATCAATTAATTAATTAGATTTATATTCCCCCTTTCATTCCCCAGATCAAGGGCTTGCATCAGTGATGAGATTCAAAAACGTTTACTACCGGTTCTTGGGTGTGGCTTAGTGGGCGTGACAGGGGAAGGACACTGTAACATCTCCATTCCCACCCAACTCCAGGGGAAGGTTACTGCAAAATCCCCATTCCCTCCCGATCAGCTGGGACTCGGGAGACAGAGAATAGATGGGGATGGGGACAGTCAGAGGTGGTATTTATTAGTTTTCTGAACTACTCAAAATTTCCACTACCAGTTCTCCAGAACTGTTCAGAACCTGTTGAATCCCACTTCTGGCTTGCATCATATATTACTGCTTTCCTCTGTTTTTCCCAGCCACCATCACTGTATCAAGACAGTTGGGCTTAGAGAGAAAGAGCCTTTGGCCTACAACCGTCTTATGAGCTTCCATGACTGAAGGTGAGTCTCCAAATTCTAAATCCATCTTCTTCAGAATTATACTCTCTGTCACACCCTCTCTACTTCCTTTCCATATACATACTGCATTTACTTATTATCTGAAAATTCCATTCCCCCAAATTTTTTACCCGTAAAAGGGAAGTTTGCCTTTGATTAATTGAGAACCCAGAATATAAAGACAGATTTCTTTTTCTATCTAATCTTTCTTTTGTGAAAATGGTCTCCTTTCTGGATAAAGAAATAGGTGCTTGTCTCAGCTCTGGATAAATGGCTTTCTGTGTCCAAATGGGCACTGAGCTCACAACACTGGAAAGAAGGAGTCTTCAAGACAAGAGTTTTATTCTCAACATACAGCTAATACACCCACTGCAGGTATGTGATTTATAATCGTAACCTAAATAGTGAGGAATCTAGGCTTATTGTTTTAAAGATCCATTTCCAATGTTTTGTTTCATCACAATTATTTTATCAATGCAGAGAACTAAGTAATGTAAGCAGGCATCTCCATAGTCTGATCTGTGTTGGGTTATAGTGTCAAGGATACTTGATGCTATGATATGCTACGTTCAGTTATAGTATCAAGGGTACTTCAGAAGCCTATAAATGCAATTATATTTCTATTTCTGCAACAAACTTGTAAGAGAAGAAGTAGAAAAGGGATCCATTGACCCAGTCCATTAAAGCTGATCAAAATATGCAGGCTTGATCTATTAGCATGTTGTAGGAACACTGAAGCCAGTGGTGGGATTCACAATTTTTTACTACTGGTTCTGTGGCTTGGTGGGCATGGCAGGGGAATTATACTGCAAAATCTCCATTCTCTCCCCACTCCTGCAGGAAGGTTACTGCAAAATCCCCATTCCCACCCAACCAGAGGTAGGGTCCTGTCGGTTCAGACCTGCCACATCCCCAAACCAGTTCTATTGTCGGTGGTGCCATCTTGATGTTCAGTTCTGTGCATGCGCAAAACAATCTTCATTGCAAAAATTAAAAACTTTTTTTTTAAAAAAATTAAAAATTAAATTAAAATTAGTTTTTTTCCCTCTTCAAATGTTGCGCTCATGCGCAGACCATTTTAGGTGCAAATGCACAAGCACCCAGAATGCTAATTTTTTTGCAGGCCAAACTGGCAAACCCCAATAATCTGCCCCCCAATAATCTGCCTTCCAGCTCCGTTCTCCTGTTCAGGGCAACAAAAGAAGATCAACTGGGAGGCTGGGAGGCAGCAGGAGGAGGGACGGCCTATTTGCCGGTTGTCCGAAGTACCCAAAATTTCTGCTACTGGTTCTCCAGAACCTGTCAGAATACCACCTCTAGATTAACCCATATGACCTACCTAGGCCTCGTGGTGTGTGTGTGTGTGTGTGTGTGTGTGTGTGTGTGTAAATCAGCATCTGAAAAGCAAGCATTTCCATTATTCATCCGAGGTCTGATGCCAGCCTTAAGAGCCTTGGACCAAGTCATGGCTACTGCTAATTGGGACAATGGGGAAGGGGCAAGAGCAGCAGTGAAATACTCTATAGCTGCAAAGACTCATGGAATACAATGCTGCTAAATCTCTTGGAATATTAGGCACTCCCTAAAGTAGCATTTTTAAAGGTGTGGTTTGATGCTCTCAGTGGGTCCAAATAAAATAAAATTTATTTGGCAGATATTAAAAACATTTGCTCTTCTTGTTTTTTATTTTTTTTAAATATAAATTTGTCACATTCATATTAATATCCAAATAATGTTACTATCTAAATGTTGCTTATTTTACATGATTTTTATGTGATTCAATAAATACTCTATGAAATGCATCAGTTTAAATTTTTAATATGGTAAATGCAGATGAATGTAATCCATACAAATAAACACTCTTTTGAGACCTTCCTTAATTTTTAAAAGCAGGAAAAAGACCCAGAGAGCAAAAAGGTTGAAGAAACCCTGCCCTTAGCAACTTTAACTTATGTGAACTTCAACTCGGCGCAGACTTCAGTGCTGGCTGGGGAATTCTGGGAGTTGAAGTCCATGCATCTTCAAGCTGCCAAGGTTGAGAAATGCTGCTCTAGAGAGAAAGTAGCTTGGACTAATAGGCACAGAATACCCTTTTATTAATAATATTACTCATGTGTGTACCTGGGGACCAATTGAAAACAAGAGCCACTGATCCAAGCACATTATAGTTGTGCTTCAAAAAAAGGATCAACCTAAAGGCCCTCCAGATCATTTAGTGGAGCAGAGAGGACAGTACCCAACATGAACATGTGGAAGTAAATCAAAATGTACCCTGCAATTCTAATGATTCCCTGGAGTAGGAACAATTATTCTCAAGCTGTTCCTCTGAGTCAAACTTTGTTCTATCAGGGAATTTCTCCTTAGTTCTCCTTAGTCGCTTCTCTCCTTGATTAGTTTCCACGCATTGCTCCAGAGGCTTTCCGGAAGCCTGGGGAGGGCGAAAACAGCCTCCCCCGAGAGCCCTCTCGAAGGCTGAAAATCAGTTAGCCGGCACACGCATGCTCGCTGGAGCTGACGGCTCATGTGCCAGCAGATATGGCTCCGCATGGCACCTGTGGCACATGTGCCATAGATTCGCCATCACAGTTCTAGAGTCTCAACATCATTTTTTGTATTGTGGTGACCAAAACTAACCACTGCTCCTATCAGAAGGAAAGCAGGTATCCAGCAGAGAGAAAGGAAGATGATGTTTTTCTACAGATATGGCAACACTTCTCTAGTTCTACTAGGTGCATTTCACTGACCAACCTCATAAAGTTAAAGATAAAGATTTCTCCTATTCAGTCATATCTGATGCTAGGCGGCGGTGCTCACCTCTGTTTTTTAGTCAAAAGACACATTTCCGTGGTCATGTGGCCAGCATGACTATATGCCCAGGTGCACAGAACGCTATTACCTTTTGATGCTTTCCAACTGCTAGGTTGGCAATTTTTGGCAGAAGCTATTCCTGTAGGCAAATAATGAGAGCTCACCCTGTTGCACAGTGATTGAGTCTTGAATCTGGGCTGTCAACTTTCCAACTAACAAGTTCAGCATTCTAATCACTGAGCCATTGTGCCCCCTTAACCCTTCAAAGAAATTATATAGGGGCGAATTTTCTGCTCATCACTGCCAAATGAAAATAAGTAAGGACCCAAGAAGAGCCATGTTCTCATCATATGCTAAATAACTAAACAAACACACACACACACTCAGGAATGTACACAATGGACACATGACAAATGTGTGCAAAACTTCCTTGGACCCAGCTATTAACTACTTTTATAGCAGGATCTGTGAATCCAGGAGAACTCACAAATTGCACACTGACTCTGAATGGGGCAATACTACCTGGAGACAATGATCAAAGCTCTCCCGTTTCCAGACCCTTGGGACCCAAAATCCATAGGCAGTCTTGGAAAGGTTGGGCTGAAGCCTGCTCTTCTCCATCCAGACCCCACCTGTCTCTAGCCACCAAGACACAACAGCCTCACTTGGGACTCCTAGACTAGATAGATACAGGTGGGTATATTTGATAGTGTCATGTGTCACACTCAAGCACAAACACGAACAGCAAATGAGAAGGCCTTCACTAACCTCCAGGAATGTGTTCTCTATCATTGTATCTATTATAGAAAGGGAACAATAGACTGATCAGGTATAGAGGCATATATTCATTATCGTAACATATCCTTCCAGCCTTTTGTCAATGACATTATTTTCCACATGTTTCTACATATGAAAATTGGCTCACACTTCTATTTTATTAACGCTGTGGTATATCCTTTACTGAGGCTGCACTTTAATTTCTAAATTACTAATCATTGCATAGTCTAAGTATCTTCCATATTTCATTAGATTCACAAAAAGCTTTGTAAAACAAAATAGACATCTCTAATTACTGCAAGAATGAAAACTTAAATTTGCAATCTCAATGCTGTTGAAGGAGATTTAATGTTGGAAATATATCCATGTATTATAATTCTAGAACATGCTGGCTTGCAACTAAATTCTTTTGGTACATTTTATTTACTTATTCTTTTCTCACTAACATCTTTTTGGCAGTTGCTTCTTATGATCTCCCAATGAGTCAGAAAATCAAATCAAGTAATTCTGGAATCTCTTTTTTTCTATCGCCTTGTCTAATTCCAACTTATAAATATGACCCAAGACAGCCACATGTAAATGAAAGTATGTATATATAAGTTTAGAATTATAGTATTACTGAATACCTGCTCCCTCTACGCAAAATTCCACCCATATTTGTAGCCTCAGTATTCTTGTTCCTATAGAGGCCTGCTCTATAGGCCTGCGGGCCAGATGCAGCCCACAGGATGCTTAAATCTGGCCCACAGGGCCAGCCTGGAAATAGCAAAGGACTGGCCCGCAGTGCCTCTGGCAGCTAAAACAGGGTGCAGGGCAGAGGTGGGTTCCGGCTTCTTTTACTGCCAGTTTGCTCAGGGATGTGCTTCAAGCACTTGTTTCATCCATGCTATGCGCGCATGCGCAGTAATGAAAAATTTATTCTGTGCATGTGCAGAAGCAAAAAACAAGATGGCAGCGCCTATGGTGCCGCCAATAGAACCAATTTGGGGGCGTATCTGGCCCTCAAAGAAATCCAGTTTGATACACTTGCTATAGAATGCCCATCATTTCATTCCTTTGTCCTTGGTTGCTGATTGCTGAATGAATTGATTCTGCGGAACGAATTTTGGGTTTCAGTTCATGGGATACAAAATATAAATTTTGCTTCTGTCGGTATAAGATATTCTGAAGAAAATGAAGAACGTTTGGCTCTTTGCAATGGATTCATGTGGTGAACTATCAGGGTTTTAGTTTGAAATATCTTGCAAGTTAAACATCTTAAAATCTGCCTTGGTTCTTCACAACTAGGCTGAAATTTTTGGAAATTGAAAAGCCAATAAGGCTGTTCAGTCTGAGCTGAATATTATTATTTCTCACTTTGGCCTTAGATTGAGCATAGATATAGGGTGCGGCCTGCCCAGTCATATAACAGAGGTTAGAATGCAGTACTGCAGGCTACTTCTGCTGCCTACTGGCTGCCTGCAATTTGGCAGTTCAAATCTCACCAGGCTCAAGGTTTCCTCAGCCTTCCATCCTTCCGAGGTCGGTAAAATGAGGACCCAGATTGTTGGGGGCAATAGGCTGACTCTGTAAACCAGTTAGAGAGGGCTGCAAAGCATTTTGAAGCAGTATTCAAGTCTATGTCCTATGGTGCTATTGCTATATGGAGGCCAGCAGATTGGGATCCTAGCCAAAGTCCCTGATTCATTAGCTCCTTTGCACATATTCTATACTTGACAATGTAGAGGGGTATAGATATTGATCGTGCTGTGGCTAAGCTCTGCCTCCCAAATACATAAGTGTCTTCTCGGTATCTGACTTCTGAATCAAGGAAGTGGTTTTTTTTTTTAAAATTCCTCAATACTTTATGGGTGTTTAAATTCATAATTAAAATAATATTTTTTGCCAATGTCAGATCTGTATTTTTCCTCCTCTAATTTCATTTTTCTGGTATTAAATACTGCTGGATCAATTTCCAGGTTGTGTGTCAGGTAAGCAAAGTTTCAAAGCCCAATGCATTGTAGTTTCTGAAAGTGAAAGACAAGCTTTGCATTAAAAGGTATATTTCCCCACCATAACCTATAGGTTTTGCAAGATAGATAGATAGATAGATAGATAGATAGATAGATAGATAGATAGATAGATAGATAGATAGATAGATAGATAGATAGATAGATAGATAGATAGATAGATAGATAATTGTTACCACAACTTCCTGTAAGGGCCCCAATTAAGGGAGGAGACATGCTGTTTCCCTCTCTGCCTGTCGGCTCATCACCAGAGACCATCTAGACAGAGAACCATTTTTTAGTTACGTTGTGTAATATTTTTAGATATGTGCTAGTTTTTATGAGCTGATCAATAAATTTAAATTTGAGAGACCAAGATAGAACTATTTCGAGCTTATTAGCTCTCATCAGTTGGCCACACCCCACTGGGATTCGAACCGGGGCTGTAATGTATCTAAGGCAGAAGCCTAGCACTAACAATTATCTATACTAAATACTCCTGGATTAGCTGATGAAACAGGGTAGAAATTTGGTCTCTCAAATTTAAATTTATTGATCAGCTCATAAAAACTAGCATATATGTGTGTGTGTGTGTGTGTGTGTGTGTGTGTGTGTGTGTGTTAGTTTTATGAGCTGATCAATAAATTAAATTAGAAGAGACCAGGATAGATCTATTTCGAGCTTATTAGCTCTCATCAGCTGGCCATACCCCTTACTGGGATTCGAACCGTTCATATATATATGAACGTTCATATATATATATGAACCGTTCATAGATATATATATATATATATATAAACATATATATATGTTTTCGTAGATTTTCACGGGTGTAGCTATGCTGGCATAGCTGGCTTCAGGGATTTTCCCGTGTATAAGGCATAGAAATGTTATTGCAACGTTTCGACAAGATCTCACTTGTCATCATCAGGCAGGCTTCTGTCTGTGACTGTGACTGCGGAGGCATCGCCCCTCTTTAAATCTTGGTTGGGGGGGGTGGAGTGCTGACTATTGTTGTGAGTGGGTTGATTGGCTGTGCAGCTGCATCATGACTGGTAGATTGATGCTGATTGGTCTCATTTGTATGTTTCTCCTTGTTTTGAATTTCAACGGCTTAGGTGGAGGGTGGGGCCCGTCTGCTGGACAATGCTGGCTTCCAGATGTCTGGTAGGCGGGAGGTATCATCACGTTTGTTCATGCTGTTAGATTGTTTCTCTATTTCAATGGCTTCTCTGATTATTCTCCTGTTGAGCTGTTCCGCCTTGGAGATCATTTTAGTTCCTTGAAAGTCAATGTCATGTCCTGTAGTTTTGAAATGTTGATAGAGAGATGAGGTATTAAGATGATTTTTTAATGCATTTTTATGTTCAGCAATATGTGCACTAATCCTTCTGTTGGTTTGTCCTATGTAAGTGGCAGGGCAGCTTTTACATGGAATTTTGTAGACTCCTTGGTTTTCTAGCTGGATCTTGACTTTCGGGTTCCTTAGGATATTGGTTATTTTTTGGTCGGTGTTGAAGGCTGTCTTGATGTTGTGCTTGTGGAGAATTTTGCTGATTTTGTCTGTGGTACCTTTAATGTATGGGATGAGGTCAATGCCACTTTCCTGTTCTTTGTCTTGGTTCTTGGGGGGTGTCTCTTGTTGGATTAGTTTGGTGATTGTTTTTCTTCGGAATCCGTTGGATATTAATGTATTTGTGAGGAAGTGTATTTCGGATTTCAGATGGTCTTTGTCAGCTAGGCGTTTGGTTCTGTGTATGAGAGTTTTGGCCAAAGAGTTTATCTGTGCAGGGTGGTGATGGGATTGTGCATTTAGGTAGCGGTTGGTGTGTGTTTTTTTCCGGTAGATGGTGTGTCCCAGGGAGCCATTAGGTTTTTTGTAGATTAGGACGTCTAGAAAAGGGAGTTGGTTGTTGGCTTCTATTTCCATGGTGAATTGTATTTTGGGGTGTAGGGAGTTGAGGTGTGTGAGGAAGTTTTCCAGTTTTTCTTTCCCATGTGGCCAAATTACAAAAGTGTCATCTACATATCTGAGCCAGAGTTTGGGTTTGTGTTCAGATTTGTCTAGGGCGTTGGTTTCAAAGTGTTCCATGTATAAGTTTGCGATGACCGGTGAGAGGGGTGATCCCATGGGTGCTCCTTCTATCTGTTTGTATCTTTGGTCATTGTGAATGAAGTATGTGTTGGTTAGACAGTGGTTGGTCAGATCCAGGATGTGCTTGGGGGGGGGGGGTTGTATTTGTTCTGGATGGCTGTCAAGGCTTCTTTTATAGGCACTTGGGTGAAGAGGGATATGACATCAAAACTCACGAGTAGATCGCTGGGCTGTAGATTTTGTTTTTTTATTGTTTCTATGAAGTGGAAAGAATTTTGTACATGTGAGTTGATGGATTCTGCGTAGGGTTGTAATTCCTTTGCGAGGAACTTGGCAAGATTCTGTAGAGGTGAGCCTATGGAGCTGGCTATGGGTCTGAGTGGTGTTCCTTCTTTGTGTATCTTGGGGAGGCCATAGAGTTTGGGGCATCTGGAAGATTTCTCTCTGGGGATAATTCTTTGCTGGATCTCTTCACTGATGGGAGAGGCTTTTATTTTGGCTTTGGTGGTTTTTTCCAGGTAGGTTGTGGGGTCTTTGTTTAGAGGTTTGTAGGCAGGGTCTTGGAGTAGGTTGGCTAGTTTGGTGTGGTAATAAGATGTATTCATCACCACTGTGGCATTGCCTTTATCTGCTGGGAGAATGATGATGTTGTTGTCCTTCTTCAGGTTAAAGAGAGCTTTCCCTTCTTCTGCATGTAAGTTGTTTCTGGGTGGATTGCTGGGCACGTTAGTAACTGCAAGTCTGATTTTATTGGCTTCATCTGGGTTGATTTTGGTGAGTGAAGCTTCCACTCTGCATATGATGTCTTCTGTAGGGATACGTTTAGGGGCAACTGCAAAGTTGAATCTTTTGGAAAGGACATCAGTTTCAGCTGTGGTGAGGCTTCTGTCTGCTATGTTGTGTACTGTTTGTTTCATGAGTTGCTGTGGGGGGGAGTTGGGCTTCTGTTGTTTTTCTAATCTTTGGAGTTTGTTGGTGTGTTTTTCTGTCTTGTAGGAGGCAAGGAGCTTCCTCTCCAGGAAGCTAGTTGTTTTAGTTTGTCCCAGAGTGCTGGGTGGATTTTGTTGCTGAGTTTCAGGTGGAGTTTGAGTAGATCCCGGTTTATTTGGTCTAGCAAGAATCTTTTCCTGTGAAGTTCATTTCCGATTAGGGTTAATTCAGTTCTTTTCAGGATCCTTTCGATGGCTGAGGTTTTGGAATGGAATTTTAGTTGAAAGTAATTACCTATACCAGTGGTGGGCAAACTTATTAGTCAAGAGAGCCAAATATCAACAGTACCACGATTTAAATTTCTTTTGAGAGCCAAAAAGTGTGGCCTGTTTTGTGGGAGTGGCTCAGCGGTCATGTGACCAGGTGGGCGTGGCCAACTTGGAAAATGTGGTGAAACTCACTTAACGACGGTCCTGCTTAGCAACCAAAATTCATTCATTCATTCATTCTTTCTTTCTTTCTTTCTTTCTTTCTTTCTTTCTTTCTTTCTTTATCGCTCTCTCCCACTTTCTTTTTCTTTCTATTTTTCTTTCTCTCTTTTTCTTTTTGTCTCTCTCTGTCTATCTCTCTCTTTATCTGTCTCTCTCTCCTCCCTCCACCCATCTGTCATTCTGTGTGTGTGTGTGTGTGTGTGTGTGTGTGTGTGATTCCCTCTCTCCCTCCCTCTCTCTCTGTGTGTCTCTCTGTTTGTCTCTTCCTCCCTCCCCCTCTGTCTCTCTCTGTATGTCAGTCTCTCCCTCCCTCTCTCCCTCCCTTCCCCCCACGGAAGCAGTGGAAAGCCCGGCACGCCGGCCGGGGAGGCCACGGCTGCCTCCTCCCTCAGCGAGTGGGCGGGGGGAGCACCCGAGGCCGCAGCCATCCAAGCACCATGGAGGCTGTCCGGGCGCCGCACGCCCACCTCCGTTCCAGCCCAACGCGGTGGCCAGCCCCGGAAAGCACGGCTCGGCGGCCTCTGCAGGCGGCTGTTGCTGCTGCTGCCCCCGAGCCCTGCGACATGCAGCTCCCGCCATCTGAGTGCATCGGGCAGGACAGCCGGCCACGTTTCCACCAGGTCCCTCTTTGGCCCCTCGGGTGCGGCTCTTCCTCTCTCCCTCCCCCCCCCCGCCCGTCAGCTCATAAAACTAATATATATATATATATATTCATTCTGAAGGCTACATTTCAGAATTCAGAGAACTATATTCCTATCTGCCTAGCAGTCTAAGAAGATAAGTTAGTTCTCTGAAAAGTGAAGATCAAAAGCAAAACTCAACACCATCCCTGTTTCCTGGTTTGCAGTAAATCATTTGCCCTGGTCTTAACAATCATTGAAACAATCAGTGATTCATTCTGTCCTCTTGCCACAGTCTGCCTGCTTATACCTTCAATAACCAACCCTTGAATATTAATGGTATTTACAATATTACATTCTCATGAATTTAATCCTATTTCCATATATTGTGCTCTCTCACTCTACTATATTAATCTCAACTGAACTCTACCATATTTATCTCTGCCTTTCTAAACCTATTAACATGATTTGCATGAAAACCTTATAAAATGGGCGAGTCACATTATTTCAAGCAGCAACATAATTTCCTGAATGCTGTGCAGGAATGGAAGAAAACTTGCACAGGAAAAAAAGCACACAGAAATATTAATGTTTATTAAGAATGAAAATGATGCTCACATCTGATATTTAATAGAATATTTGTGCCCAGTTAATCTGCCCCAAATTCTCAACATTGTAAGCTTGAGATTTGGGATTCTGGTTATGAAAGATTATTTCTTGATCTATTTTCTTTAGGCCAGCAATCTTGTTCATAACTCTATCTTCCCCTACACCAAATTAGCAAATCATATATATATATATGTAGGTCTTTGGTTGTTCGGGTTTTCTCCCGCGTAGAATTGGAAGTATCTTCACGACGTTTCGATGAAGTCTCATTCATCATCTTCAGGCTGGTGCTTCCGGCTTGGCCTCATAAATCTGAGATAGTGCAGCCTATGACCTTTGCAATAAGGTACCTGTATTGTGCAGAAATGAACACATTAGCAACATCTTGCTAATTTCACCATAAACGGCTCTGCACTTGATGAATTTACAGCATTTGAAGCCGAACAAATGACTTTGGCTGCCTCCATCTCTGTGGCATGACTCCTTAGAAAAACAAGATTTGCAGCTTTAAGATGCCTTGCATCTGGTAATAGATCAAAACTAAATAACATTTCATTCAGTAAAGTAAAATGTGTATATGCATAAATCAAAATTGCCCTCCTATTGCACATTGATAGATTGCAAAGGCAGCCAAGGGAATTTAAGCCTAAACAGCCTTATACCTGCCTCTAAGTCAGTCTTGCACCAAAAAAACGAAGACCATTGGCAAGCAGTGTGTCAATCAAATGTTGAACAGGGTCTGTGCATAATGCAGGGTTACCATATTACTTAGGCCAGATTCCAAGGCCAGATGTGTTCCTTTAGTTTTGCATGAAATCACAGGAAAGTAGAATCCAAAGGACCATTAAACTAGTACAAGGTGATATAGGAGTGAGGTGACGTCTGGGTTGTTCTAATCTAATAGGTGAGATTGTAAAATCCTTGTAATGTTATGTCCTCCATACATATGTTATGTCCTTGCACCTGATCCTGTGTGTTGACACAGGATCAGGTGCAAAATACTTCTTTCAAATCATTCGTGGCCATATGCTTTTCCAAATTCCCATAGAAGCTGGGTCAGACTTTACTCCAGTGGTGGGTTTCAAAAATGTTCGCTACCGGTTTGGTGGGCATGGCTAGGTGGGGAGCATGTGACTGAGTGGGTATGACCAACTTGACATCACTCATGCCCATGCCCACTCAGTCACATGGGCCCCCCCACCAAGCCACGCCCAGAGGAAAAGGTAGGGTTTTTTTTGGAATTTCCACCAATCCATCCCAACCCTCCCTTCACCAGTCACCCCCATTTCCCCTCATTTAGCAGCCCCAGTGCTAGCCCTGCTTCCTCTTCCACTCCAGAAGAGGAGGTGGCTGGTCCAGACTCCAGAAGGCAAGTTGACCGGAGTTTTCGGCAGCCCTCAGCCAGTCGCCACTGCTACGAAGCGGCTGGCAGGCAAAGAAGCCTCCCAGCCACCTCCTCTTTGAGAGCCGCATTGCAGCTGTGGCAGCTGACCACAAATCACCAAAAATTACTAGAAATTGGCAAACATTTGCTGCTGCCGCCGCCATATGCTTCACACATGCACATCTCATTGCCTTGCAAGGCCACCTCTGCTTTACTCCCAAATGTGTTTATGTATACAATACTGTATATGTGTGTGTTTGCAAAGAAGTAAAGTGGCTGGTAGATCTATAGATCTGACTATTTTAGCTGAAAAAGGAATGATGCTTACATTCAATTGAATTGAGACCCTATATTAGGACACAGCATAGGTATAGTCTGTAATTATATAGCATTAATTACTATAAGCAACGGCAATGAGCTAAGCTATGTTCTAAGAGCTCAAAGTATTGTTAGAGACCCCATATAGCACTTTACAGTGTGTTTCAGTTGCTCCCCTCTGGGAGGAGGTTTCGAAGTATTTCTAGCAGGACTACCAGATTCTGTAACAGCTTTGCCCCCTATGCCATCCATCTGGTAAACTCGCAAGATTCATTTTTCTCGCCATGTACATGTATAGATCCGAAGTAGACTGGGTTTTTTTCTGTGTCATATAATGTATGTATGTATGTGGGTATATACATGTTTATTTGCTTGCTTGTTTAGTTAGTTATTTGTTTAGTCATTTGTTTATTTAGTTATTCATTTATTTAGTCATGTTTATGTAGTGTATATTGGAGGTGGTGACCCTTTTATTTTAATGTATGCCGATTGGTGTACATTCAAAATGACAATAAAATTATTCTAAGTTGAAGACTAAGTCTCCAATCTTGTCCAATCCAGACGGAGGATCAGAATCATCAATTCACTTCCAAATTCAACCATGGTCTCTGGTTTTATTTCAGCTAATCAGGAAACGGCTCAGATGGCTGAGATGGTATGGGTTGTTTAGAGGGGGAAATTCTACTCTATAAAGAAATAGGTGTGAGCTAATCACAGGTTCTGCCTTTTTGATCTTCATGGATTACTGAGTGATGGAAGAACAAAAAAGATCGAAGAACCACACATTTGATCAATGTAAGATTCGCGGCTGTCCCTGGACAACCATGTGACGGCCGTGACCAGGGGGGCATTCTACCAGGTTCGTCTGGTACACCAGTTGCGTCCCTTTCTTGACCGAGACGCCCTCCGCACTGTCACTCAAGCACTCGTGACGTCTCGCTTGGACTATTGTAACGCTCTCTACATGGGGCTCCCCTTGAGGTGCACCCGGAGGCTCAAGTTGGTTCAGAATGCGGCCGCGCGGGGGATTCTGGGAGCTTCTCATTACTCCCACGTAACACCTCTCCTGTGCGAGCTGCACTGGCTACCGGTAGCCTTCCGGGTGCGCTTCAAGGTGCTTGTTACCATCTTCAAATCGCTCCATGGCTCGGAGCCCAGCTACTTGCAGGACCATCTCCTGCCACATACCTCCCTGCATCCGATACGTTCCCACAGAGAGGGCCTACTGAGGGTACCAACCGCCGGTCAATGCCGGCTAGCAGTGTCCAGGGGTAGGGCCTTCTCTGTGGCAGGGCCGGCCCTCTGGAACGACCTACCCCCCGAACTTCGCACTATCACGGACCTTCCCCTCTTTCGCTGTTCACTTAAAACATACTTTTTTTCAGCAAGCTGGTCTTCCTTAATCGTTTAGACTTTTTTGTTATATAGCTTCTGCCAAATACGTAAATGGACGTTGGGTTTTTAGGGGGAATTTTAGCACAGGCTCTGATTTAATTCTTTTTATCTATTTATTGTATTTTTATCATTGTTGGTTTTAATTTCCTGTGCACCGCCCTGGATCCATTTCGATGGAGAAGGCGCGGTATATAAATCGAAATAAAGTAAAGTAAAGTAAAAGAGGAGGTTGTGAGTTCGATCCTAGGTAGAGGCATATGTGGGGTCTCTTGCTTGGACAGGGGGTTGGACTAGATGACCTGCAAGGTCCCTTCCAATTCTGTTAATCTGTTAAAGCTCCAATATCATTAAAGATATCATCTCTTTCAAAAAAGGAAAATTATATTGCCTTTAGATATTTTCAATTTGTAGTGCAACATTATCATGACTATATACATCAAAAGTTAGTTTATTTGTTTTATTAAATTTATTATGGCCACCCTGTCTAGAGACTAAAAGAAAAATTAAAAAGACATCTGATATTATTCTGTTACAATGAAGAAAACATTTTTTAAAAGTAGTGACTTATTCACTTGCTTAGGAAACTTATAGGGCAGTGATGCAAACCTTTTTCGCCACGGGTGCCAAAAGCACACACCAGCACTTTCACACGCGTGCCCACCCCTATAATTTAATGTTCCCCCTGCACCATGCCCCCTGAGCATGCACACATGACCACCACCACCACAACTGCCTCGCACATGCGTGCACGGCTTTCTTGGAACCTGAGGAGGGCAAAAACTGTTTCCCCCGGAGGCCCTCCGAAGGCCAGAAATAGCCCATTTTCCAACTTTTGGAAGGCCTGGTAGGTCCATTTCCAGTTTGTGTGTTGGGTGATTTTTCACTCTCCAGCCAAAAAAAAAAAAGCGGCCAAAAATCAAGACCGAAAATCAACTGGCCAACGTGTGCATGTGGGCTGGAGCTGACAGGACATTGCCTCGTGTGCCCTCAGAAATGGCTCTGCGTGCCAACTGTGGTGTGTAGGCCATAGGTTCGCCATCATGGTTATAGGATATCCCAATCTATTATAACTCTGGGAGACAGATAAACTACAACAATAAACACACTACAAAATACATGCAGACTCAAGTTGAATCCTGTTCGTGTAATCGATGGAAATGGAGCATATTGATTCTCTCAGGCCATGGATTCAACTTGGAGGGTCTAGGACAGGGCAACTTTAAGCCTGGCTTAACTTCTGGGACTTCAACTCCCAGAATTCCCCAGCCAGCTTTGCTGGGAGTTGAAGTCTGCCAGGCTTAAAGTTGCCAAGGTTGGAGATCCCTGGTCTAGGATAGCTTACCATGGCCAACTCTCTGCAGGATAATTCACCCTGGGACAATTCAACACTGTATTCATCATTTCATTCAGTTACTTCAGACTGTGTTTTCATTGAAATTATTGTATATCTCTTGTATTTCTGTATTGACTTTATTAGATTATTGGCTACAGTTCCATCAAATTAATCTATCTTTTGTATTTGTCAAATTGTTCCGTAGCAAGTTGTTCTGTGCTGAGGTACCCACAGTGAGTTGGCCATGGTGAGTTGTCCTATTTCACTATGAGGCAGGATATTCATGATTCCTATTTTATAGCTAGGTTGGAAGAAATGTCCTTCTGGGTTCAGCTCCAAGTGGGGGAAAAAACACTGGAAACATGGCGGCTGCTTGGAAAGATGGTTTAATGGTGGAAAGGATCACATGGCTTGAGCTCCTGAACAGAAAAGGGGATCCCATGCTTCCAGATGTTGGGTGAAGAAGAAAAAGGAGAAAAGAAGGGGCTTGCTGGGTTTTTTATAATAATAATAATAATTTAATACTTATAAACCGCTCCCTCTCCCCATGGGGACTCGGGGCGGTACACAGGTAGAATAAAAACAATAAAAAATATACAAACAGTTCTAAAACCAAATTAAACTTAACCTGTGCTAAAATTCCCGTAAAACTAACTATGCTAAAACTACCCAATAAAACCCCAAGACAGGGAGACTATCCCAGGCCGGCCAGACAGAAAAAGTGAGTTTTTAATTTAAGATGGAAGGAGCGGAGGTCCGTGGTCGTTCTAATATCGGAGGGAAGGTCGTTCCAGAGGGCCGGGCCTGCCACAGAGAGAGCCCTTCCCCTGGGCGTCGCCCGCTGACAAAGTCTAGTGGACAGCACCCGGAGAAGTCCCTCTCTGTGGGAGCGAATCGGCCGTGAGGATGTATGAGGCAGGATCCGATCCCGCAGATAGCTAGGTCCCAAGCCATGGAGCGCTTTAAAGATGATAATTAACACCTTGAAGCGCACCCGGAAGACGACAGGTAGCCAGTGCAGCTCGCGCAAGAGCGGTGTTACGTGGGTAGACCTTGCGGTCCCCATAATTGCTCGCGCGGCTGCATTCTGGACTAGCTGAAGTCTCCGGGTGCACCTCAAGGGAAGCCCCATGTAGAGAGAGTTACAATAGTCCAGTCGGGATGTCATGAGTGCATGAGTGACTGTGCGAAGGGCGTCCCGATCCAATAGGGGGCGCAATTGGCGAACCAGGCGAACCTGGTAAAACGCCCTTCTGGCCACGGCTGCCACTTGATCTTCCATAGACAGCAGGGCATCCAGGAGGACACCCAAATTGCGCGCCCCATCCACAGGAGCAAGATGTTCGCCCCCTATGGCCAGCGATGGAGTAAGCTGGTTGAATCGGGCAGCCGGAAACCACAGCCACTCGGTCTTGGTCGGGTTGAGCCTGAGTCCGTTACTTCCCATCCAGATCCGTACGGCTTCCAGGCACTGGCACATCACCGCTACGGCATCGTTGGGGTGGTTTGGGGTAGATATATACAACTGAGTGTCATCAGCGTATAGATGGTACTCTACCCCAAAACCACGGATGATCTCACCCAGCGGCTTCATGTATGTGTTAAACAGGAGGGGCGAGAGGCACCCCACATGTGAGGAGTCTCGCGGTCGACCTCTGCCCCCCTGCCAACACAAATTGCGATCGGCCAGAGAGGTAGGAGGAGAACCACCGCAAAATGGTGCCTCCCACCCCCAACCCCCCCAGCCGATGCAATAGGATACCATGGTCGATGGTATCGAAAGCTGCCGAGAGGTCTAATAGGACCAGGATGGAGGAACAACCCCCATCTCTGGCCCTCCAGAGATCATCAACCAACGCGACCAATGCCGTCTCGGTGCTATGCCCGGGCCGAAAGCCGGACTGGCGCGGATCTAGATAATCAACTTCCTCCAGGTGATGGGGAAACTGTTGTGCCACCACACTCTCAACAACCTTCGCCAAAAAGGGAAGGTTGGAGACTGGACGGTAGTTGTTCAAAAGAGCTGGATCCAAAGAGGGCTTCTTAAGGAGGGGCCTCACCATCGCTTCTTTTAGGGAAGCAGGCAAGGAACCCTCACTTAAGGATGCGTTGACAACCTCTTGGAGCCAGCCTCGTGTCACCTCCCAGGATGCCAGTACAAGCCAGGAGGGACACGGGTCCAATAAACATGTGGTGGCTCGCAGTCGCCCACATAACCTGTCCATATCCTCGGAAGTAACGGAGTCAAACTCCTCCCAAACAAGATCTGTCTCGTGGCATCCCACTGGGCCATGAATGGGGGCTAGCTCGTTCTGCATCTGAGCGATTTTCTCCTGCAGAAAAATCACAAATTCCTCTGCTCTACCCTGTAACGGGGCTTCCCGCACCCTCTGTTGAAGGAGGGAGCGGGTCACCCTAAACAGGGCGGCAGGGCGGTTGTCTGCGGATGCTATGAGAGTAGCACAATGATGACGTTTGGCTACTCTCAGCGCCACAATGTAAGTCCGTAAATGGGCTCTTACCTGTGTCCGGTCAGATTCAGAATGGGTAGACCTCCATCTTCCCTCTAGGTATCTCTTGCGGCATTTCATCACCCGTAGCTCCTCGGTAAACCAAGGAGCCAGGGTGTTTCGGCGCCGCAAGAGAGGCCGCAAGGGCGCGACCCGATCCAAGGCTCCCGTGGTCGCAATATTCCATGCGGCCACGAGGTCCTCCATCGGGGCACGGGTCAGTGGTACAGGAACTGGCCCAAGCGCCGTTTGGAACCCATCCGGGTCCATCAGGCGCCTGGGGCGGAACCAGATTGGTGACTCAGGTTCTGCCTCCCCGCGGAGGGGAGCAGCGGTCGGAAAGTCGAGCCGGAGAAGTGAATGGTCTGACCATGACAAGGGTGTGATGACTATGTCCCCTATACCCAGATCACTCTTCCATTGGCCTGAGACAAAGATGAAATCCGGTGTATGTCCACCCTCGTGAGTGGGGCCTTGAATTAGTTGGGTCAGGTCCATGGCCGTCATGGAAGCCATGAACTCCCGAGCTACCTCGGATGATTCGCCCACCGATGGCAGATTAAAGTCCCCCATGACTAAAAGTCTGGGGGTCTCAACTGCCACCGTAGCGATCACCTCCAGGAGCTCGGGCAGGGCTTCTGCTACATAGCGGGGAGCCAGGTATACAACCAGCAAGCCCAACTGCCTCCCTAGGCCCCACTTCACACAGAGGGACTCACAACCGGTGGTCTGTGGCACAATGGTCTCTCTCGGCTCAAGACCTTCCTTTACAATGACCGCTACCCCACCACCCCTACCTAGGGCCCGGGGCTGATGAAAAGCGCGGTAACCTGGTGGGCACATTTCAACGAGGGAAAGTCCACCCTCGTGGCCCAACCAGGTCTCCGCAATTCCCACCAGGTCCGGCTCCCCCTCTGACACAAGGTCATGAACGAGGGGGGCTTTGTTGACAACGGACCTGGCGTTGCAGAACATCAGCCGCAGGCCCTGGCTCTGTACTCCCTGGCCACTATACTCTCTGTTTGGCCCCATCTCTCTGTTTCCTGTTCCTGTGTAAGAAATGTATTTTGATTGGTTGTCAGACTCCTATGGGGCCATGCAGGGGCAACTCTCTAGGCTGTGTTTTGAGTCCAAGTTTGGTTGAGTTCCCAGATGCCATGGTGGTGAGTTTCTGTAGAAGTTAATCCTATCTTTGTTATGTAGAGTAAACTAACTCAGGCCCCTAATGGTCCATTGACAACGGTGGGGACTATTAAGAGTGAATTTGTTTCCTGCCTAAAAACATGTTTCTTCATTTCTGATCCAGAGAAATATGATATTCTGCCTTTTCAATATTTCCCAGGATATTTCATTTTTCTAGGAGGGGGTGGGTGCCTACAGCTATATGAAATAAAAGATCCATGAGCTTTCAGTTAAAGGCAAGCAAAATGTTTTCTTGCAATAGAACTGCAATAGAACTATTGTCTTACCTTTCAGAGATCAGTGTTTTTCAGTCTTCTTGAGGGAAGCAACCCTAAGGAGAATAGCTTGGGTGATCTTCCATCCTTTCTTTGTCCAGAAAAGTTGAAGGAGACCACTCTACTCCACAGCCACCTGTTCTTAGTCATAAACATCAGAGAAAGCTGTATTCAATCCACCATTCTTCCCCAAAAGTGTCACATTTTTTTAATCTTCAATATCTATTAATTCTTGAAGAAAATATAACTACAGATAGTGACATATTTTAATGAAAGATAGTTTTAATAATGACCGTGCAGCCATTGCTCTCCTTTGCAAATTCCAGGTTTATTTTTTTTTTAGCACAAATTGGTATTTTGAAATAAAAGGGCTGTGTTTGCATTAAAATCTCTGCAGTACTAAAGTTGCACTGATAAATAGATTTGACTCAGGGCATATTTGAAGATCTGTTTCAGCATGTCAACATAGCCAATAATACAATTTGAACTTTGCAGATGCCTCCTAAGTGGGGGGGGGGGGGGAATCTAATAAACTGAGGACTACTGTGTTGGATGATATGGATTGCAATTTACTTAAAAAGAGACCATGTTCCTATTGGAAGCTGTGTGACCTATTCAATCCTTCCTTCAATGTTAATAAATATTTGACTTCTGAACTCTGGATACTTTTACAATAGCTTCACTCCCAGCATTGATCTTAAAGGCAAATGTAGTGACCTTTAGAGTTTTACTATTGATTGGTTTATGCATTCCTTAATGGATGGATTCACACTAAATCAGTCTATTTCCATGCTTTAGAAACATCATTTCAATCAATAAAGTAGTTGTGAGATACTTACAAAGAAAGAAAAGACTTGCTGAAATCCAGATGAGTTTCTCCCATCATTTGATTTCATTCAAGTGTGTTTTCTGTCCTTCTGTTGTAACTTTGATTATATATTTTCCCGAATGAACACTCTTAAACTTGTATTCCTCATCTATGGCTCTTTTCCAATATTTCTCCCTCTACAAGGTAATGGAGAAGGACTCTTCCTAGAGTTACATTATAGTATAAAACATCCTTTCCAAGACATCCATAAGACACTTGATCAAATGGCTTCAGCATTATAGAAGTGTTGGGAAAAACTTCCCTGGTTTGTTCCCAGCGGGGAAGCAGTCACCGATGCTGAGAAAAAATAGACATGGAAGCAGTTGCCAGAAAAGGGATCCTTTAATTCAGGAAGGCAAGAAAAGTAGTGACACAGTTGGGGTGTTCCTAAATTGCAAGCAAACTTGGAAGTGTGACTCTGAGCCCTTTATTCTTAATTCCCCTTTGAAGCTCCTGCAGCTTGCTGGGTTTATTTGTCTTCCTCTAGTTAAATGGATTGGCCTGGATCCTGTCTTCCTTAATCCTGTTCCTGGGCTTTGTCTTTCCTATCCTGGGGTTAATTCTGCCAGGAAAGAGGAAAAGGGAAGTTCCAGGTGAGTAATTTTTAGCCTGGTTCCCCTTATATTAATGGCTATACTTCAGTGTTCCTTTCAGCTGGTGCTTTTGCCTGCTTTCTACATTCCTGCTTAAAGGCTAGTAGTAACACTGAAGTAGGAGAAGCAAAGATGGTAAGCATTACTGGTCAGTTGTCTGTGTCTCTGCATTTCCATTGCTCATCAGCCTGATTATTAGCGTTGTAGTGTTACTGAGCAGTTGAGGCAGAGAAATAGATTCTGCTTTATGAATATTCATATTGGAGAGGTACAAGTCTTGTGTATGATAGGATGATAAAACAGGCATTTGAATTTGGCAGTCCACCACAGGACCACAAAAAGGTGGGCTTCAAAAATTTGAGCAATGGGTTCTCTGCCCAGTTGCTGGGTGGGCGTGGCCTAGTCGGCCTCCTGTACCACAGGGGGGGCTGGTTTTCACCTACCCCAGGCTCCAGAGGCTTTTCTTGAGTCTCTGGGAGGGCAATCCCAGAGGCCACCCGGCCCCGCTCCGCCACCCCACTAGATGCCTACACCTGCAGGTGCCCCACTCGGGGGGAGGCAGGGGGTCGGCCTACGTGCTCCCCCACCAGACGCCCTCTGACCAGCGATGTAAGCAGGCAGCAAGGTGGCCTCTGCGGCGGCTGAGGAGCCGAGAAAGGCCGCTGCCCGCCCCCTGCCGATGGTGTCCCGCTTTAGTAAACTCGAAATCTGGTCACCTTACTCTAGGGAGATGGTGCTCATCTCCGTTTCAAAGCCAAAGAACCAGTGCTGTCTGAAGATGTCTCCGTGGTCCTATGGCCAGCATGACTAAATGCCAAAGGCGCATGGAATGCTGTTACCTTCCAACCAAAGGTGGCTCCTATTTTTCTACTTGCACTTTTACATGCTTTCAAACTGCTAGGTTGGCAGAACAAAGTGACTATACTCCTCCCCTATATTTATTTGGTAGTTTGAAATGTTATCTGCCTTCTTGCCCATCTAAAACAAGTACAAGCTATTCAATAGATAGGCTTAGAGATCTAAGGCAACAATTGTTTGCAACATTTTGCATACTTTTCTGAGCTTGTTGTCTTGCCATTCTTTTCACAGTCCAGATATATATATAGATGATTGCATTCTGAACAGCACGGGAAGAAAAATATTTTGGAGAGGAGGATTTTCTGTTTTCGTTTCCTTCCCTTCCCATTGTAGAATAATTATTAGTCGTTCCTACATCCTGAGATAGGTCTGGGGTTCTTCATTCCACTTCTTCTGCATGGCCTGGCATCAAGGAATCATGGATGACCAATCTTACTCTTGGGAAGTTGTACACACCTAATAAGCAATAAAATGTAAAAATGAAGATGCCCCCTGATTAACCCCATGAAAAATGTGACCTTTTCTGTACTGCAATTGAAATGCCAAGTGCCTGCCTTGTGGAATGGTATGGTAATTTAGCTTAATAATTTTACCCCACAGAAATTCAGATGTTTTTATGGGGAATGCTATAAATAAGATAGTTACTAAAATAAATTGTAAAAACAAAAAACTCCTCCTGCAATTCACTCAACAGATATAGCCGTGGTCATAAGACCCCAGTTCTCTCAACAGGATCACATTAGGACTGTACTAGACTGTACTGCATTTTTTAGTCATGTCCTGGCCCATGAATCTGAGAAAGCATGCACACACTTTTTAAATGATGCTTTAAGAAACTTATTTCATTTATAGTACTCATAAACTGAAATGTAACTGGATTTCGCAGTGATGAATGCCACTTTGTATGTAGGATCAATGGTGGGGTCCTACCAGTTTAACAACCAGTTTGATGACTGCATGCTTTGCGCACGCACATTCACTTTGCGAGTGCATGCGCCTGAATGTGTACTGTGCACATGTGTGCAGTTTTGAGAAAAAGTACCTTCCGCATTACTGACGAAGAGGAAAACAGATGAGCGGTGGCAATCTGCTCTGCCGTGCGACTCAGCTGAGAAGATATAAGTGAGTTAAGCGCAGCGGCGGCAGGCAGGCCCACTTCATCATTGGAGTGAACCGGTTCGCTCCCAGCTGATTGTCAGAGCTACCGGTTCACCTGAACTGATCTGAACTGTAGAATCCCACCCCTGTGATGTTCCAATTGGTGTAGAGCAGTGTTTCTCAACCTTGGCGACTTTAAGTCCTGTGGACTTCAATTTCCAGAATTCTCCAGCCAGCTGTGCTGGCTGGGGGATTCTGGGAGTTGAAGTCCACAGGACTTAAAGTCACCAAGGTTGAGAAACACTGGTTTAAAGGAAGCTGTGAAAGCCAGGAGGGTCAGAGACAGTCTGATCTCTGAGGGGAGATATTCTGCAGGACAGGTGTTACAGCAGAAAATGGTCTCTTTCTGAGCCCCACCAGATGATACTCCCTGGCTGATGGGTCTGATGGGACCCCCCACAGCATGCCCATCCTGCCAGACCTGATAGGATGGGTGAAGAAACTGGAGTGCCTCAGAGGTCACCCAAAAAGTGCAACCAATGCCATTTCAGTCCAATATCCAGGTTTGAATCCAGACTGAAGGAGGTTCAGATAATCCATTCAGGATCCTCTGTAGCTGTGTGTGACCACATTTTCAACAATAAGAAGCATTTCAAAACATTTGCAACCTTCTCAAGAGAAAATTATCTAGAATAATTGGATATTACTTAAGGTAAGACACACAGTCCCGCTTTTGAACAATTTGTCCTGTGTCCCACGGCATTTTAAAAAAGTCCCGATTTTTGCCTGGGGGGGCGGAGCGGGCCCGGGGGGCGGCGGGCGCTCTGCATGTACTCAGAGGTGGCCTGCGGCCAGGGCAGCGGTGCGGGGCGAGGGCAGGAAGCGGTGGCCAGAGCGGGCTGGTGGGCAGGCGGAAGGGGAGGGCCGGCGAGGGAGGAGCGAGTGAGTAGCCAGGCAGGCAGCAAGCGGAGGAGGAGGAGGAGGAGAGCTGTGCAGGCGGGGCTGCAGCTGGAGCCCACGCGGCCCTGAACTTTGCACCGTCACTGCTGCCGCCATGATGCACTGAGAGTGGCCGGCCAGGAGCCCCACCGCCACCCGCCTGTCACGCCATGGGTGGGGCTCCCAGCCGGCCGCTCTCAGTGTATCACAGTGGCGGCAGCGGCAGCGCAAAGTTCAGGGCCACGCAGGCTCTGGCTGCAGCCCCGCCCACACAGCTCTCCTCCTCCTCCTCCTCCTCCGCCTGCTGGCTGCCTGGCTGCTCGCTCGCTCCTCCCTCACCGGCCCTCTCCTTCTGCCTGCCCGCCAGCCCGTTCCGGCCACCGCTTCCTGCCCACGCCCTGCACCGCTACCCTGGCAACAAGCCGCCTCTGAGCGCGTGCAGAGCACCCGCGCCTGCCCGGCCCCGCTCCGTCACCCCCAGTCGCTATGGGAATAGCGGCCCTCTGCTGCAAAAATACGGCCAATGGCTTAAGGAAGAAACGACGGGGGGTGGGGAGGGGAAAGGCGCCTGATGATCACTTACTGCTTCACCTTTTCGCCCAAAGTTTCGCTCAGGTTTTTCTTGGCCACCTCCAGCTCACTCACATAAGTCACGAAAGGCCGCTGCCCCCCACCCCCAGCAATGGTGTCCCGCTTTACCACTGTTAAAATCTGGTCACCTTATATTACCTTAATATATGATGTTGCATAAATATAGAATCCAAATTCACAGATAAGCTAAAAAAATCTCTAGGCATGATTCTTATGTGTTAATTCCTACAGGGAAATGTTAGGGAAAATTCTCTCCCAGGCTTAAAAAATGAACTGTTCATTTATTTCTCAAACTGAAATGAAAGGATACCACAAACCAACCTTTGTAACCAAAATCTCAGCAATCTTTAAAATAGTAAAATTAGCATTGTTTTGGCTACCAGTGAACCCCATGTCACATAGGATTTGAAACCCCAGCTTCTTTTTAGATACGATAATGCTCAAGTATTGCCTGTTTCTTCCAATCACAAAATAATTACCATTATTTTATAACCGGAATGCCTAAGAAAAGAAGAAAACAACAGGGTATCTCTAAGAATAAACTATGACAGTGAAAAGGAACTGTTAATTGTAAGTATTTGGGGGGTTTATCTTGCCTTTGAAGCATCCACTGCTCCTTTTTAGCATTTTTGCATTTGTACAACTAATTCAGCAACATATCTTTGCTGGGTGTGAATTATGAAAGCAACATAATAACCTAATTATAAGAATTCATACATCTCCTAAAACTATGACATTTACAATAGCCAGCCATACATTGCTTTCAGATGTCCATTAAAAAGATAAGGCTCTTTATGTACTAAACCCCAGGAGCCCAATTATCAATTTTACACAACAGTAACAGTTGTGCTGATTTTAAAGAATTTATTGCAGTTGCAAAAAAAAAAAAACCCAACCCAAAAAACCCTCTTCAGAGATCAATATAATTTGTTTATCTGAAAGGACACAGAACTCCTCAGTCCATTTGCTAGATTTAGCATCCTTTCTGCACCAAAAAGGTGAGTTATGGCAAACTGCCTCGTGCAGCAATTTTTCACTGGCAGAAAATCATTTCTGTGCGTTTTAATTGCACCTGCGCTTTTGAAGGAGACTAGCTGTTAATAGTGGGAGGTAGGGCAGAAAAAGACCAGAGATTCCATACCTTGCAGATTGATCTCTACCTGGGGGAAATCAGTTGATCTTCATAAACTATGGAGCTGCTGAACAAATCAGTACATGCCAAAAGGAAGCATCCCCTGCCTCCTAGTTTTCCTGGGAAAAAGGGCTTGGGCACATCAGCCTCACCTTCTCTGTATTTTTTCGGATATGACAATTCTGCTATCACCATCTTGTAGAACAAAACAAACCATTAAAATCTCCTTACCCCAATTGTTCCTGAAATACGAGCACTCCATTAATCCAAGAATGGATTAATTCTACATTTTTATTGCCAGCTCTGAGAATAAAAGTGTTTAGAATTGAGTGGTAGATAAGGGATTTTTTTCTCAACAGTGTTGGGGCCCGCTGACAGTCGAGTCAGCAAGTGAGGAGGTTGGGGAGGAACATGGGCCAATCCTGAGGGTTGAGGAAAGCTCAGAGGAGGGCTCTGCGTTGGAGGCAGAGAGAGAGTTAAATAGCAGTGAGACAGAAGAACAGCTGGAGCCTGTTCCCGGTGTATGCATGCACAGAGATGCCAGAAGACAAGAACAACTAAGAAAGCAGGGTCGACTTAAGAGTAAAGCCACATCTTAGAGGTGATTAGCTCCTCCCATAGGAAACAAAAGAGGAATGAGAAGGGAGTGCACTTTTGCAGGAAACCATTCATTCATTCATTCGTTTCAAGAGTGGAAAGTTCTGGTTGTGACTTTAAGAGACTCTATGCCAGGTATGCCATTCCCTGCATTTGGAAACCAGTTATCTAACGAGATAAGGTGCATGTGGATAAACATTCTTCTGAAAAACTGTTCGCTAATCCTTGCTGACTGTGAATGAAAGGAATTCATAGTCATGTAAATAAAAGAGGTTTTGCAGGGACCAAGATTTTGCTTCTTGCTTTCTAAGGAAGCCTGGGTCAGAACAAACACTTTCTTTGGTCTACAACTGGGCCATGGGAAACTGATTGGATGTTCTTCTTCTGCCTCAGGAGAAGGAGGAAGGAAAGAAAGTAGTAGAGGGCAAAGAACTGCCTCCATGACATACCACAAAGATTGTCCCCCAGCAGCCATGATTGTTGCTAAAGGATTATTTGATAATTAAATAATTAAAATGGAATCAGAGAGAAAAGCCACAAATGAATGGAAACATGCTTCTAAAACTAAGCTGGTAAGGGAGATTTGCCTCCAACATGTGGGTGATGCTTGTTAACACTTCCTATGTGGTAACCCGGTGAATGTAGGCTGTTACTAAAATGTGTTGAAGTTCATAAGTTCAATTTTGACTTAATTTATAGCTCACCTGATTCATAAAGTTCCAGGCAGGTTGCGGCATTTCCTTATTTCATTAGTCCTCCCCCAACACTCTCGAAATGGGCCATTAGTCTTTCCATTATGGAGAATTGAGGCAGAAACACCATGACTTTTCTAATAACATTGAGCAAATCCATGGCTCACTCCAAGAATCACTTTTCCAGTCACCTTTCATAATTTCTCAGAACCTCGGAAATTTATCTTCAGTTGCAGGAAAGTCATGCAGAACATTCAGTGACTTCAGGATTGCATACATATCAATGTCAGCATTCGACTAAGCATTCTGAATAGCTTTGAGAATACACAAAAATAGCTATCTGCTTTATTGGTTTTTCAGACAGAGTAGCAATGCCAACTATCTTCCTAAAGACTCTAGGGTGTCCTGCTATAAGGGGAGGGCTGAAACATGTTCTAGATCAGTGGTCAGCAAACCATGGCTCGTGAACCACAAGAGGCTCTTTGGCCCCTGGAGTGTGGCTCTTCCTCCACCGGGCAGACTCCGTCTATGGCATAGGCGGCTGCTGCTGCTTCTGCTACTCCCGAGCCTTGCGACGCTCTGTTCCCGCTGCCCAAGGTCGCCCGGCAGGTCGCCCGGCAGGTCGCCCAGCAGGGGCGTCGGGCAGGGAAGCCGGCTCCCTCCGACAGCCACCACGGCACACGTTCTGCCGGGCAACCTTGGGTGGCGGGAGCCGAGCGTCACAAGGCTCTCCTGCCCAATGCCGCTGCTGGGCGACCTGCTGGGCAATAGCCACGGAGGTGCTTAAGGTGGCGGTAGCCTCGGGTGCTCGCCTGCCTGCTGCGGGAGAAGGCATCCATAGCATCCCCAGCTGGCATGCCGTCTCTTCCGCTACTTCTGGGGGGGGGAAGAGGGAGGGACTGACAGACACAGAGAGAGACAGAGGGGGGAGGGAGAGACAGAGAGATGGACAGAAACAGAGAGAGGGCGAGGGAGAGAGACGGAGAGAGGCACAGAGAAAGAATGACAGAGGGAAGGATTGAATCGGAGACAGACGGGGAAAGAGGGAGAGACAGACAGAGACAGAGAGACAGACAGACACAGAGAGAGAGAAACAGAAAGAAAAAGAGAGGAGAAAGAAAGAAAAAGGAAAGAAAAAGTAAGTGGAAGAGAGAGAGAGAAAGAAAGAAAGAACCTATGACCACAATTGAGCCCAAAATTTTGGTTGCTAAGCAAGACCGTCATTAAGTGAGTTTCACCACATTTTCCAAATTGGCCACGCCCACCTGGTCACATGACTGCTGAGCCACTCCCACAAAACAGGCCACACCTTCTTTTGGCTCTCAAAATTTCAATCGTTGTACTGTTGATATTTGGCTCCCTTGACTAATGACTTTGCCCACCACTGTTCTAGATGATTTATCACATCTAAAAAACAGCAGTGAAAAAAAAATGACTTATGATCAATCCCCACACATATACAGCATTCCAGTGATCACATGACTTTGGGTGTTTGGCAACTGGCATATATTTTTGATGGTTGCAGCACCCCGGAATTCTGTGATTGTCAGTCAGGACCCTCCTGGTTGGACTCCAACAAGCAAAGTCAATGGAGAAAGGCAGCTTCATTTAGTAAGCATGCGATTCACTTAGCAACTGCCGTGATTCGCTTAACAACTGTGTCAAAAAGGGAAATCCTGTTCAACTCAACTGCCTTCTTAACAATGGAAATTCTGTTGAATGTAAATCTAGAGATGTCACTGAGGATTGCATTCTTGATGTTGGTGGAAAAATGGGATATAAATGAAACAAAAAAGGAATTGATTGTAAATTTGATAATGGCAGCTAGATTAGTGATGGCTAAATATTGGGGATGAAATTGGGATATTCAAAGTAGTATAAGTGGTATAATGAAATACAACTTTAAAAGAAAGTTAGAAAGAAAACTTTAAAAAGAAACGATAAAAGTAAATAATTATAATAAGATATGGGGGGATTTTATAAAATCAATGTTGGTGCAAGGCAGTGCTTCTCAAATAGTGGGGGGCGCCCCCCAGGGGGGGCGCGAGGCTCCGTAAAGGGGGGCGCATTTGACCTCGGCAAACACTGTCATAACAAGCCAAGCCCCGTGTTTATGTCTCTGTATCCAGTCAGATGCTGACAAGGACCTTCTCCTGTGAAACATAACGCTGCCCCAATTAATCAAACTTGCTAAAGAAATCGGGCTACCGCTGCCGACATTTGCATCGATAGTGAGCATTAAGCCAGTACATGTGACTGCGCATGCTCCTCCCTTTCGAGGAGAACAGACCCGATTGGATAGACATGATGCTCTATCCTGATTAGCCAAACCCGCCCGTGTGACTTTTAGACCCGGATGATACTATTTACAGTCGCGCGGGGGGCGCGAAATGTTTTCTTCTTCCTAGGGGGGCATGACAGAAAATAATTGAGAAGCACTGGTGCAAGGGAACGTGAATAAACCTACTCAAGAATATATATTGTTTTGGAGGGTATAAAGGCACAATTGGAATATATTGTATATCTAAGAAATATAAGGGGAGAAAAAAGATTTCCAGGGGGTGGGGATGCACTGTAATATGTGTTTTTCCCCTTTTTTCTTTTGTCTTTCTCTTTTTTTGTAATTCAGTTGCATATGTACTGCTTGTATTATTTGTGTTTTTAAAAAATTAAAGAAATAATTAAAAACAATGGAAATTCTGGTCCCAATTGTGGTCGTAGGTCAAGGACTACTTGTGGTCAACTGGGCCTTTGCAAGCCAGTAAGATTTTCACAGAGAAATCTGGTATTATGAACTTCCTTGCATGCCACTGACACAGCCACTCTGATAACTGTAATTAGGCTGATTGACATCATGGGAAACCATGGAGACTTAGATTAGTAATGCTGGATCAGTGGTGAAATTCAAAAATTTTAATATTGGTTCTGTGGGTGTGGCTTGGTGGGCATGGTGGGGCTTGGTGGGTCGGGCAGGAGAAGGATACTGCAAAATCTCCATTCCCACCCCACTCGGGGGCCAGCTAGAAGATGGCATTTGCCGGTTCTCTGAACTACTCAAAATTTCCACTACCGGTTCTCCAGAACCTGTCAGAACCTGCTGGGTTTCACCCCTGGGCTGGATGGGACTGGATCAGAGTTTGTTCAATGAAACCATATGAATATTGCTTGCAGGCCACAATTCTAATTGCATTTAAGTTTCTTTTTTTAATGCAGGAAAATCCCTCTTGTGCCCACTTTACTAACTGTATAGTTGGAATAGTGCATAAATATCAATAAACACCGTTTCTTCAAGTCATTTTTTTTTTGCATAGTCCAGCTCTTTGTTTTTCATAACGCATACAATTTTCACACATACAGATTTTGCTACCTTGTAAGTATACAAAGAAAATGGAGAAGAAGTTTCAATGGAAGGAGGGAAAGTGAGCAGCAGAGCCCTTTCAGAATCTAATTAGGAAGAATCATTGACTACAGAATGCTATATGAATATTTTTGCGAATGCAATATACAATAAAATATGGTAACGGGGAGACTACTCCAAAAAGGTACTATACAAATAAATATGTGTGACAGATGGCTTATTTGTAATCTGCCTTCCAATATCCCTTAAGTATCTCATTTTCTGCAGATGCTGCTCCTTTCTTACAGAACCATTTTTATCCTCCCAAGTTAAGTTACAAGAAACTGGATTCCTTTTCCACAAAGGGAAACCACACTACATTATATTCCATGTAGCGTGACAGAACTAAAAGAAAAGGATGCTGGAGATGATTGAGCAATTTGCAGAGAGAAATCCCATCTGGATACTTTTACTGGGAGTGTAGATTTGAACTGGTGCCAGCTGCAGCTCAGAGATATTATTGACTCTGATGTAAAGCAGTGCGAGCACATCCTTAACTGTAGAGGCAAATTTTTACTATTACTACCCGCTGTTTGCCAATGCAGTCCTTTCCATAGTGAACAGTACCAAAGGCCATTTACGACAGTCCTTAAAAGTGGAGCATGGGCTCTGCAGCAATTGCTTTGCTTCTGGATCAGGATCAGAGGCATGATTCATATTTCAATACAAAAAAATCTTGAAAATGGAGATACAAATGAAACCAGAACTTTTTCTTTTGGGTTTAATGGAAAAAGAACTAGAGAGAGAAAATGAAACTTTGTTACTATGTATGTTGATAGCAGCAAGACTATTGTATGCACAAAAATAGAAGGACACTTTGATTCCTACCGTGGACGAATGATTGTAGAAGTTGATGGAGTTGGCCAAAATGGCAAAATGGACCACTTTGATTTAAAGAAAATAACATAAGTGATTTTGTTTCCAGATGGAGATTGCTTCTGAATTTCGTGCTTGATGTCGAGTAGAATGAAATTCTGACTTTGGGTTTTACTGATTAGACTGATAGATCTTTACAGAAATGGCTTTTTTCATATTATTATGAAAAAGCAAAACGTTGTGATTTAACGGGAGAAATTAATATGCAGATGTCAAAGATTGAGTTTGAGAGAATGTCTTTTTTTCCTCAGACTTCAAAATGTTCCTGAAGAGGAAGGGGAGGACCTTAGGGACTTAATGAGTACAATTTTAGCAGATTTTACAAAGAAAAACAAAGAACATATCTGGGGGGATATAGACATGATTTATAGAATTAATTCTACATATGCTAGGATAAATGATGTACCAAGAGAAGTTCATATTAAATTTTTAAGAAGGTCTACAAGGGATGAGATACTGAGGACCCAACAGGGGGGGGGGGGGGATTAAAATTCCAAGACAAGGAAATTGCCATATTGAAGCAGATTCCCCAAAAAATTCGAGAGATTAGGAGGAAGTATTCCTTCTTATCCAAAAAATTGTTTAAAAAAGGAATCTGGTTTAAATGGTTGATGCCTGAGGGATTGCTGGTATACTGGGAAGGGGGGAGGGTTAGAATTAAAACAATAGGAGAGGCGGAGGCTTTTCTTAGAAAGCACTCCCCACTCCTAGAAAAAGAAGAGGGAGCAGAGGGAGCCGCGGCTCCGCCCATTGAAAAGAAGGAGGAAGAAGAAACTATTGCAAAGAGACTTAGATCTCAAAAATAAGTATCTTTTGAAATTCACTATAATAATAATAATAATAATAATAATAATAATAATAATAATAAAAACAATAAAAACAATAAAAACAATAAAAACAATAAAAACAATAAAAACAATAAAAACAATAAAAATAATAAAAATAATAAAAATAATAAAAATAATAAAAATAATAAAAATAATAAATTTAATTTGTAGCCCGCTCCCTCTCCCCGAACGGACTCGGAGTGGTGCACAGGGGAATTAAAACATACAAACATAAGTACACATAAATATATATAAAATCAGATTAAACAATTTATCCCTGCGCTAAAAACCCAAAATACTAAAAACTAAACCCCTTAAAAACCCGATTAAAACAATAAACAGATGACTAACCTAGGCGGCCAAGCAGAAAAATTGCGTTTTTAATTTTTGACGGAAGGAGCGGAGGTCCGTAGTTCTAATTTCGGGGGGCAGGTCGTTCCAGAGGGTCGGGCGTGCCACAGAGAAGGGCCTTCCCCTGGGCGCCGCCTGCTGGCATAGCCTAGTGGACGGCACCCGGAGAAGTCCCCCTCTGTGGGAGCGAATCGGCCGCAGGGATGTATATAACTAAGATGAATGTTAAAAAAAAAAAAGGAATGATTGAATGTACGAAATGTAATATGATATATCTATTTCTCACCACTATATAATTTTTAAAAATGTATTTGTATGAAGCCCCGGAGGCGAGCACCGACTCCGACATAGAAGTCCTAAAATGTCATCATTAAACCTTACCACTTCCCCTTTTCCCATAAAAAATTGTAAAAATCAATAAAATTGTTTGGACAAAAAAAACCCGTTGTGATTTGATGTGAATGCTTTATTTTACTACAACGGAGAGATTCGGAAGTCAATGCTTTGTTTTTCTTTTTCCTTTCCTCACTTCTCCTTCCCCTTTTCCTGCCCATTGCTTTTCTGTTTACTTTGTATTTTACATTACATTATAACTCAGTAAAAATGTTAATGACAAAAAAAGGATCAGAAGCATGTGCAGGGAACACAAATGACAAAAGCAGTGTCACACACCCATATAAAAATGGTGGTGGTTGTGTCACAACAACCCGCATTGCTTTCATAATTTTGATGAAAGTGATAGAACCTGTCGATGCCTCTGATTAAGAGCCAGAATTTCTCTAAATTTGAAAAGGTTCAGAATCACTGATCCTTATTTGTTATTTACGATGCTTTCCTCTAGGCACAGAACATTTTATAAAGTCATTAAATACCAGTGATGGTGGTGGTGAAGCTATAAACCTGTTTTCCAGGGATGTAATTTAGTCTATTTAAGACTCTCTCCCTAAAAGAGAAATAGGGACCATCAATAGTTCTCCCACTGATGCTTTCAATGTAAGCTTCTCCTGTCGTTATTATCCTTCACAGAATAAAATAAACCAAAAGTACATCATGATAATTGTAATAAGATGTCTGACTCCAGAGCTGTATCTCCTTTCACAGTGGAAAAGTACAGAAGAACACGGCTAGCACTGCCGAGGATGGAGCTATCTCTAAGCCATCTTGTTTCATTCCCAACATTTCTGCCTTCACCATCATCAATTATAGAATAACAGAATACTGGGGGGGGGGGGGGGGGAGAGAATACAGCTCAGGAAGAATTATCATTGGTCAAAACGTCATTTTGCAAAAGTACCTGCAAAGATAGTTGCTGTATATTCTGTATTTGAAAGAGAATATCTCTCTCTCTCTCTCTCTCTCTCTCTCTCTCTCTCTCTCTCTCTCTCTCTCTCTCTCTCTCTCTCTCTCTCTCTCTCTCTCTCTCTCTCTCTCTTTCTCTCTCCTGCAAATTCCCAGTGCCAACAATAAATAGGAAACCTTTGCACACTTTGATGAATTTGATGTGATGGCATTTATTTAGACCATGTAGCAGCCACGGGTATTCCGTGGCCCTCCAAAAATTGCCTTCATTGCTAAACTACAAATCCCAGCCAGTATCAGCTATTCAAGTAATTAAGAACAACCAGGATTGGAATTAATCAGGATTATCGAGATTTAACAGATTGTTGTAGATTGATATAGTGTGATTATTTTATTCTTTTCAGACCCCAGCAGGCAGATGAGGCGATCTTTTGCTCAAAGCAATTATATTAGACTGTATCTTTGTGTTGTAATACAAAATTGAATAATAGAGATCTCCATTGCAGCATTGTGCTCAGCAAGCCACAAATCAGCAAAAATTGTGCAAGAAGCAATTCCATGATGCAAATTCTGCTTTTAAACCCTTGCATCCTGAGTCTGATGCAGATGTGTCACAGATGAAAGTGCATCATCATTTGCTACCCCCTCAGTAGCTATATCCAGTAAAGTCCAGTTTTTGCCTTTTTAACGCTTTTACATATTTTAGCATTACATTTTACACCGAGAAGTTTCATCTGATAGATATATTTTTCATAGCTTTACAAGCCATCTTCTTTAAAATACCTTTTGATCCTCTGTGATTTTCTGCCTCCAGATAGATAGACCGTTGCTATTTTCATGTCCTCTTAACAGAATTTCTTTGTTTATAACGCTTGGCATGCTTCACAACCACAAAAACCTCTAAATTTGAGGACACAGCAACTCGATATAAAGAACTAGACAAAATACTGTACATCAATACTTTAATTGAACAGCGCTTCCTGCTGAGCTAGGTACACTTGTATTTTGTGATCCGTTCAAACTATAAGTTATGGAGAAAATGAATCTTTTAAGATAGTTGCATAATCTCACTGTACGTTTACCTTCAGGAATACCTAGTCTTTCACAATTCATCCTGCATTCTCAGATGATAAATGAAGTACCTTTTGTACTAACATCAGAGATACAGTTGACACCAACAATAAAATGCACCTTTTCCTGTTGGAGCAAATATGTGCAGCTCCTGAGATAAGCCCCTTCCTAGTTACAGTGCTTAAATTTCACATCCATTTTTTTTTAAAAATATGCTTCTCTGACAAGAAATAAATAAATGAAACACACACATACCCACACAAATATATGCATACATACATACAAACCAGTGGTGAAATTCATTTTTTTTACTACAGGTTCTGTGGGCGTGGCTTAATGGGGTGAGGTGGTGTGGCTTGGTGGGCGTGGCAAGGAAAGGATACTGCAAAATCCCTCCCCACTCTGGGGCCAGACAGAGGTGGCATTTGCCGGTTCTTCAAACTACTCAAAATTTCCGCTATCAGTTCTCCAGAACCTATCAGAACCTGCTGAATACCACCTCTGATATATACATACATACATAAATACGTATGTATATTTATTTTATTTTTATTTTATTAAATTTATATAACCGTGCCTATCTCCCCGAATGGACTCAGGGTGGTGCACAGGAGATTAAAACAGGAAATACAAAACATAGCAATAATAAATATAATTTAAAGCTAAAATCCAATTAAATACAAGATACCCTGTGCTAAAAATTCCCTAATACTATTAACTCAATTAAAATCCAATTAAAAAAATTTAAAATTCAGTCTACAAACATGGTTGTGAGGATTAGGCCAGGCCAGCAAGATGGAAGAGATGTGTCTTCAAATGTTGGTCGAAGGAGCGGAGGTCCGTGATAGACCTAAATTCGGGGGGGAGGTCGTTCCAGAGGGTTGGGCCCACCACAGAGAAGGCCCTTCCCCTGGGCGTCGCCAGCCGGCATTGCCCAGTGGACGGCACCCGGAGAAGTCCCTCTCTATGGGAGCGAATCGGACGAAGGGATGTATGAGGTAGGATGTATATGTATATAAGAGCCAGTTTGGTGTAATTATTAAGGCACAAGAGACCAGGAGACTCTGTCTTGCCTAGGGGGCCTTGGGCAAGTCACTCTCTCTCAGCCCTAAGAAGAAGGTAAGGGCAGGCCACTTCTGAAAAACCTTGCTAAGAAAACTTCAAGGACTAATCCAGGTAAGTAAACTACCAGGAATGAACACTGATTCATTCTCTCTCTCTCTCTCTCTCTCTCTCTCTCTCTCTCTCTCTCTCTCTCTCTCTCTCTCTCTCTCTCTCTCTCTCTCTCTCTCTCTCTCTCACACACACACACACACACACACACACACACACACACTACTTCTGTGGTGGGCTATATATTAAATACATGTATAAATACATTTATACACAGTGTTTGAGATGTGTTAAGCGTCATGTAATGTATTAGACTAACTAAACCTTTGAGAAATTAGACAAAAGAGTGCCACTGAGCTCAAAAACAGTGTTGGTGAGTCTATGTGTGACAATGTTCACAGATTTAATCTATTCACACCATTTTGTATTTCTGTCAAAAATCCAAACTCCAGCACATACTAATCGGCCATTTAAAAATGTACACAGGACTACAATCCCCCCCCCCCCCTAAATCACAGGAATTATCAGAGGCAAGGAACTTTAAGAAGAATATAAAGAGAGGGAAGATAAATACATGTTTCTGGGAGGTATACTCTGAAATAAAATCTCAACTTGTGGTCATCTGTGGTTGCTTGGAATTCTTGTCCAGGGAAAGGATGACTGGGCCCTATGATTTGAAGTTTCAAATGAACAAGACACATTTGTTTTCCCAGAATAACAACTGCTGGAGGACACAATTTTCTTTCAAATGCAATAGGTTTTAATTAACGTACTGTTAAATGATCCACTTTTACTATGCTTATAATAAAAATGGTTTTCTGAACTTTGTTTCATTCTATGTTTTGCTTTGGGAGGTATTCAAATAAAAACAATTGTGACATCATATGAAGAAGAAGAAGAAGAAGAAGAAGAAGAAGAAGAAGAAGAAGAAGAAGAAGAAGAAGAAGAAGAAGAAGAAGAAGAAGAAGAAGAAGAAGAAGAAGAATCTTTATTGTCATTGTAATAATATTGTAATAAAATTACAATGAAATTGTTTTGAGCGCCGTGCCAACACCTGCACCAGGGGGAATACAGACAGCAGTGACAGCCACAACAGGAATCTCTCCAGGCAAATAAAAAGGCCAACAAATGACAATTGAAATAAAATTGTTATGTACGATAGTTGTTCAAATCCCCCGGCAACAGCCAGTCGCGTCTGATTGGCCAAGACGCGACTGGCTGTGGCCGAGAGCGGGAGACGCGCCTATTGGTTCCCTATCTGACAGCTCTGAATAAAAGAGCTGTCAGAGAGAGAACGCGCGCTTTTGGGTTCTAACTTACTGTTTGTAGCCGTCTTGTGCTGTTCTGTTGTAAGCCAATAAAGCCGTTGGATTTTACCGGGTCTGGACTCCTCTCTCTCTCGACAAACATAACACTGGCGACGAGGGCTGGGGCCCGGCTTTAATCCTCCTACGTAGCGGCTTTTCTCCCTACGGGACGAAGAGTACACCGTCATTCCGACAACTATTCCCTCAGCCTGAAATGGCCACCTTGCAGCCTTTCGAGCATTTCGACGCTGCGACTGAATCCTGGGACGCATTCCTCGCCCGTTTTGACTGTTTCCTGCTCGCGGGCTCCCATGGGGAAATCACCCCGGACAAACGCCTCGGACTTTTCCTAGGATGTGGCGGGCGCGCCGTCTTTGCGGTAGCGCGGAACATCGCCGCTCCAGCCGCGGTCCAAGACGTGCCTTGGGACACCTTGCGAGCCCGCCTCAGGGCCCACTTCGCCCCGGCCCCCTCCATGATTACGCGCCGATTTGCCTTCCGCCAATGCCGGCAGCAGCCCACCCAGTCCGTGGCCGACTTTTTACAAACTCTACGCGCCTCGGCCATGCTCTGTGACTTCGCCGCCCCATTTCTGGACGAGTCGCTTGTTGAGCAGTTCGTCTGCGGCCTCAAAGATGTCAAGCTGAGGCGCAGACTTCTGGCCCGCTCGGAGATCACCTTAGAGCAGGCCGTGGAAGACGCCAGGGCCGCGGAGTTGGCTGACGCCACCACCTCCGAGTTCGCCTCGGGGCAGCCCTCCCCTAGGGCCTGCCTGATTGACGAGCTCGCTCCCCTCGACCCGCTGGATGACTGCCAGGACTACGGCCAGGTGGCTCGTGTGCAGGCTTCCCACCGCGGCCGCGCCAGAGCTCAGCCTTCCCGCCCGCCCTCAGGTCTCTGCATCGGGTGTGGGGGGGGGCCATGCCAGGGCCGATTGCCCATTTCGGGCTACCATCTGTCGCAGATGCAACAGGAAGGGCCACATCGCCCGGGCCTGCCGCGCCAGCCTGCCCACCTTGCCCCCACCAGCGGAGTCCCGCTCTATGGCCGCCCAGGCTGCACCGTCCTCCACCTATGACCAGCGCCGCCAGCCTCGCCGTCCACGTTCCGGGGCCGACTGCTTCGCGATGACTGAGATCCGGGACTCCGTTCCTCTAACCCCGGATGACCGTAGGCGACTTTCTACCTCCTTGCTTCTTGAGGGGCGCCCGTTGGCCATGGAGGTTGACTCGGGGTCGTCCCGGTCCCTCATCTCATGGCCTCAATTAAAGGACCTCTGCCCCTCCATCAAGCCCAAGCACCTGTCCCAGCCCGCGACGTTGCTCCGGGACTACCAGGGCAACCCCATCTCTGTAATGGGTCAGCACTGTGTCCGCGTCCAGTATGGACGTTTCTCCGGCCTCCTACCCATTCTGGTGGTCGAGCGCCCCCTCACAGCGCTCATAGGCCTTGACTGGTTTCCCGCCCTCGGCATTTCGGTCCAGCGGGTGCACCAGGTGCCTACCACCTCTCCCGTGGAGGCCGTCCTTGCTGATTTCCCAGATATATTCGATGGGGCCCTAGGCTCCTACAAGGGCACCCCCGTCTCTTTGAATCTCGATCCCCAGGTCGCTCCAATTCGGCTCAAGGCCCGCAGGCTGCCGTTCGCACTGAAGCCGCGTGTTGACGCGGAGCTTGATCGTCTTGTGGCGCAGGGCGTTTTGGAACCCGTTGACCAGGCTAAATGGGAGACCCCAATCGTGGTCCCCATCAAGCCCGACGGGTCCATACGCATCTGCGCCGACTATAAGTCGACGATCAACCGCGGGCTTCAGGCGAACCCATATCCAGTTCCGGTGGTGCAACACCTGCTCCATTCCCTGGGGCGGGGGTGCATCTTCGCGAAGCTGGATATGGCTCAGGCCTACCAGCAGTTGCCGGTGGACGACGATGCGGCTGAGGCTCAGACCATCGTCACCCACCGAGGAGCTTTCCGCTGTCGCCGCCTCCAATTCGGCGTCTCCGTCGCCCCGGGGATCTTCCAGAGCCTCATGGAGCGACTGCTCCACGGGCTCCCGGGCGTCGTTCCGTACTTCGACGACGTCCTGATAGCTGCTTCCAGCATCTCAGACCTCGCCGAAGTACTCCGGAAGGTCCTCCGTATTTTCAGGGGCGCGGGCTTCAAATTGAAGCTCAGCAAATGCAAATTTGCTGTGCCACGGGTCGAATTCCTGGGCTTCGTAGTCGATGCCCAGGGTATCCGCCCCACCCCGTCCAAGGTCGAGGCGATCCACAACGCCCCCACGCCTGGCTCTAAGACGGAGCTGCAAGCGTTCCTCGGCTTGGTTAACTTTTACGCGCCCTTTATTCCCCACAAGGCGTCACTAGCCGAGCCGCTCCATCGATTGCTCGATCGCTCGGCGGCCTGGCGCTGGGGCAGCCGCGAAGCGCATGCGTTCGCGGCTGTCAAAGAGATGCTGACGTCACGGGCCGGGCTGGTTCAGTATTCTGACAGCATGCCCTTGACGTTGGCCTCTGATGCCTCCCCCTTCGGTTTGGGGGCGGTCCTGAGCCATGTCCTGCCCGATGGCTCGGAGGCCCCCATTGCCTTTTATTCCAGGACTTTGTCTCCAGCGGAGCGCAACTACAGCCAGATAGACAAGGAGGCTCTGGCTGTAGTGTCCGGAATAAAAAAATTCCACGAGTACCTGTACGGCCGTTCCTTCACCGTTTTCACCGACCATAAGCCGCTCCTTGGGCTTCTGGCCGGCGACCGGCCTACCCCGGCAATTCTCTTGCCCAGGATGACCAGGTGGACGGAGTTCCTGGCAGCGTACGAGTACACGCTGCATTACCGTCCGGGCAAACAACTGGGGCACGCAGACGCCCTCAGCCGCTGCCCCCTCCCCCGTGCGGACCAGGAGCCGGTTCCGGCCCTCTCCGTTCTGGCCGTGGCCGACTCGGGCCTCCCTCTCACGTCTACGGATGTGGCGGCTTTGACCAGGGCCGACCCCATCCTCGCCCGGGTCTCCACCTGGGTTCTGCGGGGGTGGCCCTCGGAGGCCCTGCCGGCCGAATTCCGGCCCTTCAAGACCCGTCAGCTGGAGCTGTCGCTCCACAGCGGGTGCTTGCTCTGGGGGGACCGGGTCATCATTCCCCCTCCCTTACGGCGTCAGGTACTCGAGGCCCTCCATGCCACACACCCAGGCATAGCTCGCATGAAGGCCCTGGGCCGGAGCTATGTCTGGTGGCCGTGCATGGACGAAGAGGTGGCCGCCTTCGTTGGCGCATGCCAAGCGTGCCAAGCCTCTCGCCCCGCCCCTGCCTCGGCTCCCCACCGGGACTGGGATACTCCTAGGTCCCCTTGGTCCCGCATACACATTGACTTCGCCGGCCCGTTCCACGGCCAGTCCTTCTTGGTGGTGGTGGACGCCTACTCCCGCTGGGCGGAGGTCATTTTGATGGCCTCCACCACGGCTGAGAGCACCGTGCGCGCGCTCCGGCGCCTGTTTGCCACGCACGGGTTGCCGGACACCCTGGTCTCCGACAACGGCCCCCAATTCCACTCCACCACCTTCCAAGAATTCCTGGCCTCCAGGGGGATCCGTCACGCGCCCACGGCCCCCTATCACCCTGCCGCCAACGGCCGGGCGGAACGGGCCGTCCGCTCGGCCAAGGAGGCCCTCGGCAGGATGGATAGGGGTGATTGGGCTGCAAGGGTAGATGCTTACCTTACGGGTCAGCACTCTACGCCTTGTCCGGCAACAGGGAAAAGCCCCGCGGAACTGCTGATGGGCCGCCGCCTGAGGACCGAATTGGACAGACTGCACCCCCACTATAACGAGGTGCAGCCGTGCAATCTGGGGGTTCCCCCTCCCCGTTCGTTCAGCGTGGGCGACCCCGTCCTCGCCCGCAACTTCACGGGGGATCCGCGATGGGTCCCTGCACTCATCACTGGACTAACGGGCCCCTGCTCTTACAGGGTTGGACGACCTGACGGGACCGAGTGGCGGCGCCATGTGGATCAACTAAGGCGCCGCCCCCCTACCCTGGCGGAGCACCTGCCATCAAGGGGCCCGGACATCGCACCTGTAGCCCACCGCGGGTCGACGCCGGCCTACGACCCTCCGCAGCCGGCGGCTGCCCCAGAAACCGCGGACGAACGTTGCCCGGGGCTGCCGGAGCTCGACCAGCCCTGCCTGGGTCGTTCCCAATCCTCTGGGCACTACCCGGGGCTGCCAGACGTTGATCAGCCCTGCCTGGGACGCCCAGTCTCCGCGGGGCCTCCTCCGCCACAGTCCGAAACATCGGCCCCCAACTCACGACGGGCACACACTAGCCCGGCCTACCCGATCCCCGCACGCCGGGGGCTTGAGTCCAACTCCTCCCCGCGCACCACGCCCCCTCGCTGCGACCTACCAGATCAGAAGGCTTCCGGAGAAAGGCTGGGCCGCGATGACGCGGTCCGGAGCTACACCCCCGGCAGGGAGGAGCTTCGACGGACACATCCTCCTCCCTCGCTGTCCGCCGATGAACTGAGGTGTTCGGGGCGGAGCCGACGTCGCCCCGCCTACCTCAGCGAGTACGTATGCTAATGGGCCCGCATGCGTACTCGCTGGGGGGGAAGGAGTGTTATGTACGATAGTTGTTCAAATCCCCCGGCAACAGCCAGTCGCGTCTGATTGGCCAAGACGCGACTGGCTGTGGCCGAGAGCGGGAGACGCGCCTATTGGTTCCCTATCTGACAGCTCTGAATAAAAGAGCTGTCAGAGAGAGAACGCGCGCTTTTGGGTTCTAACTTACTGTTTGTAGCCGTCTTGTGCTGTTCTGTTGTAAGCCAATAAAGCCGTTGGATTTTACCGGGTCTGGACTCCTCTCTCTCTCGACAAACATAACAAAAATGGCCGACAAATGACAGTTGAAAAGGATCAATTGTACTTTGTCTTTTATTATCCATTTCTTCAAATCTTCAAATCTGTTTGGCATTTTAGGAGTTGGTGGAAGAGGAGCACATCTCTTTTTCTTTTTTATTTCTTGTTGCAATGAACTTTGAGGAATCGCACTTAGCATTTTTTCTTCTCTCTCAGCTTTCCCAGCAGAAAAGGATGGAATTACTGGTAGGGGTGGTGCTCTCTGCTTCTTCATTTCAATTCTTGCAGTGGCCCCTTGTATATTCTCAAGAGATAATGATGGTGCCACCATTACAGAACATAAACTTCGTGAAGAATCTGCGATCATTGTTTCATCAAGGCTTTGTTTACGATACAGCATGGGTTTTTAAAAATTCTCCACTACCCAGATCTAGGCTTCTTCTTGAGGATTTCTCTGCCTGAAACTTGTTTTTCTTACTTGTCCTAAAAAATCTGAGTAATCCTTTTTTTTCTTTAACTGATGTGTCACAACCAGTTGATATGTTTGTTTCTCTATAATTCACAGTAGGTTCAGAGTGAGCTTTTGATGGAAAAGTCTGCTGTGACACCAGGAGCTCAAAGCCGCTGCGCCGAAGCACGCCGCCATCTTGTGTTCTTTAAGAAGAAGGAGGAGAAGAAGAAGAAGAAGAAGAAGAAGAAGAAGAAGAAGAAGAAGAAGAAGAGGAGGAGGAGGAGGAGGAGGAGGAGGAGGAGGAGGGGGAGGGGGAGGGGGAGGAAGAAGATCATTATCATTATCATTATCATCATTATTATTATTATTATTATTCCCAAAATGCCTGGTTACAAGACACAAAATCTGGGCCCATGATGGTGAACCTATGACACACAGTGCTTTTTCTGATGGCAAGCAAGCCATCACCCCAGTACAGCTCCGCTGTGAGCACGTGCACACCTCCCTCTGACCAGCTGGTCTTTGGGTCTCTGCCATGCATGCACAGGGAGCGGGACATGAGGGGGACCACACACCTATGCACAGAGGTGGCAGGGCACATGGGGGGGGTCACGTGCACATGCACGGGGGCAGGGGTCATGCGGGTAAGGTCCCACGTGCATGTGTGGGAGTGAGGCACAGGGGAGTCATGCATACATGTGCAGGAGTGGGGCGCACATATGGGGCTGTGCACGCATTGCATTTTGGGAGTTTGGGCAAGCACGCACGCATTCGCATGCACGCGCTTTGGCCACTCGGTCAGGAAAAGGTTAGCCATCCCTGATCTAGGGCATGCATAAGAGAGTCAGTTTGGTCTAGTGTGGTTAAGGCACCCGGCTAGAAAAAGAACTTGAGTTCTAGTCCTACCTTAGCCATGAAAGCCAACTCTGTCAGCTTAACCACCTCACAGGATTGTTGTTGTGGGGAAAATAGAAGGAGGAAGATGTGTTAGATATGTTCATCACCTTGAGTTATTTGTAAAAATAATAAAGGTGGAATTCAAATAAATAAATACATAAATCTATAAGATGCAACAACTCTCAACCTCTTCTTTGCAGACCCCAAGAGATCATCAGGATTGGGGGGGTTTTAAAGATAATTTTTATTGAACATTGTAATCTTTAAAAACAATAAAGAAGACACAACCAAAAAAAAAACCATTCTTCATATGTTTTAGTCTCTAGTCCCTTAATCATCTTTGTTGCTCTTCTCTGCACTCTTTCTAGAGTCTCCACATACATTGTGGCGACCAAAACTGAATGCAGTATTCCAAGTGTGGCCTTACCAAGGCATTATAAAGTGGTATTAACACTTTACGTGATCTTGATTCTATCCCTCTATTTATGCAGCCTAGAACTGTGTTGGCTTTTTTGGCAGCTGCTGCGCACTGCTGGCTATTTTCTGATGTTTTGCAAGGCGGCTGTCAAAGACAAGGAACGACTGCCAGTGCTACTCTTGGAACTCGGCCTGTGGAGTCTGGAGTTCCAAGGGGAAGTAGACTCCGCTGCGGCCCGCTCCCCATGTGAGGGGCTCCCCCCTCCAACCACCCACGGCTTCTGCTTCTTGCTCCACTTCCTCACCGGTGGTAAGCGAAGCGCCGCCATGGCCGAGGAGCAGGCAGGTGGCTGGGTGGGCCCGACGGAGCCGACATGAGAGGCATGCGGGCCCGAATGGAAGGCAGCATCTTCCTGCAGCAGGTCCAGGGGCCAGGAGGGGCTGGATGCTGATCTCAGAAGGCTAGCGAGCATAGAGAACCACCAGTAAGCCCATGTGGAAGGCAGGGAAGCATGGCAGGGCCATGAGGAAGGAGTAGCTAGCTAAGGCACAACTTGCAGTCTTACCTAGCAGGGGTGCAGCGTTTCAGGCAGGCAAGCTGCAGAGTAGAAACGGGGTGGGGTGGGAGAAGCAAGCGGTGATCAGGTTCGGGGATGAAAAGGCCTCCTCTGACCTTCCGGAAATATGAAAAATCAGCTAGCTGGCACGTGCGTGTCGGAGCTGACGGCTGGCGTGCCACTCAATATGGCTCCGCGTGCCACCTGTGGCACGCGTGCCATAGGTTCACCATCACAGACCTATACTGTACCTGTGCATTTCATTTTTGTTGCCTAAATGTAGAACTTTACTCTTTTCACCATTGAATTTCATTTTATTAGATAGTGCCCAATGTTCAAGTTTGTCAAGATCTTTCTGTATCTTAAGCCTATCTTCTGGAGTGTTGGCTATTCCTGCCAGCTTGGTGTCATCTGCAAATTTGATGAGTTCCCCATTTATTCCCTCGTCCAAATCATTGATGAAGATGTTGAAGAGTACTGGGCCTAAAACAGAGCCTTAGGGTATTCCACTGCATACTTCCCTCCATGTAGATGCAGTTCCATTGAGGACTACATGTTGTGTGCGGTTGGTCAGCCAGTTATGAATCCATCTGGCGGTGATGCTGTCTAACCCATATTCTTCTACTTTATCTAGTAGTAGGTTATGTCTACCTTGTCAAATGCCTTCCTGAAGTCCAAGTAAACTATATCGATGGCATTCCTCTGGTCCACTAATTTTGTCACATTATCAAAGAATGCAATAAGATTAGTCTGACATGATCTGTTTTTGACAAAATCATGTTGGCTTTTGGTTATTATTTTGTTTGCTTCTAGGTGTTTGCTAATTCATTGCTTGATTATTTTTTCCAGAATCTTTCTTGGTATTGAGGTCAGGCTGATGGGTATGTAGTTTCCTGGATCTATCTGGATCTATGCTTCTGGTTTGAGTTCTATTTGTCGCTCAGTAATTTCTTCCAACCATTTCTGAATTTTGCACCAATACTTCCTTGTGATGGGGCACGTCCACCACATATGATAGAATGTTCCAAGCTTGTGGCTGCATCTCCAATATTCTGGGAGCTTCTAGTTACTCCCACATAACACCTCTCCTGCACGAGCTGCACTGGCTACCGGTGGCCTTCCGGGTGTGCTTCAAGGTGCTTGTTACCATCTTCAAATCGCTCCATGGCTCGGGGCCTAGCTACTTGCGTGGCCGTCTCCTGCCACACACCTCCCTGCGTCCAATACGCTCCCACAGAGAGGGCCTACTGAGGGTACCAACCGCCGGTCAGTGCTGGCTAGCGGTGCCCAGGGGTAGGGCCTTCTCTGTGGCAGGGCCGGCCCTCTGGAATGACCTACCCCCCGAACTTCGCACTATCACGGACCTTCCCCTCTTTCGCCGCTCACTTAAAACCTATTTCTTTCAGCAAGCTGGTCTTGCGTAACAGTTTTGACTCTCTTAATATAACATCTGCCAAATACGTATATGGATATTAGACTTTAGGGAATTTTAGCATAGGTGGGTTGTATTTTAATGTTCTTAAATTTTAGTACAGGTTTAATTTAATTCATTTTTAATTTTGTATATATTGTATGTTTTATATGGTTTTTTAATTTTTCCTGTACACCGCCCCGAGTCCCTTCGGGGAGAGGGGGCGGTTTATAAATCTAATAAATTAAATTAAATTAAATTAATTTGAGGGCTAAATTTGGGTACATTTTGGCCAAACTCGCTAGAGGCAAATGCCATCTATAAAATATTTTATAGAGATGCTACCGCCGTCGTAAATTTATAATTTCTTTCCCATAATTTATCCCATTTTTCTAACTCTGTATTATGGCCAAAATCTCTTCCCCAGCTAATCATTGTCTCCTTTACAGTATCATCAGGATTGTATTGTTGAAATACAGTATTAAATTCATGAGCATTGGCAGCATGAGCTACTGTTAGGTCCAGGCAAGAAGCAAAAAAATGTAATCGAATATCGAATATCGAATATTTATTTGTATAACTGCATCCTCTCCCCTAGGGGACTCGGAGCGGTGTACAGGGAGGAATAAAACAGCATAAAATATATACATGAATACAATAAATACAATAAAAACAAATTAAATTTCACTATCCCTGCACTAAAATTCCCATTTAAAATTTACAATCCCTAATCCCTGGGCAGATACATTAAGCCTTCATATATGAAAACAGAAGAGACCTACAGACCTCTAATTCTTCTATATAACCTCATAGAAACACCTTCATTTCTTTATATGACCTCATGGTGATGTCACCACATTTTCTATAGTACCCGATTTTTTTTAAAGATAGAATTCAGCAAATAAATATTATTCCAAAGTAACTCAGGCCTGACAGAAGAATGGAGCACAATAACCTGCTGGGAATGTGAAAAGTCCCAACTGGGAACATTTGCAAAGTAATTTATTACATTTTATTGCCTTCTTTAAGAATAAAACGTTAGCACTTGGAATAGACTTCCTAAAAGCATGAGCCCGGAGAAATCAGCATTGGGGTTGTTATGGAAAAAAAACACCACACTGGTTATTTTGAATGAATTCTAATGTGAAAGGGCAAAAAGGGTATGAAACTTCAGCGCTAGGCTTTGAAATATTTAATAACCTTCAGGCACTATGGTCAGCTAAGTGCAGGGCTCCTTTAATTCCCATTATTCTTATTCTCACAATAAAAAGCTCCCTGAAATGAACATTTAAATGAGCCTTCACATTAAAGGGAAAAGGCAGGGATTAGCGGTATAAATATCGACTGTGTATTTTAAGAGCTGTTCTGAAAGAAATCTTCCAACGTTATTTCATTGCAATTTGTGCAATTGCTTTTCGCCTTATAACAGCTACACTTGGTTATTTCTGACCCTTCATTTTTCCTTGGTAAGTGTGAGAATTCTAATGAACCAAAAGCTTTTGAGAAGGGAAAGCCAGGGGGCATTTATTGCTGAGCCAAATGGCTTCATCTGGTGTACAATAGATTCTGATACTATGCATAGAGGTTTGACATTTCCCATCATGGTTAATCAATGCTGCCCTCTTGGAGTTTAAGGTTTACACTGAAAATGAAGGGGTGAAAAAGACTTACTCTTATAAAGCTGTGAAAAACAATTTACTTTTTCCAGATACCCTGTCAAAGGAGGGAGAGCCCATTCACCACAGCCTTATCCCATGCTAGATAAATGGAACCATTACACCTGTCACATAAGTGTCATGGAAATGAGAAAAAAAACTCTATCCCTCTTTGCTACAATGTCAAGAAGCAATCACAATGTGGAAAGCTGCATTAGGTTCGCCACTATGCTAAACGGTAAAGAAACAGTGTGCCCGCCATAAAGTGGCAGAAAATCTAATGGTGCAGAATAATCTTCGTCAAGTTATGTACAGATATTTTTGGCTAAAAGGAGAATTCTGTGCAAGGGAAGTAATGTGGTCCACCGGCAGCCTGCGGAGCTGGCAGCAGATTCGGACAGTGAGGGGGTTGGGGAGAAACATGGGCCAGTCCTGGAGTCTGGGGAAGGTTCAGACAAGGGCTCTGCATTAGAGGCAGAGAGGGGGCCAGGGCCATCTTGGAGTTATGTGCTGCCTCTAGAGTCTGACATCAGGGAGGCAGAGGAACAGGGGGACCCTGTTCCCAGTGCGTGCACAGAGCTGTCAGAAGGCAACAACAGTTAAGACAAAAGGGTAACTTGGGAGTAAGTGTTGGAGATGATTGGTTCCTCCGATAAGACATAAAGGAGGAGCAAAGGCATGTGAGCCTTTGCAGGAAGCAACTTTGTTTGTTCTGGTTGGTTTAAACTCTTAAACTCCATTTTGACTCTGTGCTCTGTGTGGCCTTGCAAAGCTAATTGGTAATTAGGTCTTTGGCAGCATTTCAAGGGAGAGAAAGTGGGTGCTTATCAGCCTTATCCCGAAGGACTTTGGCAGACTTCTGTCAGACTCTTTACAAACTATTTGTAACTCATTAAGGGTTGTGAATGAACATAATTCACAGTTGTTGAAATAAAAAGAGGGGTTTGGGACTAAGGGTGTGATTTTTACTGTCTCAGGAAGCCTAGGTCAGAGCAGCTATCCTTCTCATCTTCCATCAGTTGTGAAAGACCAGGTCCACACATGAAGATTCAGTTCGACTGATTTGTTTGCTAAAAGCCCATGTACAGGAACCTTCTCAACTAATAGTCAGCAGCTGCTTAGTTAAGAGTCAAGGGCACCCAAGGGGGATTGGACTTAGTTTGCCGGTGGCTATATAAGGATTCTAGGCTGATCCCCCTTTTCACTCCGCCCCAAATTCTGACATCTCTTCTCCTATGTCTTTCTTGATAGCTATTTATGACTGATTCTTTCCCAAATTTGGGTATGCAAAACACGTTTATTTTTTTAAAATCAAGTGTTTTATTTGATGAGCTGTCCAGTCCAAGGATAAAATGCAAAACAATTCAGACCAGTAATCCTGAAGATACCTAGCAACTATAGTCTTTGCATAGCATTCTGCTCTCCATGTTGTTGTTGTTGTTGTTGTTGTTGTTGTTGTTGTTATTATTATTATTATTATTATTATTATTATTCACATTTGTAACCCGCACCCATCTCACCACAAGGGACTCTTGTTTTAAGAACCTGCAAAAGGTTGTGTTATTTATTTCTGCAGGTAGAAAGATTTCAGATCTGTTTCTGTGATCTTAGGCAAATACAAATTTCAGCTGAATCTCTCACTTCAGTCAATTGTGCACAAAATGGCCTAATTTCTCTAGGCATTCCTTAACAGGTAGGGTCCAATTTCCAAGCCATTACCAAACTTTCAAAATGGAGGAAACCTCTATGTTGGCTAATGAAAGGAACATGAGTCCATCTCATTAAGAGCCTTCTTCCTGGGTTATCCTTTAAAAGGAGAACTGACCTTATCAATATCAACTGACCAGTACTGGAACACAACTTTTGCTCAGCGGTGACCCTCACAGCACTTTTGTGCTAGAAAGAGAACACACTATAACAACCAGGCTTACTTTCTACACAAGCTGAAAACATTACAAAGAACATAGTAAAAAGATGAGAACAGCCTGAATGAGAAAATTTACATAGAGCAATTTAAAACTAGCGGAAGGATGGGTGCCTGATAGACAGAGATATATTATCCTACCTAGACTAGCTAGATACTGCTGGGTAAAACTTCAGCACTCTAAATCAGCTTTTTCAGCATTGATTGCAGGGGAAATATACAGATTTTTCTGAGAGTCTTCCCATCAGTATTAATGATCTTTACCTGTTCATTTATTGCTGTTCTTTGCTCTGCCACTCATGAGTTACTGGAGGCAAGATGTGAACATAAATAATGTAGCAATAAAGCAACCCTTTTGAATTCACAGTAACGAATATATTGAATAGAGCATAGAGAAAGATTCTGCTGAACATAAGACTAAAAGCATCCTGGGAGGTGCTGAATGATTAGCACTGCACACTTGGAAAGTCTGCCCAATCTGCTTGACAGACAGAGAGAGAGAAGCAGATTTCTATATAAAGGAAAGAAAGAAATAGTCTAATATGCACCACAGAATATGGAAATAAATCATGTGGTCCTGAATATGTTTGCAATTTCCACCCCTTTTATCTAGCACTGATGAAAATAATGTACCTTCCGAGTGTCTTTCCTGTTAAAAATGGCTTCATAATTTTCACGTTTGCCATACTGGTGTTGCACACAAAAAAGATTTCCATAGGAAGCAGAATTAGGTATTTGAGTTAAAAGGGGAAATACTTCATAATAAAAATGGCCATTGCCTTGTCCCTCTCATAGGCACTGCTTTTCTAGGTTCATCTTCAACAGCTTGGCTTTGACAAACAGCCACGGAATTGGATTACATGTTTCAGCAGAAGGGCATAAAAATAAGAACGAATGGAAGATTTATCATTGTAAAAGTGGGTACCTGAGCAGAGGATGGGCACAAATAATCACATGTTTGGTAGGAGACATAACATCCCTCACAGAGGCATGAACAAAGATTTTCTAAGTCCACGTGGCTCTTTTCTATGTCACATTGGAGTCAGTATATAGTGCCGCCACGCTTTACATTATTGATATGAAAAACATGGCCCCTTTATGGGGGGGACTAGATGATGATGGTGATGATCATGATGAAGATTATTTAAGTCCTGTATTGTCTCCACTCTTGTACTGAATTCACAGTAACCCATAAAACTCCCTATAATATCACAAAGCTTTCACAAAGTATATGAAAATTGTAATACACAAAGGGGGAATCCGAATAGCAAAAGTATACTATCTATACATAAAAATATTATAACAGCAGTATATAAATAGCAAAACAATCAAACATACAGAGGAGAGGGTCTTGATTTTTCCTCAAGCACGCTGTTGTGTACAGCTTTTAGAGGTGTGTGGATAGCTTGGAAGGAGCCTTCCTATCTTCATGAAATCTACAATCAACCGAGGTCTAAGTTTAATCCCGGCAAGTCTTTCTTAGTCCTTTACATGCAGTGGGGATGTTTGCACCTCAAGCATGTTGGGGAATGTACTACAGATAATAGATTAGCAGAGAAAGAGTTTGCTTCTCCAGCTCCTCTTGCTCTGTGCTTAAAGTCTTCTATAGAAGCTGGGAACTTTTTCAATTTCTTTTATTACATACATATAAAATAGATATAGAGCACTACAGAATTTTGTTGTTATCTCCCGTGTGATAAAAAAAAATGCTCTGTAGAAATCTCTGCTTCATCTCAATAATATTTCAACTTGTTTTGCTTTCTTCCTCTGAACATCTGACAAAATGACCTATGGGCTTGGGAACCAAAGTTCACTTTTCAGTGCTGCTCTCTTTTTTTTTTCTGTAGGCTTATTTTGCAATTAAACTAATCCCTGCTGGCATGTGGACACTGGGTCTAATTGCATCATTAGACAACTGCCTTATTAACTGATCTACAGTGACAAGCCAAATGTATCTTTTGAATTCCAGGGTCTCAGCACATTATTCAAAATCTTTTGTATGTCATCTCACAACACATGGGCACACTCAACCGTAGTTTAAGATGGGAAACTGGAAGCATCAGACCAAATTAAATTGAAAAAAATGCTAGGGAATCCCTGGAAGACTGGCATTTGGACAAATCAGTTATCAATCCATAGATAGTGAAACCATATTTACACACCATTCAAAATAGACAATAAAAAGCCAAGAAGGAAACAAAAAGACCAGAACACAAACTCTCCCGTAGCCAATATATAGATAAGCAGGGACTAATACCAGACAAACAATCAACTAGAAAATAATTTCCTAATCAAGGAGCTACCAAGAAGAAAACCACACACCCCACCAACACTGACAAGGAGGAGGCACTGCTGATGTTACCTATATGTTCATTGGGTAATGAAACATCTTCAAACAAGCAACCAAGCTCAAAGAGTATCAAGGGTTCCATATAATCCATGATCTGAATTCAAATGTTCAACTATGCAGCCCTTTCCATTTCAGTGAATACTCCTGACAAGGTTAAGTTTAGCATTTTTCAGTACTGCAAATTCAATGTCTTATTAATAATGAAACACTAGATGTGATCAACTTCAAAAACACTTTCCACAAAGCTAGACTCATAGAAACAAATAAATACAATATTTAAGGTGCATCTTTACTCTACTTCCTGATACTCGTGCCATTTTTCACCCCTAATACAGATACGCCTTGACTTACAACCACAATTGGGACTGTAACTTTCTTTTCTGAGTGATGAGGTTGTTAAGTAATTTTTTCCCCAATTTTACAAAGATTTTTGCCATGGTCGTTAAGGGACTCATACGGTCATTCAGTAAACCCATCCTCCCCCTTTGATTCTGCTTGTTGGAAGTCCCATAGAAAGATCACAAATGGCCACCATGTGACCCTGGGACACCGTAACTGTCATAAATACACGTCAGTTGCCAAGCGCTCAAATTTTGATCACAGGCAAAAGTTGCAAGTGTGAGCAAGGTCATGACTCAGCTTTTCAGTGCTGTCATAACTTCCAACTGTTGTTAAAAAGAATAGCAAGTTGAAGACTATGTGTATGTACATTAAAAATTGGAAGCATAGGGCTGTAATCAAGGGTGACCGTCCTATAGTACAGTGATGACGAACCTTTTCAGCATTGAGTGCCAAAAAGGGAGCACGTGTGTGCTCATCTGGGCCGCAACCTGGAAAAGAAGCTGCAAAGGGCACATGCACGTGCCTGAAAATGAATTATCGTTTTCTGTCATACACATATGCACAGGCCAGCTAGTCTTCTGTGTTTCTAGTGTGCATGCATGCCTGAAGATCAGCTGACCAGCACGCATATGCATGCATGAAAATGGAAGACCAGATCTGCCACTTTCCGGCACTGCCACACGCATGAAAGTCAGCTGATCATCGTACGCGCATGCACACCAGAAACCCGGAAGAGGAATGAGCATGCTGACATGCCAGGCGACATGGCTCCACGTGCACTTCGGGCACGTGTGCCATACGTTTGCCATCACAGCTATAATACATTAGACATTGCTGTCAGAATATTTTCTTCCTATCCTCCCAACGGCTAACACACGAAATCTCTTTAGACTTGATAGGAGGGTAGGAGGAGAAAAAATGGAAAGTGATTATGGGAGACATAAATTCCCATGATATTGAAGTTAGCTTTACACAATATGTGAATTACACATGCACATTTATCAGAATGACTTGTTCTGCCTCTCAACTTATGGCAGGGATGGGGAGTGTCCCATTTTGGCATAATGTTGTTGTATACATGATGTACAATGGCAATAAAGGCTATACTATACTATAATAGAAAAAGCGAGAAATCCTTACAATTTTTTAAAGCAAGATTTATTGCACAGTACATCCATATTTTTTTGCATATGTATATTCCCATCACACTTCCCCTTGGGGGGATGGGCATCATTATGCAAAGTACATAAAAGGAGTAAGAAATAGCAAGTCAAAAAAATTAAGGCATGATGCTGTTTCTTGTGGTGATTAAGTTGCTGTTGGCTGACATAGCAGGTGAGTTCCATCCAAATCATGAAAGCTGGCTGCTTGACTTTGGGCCAGTCAGTCTCTCTCAACCCAACTCACCTCACAGGATTTTTCTTGTGGAGGAAACAGGAGGAGGAAAGAATATTAGATAGGTTCACTACTTTGAATTGCTAATAAAGTAGTGAAAACAAGATTTAAAAAATTTCCCCCTTTATCTATGGAAGACACAAGCAGCTATTAGGTTTTTGATCTACCAAGTGAGATGCATAAAATTCATCTTCTCCATATGGACCGATTTAATTAAAATGATGTATCTGGGTATTTGATACTAATATGTCTCTGAAGCTGGAGCTACAAAAATGCCTCAGGTAAGGAATTCAAAAGGCTACTGCAACCATCACTTTTTAAAAGGTTATTTCCTTTCCTTTCCTTCACAAATTTCATACAATTCGAAGCTTATCATTCCAGCCTATCTATCATTCAAGTTTATCTGATCATATACATTTGACCAGTGCCTCTCTGAACTAAATGTTTAAAGTTCAATGTCTCTCAAAACTGGAGAAAACATGGATCACAAAACTATTGCCCAGAATGGCTGTTCAGCATCATTCACCACTAATTCTCATTGAAAATGAGATCTCCTGGGTTTCAAAGACAAATCTTTCCAAGCCTTCCCCAGAAAGAAAATCAGAAATCAAGCCAGGGAGGGAGGGAGGGAGGGAGGGACAGAGAGACAGAGAGACAGAGAGAGAGATTTGTATAATATTTTCTATATATTCTATATACTGTACAGATACATAGATCATCTATTTATATAGTATTTTCTATATATTCCTACACAAAAATACCCAGTGTTTACTCTTTTTTAAAATTAAAATCAGTTGTAAGGTAAAATACAAATAGAAACAAAAGTTAAGACAAATTTTAAAAAGAAGAAGAGAGATGCAGAGAGAGGAGAAAGAAAAAAAAGTAGTGGCTTCCGACTTTTTTCAGTGCAGTAGAATATAAAAATTTACAACCTCAGCTTTTTGCTTTACATTACTAAATGATTTCAAGCCATTTCTATAATAACAAAGTCGTTCTAGTGATCAAAACCTAAAACAAAAAGTTTGAGTCGGTTTGGAGTATCCAGCCCAGAAGTGGCTTCCAAATAGAAACAAAACTAGATTCTCTTCTTTAATTAATTTTTTTTTAATCATATTTATATCCCGCCCTTCTCCACGAAGGACCCAAGGCAGCGCACAGGAATTTATAAAACATACAAAACGATCAATACAAAATTTAAAAACATATTAAATTACAATCCTATGCTAAAACCAATTAAAATCCCCAGTTTAAAACTATGTAAAATAGCCCCGACGGGAGGTTAAATAGTCGATTTTGCCATCTCTGCCATCTCCATCACCTCTACCATCCATTCTTCCTTTGTGGGAATTAGTGTGCCTTTCCATATTTGTGCATATAAGATTCTTCTCACTGTCGACATATACAGTATACTAACAGAGTTCCAGCTTTTCTTTCACACTCTCCATCCATCAAACCTAAAAGGAAAACATCTGGTTTCACTTTTATATTTATTTTAAGAATCTTCTCAATTAGAATAAAAATGTGATCCCAGTATTTCTTTGCTTTATCGCAAGTCCACAGGGGATTGGGTCGCTGAGTTGCCTTTTACACAATCACTGCTGTGCTTGTCTGCATTAATTTCTTAATTTCTTTCTCCTTAATTTATGTATCTTAACCCCCTCCGCCTCCCTTCATCCACCTCTTCCTAAGGGGTGTGTGGGGGAAAGAGCCCTGCTGTTCCTGGAATGAAAATCGCATTATGCTTCCTAAGTCACAGTCAAAAGACTAGGTACTTTGTTTGCAGAAGCTGGGAGGGTCTCTAGCTGGACTTCCACCCTACCCAAGAAGCCCTCCACCCTCCTGGCTGTCCAACCTCCACCTCAGAAGCAGGAAAGAGGCTGAGGAGCTGCCTTTGTGCTGCTCTTTCATTGGCATGATTAGAGCCACCTATGGCTGTTCTGTGGCTGTCCTTTGTCTGAGGACTGCCACAGTGCTGGTCCTACACAAATGCCCCCCACTAAAGCAGGAAATTGGCTTTCCAGGAGAGAGCCTAAAGCAGAGGGTGAAAAGCTTCAGCTGGCCAATTGAAAGGACTTGCCTTTCACGGCAATCTTAAATTACCATATACAATTAGGGTTGTGTCACCCACTATTTAATGAGTCCTCATCAGCTGCCTGCCATTCAGCCCAGACGTATGCACAGGCAGGGCCCATCATGACTGGCACGTCTCTCCCTGAATTAACACAAATGAATCTGGCATTAATTGGACGGGCTGAACAAACATTATTGCTGCTAGCACCAAAGCGTATCCTTACACTCCTAGAACCGTAAATCTCCTTAAGCTTTCTGTAATCAAATGCCCCATGTTGGTACATTAAAGCCTCACAAATGTAAGGTGAAGCCCAGACAGAAGGCCGTTAAAGGAAAGATTAACGCACACAGGAAGAATTGTCGTTTGGATTTAGCTGATTAAGATAAATGAATTTGGTCGTGTAGGCACTGCTAAGGTCAATGGCAGAAGGAAGAATTAAGATTGACTGACAGGACAAATATATACATATGCACACATACACACACATATTCATTCACTGTGTCACTGATACATTATTATTTTTATCAAGGAAACAGCAATCTGTTTTGACTCCAAGAAAAAAGATTAGTCTTTCCTTCAATGAAATATCAGCATCAACAATTTTCTTTTCTAACCTCACATTGGTCCCTGTCGTCTATGCACTGAACTTTTACCTGGAGAATCAGGGTTATAATTCCAGAGTTGCTTTTCAGGCTGAGATGGACAGCATGTAAACTTAGCAAATAAATATATACAGACACAACTAAACAATACTGATTTCCTGTACTGTGGGGTTTCAAAAAGGCCAGAGATAATAGACATGACGCACTCTAAGCCACTGAAATATGCTATTGAAATAATTTATGCTAGCATTAAGAAGGGACAATTTGGTGTAGTGGTTAGGGCATCAGGCTGGAAACCAGGAGACTATGAATTTTAGTCCTGCCTTAGGCATAAAGCCAGCTGGGTGACCTTAGCCAGTCCCACTCTCTCAGCCCTAGGAAGCAGGTAATGGCAAACCACTTCTGAAAATCCTTGCCAAAAAAATTTGCAGAGATTGATCCAGACATTTAGCAAGAGTCAATGCTGACCTGAAGACACCAAAAAAAGAAATCATTGTGTCACTGTTTCTCATCATTTACTAAGAATAATTTTTATTCATGTAAACTCAAAACCAGGACTCAGTGGCTAAGATGCTGAGCTTGTCAATCAGAAAGGTCAGCAAAGCAGTTCAGTGGTTCGAATCCCAAGCGCCGTGTAATGGAGTGAGCTCCCATTACTTGTCCCAGCTTCTGCCAATCTAGCATTTTGAAAGCATGTAAAAATACAAGTAGAAAAATAGGTACCACCTTTGGTGGGAAGATAACAGTGTTCCGTGAGCCTTCGACATTTAGTCATGCTGGCCACATGGTCACAGAGACGTCTTCGGACAGCACCGGCTCTTCGGCTTTGAAACAGAGATGATCACTGCCCCCTAGAATCAGAAACAACTAGCACAAAAGTTCAAGGGGAACTTTTACATTTTATACTCAAAACCAACCCTACTGAGTTCAACAGGACTTAGAGCCATTAACTGTATCTTGACAGCATCAAAATACTCAACTCTGAAAAATAAAATGGTAGTTTGAAATAAATAAATTTTAATTCATAATATGAGATAATCAATGCTATTTCACTCTACTTTTTCATGCCCACCAGGCACAAGAACTCTATTTTTAAAAATGAAATTATGGCACCCTATTGAAAATGGAAACTGGGGATAAATGTAAGAAATTACAAAAATCATGCAACTTGAATCAAGCTAATCAAGTAAAATTAGGGATAATCCAACAGTGTTAATCACATTCAAATCACTAAGGTTAATATTTATACATCCACCAAGAGATTCAGAAACATATTTTTTGAACACTTGGTCCAAAGGAGCAAAATATAATGATCAGTTTTTTAAATGGATAAAAGAAATGAGGAGGACCCAATTACAAATATGAAAAGATCAGTATTAGTGGATTTGCTGAAATCATAGAACTTTGCCAATGCTGTTAATTAAGGCAAATAACAGAATGATAATTTAGAATCAAGTTCAGCAACATTGTCATCCATTACCTAGCTAAAAGATACCCAGGAGTTTAAAATAAAAAATTCTATTTTAAAGATATAAAGATCACATAATTAACTAGTATTCTATTTTTTGCAACAAAAAATATATATATCATATTTGGCTATCTCACAAGATATCAGGTTGAGATGGAAGCTTAACTGATAGCAAATTTTGATTTAAAACATTCCTAAGGAATCACATAATTTCCTAAAATTTAAAAGTTAAGTTTGGAAGGATTTCTGGATAAAGCATCAACTTTCAAGAATTCTAAGCATCTTTTGTTCCCTGTTCTGATCTTGCATTGTGTGCAAAATAACGTCCAGGTACAGCCAACTTTGTACATGACTAAAAAGCAAAAGGCCTGTTGGTCAGAGAAGGGAGTAGATCTTTCAACTGCTTCCCAAAGTGGCCCTGCCCTTTATCCCTCAAACGCTCAAATTAGGGTAACCATATAGAATAGAATAGAATTCTTTATTGGCCAAGTGAGATTGGACACACAAGGAATTTGTCTTTGTGCATATGCTCTCAGTGTACATAAGGAGAATAAAATACATTCATCAAGAATCAAAAGATACAACACTTAGTGATAGTCAAGGTTACTAATAAGCTATCAAATCGTATTTGAAAACAATATAAACTGAAAGACAAAAGCAACATGGTTATAGTAATAAGTTGGAAAAGACAGATACTAGTAAGGAAGAGAAGAAGAATAGTAATATTGTCTTAGTAAATGATTTGACAGTAGTGTGGAAATTAGTTGTTAAGCAGAGTGATGGCATTTGGGGGGAAACTGGCCTTGTGTCTAGTTGTTCTGGTGTGCAGTGCCCTATAAAGTCATTTTGAGGGTAGAAGTTGAAACAATTTATGTCCAGGAAGTGAGGGATCTGTAGATATTTTCACAGACCTCTTTTTGACTTGTGCATTATACAGATCCTCAATGGAAGGCAGGTTGGTAGAAATTGCTTTTTCTGCAGTTCTAATTATCTGTTGAAGTCTGTGTTTGTCTTGTTTGGTTGCAGAACCAAACCAGACAGTTATGGAGGTGCAGATGACAGACTCAATAATTCCTCTGTAGAACAGAATCAGCAGTTCGGCAGTTTGTTATGCTTTTTTGATGATGTTTTTGATGATTCTAACAGTCCTGGATTCTGACAGCTGTATTCTCAGTGACATCTGACCACAATTTCCTTCTAAATCTCTCATCTGAATGGTTGAAAGCTAGAAAGAGGTAGAGAGGTCATTCTTGGAGACTGCCTGGACCAGTCCCTGCAGCTTTCTTGGCAAGGTTTTTGAGAAGTATTTTGCCTTTGTCTACTTCTTAGGGCTGAGAGAGAGTGACTGGCCCAAGATCACCCAGCTGACTTTGTGCCTAAGACAGGATTAGAACACATGATCTTCCAGTTTCTAGCCTGATGTTTTAACCATTAGACCATACTGGTTTGACTAAAGCTTGCAATGAAATTAAAAATGGTTAAGAAAAGAATCCAAACAATATTGGTGGAAGAATCCCAATTAGCTGTTTTATTGCTCAAGCTTAAACATAGGAATCTTCTCAGGTTAATGGTTTGCATCTGGGTGAGACTAGATAAGCTTCAAGGGGAGATCAGACTTTGCCTTCTTGTGCCCACATAGGGATTCTAGATTAAGCCACTGTTTGAGTCCCCCAATTAATTCAACCAGACTCTTTCCTACAGTTCTTTACATGCTCAGCCAGATGTTTTGACTGAATTTGGCACATGTACTTATCACCTTCATCCAGACTTTTAATGTTATTTCCATTTAGCATCTTGATTCCTTCAGTTTGCACTATTATTAGAACTTGGAACTGAGGAGAAATTTCTTGACAGTTAGAACAATTAATCAGTGGAACAGCTTGCATCCAAAAGTTGTGAATGCCCCAACACTGGAAGTCTTTAAGAAGATGTTGGATAGCCATTTGTCTGATATGGTATATGGCTTCCTGCCTAGGCAGGGGGTTGGACTAGAAGACCTCCAAGGTCCTTTCCAACTCTGCTATTGTATTGTATTCCCTGTTTAGATTCCCTGTTTAGAGTAGAGTAGAGTAGAGTAGAGTAGAGTAGAGTAGAGTAGAGTAGAGTAGAGTAGAGTAGAGTAGAGTAGAGTAGAGTAGAGTTGAATTGAATTGAACTGAATTGAATTGAATTGAATTACTTATTGGCCAAGTGTGATTGGACACACAAGGAATTTGTCTTTGGTGCATAGGCTCTCAGTGTACATAAAAAGACAAGATACATTTGTCAAGAATCATAAGGTACAGCACTTAATGATAGTCATGGGGTACAAATAAGCAATCAGGAAACAATATCACTATAAATCGTAATGATACAAGCAACAAAGTTACAGTCCTGCAGTCAAAAGTGGGAGGAGATGGGTGGTGAGAACAATGAAAAGACTAATAGTAATAGTAATGCAGCCTTAGTGAATAGTTTGACAGTGGTGAGGGAATTATTTATTTAGCAGAGTGATGGGTTTTGGGGGAAAACTGTCCTTGTGTCTACTTCTCTTGGTGTGCAGTGCTTTATAGCATCATTTTGAGAGTAGGAGTTGAAAACATTTATGCCCAGGATGTGAGGGGTCTGTAAATATTTTCATGGCCCTCTTTTTGTCTCGTGCAGTGTACAGGTCCTCAATGGAAGGCAGGTTGGCAGTAATTGTTTTTTCTGCAATTCTGATTAGTTCATGGTGGGTGTGACACATTTGTTCAGTCCAAACTCCACAGCAATAGCTACAGTGCAGGAGCACCCCACAGATTAGAAAAATAATGATGAGGACAACTGCAATTGAGCAAAGTCCTGTCCCTCTTTAACATACAATACATCATACAAAGCTTTGATCCTGCATTTCATGGCCATTGTTTTGACTTCTTTTGATGCTTCTTCCACATGTCTGACTTAGCAAATTAAATTATTTTGATTCCAAGGCTATTTCTCACTCATCTTTTTCAACAAACATCAGAAATGTATTTTGGAGTATACATTGTTTTTATTGCTGGGAATTTAAACCCGGTTTTCACGATAGGTATTGAATGTACTAAACAGTTTGTGATAAACAGCATAATTACCATTTCTTTGAATGGTTCTTGCCATTAGCATTGCAGCAAATTAAATAATTACCTCTGTGTTCTTTCACTGTAGGAATTTGGAGTCTCTTCTTGGCTGACCAGCAATTTCATGTTACACTGTTTTGGCTCCCCGACTCAGCAGCAGCTGAAGCCAATCACCACAGCCCGGATGGCCCATTCAGTCTCCTGTCCCAGGGATGACCTCCAACTGTTTATGATCACAATCGATTTTGTGGGGAGGAAGGAGAAAAGCATACTCCATCAGCATCTGATGGGGGAAAGATAGGGGAACTAAAGACTGTGTGCATCAGCATTTCAAAAAGTAGGAAGGAAAACGGGCCTTTCTCTTCTTGAGGATGGCCTGTATCTGAACATAAACTAAACCATTCGGCCTATTGTCTCCTCCCTCTTCAAAATTGTCTTATTGCCACAAAAGAATTAAGCAGGAAAGAAGAGCTTGATAGGTTTCTGGTTTATAGCAAAACTATAGTCTGCTCCAGCTACTGTCCTTAGCATATTATTATTTTGAAATGTGATGGGTGGGATACAGCCCTTGGTTTCAAATGGCAGAATAAGAATTCATCGGCAAATGTAACATGATTTCTAACAGACTGAGTCAAGACTGTAAACAGCAAGTGACAGTTCTTAGCTACAGTGTGTTTGGCTGATTCCCCCAAATCTGAGAAAGGTTGGATCTGTTTAAATGCATGAATGGGGAAACACTAGGAAATCCTACAGTTACTGTATACACAGATTTGGAATGTGAAGCTTCATCCCAGAAGATAATATCAAGCCCTTTTTTTTTCCGATTGCTGCCATGAAAATGACAGACCACATGCATTCAGGTTTGGATCAGAGGTGTTATTCAGCAGGTTCTGACCAGTTCTGGAGAACCGGTAGTGGAAATTTTGAGCAGATCATAGTACCGGTAAATACTATCTCTGACTGGCCCCGCCCCCATCTATTATCTGCTTCTCAAGTCCCAGCTGATCATGAGGGAATGGAGATTTTGCAGTATCCTTCCCCATGCCCACCAAGCCACACCCACAGAATCGGTAATAAAAATGTTGAATCCCACCACTGGTTTAGATGTACAAATTAGGCATGAGATAGACATGTTTCATTGATGAATAGTATATATTGATAGTGTTCTAAGAAAATGTGGCCTTTGTTTACAAGATATTTCTTATGAGATCATGTGCAGTGTCTGTGTGAGCTTGTTTGGAGATCCTAGCAGGAGAAGGCAGCCATTGTATATCTTTTACTGAAGAGCAGCACATTCCTTCCATCTAGGATGGTTCTCCTCTTCAGCAAGTACACAGCTTTGAGAGGGACCCACATGGAGTGATGAGGGAGGAAGGGGACACCCACCTAATTAACTCAACCCTGGTGATCAATGGAGTGGCAGATGTTGCAGTCAGATGAGCCTACAAGTCTCTATGCATGTTTTTCTTACTCGCTACCAGTAACAGTTGGGCACATAACACTCCTTTCCCAAGACTGTACTCACTCCATAGCTTTGATGAAAAAAAATTGTGATCCATGAAAGTTTAACCAATAATAAATAATGTCAGGATTGGTTTGAGCCTGGACCTCGAGCCTGGACCTCGAGTTTTTCAAACTGCAAGCTCCATTACCTTGATGGCATATAAAGCCATTGTGAATGTACTTATTTTATCTTCCATTTTATTAGAAAGTAAAAGTGCAGTCATTAATATGTGTACTTAGTTATATAAAACAGACAAGCAATATATTAATTTACCACAGACCTTTCCAATAGAAGTATGTGTCATTAAATTTAGTAAAAATGATTTCTGAATAGACATGTAAAACAGCGGTCCCTAACAATTTTGGATCCACAGACTGGCAGTGGCAGCAGCAGGGTGGAGAGAGGATGGTTATGCACATGGAACCTAATTCTGAACATGCACAAATAAAGCTTCATGTACTTGCCCACCGCTTGTGCGGCCCAGTTCCCAACAAGCCATAGACCAAAACTGGTTCACGGACGGGGATTAGGGTCCCCTGATGTAAAGGACTCCCCCCAGTGGTGGGATCCTGCCAGTTTAACAAACCAGTTTGGTGATTGTGCACTTCGTGCATATGCACAGTTTTAAGAAAATTTACCTTCCTTGTTACTGCTGGGGTGTAACACAGCTGAAGCCGGGCAATCTGCTCTGCCGCATGAACGGACTGAGAAGATATAGGTCAGTAAAGTGCAAGGGCAGCTGGGACACCTGATCGTTGGAGCTACCGGTTTTCCCGAACCGGCCTGAACAGGTAGAATCCCACCCCTGATTTCCCCACTGATATCCTAAGCAAAATTCAAGGGTATAATTTTAAACAGTAAAGTCCTATTTCTTCTATATATGCTCAATCAACACTGCAGCTAGATTCTTCATGCCATGCCAGCTTTATAGCTATACAATTTATACAGTTGCCATTCAGTCAGAATGCATCATCTCTTCAATAAGTGTTTATGCACATGGGTGCAGATCCGACATTTCCTTAAGTGGCATTCTGCTCATTTCATGTTCCTACTAAGGCAGGGAGCAGACAACCTACAATCCACAACCCTATGAGGCCCCTGATTATTAAAAGTATATATATCTGATCTCTAGAACCACATGGATCTTTTTCTTTCTTTTTTGGCAATTGGTTGTTCACCATGATCATCGCCATGGAAATAGAGGGCCAAATTCCTGCATCTGATGAACTCTTTTAACCAACCAGCAATGATGGATAATACATATATACACACAGAGAAAGACAGCTTCCAACAAATGTTACAAATCCAGAATGGAGAAACATGAACCAAAAGACATAGGCATGTCATTAACTTTTCTTCTTCTTTTTTATAGAAAAACTTCCAGTTTAGAGACATGGGGAAATCTTCCTACTATATGTCCTACCCATCATACAACCATTTGCAGATCATGTTTTGCTAACATGTTTTGCCAGCTTTTTGCTCCTTTGTCTTTATAGATATATTATTATGTCTTATGTTTTTGTTGTTGTTGTTGTTAGTTGCGAAGTCATGAATGACCTATCATAGACACTGTTCCTCCAGGCCTTCCTGTCTTCTACCATCTTCTGGAGTCCATTTAAGTGCACGCCGACTGTTTCTGTGACTCCATCCAGCCACCTCATTCTCTGTCATCCCCTTCTCCTTTTGTCCTCCATCTTTCCCATCATTAGAGACTTTTCTCCAGTGAGTCCTTCCTTCTCATTCGGTGGCCAAAGTATTTGAGTTTCATCTTCAGGATCTGGCCTTCTAAAGAGCAGTCAGGGTTGATCTCCTCTGACTGGTTTGATTGCCTTGCAGTCTGAGGGACTCGCAGGCGTCTTCTCCAGCACCACAGTTCAAAGGCCTAAATTCTTGTTTTTACTTTATGAATTACCCATTGTCCCTGTGATCTAGGTGGTGTACACATTTAAATGAGAACTACTACTACTATTTCATCAATATAGCTTGGGAAGCTGGAGGGAGGGGGTATCTTTCTGTTAGCCATCTCCACCCAGTATACAAGCACCTTCTTCAAAGTACACCAGTCAGCAGCTGAATTTATTTTTTTAAAATAGCCTAGATCTTCCAGCCTCTGAAAGTCTTTAGCTTTTCATGTCACATCTCTTTGTATAAGCAGGTTCTGCCTGGTTTAATATTTCTATTCATGCTCCATTTGAAAAGCGAGCATTAGAAGAAAAAGAAATAGAACTCCTGAATGTTAAGGGAATAGAAGAGAGTGTTATGTGCTCACTTAAGATAATAAGCTGAGGCCTAAATACGCTGCTCAGCTGAAAGCTGAAAGGCACAGCTATTTGCTTCTCAGTTCTTCTTCTAGAAACTTCGAAGCTTAGGAAGAACAGTGGATAAATTGCCAAATATAAGATTTATCTACATTGGACCTGCAGCTAATGCTGACCTTTGGACCTTTTTTAAAAAAAAAACTTGTTTCTTGGGTGGTGGGAGACTTAGTTTGTTTGCAAAATTAAGAACAAAAGCTGAGAAGCAAAAATGAATAATACTACTATTTTTCATCATAAGGCCTTCATTTTCATAAGGGGCTGAGCAACCTGTGTCATTGTTCTTTCTATAACTCACTAGTTTTCTGCTGTTGTTACAATGGAGTTCTGAATAAGTGTTTCTTTGTAAATCAGGTGCCTTCCAATTACCTCTCATTTCAGTGCACTGAAGTTTTAATTGATGGAATTGTCCTCCTTAAATGTTGGAGATTGGAAGAAGGTTCAGGATGGAATGCCTATCCCACTTCAGAAGAGTAAAACTTTTGATCCAGGGGTGGGTTCTGGCAGGTATTACTGCCAGTTTGCTTGTGTGCGCACCACGCGTGCCCTTGATATGCACTGCACGTGCATGCACAGCGCAATAAAAATTGTTCTGTGCATGTGCAGAAGCGAAAAACAAGATGGCGCCACTGTAGGAGAACCAGTTCAGAGGCGTGGCAGGCCTGGGTCGCTGCCAGTTCCAGCGACCCAGGTCGCCAAACCACTACCGGTTCAGGCAAACTGATCCAAACCGGTAGGAACCCACCACTGCTTTGATCTACTTGGACTGACAGCACCAGTTCAGTTGGCATGTTCTAAAACTTCTTAGGAAATCTAGAAAAGCATTTTTGGCATTGAGACAAAGGTGCTGTTTTGACACCTTCCCAAATTTACTTCTGGTGGACTCGTAGGCCAATTGTGGTCCCAAACGACATTTGGTGATAGTATTATATACTATCTGTCAGAAAGAGGAGGAGGAGGAAGAGGGGGAGGAGGAGGAGGATTAAAGTCTTGCAACCAATATTCATAGCAGTTGAAACTGAATTCATAGTTGAATGTTCTGAGATACTGGTGTACCCAAACATGCATTTCTGAATCAGTTAACATATGCAACATATGCAGCATTCATATGCAACATATGAATGCTGCACTGGCTGCCTGTGGCCTTCCGGGTGTGCTTCAAGGTGTTGGTAACCACCTTCAAAGCGCTCCATGGCATGGGACCTGGTTATCTGCGGAACCGCCTCCTACCACATACCTCCCTTCGACCTGTCCGCTCTCACAGGGTGGGCCTCATCAGGGTGCCGTCTGCTGGACAATGCCGGCTGGCGGCCCCCAGAGCGAGAGCCTTCTCTGTGGCAGCCCCTGCCCTCTGGAATGGCCTACCACCCGACCTTCGCACGATCACGGGCCTGCGCCTCTTCCGCCGGGCTCTAAAAACATACCTCTTTCACGAGGCCGGCCTGGCATAGCTCTAAATTTTAATCTTATTTTAGAAATGGGTTTTAATTGATAATTTTAGCACGGGTTCAACTTAATTTAATTTATTTTTAATATTTCTGTATTTATTGTTTTTTACATTTTATTCTTTTCCTGTGCACCGCCCTGAGTCCCATCGGGAGATAGGTGCGGTATATAAATTTGATAAATAGTAATAAATAGTAATAGTAATAGAATTCCATTTCAGAGGATGGAAGAATCTTGAACTTAAACATGCTGGTATGGTTAGTTTATTACTCTGTTCAACCACTTCTAGGAAATCTCACTGACTGAAAAAGTCTCTTAGAAACCTCCCTTTTCCAAACACTTGGCACAAATCTTATTCGCAAAGCAATTGTAAAGCAGGATGTGTGGGCACTAAAATGGTAAAATGCTCCTCTGATAAATTTTTTTCCTAGTCTATAATTAGCAATAAAGAACAGCCATTTCCTAAACATCATGCAGGCTATAAATTATGAAGCCTGCAGGTTGGTAATTAAGAAAATAATTCTTTGCCAAGCAAAGAATACATTTAATTCTTATTTTAAAAATGTATGGCAAACACTCTTTAAAAGATTTACACTTATAAGCAAGCTTTTGCTTTGTTCTTTCCCTTTTGTATGAATCATAGATCAATGCACTGAATGGATTTTTTCCGAGATAACATGACAGCTTTATGTATAGAGCTCAGGAAGCATCATACTTTCTGTACACTCCAAACTAGATCCACAAATACGTTTATCTCATCTGATGCAATCCCTCACCATTCAAATCAATAAAAATTGCAACTCCTGGAATTTGAGCCAGGAGTTAGCAATCGCTCCAGATCCAGAAACCATATTTAACGCCAAAATGAAACCTGCTTAACTTTTGTAACATACATAATATCCCTTTCTGTCTTGTTCCTTTCGTTTTGTCTCTTCTGTCAACACTACTAAGAGCTTGGAATGTTTCTTTTGCTGTAGATTGCCCAAATCCTCTTTTTTTTCCTCCCCTTGGAGACCTCTTTGATCATTTCCCCAGTTAGGAAAGCCCTAAAACAGATACTGAGGTACTGCTGATATGGGCAGCCATATCATCTCTAAAGGTAAGGTAAAGGTTCCCCTGCATATGCCTGCTAGTCATTTCCAGCTCTAGTGCTCCAGTGGTTGGTTGACATTTTTTTTACTACTGGTTCAGACGTATTCCCATGCACGCGATGCTTTTGTGCACTTGGGTGGGTGGGCAGAGCCTCCAGTTCGCTATTACCAGTTTGCTACTACTGATCTGAGGCAAACCGGGAGCAACCCACCTCTGTGGTGCTCATCTGAGTTTCGAAGAGCAGTGGTGAGTTCCTACCAGTTCGGACTGGTTTGGCCAAACCAGTAGTGGTTTGGGGGCCTGGGTTGCTGGAACCGACAGTGACCCATGCCTGCCATGCCTCCAAACTGGTTATCTGGATGGCACCTATGGCGCCATCTTGTTTTTCACTTCTGCGCATGCACAGAACAATTTTATTGCACTGTACAGCGCGCCCACAAGCAAACCGGCAGATGTCGAAGAGCCAGGGCTGTCGAAAGACTAAGCATGACGGAGCACTGTTACCTTCCCACCAAAGGTAGTTCCTATTTTTCTACTTGCATTTTTTATGTGCTTTCGAACTGCTAGGTTGGCAGAAGCTGGGACAAGTAATGGGAGCTCACTCCATTATGTGGCACTAGGAATTTGAACCACTGAACAGCCAACCTTCTGATAGACAAGCTCAGCATCTTAGCCACTGAGCCACCACATCCCTTATATCTTCTGTATAAATTAATAAATAAGCCCATCCACTAAAGGATTGCCTGCTTTTACACTAAGACAATAAATGATCTGCTCTTTCAAGATTTAGCACCTTGTGTGAACTCAGACAGGATAATTTAGGTGAAAACGTTTAAAGAAACCAGCTGTAGCATAATGCATAAACAAACCTTTACCATTCAAATGGACAGTAGAACTCATATCAGTTTAATTCCAAACCAACATTCCAATTTAATTCCAATTTACAGAATTGCATGGGGTTTTTTTTTCATCCCTTTGCTATGTTTCTGTCTTGTTTCTTCTTTCTGGTTCTTTCAAATAAAGAAGATAAACTTTGTGGTTAATATATTCTTTCTCAACTTAGTGAGTTTAGATATTCTGTTAAAGATGTCAGAGATCAGACCACAACCCACCTTTTCTTCTCAATCCACTAGTTAAAAGTGGGTTTCTGCCTGGTCCCATTTTATTTGTTGTCGCCTCACATTACACATAAAGATAATGTGTAATTTTGTACACATTATCACACCCAAACAATATCCTAGTGTATAAGACCATTCCTGGATAATCCAACCCTCAATTTTTTTAAGAAGAAAAACCTTGAAAACTGGACCACCTGTGGATAAGCTGAGCCCTTGAAATCTTTGCTTGCTTTAATATTCATGGATGGCTTATCTGCAGGCGGCACATTGAATGGTATTTTGGTTAAACATTCAAAGGTCAGTTTACCCACAAATGGGCTTATGCACAAATATCTACAGGACATACAAGTAGTAAAATATTACTATATACATTCATGGATTAAAAAAATATGTAGTTTGAAAGCCAAGATATTCAGGTATGAAGGTAGAGAGGAAGGATTTCATGACATTGCGAGGGTGACATATTCAGAGAATGTGTTTTTGCAGAAGTCCAAACATCAGCTCTACATAAGTCCTTGATGCTACCACATTACACCTAGACTGAATTCTTGCTCAGATGCACATATATTAATCAGTATCTTTTAGACCCAGCACCCTTTATGACTTCATCACTGAGCCTTGATGGGGCAGTGGTTAGAATGCAGTACTACAAGCTACTTCTGCTGATAGCCGGCTGCCTGCAATTTGGCAGTTCAAATCTCACCAGGCTCAAGGTTTCCTCAGCCTTCCATCCTTCAGAGGTGGGTAAAATGAGGACCCAGATTGTTGGGGGCAATACGTTGACTCTGTAAATCACTTAGAAAGGGCTGCAAAGCAGTGTGAAGCAGCATATAAGTCTAAGTGCTATTGCTATCTTAATTTAATGTGATTTTATTTAAAATACAATGTAGAGGCCACTCAACTCCTAACCACTCTGAAAAGAGAAATGGGAAAGGGAAAGGAAGTGAGCACCCCAAAGATAAGGTCATAATGAAAAAAAATTTAGGAGAATAGTCAACTCTTAAAAATTTCGTGAATATCATCAAGTGGGAATCATCCAGCTCTCTGTGGGATATTATTTCACAGCACGTACTTTGATAGAGAAAGCATACCTCCTGGGTTGTGCTAGATGACATTACTTAATCAGTGGTATTCTAAATGCTGTCACTCAATCTGATCTCAGAAACAATTAGAGACAAACAGTCTCTCAAATAACCAGGGTTTAAGCCATGAAGGGCTTTATACATTATAATCAGCAGCTTGAATTGTGTCTATAATAAAAGTGGTATTCAGCAGGTTCTGATCAGTTCTGGAGAACCAGTAGTGGAAATTTTGAGTAGTTCGGAGAACCGGTAAATACCACCTCTGACTGATCCCGCCCCCATCTATTCTCTGTCTCAAGATTCCCAGCTGATCGGGGGGGGGGGGGAATGGAGATTTTACAATATCCTTCTCCTGCCATGCCTACCAAGCCACGCCCACCAAGCCACACCCACAGAACTGGTAGTAAAAAAAATTGAATCCCATCACTGGTCTATAAGCCAACAGATAGTCAGTGCAGTATCCAGTTTGTGAAGCAGTGGCGTCACATGGGTGTTAAAAGGCTTGTCCATCAGTAACTGCATTCGGAACCAGCCGTAACTTCTGAGGGATCTTCAAAGGCCACTCCAAGTGTCACAGTAATCCATTCATGAGATAATTGAGATATGAGTGACTATCTGAAAGTTTTATACTTTAAGAAAGGTCCCAACTGAGGCACTAAATGTACCCATGCAAGAGTCCCCTTGGCCACAGCTGCCACCTACTCTTTTAGCAGAAGTTGTGAGTCCAAGACAACCTCCAAATTGTGTACAAAGTCTCAAATAGGGACAAAAAAGGAGAAAATCCTCAAACCCAAGGGACTCAAATATCTTCAGCTATTGAGTCTTGTCAGAACTGAGCCTCTGTTTCTCTCTCTGCCAGGCCTGCACAGCTCTAGAGTAGACACTCGGGCAGGACCTGAATGGCATTACTGAGTTAACCCAGCATCAGGATTTATAGCTGAGCATCATCAGTATATTGATGATATCAGACCTCAAACTGATAGACGAGCTCCCCCAGAGGTTTCATGTGGATGTTAAACAAAAGGGGGAAACACATCAATCTTTCCAATCTAGTCATGCTGCTAATCAAAGAAACCTAAATACGGTGAGGTTGGACTTTCTTTGCTCTTATCTTGGGTAAAATTGGAACACAGTCATCACTTATCCCGGCTGTATTTTATGTATGTAATTCCAGATAAGGAAACCGCTTTCTACAAGTTGCATAATTTGCTAGTCAACCCTTTCTTATGTGACAGCTAAGCAAAGCCATTGTCTTGCCTTGCCTTGCCTTGTCTTGCATTGCCTGAGGAGGGGCTTTATTCTCTGGGCGAAAGCACATGCAGTATTATCATCAGTCAAACGCCACATTATGTCCTGAGAGCTGATGCAAGGAAGGGGGTAGATAGTATAAGTATAATCTTTATTGTCATTGTACTTAAATACAAAGAAATTGGTTTTAACCTTACTGGTGCAAAATTATGAAAAAAGAAAGAAAAAGAAAAAAAACTAGCATGTGCATGGAATGATTGTGGTTGTATTTAAAAGTCTCACAGCCCAAGGATAGAAACTATCTTTAAACCTATTTGTTAGGCTGGTTATACTTTGATGTCTTCTGCCCAATGATAGAAGTGCAAAGAGACACTGACCAGGGTGTGAATCATCCCTCAGAATCTTCTTTATTCTGCTAAAAAAGCGAGATCTGGTGATGTCATCCAGTGGTGTCAGAGAGCAACCAATGGTTTCTTGTGCCGAATTGATCACTCTCTGTAGTGCCTCCCTGTTCACAGCTGTTAAACCAGCGTACCATACTGTAATGCACTATGTGAGGACACTTTCTATGGTGAACTGATAGAAAGAGGTCATCAGCCGTTGTTCCACCCGATTTTTTCGCAGGACTCTATGGAAATGAAGTCTCTGTTGGGCCTTTCCAATCACCAGAAACTGTGGTTTTTCCAGGTGAGATCTTGACTAATAAGCGCTCCCAAGAATTTAAAAGAGGAAACCCTCTCCACACAGCCCCCCTCGATGTACAGTGGGGCAGGTTCCTCTCTGTGCTTCCGGAAATCTAGCACCATCTCTTTTGTCCTAATAGTATTTAGATGTAAGTAGTCTTTGCATGATGATGTTCTATGCCATGCACATTTTGTCCAGTGGTGGGATTCAAATTTTTTTACTACCAGTTCTCGGGGCATGGCTTGGTGGGCGTGGTGTGGCTTGGTGGGCGTGGCTTGGTGGTGTGGCAGGGGAAGGATACTGTAAAATCTCTATTCCCAAGACAGCTTTATCTCTTTATACTTATCTATCTTTCTCTCTACTTCCTTCAACATCACCTCATAATTAATTTTTTTCAATTCTCTAACTTTAAGTGAAAGTGTTATCCCCAAATATTTCAATGTATTCTTAACTCTTGGTTTGGTAGAATTGCAATGTGTAAAATGATGTTGTTACCAAAGTTCAATTTTTTGTTTGAGATGCTACCACTAAATTTGTTAGAGAAAGATATAGAAGAATATCAGAAGAAATTGGATAAATTTTGTAATGGTGGGAAAAAACCAAGAATAATGAAGAAAATGTGGTATCAAAATCAAAAAGAGGGTGGATTGGGAATTCCCAATCTACTTAATTATTATCGGGCGTATAATATTCGAACCGTGATAAAAATACTTAAAGGTGGAGATGGTCATTGGGGTGATCTGGAGCTAAAAGATATTAAGAGATTTGGGTCTATATGGTTTCTAGATAGAGCAAAAACAAAGGCAATTAATAGTTATTGGTTAAAGGGGCTGAGCAAAATTTGGAATAAATTTGTTAAAAAATTGATCCCGGATATAGCTTTCCTGGGGAAGACAACTGAAAGTTGGCCGATTAAAACTAATATAAGTCGGGATAAAGTAATTGAGGATGAAAATATAGGAAATATAGTAAATTGGTTAAGAGCTCTAGGAATTGAGAGTAGGAAAAAAAAAGTAATCCAAAGATTGGAGTTGAATTGGTTCGAAAAAATACAGGTAGAAAAATGGACTATGAAAGTAAAGGGAATATGTAAAATAGATAGAAATAAAACTAAATTTGAAAGTTTAGTATCTCAAATTATTAAAGATGAAATTGGGTTAAAAGGACTCGTTAGTAAGATATATAAGATTATAAATTTTGATGGAAATCCACAAATGGTAATGAAAAGGAACTGGGAGGAAGACCTTAAGATTAAAATATTGGATTTGGATTGGAATGAGAACTGGAAGAGTCGAATCATGAGAACTTTGTCTATAAGGATTAAAGAGCATAATTTTAAGGTTGTTTGGAAATGGTATTGGACCCCATTAAGATTATCATTGATAGATAAAAAAATGAGCGATAAATGTTGGAGATGTAATATGGAAGTGGGAACTTATGAACATATGTGGTATAAATGTGTGAAAATTAAAAAGTTTTGGCAGCAATTAGAAAAAATGATGGGTGAAATGATGAAAAGAATAATAATATTGAGATCAGAAAATATATTGTTATTGATAATTAATGAACCTGAGTTAACAAAACAGGAGAAAGAATTGATTAGAATTATGATTATAATGGGTAGGATTGTAATAGCAAGATATTGGAAAATAGAGGTAAATATTAAAATAGAAGAATGGTTCTGTGAAATGTGGAAATTAGCCTTAAATGATAAAATGACGTGTGAAATTAAATTCAGAGAGGGGGTCTATAAAAAAGACATTTTCTGGAAGACTTGGAACCCATTTGTGGACTATGCACTTGGAACTTTGGATGCCTCGACACCTGTACCCAGGGAACGCGGATTTTGGAGATCTTAAAGACAATTGAAGATATCCAAAGAACCAACTCTTCCTTTCGTTTTGTATAGCACCGGGTGGATTATTGATTATTGTTAAAAAAAAAAAAAAAGTAAATTTTATGTGTAGATGTAAAAATAAATTAAAAATAAAAAAAATAAAAAAATAAAATCTCTATTCCCTCCGCACTCCAGGGGAAAATTACTACAAAATTACCATTTCCTCTGGATCAGCTGAGACTCAGGAGGAAGAGAATAGATGGGGGAGGAGCCAGTCAGCGGTAGCATTTACCGGTTCTCTGAACTACTCAAAATTTCCACTACCAGTTCTCCAGAATTGGTCAGAACCTGCTGAATACCACTTCTGATTTTGTCATTTCCCCCCTCCCCCCTTGTCCATCCCCACCAATGGACATACACACTTCTCACTTGAAACATATTTTCTTGCCATCCCCCAGCCAAGCAGTGGGCTTTTTGGCGGGGGTGGGGGTGGGAACTTAACATAGACATAAAAGGCTGCTATATTTAGGAATGCTAATGAAAGCAAATGCTCCAACCATTAACCTTCAAGAAAAGAAAACCTGGTCTGGTGCTTGAAATATACCACAGTCAATATTTCACCATGAGGAATCTTAGTAATGAATAATTAAGGCTTTAATATAACTTTTTGTGAAAAATTCTTATGTTGCAAATGATGGCCTTTAACCTACTCCAGCATTATTATGCTTTATTAATAAGAGCTGGGGTGAGAAGTTGATGCAATAAATGTTTTTTTGATACCCGATTAGAATCATTTTGGATATTCGACTTTTCTGACTTTAAAAAGAGCCCCTCCTGGGAGAGCTGCATGAACATTTCACAAAGGAAGATTCAACCTGGAACAGGCTTGTGTTTCACAATTTGTTTGGCTGAGGTCAAAGACTTTTATCCCTCCTAGTTAATGTCTCAGAATTAATCATTCAGCAAATGCAGATGTCAGAGCTTTGACAATGAAACGTTTAATAGTTCCTCTCAGGATTAAATTGGAATTGAGTGGATGTTACTATCCTTCCAGATGTTGAAGTGTGCTTTTTCTCCTCTGCTGTCAGGAACCAGGAGTTTCCCACAGCCCGTAATATATTTTTTTCTTCAGTAAGTTCCACTGAAGCAAGGCTGGGACAGCATGCAAGGATATTATTCTGTTTCTTTCCTAATACTGAATCACATGACACCTCTTGCTTTTTCTGTTTCAGCTGCAAACCTTTGATTTTCCTTGTGTTACAAAAGTGTAATTTGCAATGAATGAAGTTCCTTGGTTGATGGCAGGGGGTGAGCTGCTACAAGTTTACACGGGTTTGGGAGAACCCATAGCTAACATTATGGCCCGTTCGGAGAACCTCTAAATTCCACCCCTGGCTGGCCCCGACCACCACACCCTGCCCTTTCCACCTGCCCCGCCCCTTTCAGGAGTCTCCACATGACCCATTTTGGATGCAAGGTAAGTGCAGGGCCCGTGAGGAAGCTCAGGGAGGGGGGAAAACGGGCCTCCTGGAAGTTCTGGAAGGCAGTTTTGCCCTCCCAGAGGCTTGAGAAAGGCCTCTGGAGCCCGGGGAAGGCAAAAACGTTCCCCTCCCCCCAGAGTGCAGGAGGCCAATTAGGCCACACCCACCCTGGCCACGCCCACCCAGCAACCGGGCAGAGAACCCGCTGCTGAAATTTTGGAAGCCCTCCCCTGGTAGGTGGAGCACCTTTAGATCTTGTTCAACAATTTTCCAGTGCGACACATGGCCATTTATGGCTCCTCTTTCAAAAAGAATCAGAAAGGAGTGGAATCTCAAAATAAAAGTAGACATCAAGCTACTTTGTCGTCATCGTCCCCACCGATAGAATTAATAAAATATCATGATAAAATATTTTAAACATGTCCACTCTCTATCCCATTAACTCCCTTCACACTTTGAATACCATGCATTGTAACCAGACTTTATCTAACCAGAGCTTTATCTAACTTCCCTCACAAGGAATGAGATGAAAGGGCTGTAAAGAATAGAGGCTAAATAATACAGCAATCTTGCCTGCAAAATGTCCAAAGTATAAGCAAGAGAATGGCAGCCATAATATCTTTCTGTGGAGGTTTTCTTCTACATAACTATCAATATCTACATATGAAGGACATTTATAAATCAGCTTTGGGTTTGTCAGAGATATCAATCTACAGATCCCCAAATCCCCAATCAATAGTGACTATGCCATCTGATAATCGATAAACTTCTGAAGAGTAGCAGATTACGTAAATTTGCCGCAAAAGGCAATCACTGAAGTAAGGGGAAAAAATAGAAATGGTTTCTGTGTGAGGGTAAATCAAATAAATTATTCAAATATAGGAAGCCATCGGAGTGGGTTTCAAAAAAAATTTACTACCCGTTTGGTGGGCGTGGCTAGATGGTGGGCATGTGACTGAGTGGGTGTCACTCATACACATTCAGTGACATCACCTCCTCACCAAGCTATGCCTACCGAAACAGTGGTGAAAAGTTTTGATGGGGGGGGGGCGCATCTCCAGCCTCGCCACAGCTAAGAAAGAGCCTGCAAACTACCCGGTAAGAAAATAAAAGCTTTTGTCTTCCTGGGCTCCCAGGAACACTTTGCAGACTTCAACAGGGCTGGGGAAAGGGAAAAGCACCCTGTTTTTGCAAAAAATGGGCCGAAAACAGGCCATTTTTCACAAAAACAGCATTTTCCTCTTTCCCCAACCCTGCTGAAGCCTGCAGAGTGCTTCTGGAGACTGAAGGAAGGCAAAAATGCCTTCGTTTTTATGAACAACAGCGCATCTCTGGGACCTCTCAGGGGCTGGCATGCACACACCATTAAAAAAGGGGTGGGAAATACATTTTTTCAATGAAGATTGTTCTGTGCATGTGCAGAACAGAAAATAAAGGTAGCGGCACCCCAGATAGAACCGGTAAGGTCATGTGTCCGGCCGAGTTACTCCCTGTTCGGCCGAACTGGAACAGACTGATAGAAACTCATCCCTGGAAGCTATAAACAAATGGAAGAATTATTAGTGTAATTTGTCTTTTCTTCATGATAGCATTCTACAAACCAATTCCCCCATTCTTTGAGAACGATCTGGTGGTCAACAGTCAGATGTATTTGAATTTAAGCCATTCATATTTGTGCCTCTTCCACATTAATTACCATGGTCTCCTTTAACAAATTTGCCACAAGGAAAGCCTATGCATTTGATGCATATAATACTTTAAGGATGAAGTAACTGCACAACTATTATCTGGAGAATAATTTGTTAAGCCTGTCACTTTGTGCTTATAAAAGCTTTTTTATATAATATATTGGTCTCTTGATACATAACGATGTAAACCCAAATGAATGACATGACAAAATAAAGGATCGCTTAGCAGTAGAGGACTGTATTTGAAAAATATGTTATGAATTAATCCTAACTCATAGAAGTAGTTCAACATGTTATCTCTAGATAAACATGTGGACCACATTACAGGTAGTTCTTGACTTACGACCTGTCACTTAGTGGCCATTGGAAGTTACAGCAGACCTCTCCCTCCTGAGAGCTGCTTATGATCTGGTCCTGAGCTTACTGCTGCTGCTCGCCCTTATGACCAACTGCAGGGATGGTGCAGTTCTCCCCCGCCTATATCCCCTCCTCACTCGGTCCTGGCAGTCCTTGGGCCTTTCTCCTACCCCAACCAATCCCACACCCATCTCTTCACTTACCTTCCAAAGATCTCCTAAACTCTGGAGCTTGGGTTAAGGAGGCACAGCAAGTCATGAAGCCTGATCCCAAATGCAGCTGCTATTTTTTGAGTGGCCACACTGAATTGTAGTCATATGGGAAATGGCGGCAGCTGCTGGGATTATTCCATGTAACCCAGCAGCAAAGTAGTCCATTCTGCTTCCTTAAAATGGTCTGTTCAGTGCTGGCCCATGTCTCCCAAGACTTTGCCTACTCCTTGAGCCAACTCCTCTTCTGCTTCCTGCCCCTCTCTGACAGTCCTTGGATCTGATTTCACTACCCCCAGTGGATCCTCACATGCCTTTTGCGCAACACACACACACACACACACACACACACACACACACACACACACACGTTACTGGGTTGGGCCTCCTGTCTGCCTCCTGCAACTCACCAGGCACTTTTAACAAAACTGGGAAGATTGGGGATTTTGAAGATAGCCATGTCTAGGGGGATTTAACTCTTTTTTATAATCCTTCAATTGGGATACTTTGTTTCCCTTCTTCATCAACCTACTCCTTCTCCTTGGATAAATGTCTATCCGATTTTGTCCTCCTTTTTCTTTGCTTCCTTTCTCAGCACAACAAGCCTTTCTGTTTTAACCCATTCCTATCCTTTTCCTTTTTCTCTTTTGAGTGGAAGGACAGAGGATAATACATATGTGTTTCTATGCAACAGAGTGCTTTGTGCATGACAGAGAATGACTGGAACAGTCTATGCAGGGGGATTCATCAATTTATTTTATAAACGGAGCACCTGATTTTCCAGGCAGTGGAAACGAATAATTATCAGTTCAATTCATATTAAATTATTATTATTATTTCTGTTTTGTTTTGACGCTTTGTTTTTTTTGGGGGGGGGGGTGGAGCATGGCTACTAATACATATGTATATACAGTGTATAGAGACATACATTTGCTTGAAAAAAGGGTAGGAGAGCAAAATCTCCAGGAATGTTTTCGAGTGAAGCTAAAAGCCATAGCCTGACTAACTGGGGAAATGGCCCTACCTAGACTTTATGTCTGTGTTCATAATTTTTTCTTCTTTACCCTTCCTTGGGAGTTTTGGGACATGTGTTGAATTGAGGTCATTTTTCTTTCAGGTAAACATCACTTTTGCGTATTTAAATCAATATATGAGAATTGATAGATATAGGTAGGCATCTGAATCTATAAAATACAATAAATGTTCTTGACAGCAATACACTAATAAATTGCATTCCAGTGGCAAAATGGATTACATTGCGATGTCTTTTTCCTTTTTATCAAAATTACAGCTTTTTTTCAGCTGGTAGAAAAAATGAACTGAGCATGCTCTAGTTCCAACATGTCCACACTGAGATTATTCAAATAATACTGTATAGTGTGTGTTTTCCTCCAGACATTTGTAAATTGAGATTTGTAAATGGGGAATGCCCATCTTTTTTCAGGCAACATCGAATGATTCTACTGCAGTGGTGAAATTCAGCCGGTTCTATCCAGTTCGGGTGAACCAGTAGCGATGGCAGCAGGGGGCTCCACCTACCCATCCAGACATCATCACATCCAGTTTTTGATGCTCTGCACATGCGCAGGTCCTGCACACACATGCTCACATTTGCAAACCAGTATTGAAGATAAGTTGATTTCACCCCTGCTCTACTGCCATAATTACACCTCAAAATAAATCAAGTAGGAATTTGTGCAAGGTGGTAGTGTTAATTAATGTGTTCCTTGAGAAATGTCTGCTCTTGCATATGCTTCTCATCCTTTTGAGTGCTGCTTCCATTCAAGTTTGTTTGAAGAATGAGATAAAATAAATGTGATGACTAAGAAGACTTTTTGTAAACAATTCTTCTTTTTCCTCTATTCTTTTGCCATTTGATTATTTCAATGCCATCAGGTGGTTTTTGACCCATAGCAGCCACATTTTCTCCATGATAATCCATCTACAAGTCCGTCCATCTAGCTTTAGGGTCTTTTTCAGAAAACTAGGTCTTCACATAGTGTGTATAAAATAGGATCATTTGAGCTTGTCTGTTTCTGCATTCCCCATATTAAAATTTTAAAGGATCCTGAGGAAAGTCTGGGGTTGTTTTTTTTTTTGCATTTTGTAAAATAGGGTTTCTGCGAAGATCCAAATCTAATTCAGAACACGTGTGCAACACTACCACAAGCATCTAAAATCAGTTCTATCTTTTCTTTGCTCTACATCAGGGGTGTCAAACTGGCAGCCCATGGGTCGGATGCGTCATACAGAGGCCACGCCCACCTCATCTCCTCTAATGGGGAAAATGAAATGTCACTTGATGGCAACATGGCATGACAAGTTTAACACTCGTACTCTACAGGGATGCCTGCTTCAACTGGTACACATTCCTGAGAAAGGATGCATTTGTCTAAGGTACTCCTGACAGGGGCTATGAACATGCCCACACATGGATCAAAGCCAGAGGTAGACTTCAAAAATTTTAGCAAGGGGTTCTCTGCCTGGTTGCTGGGTGGGCATGGCTATCGTGGGTGCGGCCTAGTCGGCCTCCTGCACCACGGTGGGGTGGATGTGTTTTTGCCCTTCCCAGGCTCCAGAGGCTTTCCCCGACACTCTGGGAGGGCGAAAATGGCCTCCCCAGGCTCCAGGGGCCCTCTGGAGGCCAGAAATGGGCCTTCCCAAACTTCTGATAGGCCCATTTTTTGCCCTCCCTGAGCCTCTGTGTACGCCCTCCACTTACCTGCATCCAAAATGGGCCACATGGGAAATCCTGGGAGGGGCAGGAGGTAGGCGGGGCCAGCCAGGAGAGGAATTTGGGGGTTCTCCAAACTGCAAAGAATCTTAGCTAGATGTTCTCCTGAACCCCTGCAAACCTCCTGCAGCCTACCCCTGAATCATCTTTTGCACTTCAAATACGGATTGTTGTAAGGAATTGTGCAGAGTGATATACATATCAAACAATCAACATGCAAGAAGACATCTTTATTTATTTTTTATTTTATTAGACTTTTATACCGCGCCACTCTCACCAAAAAGGGACTCAGGGCAGTGCACAGGAAATTAAGAACACAAATATAAAAATATACAAAAAGAATAAATACGTCATAAATAATCAATAAAATCTTATTAAATTAAACAATATCCTGTGCTAAAATCAATTTAAAACCCATTTGTTAAAACTTTAGTTTAATTTAAAATCAGTCAATAAAATAGTCTCAGAAGTTAGGAAGTTTCATATTCTTCAAGAATAAAAGGAAAGATTCGTATATTTTCCTAGCCTATTCTTGATGTGACATTTTTCTCTTAACTCCATACTTTTACACACCTACCAATCAGGTTTTTTTCTTTCAAGATAAGCATCATTATACAACATGTAGAAAAGCAGTAAGAAATAGCAAGCAAAAAAAGGCCGGAGCTAAGAGAAACTAACTAGGGTGTACCAATGCCATTTGCTATACCTTCTTTTTCCTAACCTTACAAATTGTGTTTGTTCCCACAGTATCCATATCATGCTTCACATATTATCCGTTATTCTTTACATTTTTCACCACTCTAATGAACCTCAATCTCTTGCAATGGCTAAATTTGTGGTCAGTCTAGAAAGAATTATGGTATCTCTCAGCAACTATCAAACTATTTAAAGCTAAAGTTCTGAGTATGACGTTATATGTTGCTGAGCTGTATGTCTATATGTTTTCTAACTTGGAAGCAATTCCATTTAAAAAAAATATTTTTACAAGTCTACTACTTAATCTCTAATGTTTTAATAGAGCTGGAGAGGAGGTTGCATTTCCCTTGGGGCCCAATTAAGATTTTGTCATGTCAGATTTTGGCTGAAGCAAATCCATTGGGAACTTCTTGGTCCACCTGACCTTACTAGACAAGTTCACTTGTACTGTGAGGAGACGAAGTAATGATGATATGACATAGCACAGTCTTTCTTTGCCAGGCGTATCTGCTTCAGGCATCAATGAAACTTCAGTTGAACTGAAGCAATGCATTTGGGATTTAGACACCCGAACACAATAGAGCCAATGCTGCCCATCCCTTTTGTAGTATAATTGCCTTCTTTGTGTGAATTGCCCCTAGATATGTCTTCAATATTTTACTTGCCTCTCATGAGTGACTGTTTACCCTGGCCCAAATTGGCCCACTATCTATGAGGGCACAACTGGTAGATATGTGAGTCTTCCATATGAAAAGTGCACTTATTTAGATATGAAAGAAAAATCTGTTTCTCTTGTGAAATATCTATTACCGTATACACCCAGTAGCGATCAAACTTAACATTTACAATTATATTAGTTGCCTTTATGACCAAGAGACTATTCTTCTTCTTTGGGTGACCATTCTTCAAAAAACTCTATGAGGGTTGCAAATTTTCTGTCAACAGCCAAAGCTCTTGGAAGGTTGTGTGGTTCCTCCATCAAGTTCTTGATTCTGTTAATTATTTTGTGATTTTCTTGCACCATTTGGTTGCAACCAATCATATTCAAAGCTACACAGTTGCTCTGGGGTATATGGGGATGCATACCAGGCATCTATCCAGAGTTAGATAATAGATTATGACGTAATACAAAATATCACTCCCTGTGCTGTCATTTGACTGTGCTATACAGTGTCACTCAACAGGAGCTATCCCTGATTGTGAAGGAACACAGTGGCTCATGTGGTTAGGATGCTGGCCTGACCAGCAGTAAGCTTGCATTCAAGATCCAAGTGCTGTTGTGGGGTGGGGTGAACTCCCATCCTACACTCCAGCTCCTGCCAGGGACATGAAAGGAGTCCCCCAACTAGGCTAGTCCTGGGCAATGATAATGTCACTGGCTAATCCTTTCAACCCAGATGCGCCACAGTGTCTCTGACATGAGCATGATGTGATTTCCGACTGTATGCCCAGTTTTTCAAATGAAGGCATCACATTGGCAGGTTCATCCTTGTTGAAGGTGTTGAGAATCCTGGTAAAATCTGAAATGAGGACCCAGCAGGTTGCAAGTTGTCTCCTAGGCATAGCTGGCTGGGGAATTCTGGGAGTTGAAGTCCACCAGTCTTAAAAGAGCCAACTTTGCAGACCTCTGTCATATACCATCGGTCCTTTGCCTTCCTGATGGGGAAGAGGGAGGAGAGCAGGAATCTCACCTCTAGATAAAACACTGTGATGTCATCACCCACCCTGAATTCTGCTCCTGTAGGGGGTTGTGTGGGGGAACCTTTACACAATCAATTAATCAGTCACAATCACATTTTGAATTCTATTTTGTATTCTATTTTGATCTCTGTACTTCCAAAAGGACATTTGAAACAGGAAAAATAGAAAAAAAGATTTTAAAATATCAAGCTAGACTGCATGGAGAGCAATATATAGTCTTCTTGGAAGTAACAGGGTTTTTTTCCTTTTTTTTTTTTTGCAGATTTTCTGATGATCTATCAAATATTAATCAGATATGGTCCTATTTTTTGCTAAATCAGTCAATGTTCCTAATTACTGTCACTTACTGTGACAAAACAGCAGAAAAGGAGTGACGGAAATTATCAGTCAAAATGCAGCTCTCCTGTGATGAAAAATTTACAATATTTGGGCTTTGGAATGAGAAAACCAAAGTGAAAGGAAACATAGAAATGAATAAAATTAAATAGGATAGGGATAACAATGTGTTATTTGACCAAATTGTGAAGGATACCTTTGTTGGTGGCCATGAGTTATAATGCCCTCCAAATCTACTATGATGTTAAGATAATTTTATGCTGAAAATAGATAAATTTTAACAGACTCTGCAGATCATTACAACTCAGAGGAATGCCATCTTAGCTTCTTTCTGTGAACACCAAGTATTATAGGACTGTAACAAGAGCATTGTGTAAAAGTAAATGGTGCCCAGTGCTCTTGTGTGCCCAGGGATAGAGATGTGGAAAAGAAAATGAAGGGTGGTGGGGGATATCTCCATTGGAAGACAGAAAGGTTGTGCAGTGGAATATGCAGCTAGAGAAAACTAGTAAGCTTAATGATAGTAAACACACAAATAGCAACCCAGACACTGTTAGTAAAAACAATTCGCTTTACTGGTGTTGTAAAACTAAACAACAGCTTCACAAGCAGTGATGGTTGGTAGTTAGTCAAAACAAAGTCCTTAACAAATAAATAATTGCTTACAGTCAGCAATTAACGAGTCTTCCTTCTTCACACAGTCAGTCACAACGAGCAGTCAGTTATCAGTAGACAGATCATCAAGCAGAGAGAGAATCCGGCAGAGAGAGAGCTTGCATTCTGCTTACTTCCTCTTACAGTTGGAGATAATTACAGTCTCTAATTGCATTCCAACAGTCTTAAAGCCACAATGACCATTTGTCATCATGATATTATATATTGCCTAAACTCTAGGAGTATACTCCTAACAAAGGGGCCAAGTCTCCAGAATGGACAAGGTACTGGCATCATTAAGCTAAAGTTGATGCTAGAGTACTCCCTCTACTACTTCTGAAATTTTGTGCTGTAGCAGAATATTTGAACATTAAACCTATGGACCTAACCACAAAGCTCCCCTCCCAAATTCCTAATAAACTCTATTTTCTATTACAGAGAGTGATTCTATAACTTTGTTCCATGCTGTGTGTTTTGTTGTCTGCATGTGGAAAGAAAGCATTCCAATTCTCAATGAAATATTTTTATCTCAAGAACACTTCTCATCAAGGTAAGTGAATACACAATGGTATGGCTGCATTTGTTGAGCACATTTGTTTGTGTTCAGAGGGGGAAGTGGGTTTCAAATACAGAGGGGTTGAGAATAATAGCAAGAAGGAAGGACGAGTTTATCAGCAACCTTCTGAGAAAAAAAAAGGAATTCCCATAGGACAGGAATCGGCAAACCTGACAATTTAACAACTCCCAGGATTCCTGAGCCAGCCATACTGGCTCGGGGAATCCTGGGAACTGAAGTCCAGAAATCTTAAAGTTGCCAAGTTTGGGGATCCCTGCTATATGAGAAAACACAGCTTAATTTTCCAGGATGAGGGGTTCTGCCTCCATTACGAGCAGTATTTTGCCCTGGAATTCCAAAGGCTGGATCAATAGCTGAATGTATTACCATGGCAACTGCACAGAGCAACTCATCTCAACATGCATAGTGAACACAGTATTGATTCTTCAGCATTTCCTTGGCATCCAAAACATGGACGATGGGTTTCTGGTTGAGGGAAAATCCTACAGATGGCAGGTTCATTATTGGTGACAGAAGAGCTTGGACTTTTTAAAGGAATAACCTCCAGCAAGAGTTTGCGCTCAGATTACTAAGACAAATTACAGCACTGGCGGTGTTCATTAGGTCTCCTCGTTAGTTTCTGACAGCCAATTAGCTATGGTCAGGAAAAATGCACATTCTTGGCCTTTTCATTGTTAGCATCCGATACAAGGAGCTGTATTTGTAATGCAGATAAACTGATTGCTGTAACAATGATGCTTAATAATTATCTGTTGGTGACCTCCAAACTTTGGTACGGCACACAGCATATCTGGGAAGGAAATTACCTGCTATACACAAGCTTGAAAGAACAAACATACAGAACATGAAGAATGAAACAAGTTTGGGGAAAGGAACTTTGATAATTTAGAGGCTCTGCATTATGACAAATCTAGCTGCATAAGAGGCACAGCAGAAATCAAGAGATTTGTGTCTGACATGATTTGCATACAGGGTTGGCTAAGAATATTTGAGCATCTTATACTCAGGAATTGAAATAAGACCTCGTGTTTGGTTCTCAAATCACCAAAATTTGCATCAAAAAAGATGATCAGCTGTAGCTTAAATAAAATACATAAAATACATGTTTTATATGCAAGCGGTCCATAATGAATTCCCCAGAATTTCCCAGTAAGGTTAAATTTTTAAAAACCCATCATAAGATTCAACCGTTCAGCTCCAAGTTTGCCCAGCCCTACTCCAGAACTCTTCCAAAGCTTGCTACCAAATTGTACCTTCTAGTATGATAAAGGAAGAAAATTATTTTATGAGGGGGAGGAGATAATCAGTGTTGACGTGATTGTTTAAGTGAAGCTTATATTTTAATTAAGCTTAATTTAAGTATTAATTAATTTAAAGTCACCTTATCCCTATTTATTTCTTAATCATCTTGGAGTACATTTTTTAGGATACTGAAAGTTGTGTGTGTGTGTGTGTGTGTGTGTGTGTGCGTGCTGGCGCGTGCAATGCGTGTGTGTGTGAATAAGGCTCTTGACTTCTTGCTTTTCTAACAAATCCAAAATCAAAATCTATGCTTGGCTTAAGATTCTGATTTCTAAAGAGAAAATCAAATTATAACCTGTGTCAGTATGGCAGGGGTGTCCAAACTTGGGAACTTTAAGACTTGTGGACTTCAACTCCCAGAATTCCCCAGCCAGCATGGCTGGCTGAGGAATTCTGGGAGTTGAAGTCCACAAGTCTTAAAGTTCCCAAGTTTGGACACCCCTGGAGTATGGGATACTAATGGGCTCAAATTATTCTACTTTGGTGGGAAGACTTAGTTCTCTGGAGAAGGGTCTAAAGCCAGGAAAGGTAGAAGGATGAACAATAGTAAAGTGAATGAACTGAGTTACACAGTCCATGGATGCACCTTTGGACAATTTGAAAGACCAGGTTGGGAACAGTTCATCATGGAGAAAAATCTATGTATGGTATGTGCTCACTAAAGGACAACAACTTTAAGGCACATAATCAAAAAAAGATCTACAGGGACTTTTTCAAAAGACAACTGGTCTTCTTTTGCTTTTCCTTGAAGGTGTTTCACTCCTCATCCAAGAAGCTTCTTCAGTTCTGGAGAAGAACTAAACAGAACCGAATAGAACTGAAGAAGCTTCTTGGATAAGAAGTGAAATATCTTCACGGAAAAACAAAGAAAGTCCAGTTGCCTTTTTAAAAAGCACCTTTAGACTTGGATGACTGAGACTCTCCATAGACAATCAATCAAGAGTTGAACAGAAATATCCAGAATCGTTTAGACCAGACCTGGACATTCTATGGCCCATGGGCTATATGTGACCCTTCAGCTGTTCCTCTCCAGCCCACAGCAGTGGCCCTATTGGTTCAGCCCTCCACAACAGTCCAAGTGTTGCATATGGCCCCTTGAGAAAATTAATATTGCCCACTCCTGGTCAAAAATGCTACAACTGGAGTAACTGAGCAGTCAGCATGAATGTTGATTTATAATAAGCCAAAACCACTGAGAATGCACATTAACTCTGAAGCATGAAAGGTGTATTATGGAGCATTATTTACAAACTATCCTAAACAGTGCAGGGAAATAAAAATAAATACATGTTTCAAAGCTGTAGCTTTGCCACAAAGGTAATCCAGCATTTTAATAAGTGCTGTGCTCCTGCTTGAGGACAGAGGCAACTGCATTGCCTGCCTTTGTGACTGGCATGTGCTTTAAGCCTTCCATAAAACCTATTAAAGGAAAAGGGCGTTGGTACTTACCTGATACGCCTCTTCTAATAAGGGGGGAGATAGCATCCATGTATGGGTTAAACCTATCCATGCTCTTATTGGACTGAGTCAGATTACTAATTAATTAGCTAGGGTATATAGCCCCCCTTGGAGTAGCCACACCCAGTTTACGACGAATGAAAGACACTGACTCACCGGTGCAAACACCAACTCCTTTAGTAAAACAACGATATTACGAACCAGTAACAAAGGTAACCGTGCAAACCCAAGCAGGCTGGCCGAGCCAGGGATGGGCCGGATGCTATCTCCCCCCTTATTAGAAGAGGCGTATCAGGTAAGTACCAACGCCCTTTCTCAATAAGGGTGGAGATAGCATCCATGTATGGGACATACCAAAGCCGCTGCTTTCCCCATGGGAGGGACGAGATCAGTCCTGCGACACCGCCTGGGTAACAGCCCCCAGCAGCACCCGACGGCCAAACTCTGCCTCAGCAGCTGCAAATTTGTCCAGCTTGTAGTGGCGCACGAATGGAGAAGGAGATGACCAAGCAGCTGCCTTGCAGATCTCCTCCAGGGATGCCTGCCGAGCCCAGGCCGAAGTCGTAGACGCGCTACGTGTCGAGTGAGCTGTTATTCCTCGAGGGGCGACCTCGTCAGTCACACCGTAAGCCTTTTCGATGCAGAGACGCACCCAGCGCCCGATCGAAGCCACCGAGACCTTCTTCCCCAAGGATCCTGGTGAGAAGGAGACAAAAAGGGACTCCGTCCTGCGGATGGGGGCCATGCGCGCAATGTAAACCTGCAGCGCCCGTCGCACATCTAGTAAGTGCCATTGTCCCCCCGGAGCCGGAACCTGATCCCCCTGGAACGCCGGGAGAACCACCTCCTGCGCGCGGTGGAACCAGGTCCCCACCTTCGGGATGAAAGAAGGATCCAGCCGAAGGACCACCCTGTCCTCGTGGAACCGGCAGAGGTCCTCCCTGACGGACAGTGCATTCAGCTCCGAGATACGCCTGGCCGAGGTGATGGCCACCAGGAAGACCACCTTCAGGGTGAGAAGTTGCCAGGGTACCTCCTCCAACGGTTCGAAGGGCGCCAGGGTGAGTGCGTTCAAGACCTTGGCCAGATCCCATGAGGGGTATCTGTGCACGGGGGGTGGTCTCAAGTTCGTCGCCCCCCTGAGGAAGCGCCGAACCGTCGGATGCTGTGCTAGGGAGGCACCACTACCCCACGTGAGCACCGACCCAATGGCCGCTACCTGTCTCTTGATCGTATTGGGAGACAAGCCCCTCTCCAGCCCATCCTGGAGGAAGTCCAGCACCTGCGGTATCGTGGCCTCCTGGGGAGACAATCGACGCCCCGCGCACCATCTGCAAAACACGGTCCAGGTGGCATCGTAGATCCGCGTTGTGGATGCCCGTCTGGAAGCCTGGATCGTCCCGATGACCCTGTCCGAGAAGCGGCCACTCCTCAGAGCGAGCCGCTCAACCTCCAGACGGCTAGCTGGAGCCACCCGGCCTCCGGATGCTCCAGGGCCCCCTGGACCAGGATCAACCTGTCCGCCGGTATCCGCCAGGGGTCCCTCAAGGACAACGTCCGCAGGTCCGCGAACCACGGGCGTCTCGGCCAGTACGGAGCCACCAGAATGACCTCTGCCCTCAGCTGGATCATCCGCCGGATCAACCTAGAAATAAGAGGGGTAGGCGGAAAAGCATACATAAGGCCCTGGGGCCACGGCGTGCGAAGGGCATCAACCCCTTCCGCCCCCATCGCGGGGAACCTGGAAAAAAACCTCGGCAGCTGGGCATTCTCCGGGGAAGCGAATAGGTCGACCAGGGGTCTCCCGAACCTCCGACAGGCTTCCTGAAAAATAGAAGGGTGTAAGCTCCATTCCGTTTGGTCCACATCCACCCTGCTAAGCATGTCCGCCCAGGTGTTATCCACCCCGGAAATGTGGTCAGCGACCACTGACAGCAGATTGTGTTCTGCCCAAGCCCCCAGCCTGTCTGCTTCCGCCATGAGGTCCCTCGATCTCGTTCCGCCCTGACGGTTGACGTGAGCCTTGGCCGTGATGTTGTCCGTCAGCACCAGGACATGCCGCCCTGCAAGAGACCCGGCAAAGGACAGTAGCCCCAGTCTGATGGCCCTCAGTTCTAACAAGTTGATGGGGAGTGCCGCCTCTTCCAGAGACCACCTGCCTTGGGCCGCCCTGTCCCCCATATGGGCGCCCCAGTCCTGTAGGCTAGCGTCCGTGGTGACCGTGATCCTGTCCGCCACCCTGAAGTGACAGCCTCGTCGAATTGCCTCAGATCTCCACCACCCCAAGGACGCCCTCACCCCCTGGGGCACGGCAACCCGAAGATGGGAGTGGGCTACGCGTCTCTTCTGGAATGGAAGCAGGAACCACTGGAGGTCCCTGGAGTGGAGCCTGGCCCAAGGCACGATGGAGATGGCGGAAACCATCATGCCCAGCAGCCTGGACAGGGAGGCCAGGGACGGTCTACGGTCGGACAGGACCAACCCCACCGCCTGGTCGATGTTGGCGACACGCTCCTCGGAGAGGAATACCTGCCCCTCCACGGAGT